>OY728156.1:700363848-701613848 GCA_963277665.1 Viscum album
TTTCTTTAAACATACCAATCAATGGAATTAATCTAGTAGACCATAACATTAAACTTTATTTCTGGTACTGACTCACCCATAAAACATTACTTTACACTATAATGGAATATTTCTTAGTCATGGAATATTTCATCAAAATAGATTTTGAAAGATGAGACTCCACCAGCATCATGCTTCTCTAGGAATAAGATTTCCTATTAGAAAATCCATTTGATTAATTGAGGGAATAAAATATTTTTATTACCAAGACATCTTACTCGAGCAAAAACTCGACATTCCATGGGTGTATCAATTTTTTATTATATTGGGGTATATATCACTAAAACTCACACAACATGACAATCCTATACACATTGGTTTAATGTCTGACTAGAAATATCAGTATCTTATCTTGCGTATGATCATCCACCTAAAGCACTAGAGGGGGTCCATGTGCTTCTTGTTGGGTGTAAGAACTTATCTATGCTCACCTAAAATGGGTACATCAAGAATAGTTCCCTAAATTGATGCTCATTACTTAACTGGTCTTCATCATGACCCTTTATTGATATTCTAGATAGTTTTCATCATAGATTAACAATGGATATTAACAATACATACCAACATTATAAAAGAAAATATCTGGATACAAATCTAAAATTAAAGGGAATTCAAAATACAATATCCTATAGGATACATATACCATTAGTTTATTTTCCCTCAGGTTATCAGTATACCTAGTCATTAAGTAGGTATTTAGTGTAATGGTGTATGGATACATCAACTATTGCATCACCATTTGGTTCATTGGTCCTAGAGTTGAACTCAAGAAATTTCATGGTAATAACCTTATGTTCCCAAACAACTGCTCAAACCATGTCTAATTCCAAACTCCTACCCCAGAAAAATAAACACATGGTACCAATCTATGATAAGCCTATCTATTCAGGCCTAACATAGGCTGGAAGTATGACGATAGTGACACCAAATGCTCACCACCAATAGTACAATAGTTGTAAAAAATCATCAAGATGGTATATCACTAAAATTGGAGGCCTTGGGATAAATTAAATGTAAACATAAACATACACTAATATATATGAATTATTAAAGATATAAAATAGAAATGAAAACTATATAGAGTAATCCAATGCATGTGAAAACCTCTAGAAAATACATAAAAGTAGACAGTGGAAATAAAAAAATATAAGGGGAAGTATACATTCTCACCTAAAGATAACATTGGTTGAAACCATGAAAAAACATAAAAATGGGAAACACAGAAGTGTTCCTAATTTATAGTCTCTATGTCTCATAACTGAACATGGTTACTTCCTCCATGTACATATGTTCTATTATTATACATGGTTACAAAAAGAATCCACTATTCTAACTATTCAAAACATAATACTAGAAATGTGTGAAAAAATCCCATATAGGGGTGTGTATAAACATAACTATTAATGTTCCTTGTAAAAAAAGATGGAATCAATCGAGTGAAAAAACCATCTCAATTGATTATACAAAGAGGGAATGATACATTTTATTATACATGCTCATACTAAACCATTGAAAAAAATCTGAGAAGTCTCAATCTCAATAAAATTCTATATTATTGATTAGTCCACCAATAGATACACAGTTCAATCCATAACTCATAACACCATAAACAACCACACAATAATTTGAGTGTCTTTCCTACTCATAGATATTATGTTGCATAGATGAGGTAACACTTACATTATTTGAGGACCATATCCTTATAAGATCATAATAGATTGGAAGTATGACTCCATCTATAGAAAATATGTCTCCTCTATAATTTCATTTAGAAAATAATCTACTAGTCTACAGGATATCGATATATGTTTCATAATTACTTAGGGGAGTAAAAATCTTATAATATCTCTTTTTATCGAACATGATAACTTCAATATGATGAGATTTACTATGTATAGAATCTTCCTTGTTTCGCCTCATGTGGTATCTATGATTCTATATTATAGAAAAAAAATTCATCATATATGTATTTCCACATTGGATATACTAATCATAGTCCAAAATAAGAGCCATAGTGAATAAAATAAAATATATATAATATTCTAAGGGGTGTATATAGCTAATTCATCTTGGTAACATATAGTGTGTAAAACCCCATTACCTTTCTCTATGATAAGGTTATATCATTACTTTTTACACTTTTTTTATAGGATGAATAATTAAAAAATGGAGTGGGGAGGAAATAGATAATGGTGACATGAAGTTTTTTTTGTATTGAGAGCATAAAATTGTATTATTTTATGTTATTTGGTAGATTTAATGCTATGTAATTAGAGTAAATGACCTGTAATCGACTCCTGTAAGTATCCATGAACATGATACAAGGTGGGAAGGATTTACATTCTGTGTAATTGATTTGATTATTGAAGTGTGAGAATAAGGTTTTTAATAAAATGTTTTGGGGTTTTCAGAATATGGGAGATTTATGGATTACATGTTCGGTAATGGGATTACCCATCATTTAAATGTAATTTTTATTAGATTTTAGGTTGGTGGATTGATTATTTATATTTCATTCAACTGGAATCCATAATCTCTTGATCCAGATATTACACTAGGATATTTTTGGTGACTCAATTCCATTAGGATCACTTCCTTCTGCAATTGATCATCATTGGGGCTGTATTGCTTCTCTCTAAATATGTAATCCTTCTAGTTATTTTTTGGATTTGGTTACTTATATCATTTTGGATGTGTTTTTGTATGGATTTTTGATAGGATAATGTTTTCTATCGATCCATTTATAGTTATTGTTGTGTCATATCATTCAAAATCCATTCTCCTTGTTTCTAGATCCCATTGTCCAACGCTGCATGGATTCTACAATGTTGAGGAAGGTGTTTCAATAAAATGAATTAAATCACTAGATTAAAAATCATTATTCATAAATTACTTATGGTTTTTCAACTATTTTATGTGATAAGTGGATTAAAATAATTTCTTGTTAATGAAAATGTTTTAATATAAATGGGTTTTTCTTTGAAAATGTATTTTTATTGATTTGGAATTAAGTTTAAAAACACAAAAATGGACCAAATTGGCTTCTTAATTGATATATATATATAATTGTGATAATTATTATGAAAATATATTTCAAAAAAATTCACAATAGAAATATTGTGTATGTACGGGATGAGAGATGGGTTGTCATAGTGGGTGTTTCACCAATAAGAGATAACATTTAGGGATATTGAATGAAATGAGTCAATATCCATTGGATTCAACATATGATTATTTATTAATTTTAGAGT
Organism: Viscum album; assembly: GCA_963277665.1. Taxonomy (NCBI): domain Eukaryota; kingdom Viridiplantae; phylum Streptophyta; class Magnoliopsida; order Santalales; family Viscaceae; genus Viscum; species Viscum album. The sequence continues at coordinate 700,367,139 of OY728156.1, forward strand.
CTAGTATTCATTTTCAAATAGGCTATAGTACAATATGTGGTACAAGGTCATTTATTATTTATGGTTATATTAAAATTAGTTTTTTACCATACATAATTGCACAAAAAAATTTCTATATGAGGTTGTATCACATAACATTGTTTGATATGCAATTTCATGGATATGTGTACATCATGATGTATGGATATTATTTTATATTATTATCTCTTATTATTTTCATGTTTTTAGTTTTATAATATGATGATAATTTTTAAATCCCATAGGATATATATTAAAATTATTTTCAATTTGATTTAATTTCATAAAATTTATTCTAAAATTTTTCAACTTTGAAAACATGAATTGCTTCATTCTAGATATTATACCATGTATAGAAATGGGGTTTGTATTGTAATGATATATGTATCAAACCCTACTATTTTCTTTTTGAGTTTTTAGATTTTGTGTTATAGGATTCAGGTAAATGGAAGAGCGTCATGAAGTATGACAGTTTAACATTTTGTTGCTACTTATGGTTTAGGATTGTCTAGTGGTAACTATTGGTGATGTGAGATTTGGAATTAATTTTTGGTTTATCATGTTTTTTCCTAAATTGTATTATTTATTGTATATCATATGTTTTCACTTTTTACTCTTATTTTATAACTTGTTTTTATAATATTAAAGACTGATTTAATGGGATATTATTTTCCAATATTACACGATGGGATTGTTCCGGTGAAACTTCATGTTGTCCTAGGTTGGTACATTATAATTTGGTATCGAACGGATGAAACACCAGATGTGTTTTAACACTTGCTATGTTTTGTTTTGTGTCTTCGGTATAAAATATTCACTACTATTAGAATTCAGAATGTAAGTTAAAAAATGGGCCTCCCAACTCGCTTCCTTATCTGAAACTGAGTTTCCTGGGGTAGTTATGAACATTTTACTAGGTTTGATACATGAAGTTTTATGTAACATGAATAAACTATTGGGTATGTTTATTTTATTTGACATGATCAGTTATAAGTATGGTTTTGGTGGTTTATTTAAATTCTTAAAATATTAAGCCTATAATATCAATACAAGATATTTGGACTATGATTTTTGAATTTTATCATGAATCATTTGTTTTTTGTCTTATTTTAGATAATGACATCAAGAATGGATCATCAAAATCTGAGATTGGAATTTATGATAAGGGTTCCAAGGTAAAACCCTCCAGTATACCATACTTCTATAGAAGAAGTTATCCTCACTATTTAGACTCTAGGTCAGGTGGCGGTTGGGAAACTGGGACATGTGATAGATCATGACTATTAATTCAAAATGTAGTATCTAGCCATTATTAATGGTGACAAAGGACCAAATAAAATATGAGGAGTGTCTTCACTGGATAGTAGGGATCTTCAGTTTTTGAAAACTCTTTAAGACTCTATGGTGCGGTTCACCAAATATATTTTTGAGGGGTCTGGAAGAAGTTGGAAGGACTATATCGTGCAAGCTAATTTTTATGAGGTTCATAAATGTGGTTCCGTAATGGAATTATTTTACTATTATTTTACCCTGATACATTACATGCCACAAAAAATGAGGATATCTTAACAATATATTAGTTGGAGCACACCATTCTCTAGTGTTCATCCTATTATGCATAGTTGTTTTATCATGGAATAAATCCTTTCACAAATGAGTATATAATTTTTCAGAGGATTGAATGAGGACAAAAGGCTAATATTCAATCAATATTGTTAGTCATTTTCCTACCGGACACTATGTGGGTAGATGAAAATATAGCTTTGGATAAAGAGGAAATATCATTGATGGTATGCCATGTTGTGGCTCAATTTGGCTATATTACTAGATAGGGTGTATGTTTTGACCATAAATGGAAGTATATGACTGATAAGACTTATTTTTGTGTTGTTTTATGGGAATCAAAAAGGAAAAAACATGATTATTCATAAAAAAATTTGTTGTGCTTTCAAAACAATCCTAAAAATATGGAGGGTCCTATGAGTTGTCATCTTTTTGGATGATCTATCAATCTACAAAAATTTTGGGAAATGATATATTTGGGATATAAGGTAGGATCCAATCTCAAGAATGCTTCATAGTTTTATATTGATTCTTCAATGGGTGGTGATTCTAGTCACAAATATATGGTATATTTTAATGTGCCTATGATAGGATGGATTTTTTGAAGTGGTGTATTCACCAGGGAAATTTGTAGTATCTTGTATTCTATTATTCTAGAATGGTTCTATATAGTTCTAAATCATTATTTTATTTCATCCAAGATAGATAACATGTTGGGATTACATTATGAACATACTCAATTCTTATCGGATCTCTCCATGCCCTTTGGGATGTGGTCCAAACTTGTATTTTGATTTCCTACATGTCGGGTGATGAAAATTTAATACGAGATGATATGAGATGTAATTATTCTTGACCTTAATATTAGTGACATGATAATCATAATTTATTATATTTTAATTGTTAAGGACCATTTAGACTATTATCTCCCTCGATTTCAGAACTTATCTAACGATGAGCTCACTATTGTTTATTATTGTGAGTGGGACTCAAGATCTAGAATAGAAGATACTATTATTCAATAATCTATATTAATATTATGATAGTTTTAGGGTTTTTTATTATAATAGATGACCCATATTTGTTTTTCAGACAACCATCAGTTGTTTTTGGATAAACCAAGGTCATTTAGAATGATTTATATTGTTTACCACCACAATGAGCGGTTTACTTTACAATAGAAATGCCCCTTCATATGATTACCATTTCTGTGATGTCATAGAAAATTGAACATGACGAGTGAGTGGAACATATGTACCCTCTTGAGTATCTTGTGGCTAAAAGATTTATTTATCCATTCTTGTCACCTTATGCTTCAACTATACTCTTTTCGAAGAAGGCGTACATGATATTTAGACATTGAATGGAATATAAAATGTTGAATTCAGTGACTGTTAAGAACAAATATATGCATCCAATGATATATTACCTCGTTGAACAGCTTATAGGGTCTCACTAGTTTTGTAATATTGACATATGGTTTTTTCATTGGTAGTTTATAGAATAAGGAGAGGATATAAATAAGATATCATTTCGGATTTGATATGTAAATTTTTAGTATCTAGTTATTACAATCAGTCTCAAAAATTTCCCTACATTTTGTATGGGTTTGGTGAATTGGATCCTTTAATGTTTTTTGGAATATTTAGTTGTTGTGTTCGAATATGATAATTTGGTGTACTCTAATTCAAAAGACGATCATATGAACCATTTGGATATCAACCATTGAACCTAGAATGTACAACGGCTATATGGTAAGTTTTCAAAATGTGATTTTTCGATCCTGGAAGTGAAATTTATGGGGCATCTGATATCTTATAAGTGTTTCTCAGTATATCCTTATAATGAAGAATATTTTATCTCCTTGGATTACTCATGAAATTTATTTTATAATTTGAATATCCATGGGATTAGAATGTTACTATATATGGAATTTTTTTTACTTTCCAAAGATCAAATAATGGGTGACAGATTTATCCCATTATGGTTTAATGATTGAATGGGCTGACAAGTGTCAAATATCTTTTGAGGATCTAAAGATGAGGTTATCTTCATCTCCATGTTTGAATCTCCCAAAATAGGGATTAGGTTATGATATTTTCTACAAATCATTTGTAATATTTTTTGAATTTGTTAGGATATAAGGGAAACATGTTGTTTATTATGACTCTCACCAGTTACAAACTAATTATAAGAACTTACCTACCCATGATTTGGAGTTAAACGTGGTTGTGTAAGGACTCATAATGTGGCATCACTATCTCTGGGGTGAGAAATTTATGGTATATTATGAGGATAAAGAATGAAATTGATTTTAACACATATATATCATAATTTTAAATATAGAATCTTTGTAGAGTATCTCTAAAAATTTGATTTTGATATTTAATATACCATTTGCAGAGGTAATGTGGTTGTCAATGTTTTTAGAATAAAATTAATGACAGAAGTCATTATGTAATTGTTTGATGAGTGGTCATTGAGGTGTTTGTTTATTTATATGATATTGGATGTGCAACAAGGTGGTGGACTAATGTTCATAGATAAAATGAAATCTAACTCAAATTTTGATTACTTATTTCATCTCGATATGGTGACATAACCTATGTTACAATTATTTAGTGAAATCTTTTATGGTGGGGAGATCATATGCTAGTGGTCTCTGAATCCCAGTGGAGATTGTTTTTCTTATGTAGCAATTTGGATGTTCTTCATTCCGTAAAAATAGTGTATTTGGCTAGTATAAAATACTATTTTTGGTTCTTGAACCCTAGGGATACTAAGATATATCAAGAATTTAGATTTTATTGTTGGTCATAGGGGATGATATGGTCAATTTTAGATTTTGAATCATGATGCCTTACTTTTTAGAAGATTTAGTCTGAACACCAGAGACTTGCAGGGTTGTTGCTACCCCAACCCTATATTGTATGATTGTGGGATGAGGTTTCCATGTATTTTATCATTACCTTGACACAAAATCATAGTTGGAATGTGAAAAGTTTGGTGATCATTTATCAGATAATGAAATCATTGTTGTTCCTACCCATCAATGAGATATCAAATGTGGATCATCAGGGAGGCTTTTATAACCAAGATATTATGAGGATTCATAGGGTTTCCTCTATGGTTCTATCTTATGGGAATTTAGGGATCACATCTAGTTACTAGAAAGGTTTTATGGAGGTTAGATGTTCCCAAATTAGGTTATTCATGGATTGTCATTCATAGATTCTTGAACAAATGAATAGAGTTATCATAGTGCTTAATGATTGTTTCTAATATTGTGTGCTTGATTTTTAATGGCCTTAGGAAAATCATTTTCCTATTGTTGAATTTTCCTATACAAATAGTTATCAGTCATTGATAAATATTTCACTTTTGGAGGCATTATATGGACATTTATGCAGTTATTTGTTGATCTAGGAAGATATGGGAGAGTTTTTCATGGTAGGACTGAGTGTTGTTTAGGAGATGATAGAGATGGTGTAGTTGAACTGGAAGAGATTGATAATATATTAGAGTCTTCATAAATCTTATGTAGACAATACATGATGGTCACTATAGTTTTAGGATAGTGATTGATTCATGGATATAGTTTCACCTATATTGGGAAATAACTATTTGGTTATGTAGTGTATGATGAGACTAGGGTTTTTGGTGTCATTTATTATTGATGGAAATTTTGGAAGGGTGGAATATTTTTTTGGAATTTATAACTACATTGACTTCAATCCATGATGTGTTTATGTTTTTTAATTGAGGAGGTATTTACTAAATGCTTCCCATGTGACTATATTGTATGATGTTAATCTTTTTCAGGATACCACTTTTGATGAAAATCCTATTTAGAATATGGTTCACCAAGATAAGTTACAATGTGGTAAAATGACCCCTAGTCCTGGTACTTTAGTATACTAGAAAAGATATATCTGATACATGAAGTATGCATCATTTATGAGGTAGTGGTGGCCCTCTATTTTTTTGGATCATGGATCTTAATGGGTTTATAAGCGCAAAAGCATTTATGGGACGAAGATTTTAAGAAATCATTATCTTTATTTTAAGGATTGTTTCCAAAAAATTATTTTTTTTTGTTTGTAGAATAATGTTTAAAAAAATCAAGGGGATACCAGTAATGGTGATGTCAGGAATTTTATTGAATTATCAGCATTAACATACAATTATGACTATTTGCACGTTGATTATATGTTGTGTAATTGTACTAAACAATGTTAAATGGATTTCAGGAATAATTCATGAAATACATACAAGGAATGAAGGATTTAAAAAATGTAATAGGTTCATATTGTGCAATAAGAATAAATATGTTTTTAATCAAAACCAATTGGTTTATTTGGATTATAGTTTTCACAACCCGGCCCACTGGGGTCTAACCCATTACTAACCCAAGCCCTCCTACAACATGCTAGAGGATGGTAAATAGTGTAGAGTATGAATATCCGATAAATGGGAGGTATCTACCTTACTACAAATGTTAAGAAACACACATCTCCAATCCATAAAATGATGAAATGTAAAAAAAATAAAATGATACAGGTATAGAACTATGATCACACAATAGTGCATGATTGTGATATTACTATAATTACAAATGGGGAAAAAAAACGCAACAAAACTATAAAGAGTCCAACCTAATATGTGGGGAAGGACTAAGTCCAAAGTCTTCTCCCGATAAACACATCTTTCATTCAAGATCCTGCTACTCTCCACCGCTCCCTTCCCTCTAAGGACACCATCAAAAGAGCCTATATGTGTGCAAGACATGACATGTGTAGAAAAATCTCATGTAGGGGGAGTATAAAAATACTCAGTAGGATATACGTAAAACACTAAACATTAACTTCCAAGTATATTTATATCAGTACAGTATATAAAATTCTATTTATAATAGAAACAAAACCCAGATATAATAAAGAGAGACACCACACCATTAAGAGGTGATAATCAACTATTAGACACATGATTTTGCTCGATGAAATGCTTGTTCCGAGAGAAATCAGTTCACGAGCCATTATATAATTGGAAAAACCCAACGTAGAGGTTTATCTCATTTAGGAATCACTGAATGAGAATGAATTGGTCAAGGAAGAATTTGATACAAAGAGATGGGGTCATGACAAAAACTACTGGGGGTAACTGTGAACCTAATTTGGATCAAACCGCTATGTAGGGGATCATATGGCAATGATTCCAAAAACCCTTTAGAGGTTTCAACTATATGGAGGATCAATTCCCTACTGAAAGAGGTCACACAAATTCCTCAAAAACTACTAGGTATGACAGTGGATCTTAGTACAATTTCTCTTAGAGATACCACAAATATATCGTAGCCTTGATCTCTAGAGGGGATCACAATCTAGTGATCTAGATTTAACGATTTTATGTAACTTAGAGTAAAGTACCAAGGATATGAAATTAAAATATACTAGTCCAAACTATGAATATAATATCCTACAATATGAATAAGGTACCCATCAATAGTCTTGAACCTTCATTATTAAAACTAGGGTCATGCTGCCACTAATGACACATCATTTGGTTTCTCTTTTTAGGAGTTATAATCGGTAGAACAAATCCGCATTTAGAACATCTCAATTTAATATACCTACCATTGTAGTTTGTACACATATCTCCATGGTCCGTCCACCAACCAACATGGTTAGTTCACCTACCATGAAGACTAACTGCCTAGGGATAGACTACTAAGATCAATCTACCACACATGTTTGACCAGTTGTTGCGGTCGACTACCAGCAGACCAGTCATACGGTCACTGTGCCCCATAGTATATTGAGAAACAAATAAACCATGATTGACTAAAATGGTGATCCACCTTGGATTCCCTATATCTAACCCAAGTTCAACCAGGGTCCACCTCATCAGGCTTGGCCCACTGGCAAATCCTGGCCCTCTATCTCTCCTTATCCCACATGCACATGGCCTACCAGGACTATCTCGCTCTGCATCAGCTGTTGATCTTGTATCCTCTAGTTCCATACTGCATTCACCACCACCAATCCCAGCTACACCCTGCATCCTTCGCTGCCAATCCCAGCCACATTCAGCTCTACCACCCACTCATGGACCGCCATCACACACCACAATGCGTCGCCACTATCCTCTAATACAACATACTAGTGGTCCCTTCTTATATACACCACATATCATCGAATAACCAAAAATTATCATGACGTTAGATCTGAGCACATTGGATCTTGATCTACAAAAATCCAGTCTCAGTTGTCAATTTTCAAAAAATCTAGTTCTCCAATCAAGTTTGGAATCCCCAATTAACCTTGAAATGGGACCATAGGGATACCATAGTAATGATTACAAAGTAATGATGGACGAATTAATAGGAAAAATGTTTTATCATCATTAGAAAATCATTCTTTTCCAATGATCAAGAATGTGGGATTTGAGTGGGAAAACCACATCAAATCAACGTTGTAGAACAAAACCCTTCCCCCAATCAATAGATCTTATAATAAATTTATTCATTGATGATTATCATTCATCATAGAAATTATGAAATGGGAATAAAAACATAGACACATTCCCAACCTCGATTAGTATAAGTCTTTGATGAAGAACGATGATGTGTCAGGTTCATTAGTGAGATCCCTAGATCTTTTCTGACATCGATCATTGATCTCTGATTTGATCATTCCTCGTTGATGTCATATACCCCCAGGGTCTCCTCTAACACAACAATTGAACTCATAAAATTCACATATTTATGAACCAAACCCTATGAGGTTTTCATATTAGTGTATTTTAGGAAAAAATTAGGTCGTTGCATCAATATAATTTTTATTAAATTATTATACTTCATTTACGTCAACACAACTTTTTAAAAAATGAGCCACTCCAACTAATGTTTTGTTGATCCTATGGTAAATAATCAATTTATAAACAAAACGTTCCAAAAAATTTATTATTTAGAGACCCATTAATGTCTTATTCCACTGTTTCATGAAAACCATGTTTGAGAGGTAAAAAATATTTTAATGGTTTTCAAACATTTGTTTTGTTCACATAGAGCCCTGGAACCCAATTTCCTCTCAACCCCTAGTATATAAAATAATACATACAATATAAAAAATTATACTGAAAATTTGAGATGTTACATTCAACACAACATGATGCTTTATGTCCTTGAAAATCCAAAACAAGGAAAACTAAATCAGATGGGGGTATTGAGCATGAATCTGAGCATCCTGCTCCAATGTGATTTCCTAAAAATTCTCATGGTACCACCAAATGTGAAAAAAAATAATTTATTACCCTTATAGTATACTCTTCCACAGATCCTCGATCTCTACTGGGTACCAAGCAACGGTTTCTCCATCCTCAATGTCTAGCTCAACCCAATCAACAATGTGCATCAATTATTGCACATACCTCATCAACTGCGACATGTGGAAGATGTTATGTATCTGATCAAACTATGGAGGTAGTTATATGAGGTATTCCACTTCTCCAACTATACACTTTATTTGTAAGGGGCCAATGACCCTAAAAAAATAGCTTTCCCCCTTACCAAATCTCCATAATCCCCATTGAGGTAAACCCAAAGAAACACACAGTATCCTTCGATAAACTCCAAAAGCCTTTATCTCCAATCAGTATAAGACTAATGAAAGTTCAATGTAGTTTCCACCGACTCCATTATGATCTACACCTTCTCTGTAGTATTTCTCACCAACACCATGCCCACGAGTGCTGACTCTCCTAGCCCTGTCCAACGAAGTGGTGACATTCATGGTCACTTGTACAAAGCCTCGATTGGTACCATAATATTGGTGGAATGGTAGCTACTATTGAATGAAAACTCCACTAGTGGTAGGTAATCCCACTGATAATATCTAATGTCTAACATGAATTCCTATAGCATTCCCTCCAAAACATGAATGCTCCACTTAGTCTGGCCATAAGTTTGTCGGTGAAATGTTGTTCTCAAGTGTAACTAGGTCCCAAACACCTCTTATAATCCATTCGACAATTGAAATGCTAAGAGGGAATCATTATCATATTTAATCTTTAATACAATTATATTAATTCTATCTATCAATTTCATGTATTGGAATCCAATACTCTCAACTGAACACTACTCTCAGATAGAAATAAAGTGGGCTCAAATGGTGTGTCATTCAATGATCGCCCAAATAAAATCATGTCCCCTAGATATACATGATAATCCTATAATTAATTACATTGGTATCCCATCCCACTTTTATTCAGTAATATTAAGGGTTTAATCTAAACCAGCTAAAACCTGGTGATCATCCTTCACTTGATGACTAGTATGGAATCGAGAAACAATCTATAGAACTCTTTTTTTATTCCTAAACTCCAAATCTAGAATTGAAGGTCCTGTTACATCTTCTACACACCTAGATGTATCCTCTATGGGGATGTACGATACTCTATAAAACAATCATCCTGCAACATCACTGGTTCCATCATGTGTCCTCTGATGAGAAAAATGATCTCCCCAACTTTTTAATATCAATCAGGAGCATGTCATGTGGACATCATAGAACATAGGCTATCACATTTAGTATACCCAAGTTGTGCCTCCCTGACATGCTATATGAATGGTGGGGTAAAAAACATCAAATAGATGTCAGATACTGCATCTATATCCATAAAGGATAACTGCAATAAGGCTAGGTTCTCTAACACCTAGTTCGTCAACTGAAAACTAGAACTTTTGCTGAGATCAATATCCACTAAGTTCCCCTTCCCAATAGTATAGATAGTCTCAAAGTCATGGTCCCTGATGAACTCTAGCCATCACCTCTTTATCAAGTTATTTTATTTCTAAGTGTAGATAAAATAGGGACTATTGTGATCATTTTAGACGATAAAATGCTCTTGAATTTGGTTTTGTCACTTCATCATTAATGTAAAGACTACCCCTGCTAACTCAATTTCACGGGTCATGTAGATCTGATCATGTGGTCTCCAATTATGATAACCATATGTAGTGAATACATACCTCTAAATTAGGACACAAAAAAACATTTTTCCTAATTTATCACAAAACAACATGTTCTTGACACCTTCCTCCAGTAACCAGAAGTTGTGACTACTCATCAAGCTCTAACTCATCTTTTGATTGCCTAACTGGAACTTTTACATCCACACGAATGGTTTTCCCTTTCATTTTGAATTCCTAAATGGTGATTCCACTCTATTTATGTAAGGTAAGAACTTATGATAGTACCCTTACAATCCAAGTAAACTTTGTACCTTTGAAACACTGTTGGGTGCCTCCCATGGAAGCACTTCATCAACCTTCCCTGGATCCACTTCAACTCCAACCATTAAGGTGATGTGTCCCATAAAATGGACATATATAATCCAATATTTTGCATTTGAGATATTATTTTAAATTTAGTTCTCTCATAGTGTGTGCAAGACCTTCCTCATTTTTCTCACTTGCTCCTCCACTTACACCGAATACACAAAGATATCATTGATGAATACTACCTTGAACTGGAATATGTGATCCTGAAAGATCTAGTTCATGAGACTCTTGAATACAGATGGGGTGTTAGTCATTCCAGACAAAATCACCATGAAATCATAGTGACTATAAGGACATCTTAAGTATCTTAGGTTTATCCTCATCTCTTACTCACAACTAATGATAACCTAATCTAAGGACATTCTTCGAGAACCATCATTTTCCATTTAACTAATTAAATAGGTAATAAATCCTCAATAGGTGATAATTTTTTTCATGTTAATATGGTTTAAGCGTTTTTAATCTACACATAACCTCAAGTTTCCATATTCCTTCTTAGAAAACAAAATTTGGGCTGCCTAGGGAGACACACTAATTCCTTAGAATCCCTTCCTCTTCATGGCTGCCAACTATATCCCAAGCTCACAAAGATCCGATGCAGCAATCTGATATGAAGGTGTAGATATAAATTTCATCCCATGGTGTAGATCAATGTATAAGTCCATCATCCTCTGTGGAGGTAAACAGTAAAGATATTCATTAAATACCCCCTCATACTCTGCCACCACTGTAAGAAACTAAGGAATCATATCATCAACTTCCAAAGGGTGAGTTTGGACAAATGATGAGTAATAATCCGCACCATTAAATGTTAGAGTCCCTCCTATATTGCATATATTTCCCTCTCACCAACAATTGAAATCATGCTTCTATCATTTTAGAGACACCACACTTTTCACCTTAAATAGGTGATATAAGAAAGAACTATGGATAACTCATCGATACCAAGAATGATTTCATAAGGCCTTGATGTAGCTACCATGATATCTCAAACAAAACTCTCACCACCAAGAGTATTTCCCCATTTTCAAAAATAGTGTGTGATCATCATGTCTCCTCTAGTAATAGTCTCTAATCTTAAGTTACATGTTAGTGGTTCAATCATAATCTATGAATCTCGAACAAGATTCAGGGAGATAAAATAATGACTAGAACATGTGTTCAAAAAAAATTCCACTAATATAGAAAAAGAAAAAATTGTACCTCATATAATACCTAGATCCTCAAGTTAAAAATTCTCCATATCCTAAAACATTCCCCATATTAATCCATTAGCTCCCCAATATAGGTGTGGACCCCATAGGGATGGTGGTGTAATTGGTCGAACCACCATCCAACACCTACCTTAATGACCCCTCTACAGTGTCTACTTCCCTAAAGAACTCTCTTCTCCTATCACTTTCTCTATCTAAATAGACCCTTGATAATCTTTTGATTTTCTATAGAATGTATCTATAATTATCATGCTTACTGTCCCCGACCATTGCATGAGAAATAATGTTTGTCCCTTGGCTGATACGAGCCACGCTGGGAGCCCTACACTACTGAACATAATTCATGGGATCACCTTCTTAAGTGCCTGACCCACTTGTATCCTACTTACTACCGTTGGATATATGCTGTCTGGGCCTCAACTACTATGTTCCCACTACAATCTCCCACTACAATGGTCTTATATTCCAAAGAAATGTTCAACTAGTCAGGATCTCTCTAGCACCCAACATAAGATGAAATTCTATGAGAATTAATGATTCCCTAATGTCCTTGTGTGAGACCCACTCGATGTTCTGATCCCTAAAGGATTTCTCACATACCATTTCAATGGAGTATCTTGAAAGATCAGTAAAAATTGTTGAATAATATGAAATGTTTATAGTACCCTACTGCATAAGGGAAAGCTACTATATGTCTATCGATCACAACATGGATAGATATAACTCCTCTCTAAACAAAAGAACAAAGTATATACATGATAGAGATATATATTATCATGTGACTGAGTAACCGTGTTCCACTATCGACCCATAGAAACCTGAAGAAGACCTCACAAGGAGAAAAATATGGATGACTAGCTCTAGACAATCGTCAACCATCAGGGGGTCAGGCTCAACCCAAATCCTAGAAGGTCACTACCTATGAAACTCATGTACTGCACTTAACAGATATGCATCCTCATCTGGAAGTGATAGTACTCGATACTACTCGAATGGTGGTGGAATAATTGGTAAACCATGTTGAGGTTCTATCTCAAGTACATTTCCTTGTATAGATGCCTAACCAGTAGGTGGATCATGTTGAAGACCACATGGTGGGAGCATGGATAAATGTCTACATGGATGCATCCTAAAAAATGATATACCATTGTCAATAGTGTATAACTAGGGAGCTGACTCAAGAAGAAATGGATGTCACATACATTCCTATATGATGCATGTACCATTGGTTTGCCCTTATAAGTAAGATTTTCATGTATTGGGTCAAAAAGTTGGCGAATGGAGTCCTGACATATTGATGTGTTGACCAACGCACAAACACTATAGTTCATTTATTGAAACCTAATCTCAAAATAGTTATCATGGTTTCCCAAAACCATACTCATATACTACCTATCCTAATGAACATACAAACCCTATAATAAAACTCTATCATGACCTGACCCATATGATTCCTACCCATGACTACCCCAACCACACCTTCAATAGGCTAGAGTCTATAGACACATGTACAGTAGGTATATATCAAATATGTTTTGAATTATACTTAATATTCCTATACGCAAGCAGAAATTTCAAATAAACACAATTCTAAAATTTAATACAAAAAAAGAGGATGAGTTCATACAACTATGATCCCACAACAGGGTATGCTAGTGAAAGTGTTATAAACAGAAAAGGGCCCAAAAACAAAACCACCCAAAACTGTAAAGAGTCATATCTACTTCATGGAAAATGAACATGTCAAAAGTATAATCCCTGTAACACCCTCGTCTATCAAAATACAGCTATGCTCTACCCACTCTCTATCCTCCCAACACACTGTCCAAAAAAAATCGATTGGATAAGACTAAGAGGACCAGTTTCGGATATTTCTAACACTGAGAGGGGTTGGGTGAATTAGTGTTGGGAACTTTTTAAACCAATTTCTACTTTTCACCCATATACCTCTTGACCTGTTAGGATCTTTATTCTCTTATTCTCTTTTCCTTGTCCCAGGCAATAATTAATTTAGTAAAACTATGCCCAGAATGTCTTTACAAGGTTCACTACTCAATAAGATCAGCTACATCCTTGAAACGCATTGGAATGAATAGTGCATGGATTCTCCACTATAATGTCATATGCATTTATAGTGGTTGACTAGGAAAAAATCCTCTAGTCAGTGTGAGTCCCTACACATTGGAGGGGGAAGGGAAACAATCCTATCTTTTTGGGGTAGTGACAATCTAGTCCAACATGAAGCTCCTAACTTGTTTTATTATACTGCCTATGGAGATAGTCTTCTTCCTTCATTAGTAAGGTAGGTTCTTCCGTTGATCTTCTTATGTGCTCTTCATTTGATTACATGCAATGATTTATGCAATCAATTATTCTTATCTACTTCTTTTCTTCTAAACTAGTGCAAAAACTATTGCACTAGGACTTCTTCTTCTTATTTAGTGCAATAACATAATGCATTACCACTTCTTCTTCTTTCTTAGCAATAATTACCTATACCAAAGTGATTATTCAGCAATGAGGATCAGCTTACATGGCATCATCAGAGTGAGTTCTTCTCTTATTCATAAATGCATGTGATCATGCATATGGCATGTAGTTGAACTCTTTTCCATCTTCTTCATCTCTTCTCCTCTTCTTGGTGTTGTTATTGTGTATGCAATGATATTGCGCCCTTTCTTTCTCACATGTGCACACAATTGTTTTGATTCTTTATTTGAGTAACTCCATGTGTGCATGTGCGTGCATGGAAGCATGCATTAACCAATTCTCCTTTTTTTATTGTGTGAGAACCCTAATGAGGATATATCTTTGACCAAACACATGTATCCTCTTATTCTCTTCTTCTTCTTATTTTTCTTATTTCTCACTTTATTTGAATGTTTTTAATGTATTCACATGAGTGCATGCATGAACAAATAAAGTGGTCTCCCTTCTTCTTTTTTCCTTCTTACTTTTTTACTTATTAAGGAGATTTGTTTGGGTTTATTTAATTTTTTTTCTTTATACCCGAATGGGTAAACCTTATCCTTGTTAATACTTATTCTTCTATCAACCATAAATTCCAGGCCTCTTCTTCAAACCATTCACCTAGACACCACCGTGAACCCCCTTTTCCCCTTTTTCTTTTTCTTCACAACCTAAATGGGTATTTTTTGTGTGTGTGTGGGTATCTTGCCTCATGAATGTGATTGCATGTGTATCATGAATTCTCACTTTATATTCCTTCTCCATGAATGCACAACAAAGGTTCTCCCTTATCCTTCTTGCACACACAAAACACGAAGCTATGCACTGTCTACTCTTAACCACACATGAGCTCCTATAAAAGAACCTAACATATATATGTATATATTATAGGTAGTATAGTTTTCAATACAAGTTGTAGGTGTAGGTGTATTGATCTTTCACCCAAGGAGTGTGAAATAACTCCTCCGCAGTACCAATAGAGGATCTTGGTTCATTCCACATGAGCTGCAACAAGGGTCTAGGACTCACGAGATTCTCCACAGAAAAATGCGAAAACAGTTTGAAAGAACCTATCACACACTTTTGGGTACCTCATATGGGGTGTGGATATACATTGTTCAGGGTTCATAGAAACTCTTCACACACAACAGACACGATTCTTCCTTTCGCGACACAAAGAGTGTGCATTCTTCTTCATCTAGGATGGCCACACTTTTTTCCTTGGGTTCCCTTCTTTTATAGGCAAGGATGTGATCTTTTTTGAGTTCCAAATCTGTGTCATATTCTATAAAGATATCCCATTGAATAAAAGAGATCCCCAGATCATCAAACAAATCAAACCCACATCAAAGATATGTCGTGTATCTCAGGTGTTTCATTATTATTTTTTCAAATGAAGGAACTTATTCAATGAGGGGGCATCCTCACATGCTTGAATTTTTGAACACATGAAAATAAATTCCCAAGATCTATTCATGAAAGATAACTCAGCCTCACACCTTTGGTTTCTTCCACCTTCGTGGATATTGACATTGTGATGCATGCATGGAAACATAGTTGCATGCATGTACTCGTGGTGCTCAGATGATCATGGTGGGCTTGGAATGAGCTCTAGAGGTGGCTGAAGTGAGGAGATAACTCGCATGAATCCTCACTGGCTCGTAGGTGCCATGGATGGCTGGAGATTAATGGAAACCTAGGTTGGAGTGATCAGACGACCCACGTTTGATCTCCAGTGCATAGGATCAGATGAGTGGTCCTGATTAAAATGTGGCTTGCAGATTAGAGGGACTACCGCAATTAGGTGCATGATCATATAGATGGTACAAATTAGATCCATGTTTTTAATTTTTCATACCACCTCAAAATGGTGATATGGGATTCTGCGGTTTATAAATATCGATGCCTCATAAACCGTTAAATTGTCTCTTCTCCCTCCCAGTACCGCCCCATACCGGTTCTTTATCAGGCGTGCTCTGTGCACATTCTGACCTCTCGGGAATGCACATGGTGCTCACACTGCGCGGGATGACCTCCGTGAAGATCTGTAGGGTTTATACATGGCCCCCACACATGCCCTACCTCAGGCGGAGTTAGATTTCAGGGATTCCCTCGAGCACAGTTGACCCTTAGGTCCCGCATGTGCTTGAGGGCCAGGTTCGTGGATGGCCCCCCTTGGTTGGCCTAATTTTTATGTAAGGAACATTTATGTACTTGGTTAAAAACCAAGTGTATATAACATGTCAAACTTCTTCTTACAACCAACCAACTCCTCCTATTCATCCTCTCTTCTCTAACATCATCCACTAAGTAGTTAGGGTGAATTTATCTTTCAGTTCATCCTCCTAGTGATGTGAATGGATCTCCTTCACTCTTCACGCATGTGAATACAATGCATGGATGTCTTCAAATGTTGACATTGTATAATCTTGATACAAGTGCTTATAACATAAGAATAGCTCTACAATCGCCTGATTTGTAGTCACCATAAACTTCATCTTAGGAGGCACTTAGGAGATAGCTTTATCTTAGTAGATCTCTAACACTTAAGAGATCACCATTGACCATCATTGACATTCATTTTCTTTATTGTCAAAAAATACAAAACACTTTACTAAAGTGGTCCCAACAATCTCCCCATTGTATTTTCTGGCAATACCCAAAGATTATTTACCATTTATTAATTCAGTGGATTGTTTATCATTAATGATAATTTGATTTTGTTTGTTCATAACTTCGAAGTGATAAGTGGTTTAAAAGGATATCACGAAACGAAAAACGATTTCAAAAGGTTTTTTCTTTGAAAATTTATTTTCATGAATTGGAATTGGGTTTTAAATATCTAAAGTTGATTAACATGGATTTTAAAAAGAATTGTATAATTTTTTGAATCATTTTTAAAATATATTTTTAAAAATGAAAATTTGTAACATGAACACATTGGGAAATAGATGACGGTTAGCTTAGTGTGTGTTTCACTACTAGGATGTAACATTTATTAATATCATGTGGTAGGAATTGATATCATTTTGAACTAAAGAATTATTTTATAGTCTTGTGAGTTTCCAATAATCATTGACCCTTATGATAGATCCCAATACATGTTACCCTATCATTAATCAGTCATTGTTATTTATTACATGATTATTTTTGTCATGGTTTTCATCACATGTTTTTATATGATGTTATACAACATAGATTTTATTTATTAGATAATTCATGGATATATATTCTTATTGATTTATCCATATGATTTTAAGTTTTTATCTCCTATACAATTTATATTTCAATTTTTAGAATATGAAAGTATTTTATGAAAACAATAGGAGAAAAATAGAAAATTATATAAAAATGTATTTAATTTATGAAAAATATTTGTAAAACTACTTATATTAAAATGCTAGAATTTTTTCATTCTTGATATTAAATTTTGTATAGAAACTATGTTTCTATCCTATTGCGATTTGAATCATTCTCTATTTGTGACTTTATGGATTTTGAGATGTTGTATTGAATGATTCTTTTAAAGGAAAGAGAAACTTGTATTATGATTTTTTTCACTTATTTCTACTGCTTTCTGTTTGAGGTGGCATGGAGGTGACTATTGGTCACGAGGGGTTTTGAAATACTTGGTGGTTCAACATATTTTGTCTTATATTGTATGTATTGGTGGTATCTCATTTATCTCTACGTTATTACTATAGTTTTATGTAGTATTCTTATAATATTCAAGACTTTTCTATATCCCTTTTGATGTTTATTACATGATGGACCAGTTTGGGTGGCTTGTCTTGTTGACCATGGTTGTTTCATTATCGGGTCTACGTTGATGATGAATCCATTCTATTTCCTTGTACAATATTATACAAGAATATGTCTATGCACGTGGAATGTGATTAGGGAGACCCCATGTGTGGTACAAACATTGCCCATGATGCATTCATTAGTTAATATATTTTCACTAGTTGAGTAGGTGTATATGAGTTGTGGCCAAGATAAAAGTTTATAAGACACATGTAATAACTTTCTGAGTACCACATGTACATGTATTGGCTACCCATATAATGTAAAAATATTTTTCTATCTGTCACATGTAATATCATATTTATAGTTGTTCAAAACACTAGCCACCAATATAAATTGAGAAACAAAACATGTGTTCCTTTAGATTATATGGCAAGTAATAAATATTTTCAATGAAAATATAGCTTCCAAATGATGCTTACTGACCTATGAGGACTTCAATTTATTTGATAACAATATCTTTTTGACACTGCATTTCCACAATATTCAATGAGATACACTTCTAATCATTGACATTTGGCCTCTAGTTTTTAGAATTCCAGAATCCCATCACTGGATCATGATTCATTTTATGTCTCATTGATGAATAGGTTTTTGATTCTAGAAAACTTTATAAAAATAAAATATTCTCCATTTATCAATAAACAAATCATCAATCCCATGTTTTATCATCAAACCATCATGATTGCTGATGTTGGATCATGATCAAACTGATTTAACCATTTGAAATCAATGATCCCACTATCCATTGGTGAAGAACTGAAAGAATAATGTTTGTAGTGGAATAAAATAAAATATATATTATCATCCAGTGGTGTAAACCCAGAAAATGGTCATCTTTGTGGAAACCAAAAATTGTGATATTCACAATTTCAAAGAAAATAGATAATTAGGATCGATAATTTTTCAGGTCATTCTAGATCTTATAAAGAATGTAAATTCAAAAAATTATGAAGATAATATATCTAGGTTAAATAATAAAAATTTAATAGATAATAAATCAAAAATAATAATTATCAATACCTTGATAAGGTATAGATCATGAAAAATAACATTATTACAGGATAAATCATGGATGCTTCAACTATATATATTTTTTTCTCAGTAATCTTCGTGATTCATTTTCCATTGATCAACCGTCTAGGGTCTCATCATATCCAATGGGGGATAATTTAATCCCCTCCTCTAATATGAATGTGTTTTATCAATTACCCTAGAAATTTTCAACAATAGTTTATAAAAATAGGTGGTGGATATTATTAGAATTATATAATTTTAATAAACTCGATACTTTATTTTATTTAATGTTACAACCATGGGGTTCCATACATAGATCATCCAACACCAATTAACCTTTTGTTGTGCCCAATGAAATCCTTATATTTCAAAAAATAACCACGATCTCATATTTTATATTAAAATCATGTATCAATGGATCTTCCATTTATGATTAAAATATTATTTCACTTCCATTAATTAATATAATATTTCAATATATAAAATTATTTTCCCTAGAGACACCTGAAACACCATGAAAACTCTGAAGAAAAATCCTATCATACCACATAATATATTAGAATGAATAAAATTTTAAAAACCATAATTGTTAAAGTTGATTGTTATTTAATTTTATAGAGTATATATATATATATATATAAAATATGTAATATAAAAAAACATATAATAAAATGATCTCTATTGTTATTATATCAATAATGGGATTTTTACTATACATTATACTAAAATTTGATGAAGATATATTTATAGAATGTAGAATATTTATCCATAATTTTTTGGTCATTTTATTAACCACCCCCTTCAAGAATATCTATTTTAGATTTTAATTTCAAAACGTAATACAAAAATATATGTTGGTGATTTTTTTATGAAATCCTTATATTCCCATTCTACCTCTTCATATATTTTATTTCATCATAATTCCATACCAGATGAGTTATATTTATTCATAGATCTCTATCCCAATGTTTTATGATTTCTCCAATATTCTATTCATAAGAGATATCATGCTCCAACTATACCATATCAAGATAAAAATACATCTATGAGATATGATTAATAATTTACCAAGAGTGATACATATTACATATTATGAATTATAGTAAGGATTCATGTATGTGACTATTGATAGGCCATTCCTATAATGTGATAATGAATTTGAAAGTCTTATATGTACCATGGACACACAGTTCCCATATTTTAAATCCTCAAAATCCCACTCAAACCAATAATTATCAGTTTAACTCTTCCATCGATGATATTATTCTATGATATATTGTAGAATGAATTAGTAATTCTCTATTATATATTCCACTATTTTGATTCCCAATATTATCCACTGTCTAAAATTTTCTTAAGTGATGGTGTTCATCATTTATTCATACTGAGGGATTTCTATAGAGACATCTAAACAATTGGATGAAATTTACTATTGAATTATATCATAAAAAATGCATTATTTTGATATCACCCTTTTTTATGGTCTTTTTTCAAGATATATGAAATTATTTTAATGTTTTAGTTGTTCAATAGGATTTGAAATGTTTTTTAAGATGATATATTGTAAAAAATTTCATCATATTGTACAATTAATTCTAAATAGACTTTCATAACATGGAGGTGAGTATTGTTTCAAGATTGGGTACAATCATTATGATTTTTCCAAACTAGTACACCACTTATCCAATAAATTTCAAAAAAATATTATCATGTGAAATGTATTATCAAATGGATATTAAGTGTGTAGTCTTTGTAAAATGATCCACCAATACCCATCTAGAATTATTTCAATTTTCTTTAATTAGAAAAAAATATATGAAAATGTATAAATAATGATTTCCTATATTTATTTTTTTGTTGGATATTGTTGTTTCATCCCATTGGACATCTATCATTATACATTAACTTTTTTGAATGGTTATATCTATATTATATATTTAGTAATCACATTCTTCATATTATTCCACTAAATGCGATCTCAAGGATATCAATTAAACATTTTGATTTTCAGGTGGATATAGAATATAGATATTAGTGTATATGTTAATATTTCATTCAATATAATAAGGTCTAATTGTATGCATTATTATTTCACATAACATTCAACTCCATCTATATAATTATTGAATAATTATATTTTCACAATTTATTATTAATTACATATTTATTTGTATCTACATATCATCTTTATGGGTTATCTTAATCATATATGTGAAATAATTTTGAGCAATAATTTTAGAAGGAATGATGTCAAACCCTCTTTTCTAATTCCCATTCCCTTTATTTTCATGTTTATATGTATTCGATCCCTTTACAACATCACTAGTTAAATTTGTTTCAAACATTTTTCCTTAATGAATGTACCACTTTATTTTATTTCAATCAATTTAATGGATTACGAATTAATTTTCTGGAATACAATTTTACCATATTTTTTGTTTCACAAATATTTCCTTTTTCCTAAATATATTATTTTGAACATTTAGGTCAATATATATATATCACAATTTCATCCAAAGATATAAGCCTCAAAATAATTACAAATTGAAATAATATTTCGAAATATAGGTCATTAGTTAAATAATGTGTATCAGGTAGCATATAATTTACTATTTTATTTTATATTAATTTATAATTTTACATGAGTATACAACCAAATAATTTAATTGAAGAATCTCCATATATCACAAATAAATCTATAAATGAGTTTATTTAGAGTATAGTTATATTGAATATCAATTTATTGAAGTCTTTTATTTGTAATTCATACACATATTCCCAAAAAAACAATACTCATTTATATAGTATCATAGAAAATTATTTTTAAAATCATGAGGAATTTCATATAAACCACTAATAATACCTTTGTAACTAAACATTAATACAAATCTCTATCACTAATGTGGAGTATACCATTCATCATTTTCCTTAGTATTTTAAGGATTCATAAATAACCCCTTTAATATGGTTACATACCAAAATAATGTGACTCTCTCTATTTAGAAAACATAATTTCTATTGTTTGTAAATATATTATCCTCTCAGATTGTGTTAAACAAATTACCAAAATACTCATTATTATCTACCATAATCTTGAAAAACAAAGTAACATCATATTTAAATTAAACAAAAAATATATTTATCTAGTAAATAAATACTTTATTCATAATGTCTAATAAAATTATTTTTTATGTACTATATATGACGGGCATCAATGATTAGTCATACCATACATATCTTATAAAAAATATACTTTGGAAATTTTCCTCCATTTCTCTTTTATATTATCACATCTTTTAAAGTGATCTTCCATAAATGATTATTTATACAATAATAGATGATATTAATGGTTTTCAATATGTGGAAAAAGGTTATTATTTATTTTTATAATCATACAAAACAAACAATAATAAATATATTTATAAATTGAGAAATCTTTATTTTGACTAGGAGTGTTGATGAACACAATTAATAATAACTAGGGATTTTACTTTTTTTAATATTTATTCTAATTAATAATTTTACTCCTAGAAACCCATAATCATCATTTTTAAAGACTCATTGATATGTGATGAGATAGAGAATCATTTTTAATGGGTTTACTCCCCAAACCATTTTAAAAGTTTAAATACCCTCCCATGATTAATATAGGGAACAACATCCCTAACTTATCTATGTTCACTCCCCATTCACTTTCTTTTTATCTCATGAGATATAAATCTTTACCCAAATCATTAGAGTGATATATAGTTTTAGTACCACCAATAACATAATTAAAATCACTCATATGTTAGCCAAAAGATCATAAAATATTCATCACGTCTGAACTATTAAAAAGATATTTTTTCATAAATATTTCATCTCAAATAACCAAAGAATAGAATGATATTTGTAAACATTTAATTAGTTCATGACATAATAAATATTTGAAAAGAGATGGAATCGATAAACATATCTTCATCATATTTAAAAACCATCTAAATATTGAATAATGGTGGCAACCATGGATCATATACCTAGTAATGTAAAATTGAATTCATGTGTTTTTTCTATGAGGAATAGAAATTAAATTACAAGATCATTAAATAAATTTTTAGGAAAATAACAATTCAAATTTGATAATTAATTTTTTAAATTTATAAATATTGTTCAAATATTTTTTGAATATTTTTAATCAAAATTATACTTTGAAAATTATAAAGGAAGAAAATGTATTGATCTGTAATGAACGTGGGAAATTATATTCATTCCATATTTTTTAAAATAACCAACCCCTTCACATTTTGTAACTTTTAAAAAAGCTCATTTTTTTGAAAAATGACATGAAACTTAATTTTACACCATTTAGTTAAAATCCAACAAATGATTAAAATTACATTAGACAATCAAATGAGAATTGTAAAAGATTTCTCTTAAATATTATTATTAAACAAGGATATAAAAGGAATTGTTTTTATTGAATAATGAAATTAATTCAGTTATCAATAAAAATTACTATATATTCTGCACAAAATAATAATTTTTTAATATATCATATGTATCATAGAAATTAATGTGAGACAAAAATCCATTTACTTGTATTTTAATTTCTTTGAAACAACTCTATTATCCTATATAATTAATTTTAATTTATTATAATTCTCAAACAGATTATTTTTCATAATTATAATATCATATATTACCCCCTTATTATATTTAAACACAATTTAATTAATAATTAGTTATTAAGATCATCATTTTGGGGTGTGAACTATTTCAATCCATCATTAGAATCTTCATTCTGTATTAATATTAAATGTAATTCTTTCATGTAAATATCATATTTAAATTTTTATAATGGTATAATATTATATATAGTAATTATATATATATTTATAGTTATTCATAAAACCTCGATATAGAAAAAAAATTACATCATTCATGGGAATGCTAGGCTATACGTATGCATGAATGATGATCTCAATTATTCATGGGTGGAGAGCAATGAAGGAATATAATAAATCACCCGTATAAAATAATTATTATATAACAAATATAATAAATTATAATTAAATAATGCCTTTTCATCATCCATTTAAAATGGAATAAAAAATATTATCCTATAGTTTTGGGGAGGGGTAATCCAAACGTAAGCATGCGTGACATTATTATTTTAAAATGGATTAGAGGGTAATATGTTATATGTGATATTAGGACTATAGAAGAATAATTATATCAAAGGAATTGTATATATGAATTAACCCCATAATAATTACCATCTATTAAATATTTTGATGAACAATGAATTTTATCACAACATGGTGATGGTAAGCTGTACGCACTAAATTGTAAAGACCTAGAATTTTGAGGTAATTTTTATTTAAAAATATGGGAATTTTACGAGTCTGCAAAAATTGATGGTGCGTGATTACGAGGACCAGTGTGCTCGGAATAAATTTCTGAACTTTTTTTCAGGTACGTTTAGTAAAAGCATGAGCGGGTTTTTTTTGTAACTTTTGAACCGATGATTAAAATTTAAATATGAGGACACTGTCGAACTCGCAGTGCCAGTATTCACTTAAGGGGACCTTCATCTTGTCTACGGTAGGTCGAGGGTGGAAGTTAGTTTTTTACTTTTTGTGGGAAAATAAAAATAAAATTATTTTAAAATTTTATTTTTATTCTTGAAACCTCTCAACATGGGTTATGGAGGTGGGGACCACGGAGCCAAAAACCTCCCAATTTGAATTTAAGGGGGGGGGGGACCACCCGAACCCCCTAAACTCCTTCTTTAATATGGAGATAACTCTTGAAATCCCTTTTAATGGGAGATAACCTTTAGAATCCTCCCACTTTAATTGTGCCAACCACATCATAAATAATGACAACAATTTAATTTTTTTTCCAATAATTATATTTATGAAACAAAAAATATTGGTCACTTTTATTTTTGGGTGGAATTGGGAGAAAGTATTGGAAGAGGAGAACCATTGAGGAATTCTTCTTCTCCAACGAAGAATGCTTCTCCAATGAAGAACACCGACGTTTTCCTATGTCTTCGACTTCTTCCTCAGGACATCCTCTAACATGGGATGTTTTCAATAGACGACTGTCCTTCCCACCTCATTGAAGTCAACAAAAAAAATGTGGTATAATACTTTTTTAAATTGATCAAATTTAATTTTTTCCTTTTAATTGAATCATCATCCCCAAACTGCTTGCTACCGCTCGAATGCGGATGGTGCGAGCCAAACAAACATGGGTCGAACCCTCCGTCGTTCTTCATGAATGGTGTGTTTTTCGAGTTGGAATAAGAGGGAGTTGTGCCATGATGAAGAACGAAGAGCGGCCGACCAAAATAGTCACAGAAGAAGGCGCGTTGCCGACTGCGCTGCACAGAGAGGACAACGGCCCATCCGGCTAGCCGCAGTGGACCGTGACACCACGGCCGCCCTGCTACACCCAAGCCGCCTCGCCGGACTGCTGCCTCTGCACCGCCTCGTGCCACCCCGTGGCCTCAGCGGCTATCGCATCCTCTGAGGCCTCATGCTACCCACGGCCTCCTCAGACCCCGCAGCCTCCGCCACATCTCAGCCTCTACGGCCCCCGAGGCTTCTGCCGACCCACGGCCTCTGCGGACCCACACCACCCACGACCCCATGCCGCCCGTGGTCTCCGTGACCCCCATGACCTCCACGACCCGAGGCTTCCGTGGCCCCGCACCACCCTACGCATCCACAGCCTCCCCACGGGCCGCTACCTAAGAAGGGCCACTAGTAGGCCTGACTAACATGGGCGGGCCGGGATGGGTCGGTTCCACCGAGTCGGTCAGGACCCGGACCAGTTTCAACCCTATACACTCTTTTGGCCATAACATTGGCATCGATCTTTGAATTTTATGAACTGTCTATAGTACCAAAAACCATATAGAGAGCTCGTCCTTTTAGTATACCTCACTTGAGATTTGGATAACGTGGCGGTATGATTTGGTTGGATTGAACATTAATCTAACAGGGCCCACAGAACTAAATATATAATAACATAAAGACCGAGCATTTGATTGACACACCGTCTATTGCGTTGAGACATCTATTACGTGTTGTACCATTGGGATACTTCTTCATGGGACTTCGTGACAATTGGAGTATCAACTAGTGGCTTGAGGTGAGGACTCTCCCAAAGACGAGAAAAAATAGAGAGGGAACCATGTAGGTTGCTGTATAATGTGAAAGGGATACATTGTGGGTCCGTAATTGGGTATACCACATGGATCCTTGCTAGGAATCCATGTGGGACTACTATAGAATCATGTGTGGGTCTACTGTACTAGGATCTTGTGTGGGTCTGACGAGGTACCGATGTTGTACTAGGATCCTGTGTGGGTCTAACTATGTTTTGATATTGTAATGGGATCTTGTGTGGTTCTAAAGAGGTATATACAATGTACTAGGATCCGATGTAGTTTTGATGATGTAATATGATCCATGGTGGTTCTGATGATGATTTAGGATCCTTCATTGGTATACCTATTAATAGAGTAAGATGAATTAGATGTTCCATCTAATCATCTCTACTACTATAACTATGTTATACCTGGTGTGAGCTGAGTTCATACCTGTCTGGAACTTCCCTTTGTGGTAATACCTTATTGGTATTATTCTATGCAACAAAACTTTTTGGTAATTTCCTCCACGGTATTCCTTTCTTTGTGTAACAATTGAGGTTTTGACTATTTGGTTGGACCCTATGTTTCCTCATGATTGAGATGGGTATACTCAGTTGACTTCATATTTCGTGGTTAATCCTTTGTGGATTTGTTGAGATCTTGAATGTCTCAGGGTCCCTACTAAGAATCGTTATACTCCCCTCGGCATGGGTTATGCCCGCACCCTGTTGTGTTTGCTGCAGAAGACAGACCACACTGATTTGAGGCAGAGGGTACCGAGGCTAGATGGGGCCTGGAGGTGGACCATTTGGCGTGACAGTACGCAGAGGATAATGGTGGATGTGGTGTACTAAGGAGTCGATCTTTACCTACACTTTAGGTAAAAACCTCAGAGGATGACCCAGTAGATTCCATTCTTTTTTTTCATTTGAACATGTACTATTACTGTTGGTCTTCTATTCCGGACCCTTTTTTACTTTCAACACTCTTTTTTCTATACATTTGACTTGTGTTCGTATATTTTTGTGTACATGGGTGCATGTGTTTACCGGTTATAAATGAAATACTTTCTTGATTATAGGGAATATGCCTTTCAGTGCTAGTCTCCAGCCCCTGGTCAATGGAAGGCAGGCTTCGGTTTGCCACGGTACAGGCCCATGGGATGGGTCATGACAAATTGGTATCAGAGGAGTCTGTTATACAATAGAACATAGGACTCTGATATAATTTTAAAGGCAATATATTTAAGTGTAGTAATTATGGAAATCAGTATACGGAAACCAGTGTTGGTGCGGTGGCCAAAGTATCCATACACTAGGAACCTGAATTCTGATTTCAAACATAGTGCACAGAATCTCTGATTGCATGTGTGTGTGTTTTCAAGAGTTTTCCTTGTGATCTCTTTGAGTTAGCTCACAAGGTATAACATATTGACCATGGAAACCCTATATAATTTTAGTATTCCACCATGAAAACAACCATCATGGGTTTCTAGATATTATACACACTGATATCCCACCGAGCGATGAGGCCTCCTTGCAGGGCCCTCTTCCAGTAGAGGCACTAGTGAAGGCACTAGTGGTACCATTTCCCATTGGTCCATGAATACCTCCAACCCCACTAGCATAGGGTCCATGCCGCTTGAACGTGTTGCATGAGTTCCAACACCAGATGCCACCCAGGATCAGGGTAGAGATGGACCCACAAGCGGCTAAGGATTAATTGGAGGCCGTTGTGAGAGTCTTCTGACTGGTAGGGACACCAGCTGATCTCATGGTGATCCTTTCCGCTAGTCTTCTACAGGAAGTTGTAGGATGATGGTGGATCTTGATGCTATAGGATCACGACCAGTTGACACTTCTCTGGGTTTACTTTGGCATCCAGTTTCTTGCAGAGTTTGTCCCGGTGACTCTTTGCACAATGTGCATTAAGGAGCTACTTCATCTAGAATGGGGAACCATGATTGTGGATTAGTACTCGGAGAGGTTCATAGGCCTCTCATTATAATCCCCAGATATGGTGCGAGACCCATTTTTTAGTGCCCATAACATCGAGCGGGGACTGAAGAAGGATATCAGGGCTTCGATGATCTCACTAGGCATTCTGACACAGGAGAGGGTGTTAGGGGGAGCCCTCTTAGTGAAGAGTTTCCTTGTAGAGCAGTCCCCAACAGTGAGACCCACAACCAGTCATCATGTAGTGGAGTATTCTATAGCTTGAAACATATAAATGACACAGAGGTCCAAGAGGACAATACATACAGGTGGATGACCACAAGATTCAAGGTCGGTTGTGCAAGGAACTAGAGATAGAGCCATTAATGCGAGGAGCGGGTAGTGTTTAACATTCGGCGGGTAGGGTCACACGACTCATGACTGCCTGACCCGCCGTACGGATGATCAGAAGACAGTCGAGGGACCGCCCTAGAATATACAGAGGTTCGACCAAGGAGGTCCGCATGGAGTAGGTGGACGTGGCAGAGGAGCTGGCCGTGAAGCTGGCGGTGGGAGAAAATTCTAGATGTTACCGCCACCACCACCAGGAGGTCCACCCCGACCATTGGGAGCAGGAGGACAAGGGTAGGCTCAGCTCCAGGCAGCAGAGGCCAAAGGCCATGGCACTATAGAGATGATTTGAGATACGATCGGTGTCAACTCCACCTAAACTACATTACTTATAGGCACTTTTTCCTATCATTATTTTATTTCCACATCCCTCATTCGAAGCTCAGAGAATCCGATAGAGCTATTGGCTTTATCCTTACTGTGAGAGACTCATATAAAAGTGGATTCGACGATTACACACTGTTGCCGGCAGAGTGATCTTACTCTAGGAGGTGAGATCTTCGGCTGGGATCTCATAGTAGCAGTGTCGAAGCCTTAAGATTTCATCTTGAGTATGGACTGGTTATCTATATCCCATGCTAAAATTGACTGTATTAGGCACAAAGTACCGTGTGTCTGCACAGGTGGGACCATTTTTACCTTCACATGCATGAAGGGAGAATTTGACGCGTAGGATGGACTTACCCGGAAGAGAGTGCATCAGATCACTCATCGGATGGCTAGTCGTACCCTTAGAGTAGTTAAAATAGTGAGTCTGAGCTATCCTGTATTGGTGGAGCATTATGTGGATGTCTTCCCTAATTATGTATCGGGTCTAAATCCTCACATAGTGGTGGAATTTTACATTGACATATACCCTAGGACGACACCGATATCTACACCAGTGTATCAGATGGCTCTCATAGAGCTTTGTGTGCTTCAGATATAGTTAGAGGATTAATAGGGGAAGGGATTCATTCAGCACAATGTTTCTTCTTGGGCAGCATCGATTTTGTTCACCAAGACGGTGGATGTGAGCTTGAGAATTTTTATTGAATATCAGCACCAGAACTAGGTGATGGTGAAGAATATATAGCCACTCCTGAGAATTGACGTCCTCTTTGATCAATTGAAGGTTGAATAGTGGTTCTAAAAAGGTATACCATAGATCAGGCTATCACTAGCTCAGAGTGCGAGATGAGGATGTGAAGAAGAAGACTTTCAGATTTCAGTAAAATTATAAAGAGTTCTTGGTTATGTCGTTCGGCATAACCAATTCCCCATCAGTGTTCATGGGACTCATGTAAATGATCTTTCATCCATTCCTTGATCATTTTGTAGTAGTCTTCATCGATGAAATTTTGATCTACTCGGCTAAAAAAGTGGAGCCTGCCTATCATTTGCAGATAGTTCTGGACACACTCCAAGAGAACCAACTTTATGGTAAACTCTCGATGTGCCAGTTCTAGATCTGGGTGGTTCTCTTTCTTGGACACTTCATCTCAGAGATTATAATTACAGTGGATCCAGCAAATGATTGAGGCAGTACTTGTTTGAGAGCCACCCAGAAATGTGACAATGATATTGGGTTTCTTGTGTTTGGTAGGATACTACCAGAGATTTGTTCCAGATTTATCCAGAGTTGGAGCACCTTTCTCAGCATTGACAAAGAATGGGAAACCCTTCATGTGGTCGGAGAGATTACATTAATGTTTTAAAGAGCTGAGGTAGAGGCTGACTAGTGCCCCCATCTTGAGGCTTCCCGAGGAGGGTGTAGGGTATATATTATACTACGACACATCAAGGTCTAGACTGAGATGTGTTCTAATGTAGGAACGAGCAGATATCGGTTATGGTTCATGACAGCTGAGATAGCATGAGAAGAACTACGCTACCCATGACCTAGAGTTTGTAGAAGTGGTCTTCACCATGAAGATGTGGCGACATTACATGATGGGAGAGAATTTTATAGTCTAAAAGGATCACAAGAGTCTCAGGTATATACTCTATTAGAAAGAACTTGAACCTGAGACAGTGATGTTGGCTTGAGTTCCTCTAGGAAAATAACTTCGAGATAGTCTATACTCCTATGAAGGGGAACGTTGTAGCACATGTGCTTAGTAGGAGGTCTGGAATACATCTCCTAGGCAAGGTGATAGTGCAGTTGGCCGCTTTGTAGATATCTTCCATAGAATGTGATAGATCATCTTTTCTTCTGTCTCTTACAGTCACTCCCCCACTTCTTTAGTGAGTCATGAAGGTGTAATGCAGGGACAGTGACTGCGAGACTCGACCTGCTCAGATATCCAAAAGACATCCCCTAATGGATTTTCTGAATGTGGGGATCACCTCATCCTCCTTCAGAGGAAGTACCATGGTAACAATGTCACTTTTGGAGGAAGTGTTGAGGGAGTTCCATGCATCCCCTCTAGCGGTAAATCTAGGAGCGGCGAAGATGTACCAGGATCTGTGTTGATAGCACTAGTGGACAGGAATGAAGAAAGCAGTACCAGTGTTTGTCTATTGGTACCACACTTCTCAACAGATGAAGGTAGAGAATCTGGTACCTGCATGCATGAATTAGCTTTTAGAGGTCCCAGAGTGGATGTGGGATGGGATATCCATAGACTTCATGATAGGACTTCCACGTATTGCTAGAGATCATGATTCATTCTGGGTGATCATCGACCGACTCAGCAAGTCGGATCAGTTCCAACCAATTATAGAGAAAGGTTTAGTAGAGAGCATGAGAATCCTCTATGTGTAGAAGATTGGGTAGACTCATGGATCACCCTTAATTATTTTCTCCGATCGTGATTCACATTTTACTTCCCAGCTATTGAAGGGGTTGTAGGAGGATTTCGGGATGCAGCTTCGTTTCAGCACCACCTTCCATCACCAGACGGATGGGCGGACTGAGTGGACCATTCAGACTCTCAAGGACATGCTACATTCTTGTGTCCTCAACTTCGATCGCACTTGGGAGGATCACTTTCCTTTGGTGTAGTTAGGATAAAACATCAACTATCACTCAACCATTGGGATGGATCCTTTCGATGCCTTGTACGGGTGACCATGCAGATCACCTTTATGCTGGACTGAATTCGGGGAGTCAGCACTCATGGGACCAGAGATGGTACATGCTACCATGGAGTTGGTGATGGTCATCTAGGAGTGGATGAAGACTGCACAAAGCAGGCATAAGTCTTATGAAGATAAGAGACAGAGACCTCTGGACTTCGAGTATGGTGACGAAGTATTTCTATGGGTCTCACCCCAATGTGGTTTACGGAGATTTGGACATGGCAAAAAGTTATCTCTGAGGTTTATCGGACCTTTTTAGGTCATCAGCAGAGATGGTGAGGAGTCTTATCGCTTATCACTTCCCCTTCAGTTTCACTGGGTGCATGATATCTTCCACGTACCGTAGATGAGGAGATTCATGCATGACGAATCTCACATCATTGACAATGGAGAGGTGGACATTGACGACATGGCGATGTATTTGGAGGATCCAGTTAAGATTGAGGATCGACAGGAGCATGTCATTCTTGGGCAGTCGATACCACAGGTGCACATTTTCTGAAAGCATGAGAACCTCCAATAGAACACACGGTAGTAGGAGGCTCAGATTCGTGCTCAGTACCCCCACTTGTTATCCTAGTTATGTGATGTAGCTTTCAAGAAAGCAATGCCCTGAGGTGGGGGGAATATAATGAATCAGAATTTCCATGTAATTTTTTTAAATAAATGGGAATTTTTAGAGTCTATGAAAATTTACGGTGCATGATTACATGGCTCGGTGGGACCAAAATTAATTTTTGAACTTTTTTTGGGTATGTTTAGTAAACGTGCGAGCAGGTTTTTGTATCTTTTGTACTGGTTCTCAGAATTGAAATTTGAGGACACTGTTGAACTCACAGTGCCAGTATTAACATAAGGAGACCTTTATCTCGAATGCTATAGGTCAAGGGAACATGTAAATTTTTCTCTTTTTGTGGGAAAATAAAAAGAATTATTTTGAAATTTTATTTTTATTCTTGAAACCCCTATACATGGGATATAGAGGTTGGGACCACTGAGGCCAAAACCTCCCAATTAGAATTTACGGGTCCGGAGAACCCGAAACCCCTAAACTCCTTCTTTAATGTTGAGATAATTCTTGAACTCCCCTATAATGGGAGAAAACCATTGGTATCCTATAAATTTAATGGTTCCAACCACATCATAATTAATTACATCAATTAAATTTTGTTACAATAATAATAATGATGAAACACAAAATATTGGATAATTTTCTTTTTGGGTGGAATTTGGAGAAATGATAGGAAGAGGAGAACCTTGGAGGAATTCTTCTTCTATAAATAAGAACGCTTCTCCAACAAAGAATACTGATGTTGTCCAACGTCTTGAACTTATTCCTTGGGACATCCACCGACATGAGATGTTTTCAATCGACGACCATCCTTCCCTCCGCATCGAAGTCATCAAAAAAATGAGGTAGGGGTGTATTTTAAATTGATCAATGATAATTTCCCCCTCACATTGAATTATCCCCCTTGAGCCACTTGCAACTGCTCTAACGCAGAGGGTGTGGGCCAAACAAACATGACCTAACCTCTACACCATTCTTCATGAATAGTGCGTTCTTCGTGGTGGATTAGAATATAATAAATAATTATCTACAAATAAGTGATAATATCAAGACAACCCAAGAAAACTATAGATGTTATTTATAGTGTTTATTCTTTCTCAATGATCAATAAATTAAATCATTGATGAATCCACTAATATACTCTCTGATGAGACTGTATAACCCAAAAACTTTTCAACCTAATGAAAATGTTCTAACATGGTAAATTATTCAATTATCTACTCCTTACTCAAGGTCCTTAGAATTAACTTCAAAGGTTATTTTGAATATTTCATTCTCATTTAATATATATGAAAATCATCAATAAGGTCTATAATAAACAGATCAATTTAATAACTAATGACTCTATTAATTTAATCAATGTACATATTGTTGGAATTAGTAACAAAAAATGGAATCACTATTAATTCATAATCTTCATACCATGTATTAAAGGATTTTATGGGAATATACACCTTCATGAATATAAATTGATGATATCTATAATGAATTTAAATTTTATAAATGTATTTAGATGTACCAATAAAGTCATCAATATGTTGTAGTTGATATTTTTTTTATGAATTTGTTCCTTTGAAGTTCTTAAAACTCAATAAAAAGAATCAATTATCAAAATATCATCATAAAAAAATTGTAAACCCCATAGTAACATAATTTTATGGATGAATCCCTCATCATGATTCTCCAAGGGTTACTTATTCATTTAATACAACCCAATCAGGTCAATTCTAACAATATTAATTAAAATAGTTTAAGTAATGAGAATGATTGATATTGGGAAGTCAACTTTACGATTTTATGGAAGACAAGGAAAATAATCCATAAAGACATAATAAACTCCCAAACAATCAGAATATAATTTATATCTAGATTCTCCAAAACAATATGATATGAACAAAAAAATTTAATCGGAATCATGACCCATATAGTATTATTAGTTTTAATGAAAATTTTATTTTTATCATAAAACAGATAGATAATGATAGTATGGTTTTGAATATCAATTGTAATAACCCTTTCATATATATTTATTTAGTGTTCATGAAATGGAAACTAATCCGTAAAAAAACAAAAACATCAAAATCATTACGATTGTGAAGAATAAGATTTTTCGAATAAACATTCTTACATGAATAAATTAGATTAAAATCATAGACGTTTGATGAGGTCACCATAAAATAAATATTTTTTATGGATAACTCATCATCATATCATCCATGTGTTATGGTGATAAAATTAGTAATTTTATCATATATAAAGTTGTTGGTAGATAAAAAATCATATAATACATTAATAATTCTAGTGGGAGTGGTAACTGTAACATCCACCACTTCATTATTGAATTACAGATCATGAATAGTTATAACATTGGATTTCTCATTCCCTAAAGGATTAAGAGGTTACTCCCATCAATATTCACCAACATCCTCTTAGTTTGATCTTTGGCTAGTATAATACCTATACTCCTTCCATTTTAAACATTTGAGTGTGTATGATTAATTTTGTGGATCTTTCTCTCAATTCACATCATTTGATAACTTATTCCCATCATATTGGAATTCTATTTCTTGATGAAATTTATTTCCAAACATAAAACATTTATCAATTCCATAAATATTTTTTTTCTATATTTCCTTCCCCACATTGTGCATAAGGTAAATATAATATTCTTCCATCCATGATTTTTAGGGTTTCCATTAAATTTAAAAATTATTTTATTATTAAAACATTGATATAGATAGGTATACAATATATATATTAATACCTTCATAGATTATCAAATTATTTTCTCATCTCTTCTGAATTCTATTATAGATAACAACCCTTGAATTATGGTTTATGTTCATCTGATGAAGTGATCAATATATCTTTTAGGTTGGTAAAAATTAAATATGAGTACCTCACATGTCTTGTAAAATATTCTAAAAGATACTAAGGAATTCATCATCCATCATCTTTTGTTCAAGAAAATCCTTATATATTTTTATATGAAGAAAATGATTAATGTTCTAATTCATATAATAATATCGTAAACTCATCTAAATCCCTGGAGTCGGATCCTTCCCTACACATCATGTTACTAATAATATTCCACCATTTATATTATTCTATATCCAAATGATAAAAAAACAAAAAAAAAATTTCATGCTCCAAATAATAGAGAAAATAAAATATATTTTTAGTGGAAATGATCAATTTATTAGAAACTATGGGTCTATATGAACTAGTGAAAAATGTCAGGAGTTGTGTTATGGAGGACTCAATAGAAATTTTCCCCTAAATTGTCTTTTTGGAATATCAACCCGATTTAAATACTGGGAACATTTCATGAGAATAGAAATAATAATATTTCCTTACATCTCGAGTATTATATGTTTTCTTAGGGTGAAAATTATTTCACTTTCTATCACATGGAGTATTAATATGATTCCTTCAGCTTCAATCCTTATACTAAAACCAAAAAGAATAGTGTGAGAAACATTAATCATATTAGAAAACTAAATAATTATTGAAAATAATTTACATGATATCTAAATCAAAAATCATTATTTTATATCTAAGAGACGTTAGGTTTAACCTAATTAATTTATGATCTTTACCAAAACAATAGTACGTTATTATATTCTTATACTTTTCCCAAGGGATCTCACTAAATTATTTTATCCTAGTTTCGTAATGTTGAGTAAAAATTTGTATGATATAAAATATTGAGACATATACATTTCATATATAGATATCCCTTCTTAATAGAGGAATATTAAAAATATAATAAATCAATCCATTAAAATGGTATGTATATAGAGACCCTATCATTTTATATATAACTTTACCTTAATTTATGATTAATTATACATTAGAGTACAAGCCGAGTATCATAATGTCTAGTGTCTTTGAATACAGGGTACATAAAACCAAAACATAGACCTAAATAAAATATTTCATTAATTAATCATAAAATTGAGCTCTTAACTTCCATTACTCTCAAAAAAATGTATAAGGTTCCCTAGGGAAGACATGATCAAATGGATGAGCTAAATAACCTAATAAGGGAATAATGATTTGAACAATTCTTTATCACGTGGGATAGGATGCATGGCATGAAGATATAAAAAGGCATGTAGCATATGGAATCATAACATATAAACATGGAGTCTTACTAATGTGTATGAAACAAAAAACACGACTCTATCATGATTCAAGTCTAACCACCAAGACCATTTCACAAGGTAGCAAAAGCCAAGGCTAACCGAGAAGACCATTGCACAAGCCAAGCCAAACAACCAAGACCATTGCACATAACGTCTCATGAGACTAAACATTACCCAACAGTTTGGAGAGCTATCAAGGAACACATATATTAAATTTTCATTAATATTTTTTCTTTACAGAAAATCATATATAACCAATAATATATAAATCTAAGGTTTATCCATTAAAATAATTTGGAACCATAATCAGGTCATAAAGCATATCAAATGGGCATATCATAAAAATTTATATGAAATAAAGGAACTAAAATAATCATGGAAATTCATAATGGTTAATAGGAATGTCTCATGGTATTTGATTTCATGAATATGTGACAACATATAGTACGATTTTTTATGAAATTTTAGCATTAATTCATTTTTGTGCTGTGTTAATGAAAAAAACAACAGACCATTTTAAAAAAAGGGAACAATACATTATATAAAACCATAAATTAACCAATAATGTATTCATAATAAAAAATATTTATTTTTTATAAAGAAAATTGTGGTTTAAAAAATAAGATATAGTGCACTTTATGTCGGGTATGAATTCTACAAGTTCCCTCAAAATAGATTTTCTTATCGAGGTGTATTGAGGATATAATCACATAAAACATGTGTGTCCCCAAAATAGAATGATGAAAGGGAATTGAAAAATGAATTTGGTACATGTACAAAAAATTTATAATATGCCCATAAAAATATAAGATAAATCTATTTTTGTTAAAAAATTTTAAGGAAACCTAATGGAACAAAAGATGTTTGACTAGAATCCCTTACAGATTATCATCATGTTATTGGGTGTACATAAGAGAGATTATTGGGTGAGAATGGTGTTTCTATTCAATTATTTATCATGACAGAAGTATGGGGGAGGTGTGAAGTCATACCCCATCATTAGGTATTACACATAAAAGTTCATAACATATAGAACATTGTTGTATAAAATTGAAATAGAGAGGATCCCTTACCTTAAGACTGATGGTGTTCTCCACGTGATATTATTGACCTGAATAATAAAATTCAGTTGATTAAATAATCATTATAGACCCTCTTTTAAATTTAAATTATTTATTATAACCTTTTTGAATACATCCATAACCTTTCTATTTGGTTATGAGGTTCAATTTCATTGTCTAGGTTCATTTCATTTCTTTGTTTTAATGATCAATTCTCAAAAATTCCTATTCAAATAGATATATATGATAATCTCGGTTGTCCCGAATTGTATTTATACAGCATAATTGATCATTTGAAATATTAAATAGTTATAAATTTCATTTTTTTAATTGGAGTGAAGGTGAATCATTTTATAAAGCATTAATGTTAAACGCTTTGATTAACATGGTGATTTTTTCATAATTATCTTGTTTTGTATTATAATATTACATCAGGTGTGAAAAATGAATCCCTACAAAATAATATGATAAATTAATTATTTAATATTCATGTTTCAGCCATAAAATTATTTTCATGACCAGAATATAAGATGGTAATAGAAATTGAAAACCCATCATCCTTTATTTTGGTAAATTAACACATTTCTGATGGTGTCTTTACTAACAACACAAAAAATAGTAAAGGATAGATGATAAAAAATTATTCAATAATAATACTCTACAACCTATTAGTTTTTGTAGTTTTCATTACATTTTGATGAGGAGTGCTATGGATTTAAATTAAAACAAATGAACTTGAAAAGAAAGTAAAACAATTGAAAAGGAAAAATTTACCTCTTGATTCTTTCTTCCATGAGAGCCTCTTAACGGGAGAGGATTTGTTCTTTTAAAGAGACAAAGGGAAGTTGAATGTGGTGGATGAGCATAGATAGATTTATTCAGAATTCAGATAATTCACATGGCATTAGAAGAGTTAATATAAGTGGTATGAGGGTGGTATTTATAGTGGAGGAGAATATAATTTTCATAATATGTAATTCCTTGGTTATTATTTTGTTTCAATACCATATAGTAATTATTCTTGTAACCAAAAATAGTAATTTGTGCATGGGATTATGTTCCAATGTCCATTTACATCATCCATGACTCAAGTATGTTGTAAAAATTTAGGTTTTAGCATTTAATGTGAATTATCATATTTTACTATTGATAAAAAATTCATGTATTTTACAAAAATCCCTAAAATTCATCCTAATTTTTTTAAACATATAGAATGAAAAAATTAACTCCATTATTCAAAAATTATTTTATAAATATGAATAATTTAATTATTATTTAAAATAATTTTTTACTTGAATTTTTTTTAAAACTATAACTGATTTAATAATGCTTTCAAAAATTACATAAGGTCTTATAAAATTATCTTAATACTAGAATACATCAAATTATTAATTTATGAACTCCTTTTAAGAATATATATTTTATTTTTAAATAATTAATTAATTTTAATTAATTAATTCTCACTTAGAAAAATACCAACACTTTTAGTATTATGATATTATAATTCCTCAAATGCCTAAATTTTATTTTTACATTTAGGTGTGACATTATAAATATTTATGATGATTTTCTATTCATAAGGTTCATATTACAATTCATAAGGGTGGGTTATTATTCAAAAGGGTAGGTTTCTAATCACAAAAAATTATGTTTATTCCATTAGACTCCAAACAACACATTAAACGCAATCGTGTGTGTCAGATTTTTGAAATTCAAGACACAGAAGTGAAAATATTTTAGTTAAAGGTAACATAGTACTTATTAGTTCATTTTTCTATGATTTCATATGATTATATGACATAATTATAAGAAGTGAATATATATTGATAACACATTGGGTCTTTATAATACCCCCCTTAAAATGTTTTTGACTCAGAATTTCGTTTTACATTCTAATCCATAAACATGTGTGGGTACTTTTCCTTCTTTTACTCCTCCAGTTCCCTTGTTTCCTCTTTGTATTTATCATTTCACCACAGAACATTGACACGGTGATTAGTCTTTTCACATAGATCATTATCTATACAATCCCAGATCTTCACTGGCTGCTGCTCGTAAGAAAGATCAACCTCCTACTGTACCACTAATGAAAAGAATACATTTGAAGGATCTGGTATGTACTTCCATAAGTGGGATATATGAAAGACATCATGTACATTAGACATGGTAGGTGGAAGTTTTAGTTGATAGGCCTTGACCCTAATTCGATCAAGTATCTCGAAGGGTCCGATGCAGCTCGGACATGGGGTTCCGTTCTTACCAAATCTCATAACCTTCTTCCATGGAGATTTTTAAAGGAATACCATATCTCCAACATTGAACACATGTTCTCATCGATGATTGTCTACATAACTCTTCTATCGACTTTGGCCAGCCTTGATGTGATGTTATTTGATTTTCACCTTCAACGCCATTTCTTTGACCATTTAAGGTCCTAGTAGCATACACTCACAGAATTCATCCCAATACTCTAGTGTTTTTCTCATTTTCCGATAAAGGTATTTATATGGTTCCCTTCGAATGATCGAGTGTAAAATTTTGTGGTGGGATAATTCAACCAGTGGAATATGGTCATCACATCCACCTTTGAATTCCATATAACACTCTCTTAATATGTCTTCCAATGTCTGAATAGTGCGCTCATATTGACCATTTGTTTGAGGAAAATAGTTCGTACGAATGTTTAGTTTAGTACTTTGATCATGTTAGAGTCTTT
Source organism: Viscum album (assembly GCA_963277665.1). Classification (NCBI taxonomy): domain Eukaryota; kingdom Viridiplantae; phylum Streptophyta; class Magnoliopsida; order Santalales; family Viscaceae; genus Viscum; species Viscum album. The sequence continues at coordinate 700,407,612 of OY728156.1, forward strand.
TCATGAACATTGTGGTGAATCTCAAATCTCAATCTGATACTATATATAGTGGTACTCCTAGCATCCTTACCACTTCATTGATATATATATTGGTGTATGTTGATCTAATGAGAAGTCCTGTCAAGTCACGATAAATTGAGAAGTATTTTGTAAGACAATCCAAAATGACCCATATAACATTGTTTCCCCTAGATTTCCTTGGATGTCTAGAGACAACGACAATGGTGATGTTATACCACAACCATGTTGATATGGGTAGTGGTTGCATCATCCCCTTATACATCTTTCATTCATCAGTCACTTGCTTACATACCTGGAACATTGATGTATATTCAACTTTCTCCTTCTTCATATTTACCAATAAAAATTTAACTTAATGATCTAAATACATTTTTGTGCCCCTTGGGTGGATTGATAATGTTGATCATTATGTATCATTTAGTTTCTCCTTAATTAACACTACAATAGATGCTACAAATAATCATGTCCCAAAACATTCAACTCATTCCTCATCAATCATAAACTCATAGGATTTCACATTTATAATTTCTTTCACCCATTTCTGAATTTACACATATTTTATTTGATGATAATTTATGTTATCAATGAGGTATGGATGAGAAATTATTTGAGAAAGGATTTGTGATATTCCTCTCTTAATGATTCCCATGTCTAACCTCTATAAATATAATAATATCATATCTTTTTCAATTCTCATCTTTGATAAAGATTCATGTTCCTTTCTATATAGATCATCTTCCACCTTAATTTAGTTATCAATGAGGTAGTGGATTGAGTGGTCATTATCCTTTATGATCCCTATACATTCTTTCTAGATCATATTAATCACATGTTTTTTGAATATATATTTGAGACTCTTATGATAAATATATATCTTAATCCTCTCCCCATAAGGATAATGTTGCCATATTTTTGATGGAATGATCACAACTACCAACTCTACATCATGCATTGCATATCTCGACTCATAGATTTTTAGTTTCCTTGAGGCCTAGGATATCACATTAACATTTTTCATCATCACATAGCCTAATACCCTATTTGAAGAATCACTTTACACCAAAAGAGTTCTCCACATGTTGGGAGTGCGTGCACTCACAAAATGATAAGCTTCTGTTTCAAATATTTAAAATAGTCTTAACAATATGAAGTCTGTACAAACATTACTCCCTTCGATATCATTAAGGTCATTGTGTTATAAAATCATGATAAGATATTTACACATCATTTATAATACCCAGATAGACCCATAATGCAATTGATCACTGTTACAGATGATGGCTTGGGACACTCTTCCATTTCCATTGTCTTAAAAGGGTCTAGTGACATCCCTTTACTGGTGATATCATTCCCTAAGAATGATAAGTACTCCAACTAGAACTCACATTTACTGTTATTTTCATATATCTTCTCCCTTAAAAAATTCTTCATTACGGTATTCAAATTCACCTAATGTTCTTCCATTTCCTTGGAGTATATTAGAAAATTGTCAATAAAGACAAACAAATTTTTTTTGTGGTCAACATCCAATATAACTAATTCATAAGAATGATATAATAGTTCTCACACCATTTTGTAGGCTATATCGAGCTCAATTATGATCTATAATGCTCATGTATCATGAATAAATCATTTTATAAGACCTATTAAAAGAATGTTTAAACCCATATATAATACAAATTCCGATATCCTAAATATTTTTCTATTCAAAAAACATTCCAATAAATATAATTCTAATAAAAAAAGAAAGGATTTTTTTTATTTGAAGAAAAGATCATAAAATACATTATAATGATAAATAATGTTTCCATTTTCAAATAAAATTTTTACAATAAATTATGACACAGAAATGAAAATTTTTTGTATAAATATAACCATTTAAACATGTTAAGTAGAGTTAAAAATTTTAATTCATCATTATAGAAAGAAATTATGTTCATGTGATATATGTTAAAAAATAAATTCATTTTGACCATTTTAAAAACAAATGATGGATTAACATTAAATAAAGGAATTATAAAATAAAGCCTCTTACTTTTTGTCTAACTCATCATTATCATTCTTCTTCATCATGAATAATAAAACTAGACTGATTATTTTTTTTATAATAACCTACTTCATGTTTATTATTTTGAATATATAACCAATTTAAACATTATTAACAAATTATTTATAATTTATGTACTTTTCATACAATTAAATGATATTCACTTCATAAGTCGAAAAGATGAAATCGTTAATGTGACTGTGGTTGGAGAGATCATTATTCCATGTTATATATAAAAATAATTAGGAAATAATTATAAATTATATACATAAATTATATATTTAAATCCATCCATTGAATATTTTTATGATAAATGAACATAGATAAAATCAAGGAGATGGTGTGTTACAAAAGCACATTATTAATGTTTACATTTTCAACAATAATTATAGAAAAAATGTAAATATGATTTTATCTTTCCATAATTATAATAATATCATAAATATATTATTTATTCTTAAAATAAACCTCTATATATAATCAATACTATTTCATGATGAAAATTAAATCACTTTATTTTGTGAAAATAGTAGTATACTTGTACACATAGACAACATTATCATTTTTATATAACTGTAATTGTAGGTAGGTAAGGTATATATTATAATTTAATAATGATGAATTTGAATTGAATATAAAATACCCATATTAATTCCATAATTATAACCTCTATTGAGAAATAGTGATATAAAATGAAATACAGATATTTGTGATGTAGTATTTCTCCATACAAACAACTGTTTTATTCTTTTCCAATTAAATTAAATTGGAAACAGATTTGGGATGTGAAACTAACATTATGTCATATAATTTTTATAGTATAATTTATTTATTATTTTATCTTAGTCAAATTATTCTTGAGAGGCGTCAAAGAAGACAGAAACTTAATACATTTAGATGACATTTATACCTCTTCTTTGGAAATCATCTTTTCAAAACTCATAATGACGTCTAATATTAGAATTATGGATAAACGAAAACCTCTATAATATGGGGAGGGATTTTAGGATGGTATGTTTTATGGATTGTAATAATATAATGGGTTATGATGTGTAATGTAATGACAATAAGGGGGGCCCTTAATAAGATATGGAAGGGAAACTCTTATAATTTTTCAAAATATAAAATTAATATAAATTATTTTTAAATTTAAATTAGAAAAAAAGTTGTTAATTAAGAATATAATATGAATATGTTTTAAAATAACCTCATATAATTAAACGTAGATACATTTTATATATATTTTTATTTAAATATTTTGGTTTATACACATATAACCATTTTATCTCTTACTATTACTACAATGCTTTTTTACTAATTGAGTGTTAATATATTTAATATATAATTAAAAATGATCCATAAATATTCATTTATTTTTCAGATAATATTCGTTTTTTATAAATAGATAAAGCATACAACCTTTTAATTGAAAACAACTTATTCATCCAATTTATTTATACAATTAAATTATATATTTGAATAGTTTGGAAGAAAAATTAGATAAATTTATTATAATTTAATACAATTTATATCATTAGAATCAATTTAACATTGTTATTGGTTATAGATACATTGTTAACATTTGATAATTTTTCATTAAAAACATATTTTCTCGATCCATCAATGGGATTAATATTAAATTATTTTTCAAAACTTCAGTGTTTTGAATTTTTAAAAACATTCACACACATTTGAAATCATTATTATATATATTATTTAATATGATGAAAATAATTTCATGAAATTTTGAACTATAAAATTAGTAAAAAATTTATTACCACGGTTAAGTGTAAATTAGGTAATTAACAGAAAAAATAATATTATAAATATTATAAAATTCCCATAACAGGTGTCGCAACATTATTTTATAGGTTATTTTCAACTCATTACTTCCTTGGTATGATTTTATCTAGACTTTGAGCATCTTGAAAAAAATATTCCTTTTATGTAATTTTATTTTTAAGAAAAATGAAAGGATGATATACTCATGTATTAATAAATTGATGATTTTTAATATATAGTTATTTATAAAATATCATCAACATTAAAAAAATTAAAATTAAATTTTTCCCCTACATCAATTAATTTATTTGTAATTTTGAGCAATGATATAGTTAAATAAAACAATGACATAATGATGATTCGTTAATTAATTCATTAATGGATTAAGAACAATTTAATATTAAAAATACTACAATAAATATAATCTGATATAATTTATGACATAAATAAATTTTATGGATGAATTTGGAGTGTTAGGGATGATTTAATTGTTATATTTAGAATATATCATGCTGTTATGATATTTTTTAAATGTAAAATAATGAATACTATAGAAATTGGCATTTATGATTTTTTAAAATAAATAATATCTTATTAAATGATAGTAAAATAACAAAAAAGCTATCCATTGGGAAAATAATTGGTATATGTACAAAAATATCATAAGTTACTCATTTATTGGTCATTTCTCATGTTATAGTAATTATAATAATCTTAAATGATTCAATTTCTTGATATCATGGTAGAAATTTAAATGGTTACTGAAGGATTAAAACAAAAAAAATATGATTAAAAAAAAGTGAAAACATATAAAATATGAATTGGAGAAAGGGAATTAAAAAAAGTAGAGTCCTATATTATAAATAAACCACTTTGAAAAATTTAGCAATTGAACATTAAATTATATAAATCTAATAATAGTGAAATTTACAAGAGTACCCCCCTCCTGTAAAATGGTACTCATTCATGCAATTTAAATTTAGCTCAAACCCTATTTTTTCCATTATCTTCCCAAATAACTTCATATAATTCCTCCCCATATTCTAGATGCATTAATTTAGTCAAAATAACATCCTTAGAGTTGTTAAGATGATAATCAAAGGAGATCATTAGAATAAGTCATATCATTTTTAATTAATTATTTATATTTTATTTCTCATTCCACTTCATTCAGATAATATTCAACCTTGATAAAATAATAAGTCTGAAAAAATCAATATATTATTATTATATTATATTAATAACATCCCCAAAATCCAAATCCACTTCCATCAAATTGGAAGGAAATAATCATTTGTGTGTACATGTGAACAATAACCTCCATGAACTGATATAATTCAATTTCTATAACTATGCCTCAAGATTGGTTATAATGATAGAATTAATGATTATATAATATATTACTGACATATATATCATTATAATATTATAATATATAATTATTTTTTGACCTTTATATTTTCATTAAATGATATAATTTTTTGAATGTTTGTGTGAACTATTACTTCCACGATGTGATGTGATTTGATTTTAATAACCACATGACATGGAAAATATATATAAGTATATTTAAATTATTAATAATTTATTAGTGTAATTATTATTATTTTTTAATGATAAAATAATACTTACCATCTTTCTGTAAGGATCAATGAAAAATAAAAGTGTTGCACATGCATACGTATGACATAACATCACCATGATTGTAACACTGTTCATTTTTCATGTGAATTATTAAATGGTTTATATAAAAGCACCATTTATGTATAAAATTATAATAATTTCATTAATATTTATATAGATATTATTTACTTATGACAAATTTAACAATTTATATCATACCAAATACATTTTGGAGACAAGTATGGAACATTGACAGAACATTTGACATGAACATAAATAATAGAGTAATTATTATAAAAGTGTAATAAGTTATATAAAAGAAATAATAAACCTGATATTGATTATAATGTATTTAAATAATTAACACATGTTTTTTATTTAGGATGATAGAGACTGGACAAGATGATTCCGACTCAAGGTAAGGGACTCTTTAAGTAAAAAATCATTTTAAATATTTAAAAAATTTATTATTATAAATCCTTGTATTTCATGTCCATGTTTTAAACTGGTTTTAAAGATTGTATTTATATGGAAATTAATGTTTTAAAATTTTAATTTTCAAATTTAACTCAAATTTTTTCAAACTTTTAAGGGACACATTGAATAATAAATCAATTTTGGGATCTTTTGAACGAGTTCTAAAAATGGATTGGATATTTTAAAACATTAAATATTTTTGTTAAGTGTGAAAATAATAATTTATGAGTGACATATTCAAAATTGAAATCCTTTTTTATGATTATATAAATGTTCTTAGACATTTTATGGGTGGTTACATGATAATCCAATTGTGGGTGGTTACGTTTTATCCTCTAATTCACTGGGTATGGAAGTCGGCTGTATGGATATTAAGTTTGTAAGAGTGAAATGTATAGAAATCAGCGATATTACTATTAACATCGTAAAGTTAAATGTATGGATGTCGACCATATGGTCATTCCATTTTATTATTATTATGTCCCATGTTACATACATCTATATTATATTAATTTATTAGAGTTGTAATGAATTTAGACTACACTAAAATTGTAAGATATTTTACTTTTTGAAATGGTTATTTTTTTAGAGTAAAAAAGTATTTTTTATTTTATGGAAATGTTTTATGGGTTTTTACTAGGCTAATGGATTAATTTCATTATTTCAATTACAAAGATTTTTTATTCCAAATGTGTTAGAAAATTCCATTCATAGTTCATTATAATGGTATGGGAATATAATATGTCCTCATGAAATAATTGAAGATGGTTCTTGAATGGAAGTCATGTTTTATAATGGGTTTCCGTTGGTGAAAATAATAGACACATGGTATAGGTGTCCACATATAATGTAAGGATCTATATTTTAATATTTTTTCCTAATTATCAAAATCTATAATCTAAAAATATACTTAAATTTTAAATCTAATTCAAATCCACTAAAATAAGTTTGGTTTATGGTCGAGTCCTTACAATAATTCCTTAATAAGGTGCGATGTTGGATGTTATAGAGATATTCCACCATTAATACCTCTTGCAATATGAACGATAGGGGAAAAGAGAATACTCCAGAAGAGGTGGCATTTGAGCCTCCCAAGATACCTATGCATGTTCTACTAGAGGCACATATTTTATACCTTCTACTAGGTCCCGAGGCCTAGTTTCGGGACAACATCATCCACTTTATGTAGTCTGTACTGGGTACTCTATACTTTTCCCCTCGATTGTAGATCTGACGTAGGAGATATTAAAGAATCCAACAAACTACTTTGAGGATAGCATTCCTCATTCTATTGATTAATTTCTTTAGTCCATCCTAACGATCAATGAGAATATCGAGACACCTCTATAGTGAAGGGTCAATCATGAAACCTATATGATATATGATTCTACCAATAATTGGTGATAAATTCTGACTCAAGTTGTTGGACATTGGGGTATAGTGTGGGGGAAATAAATACATCCATCATTGAAATATTATTTTGATATGACATTATAATATATTGTTCTCATGAATTGATGCACCTTCAGTAAGGATACAAGTTAGTGATGGAATACTCAGCTCGCTTCAATCAATAGTAGAATTTCTCTTGTACCTTTTATAGGTACTTTTTAACTACTATGAGGAAATTATAAGATGTATTTGTATACATAATCTTATTATATGTAACAACATTCAGCTGAACACTATTTTAGAGATAATAAACTAGACCCTCATCAATGACTGTATCCTATTAGAATAAAGCAATGTGAAATAAGGAACTCTAGCTTCCTGGAAGAGTAGTGGTTTATCCAGTAGCATGAAACAAGGTCTTGAGGTTAAACATTGAGGATGTACCAAAAATGTGTCATGAAATGATAGTTATGTGGTTAATCACATGTTTGGTAGACAATTCCATAAAAATCCCCAGTGTCTAAGAAATCCAGTCCGGTGCTGATCTTGTAGTAGGAGGGGTCACCGCTAGATTTTATTCTAATGAATTCCACTAGATAAATGATAGTGGGGTTTTATCCCAAAAATAATTAGAGTTTAGGATTAGTGACGCCATGAAGGATGGAAGCTATTATTATTCATGTTATCTAGGTCGACAAGGTGGTCATGAATGAGGAAGCCAAACCTCAATATTTCATAAAAAACTGGGTGGACCTACTGAGGCTACTCATGCAACATCTTAGGTCCATAGTAAATGAAATATTTATGTTGTACTTTATTTGGTCAAGGAGTGTTGTACATGACCATATTCAGTTAGAGGAACTTTTCTAGTAACCTATATCTAGTATCTACCTTGTTAGATATTGGTGCATCTCACACTTTTCTATCTGCCACAAAAATGAGACGTATCATCTTTGTGAAACAATATTATATTTGTTTTATGAATATATACTTGTCATTTGGATTCTGAGATGATTGTATACTCCAATGAAAGGAAATACCCCTTAAAATGTTTGTGTAGTATTTTCTATGGTGGTTTCTTCCCTGGAGATAACTAGCTATGATGTCATTCTTGTAATGGACTAGTATATGCCTTTTCAATCCCATGTGGATTTATTTCACCTCAAGGTGTCATTAATGTCACCCAATTTTAGTGAATATATATAAAAGGGATAATGTTATATCCAATAATGTTGACCTATAACCAAGTTTACTGGACTAGGATGAGTTACAGAGTAGATGAAATGTATCTTCAAGAGCAATCATGGAATGTTGCACATGAAATTCCAACAAGTTGTGGATCATTTCAAGGATGTCTTCCCTAATGATTTATCTAGATTACCTTGTAATAGATAGTTTTATTTCATCTTTGATATTGTGCTTTTTGGAAAACATGTTTCAATTCATCCATATATGATGGTAGCTAAAGAGCTCCCAGAACTCAAGAAATAGCTTGAAGACTTAGATGGAATTGGGCTTTTGTATCCCAAAATATCCCCATTGTGTGTACCAGAATTTTCACCATGATGGAAAATGGTACCGTTTGATTATGAATGTATTATCTCTATTTTATCCTTTTTTTAGTAAAGAAACAGTATCAGTTTCCTCATATAGATGACCACTTCGACTAGTTTTGAGGAGAAAATGTTATCTCTATGATATATATGAGGTTAATATATGGATAGGTTCATATGAGACCATCATATAGACAATATAAAATGTTCCGGAGCTGGTAAAACATATAAGAGTACATAGTTATTATGTTCTTCTCGACAAACTCACCAAGAATCTTTCTGGATCAGATGAATCATTTTTTTTCACGCAAATATTGATTATTATTTTTTATATTCATAGAAATAATATTGTTGTATTAATTAACTAGAAATGACCATGAGAACCATATTTAGATCTTAATTAGGATACTAGTATATAACCACATATATTTGATTGCTAGAAAAATAAATATTTAGATTTGTAAGGTTAAATTCATGGGTAATATAATATATGAATAAAAAATATTTGTTGAACTAGATAAGGGGACAACCATGGTTTCCTAGGTGAATCTAATAAATTTGATTGATATACATATTTTATTAGGGATATTTAGATATTATAGGCTATTCACCCAAAACATATCATGCTTGGTAGTTTCACTTACGGGAATGACCATGAAAGTTGTAAACATTGACTATAATGACATTTTCATGACAACTTTTTTTGAGTTTAATCGAAGAAGACTTAAAATCCAATCATGTTTATTCGTAATATGAGAAGATGTTACATAGTCTTTTTTAATCTGTTATGTATTATTATGGGTGTAGTTCTGATGAATGGTGATTTTGTAATAGAATTAGGGTCCCTTTAGTTTGAAGCATCTTAAGATAAACTATTATATGCACGACCTAATGTTATTTATCATTGTATAAGACCTACATGGTTGAAGGAACTAATTTTTAGGAGAACAATTTTTTGATTACATATACCATATTATTCTCAAATACATATTCAAAAAATTGATAGTAGAATCTACAGAAAATAAGGTTGATGAAATAACCTCTATCATTATAAATTGAAATTTATTGCACACATGGAATGAGAAATGTTGTGGCTAATGTTTTGAGCAAGATAACTTTGACCAAGGTCATACTAGACTCCATATGTGTGTTTGATGTCGTTGTTTTCTAAGATGCATCTAGAGATTTAGGAACAATATGGGAATCTTGTCTTTACTACTAAAATAGGGACATAATCCCGATTAGAGTGGGTCAGGATGAGGTAGATATCTGATTCCAAGGGCCTCATTTTGAGTGGGTGTGTCACATGGGAGAATCTTTGTTTTGGATATTTTATTGAAGTAAATGGGACCTTAATATTCACTATGAATTTTTGGATTTCTTCTAATATACATGATGTGTTGATTAAGGAATATCATACTTCAGTATGGAGATTTCATCACGGTATCACCAAGATGTATTGTGACATACGTTATCTTTATTTGTTGATAGTTATGAAGATTCACATTTTAGAATTTGTCACCAACTGCACCACTTAAAAACAGTTAATGGGACAGAACCAATTACCTTCTAAACTTATAAATCCAGTATCCATTTCTAAATGTAAATGGAATGATTTCACCATGTTTTTTTGTGAAGGAATTCTTGAGATCCCCTTGAGGTAGTGAAGCCGTATGGGTGACTATCAGTAGGTTTACCAAGGTTGTACACTACCTAATGATCTGATAGACTTTCTTAGTTGATGATCTTGGGAAAATTTTCATAAACAAGAGTGTATGTCTTCATGGTATTATCTATTCTCTCGTACTGGATAGAGACACTCATTTAATGTCATGATTTATATATGGTGGAAAAAAGGGACAAGGATCACATGTTCTATAGGGTACTACTTATCACCTTAATAAATGGGTAGTGTGATTAGATGATATAGGTGTTGGATAATATGTAATAGGCCTTCATCCTTGAATATGGAGGTTCATGGGAAAATCATATTCCTCAGGAAGATATTTCTTATAAGAAAATCATTCATGAAATAATTCAGATTGTGCTTTATAGTGAACATTTTGTAATATTTTATGTATATATTTTTTCATGTTATTGGTAGGTGAGCCTTCTATGTTGGGTCCTAATCATGTAATCAAGATATCAAATATTGTTTGGATGATTCATAAGTGAATTGATACATATAATTCAATGAAGAAGTTGTATACCAATCATCATTGTAGAATAATAGATTTTGTGGCAGGAAACTATGTTTTTCAGTGGGATTCCCCCTTATTGGGTCATAGTTGAATTTAGTGAATTGGAAATATGTTACCACATTATTTCAGGAATTTAGAAATACTTGAGAGAGTCATACTAGTCTCCAATCAATTGGAATTACTTTAGAGTTATCATCCCAATCATGACGCCTTCCACATATAATAGATTCAATAATATTTTCTTAACCAATGTCATTTTTTGATCTTTTCGATATTGGGATGGAGGAGGATGCATCCAAAGAGGAGAATATGATATGAAACATTGACTTAAGCATCATGGATATTCGAGTTTGGTCAGTTACACTATTCTAGGTGTTATGGAAGTATGGACATGTACAAGACGACACTTGAGAGTGGGAGGTCAATGTACATGCCTTGTGGTAATAGATTTAAACATATGTCATCTACCAAGGGAAACTAAGGGATGAGATGTCTTAAGGATGTGGGGTTGTAATGTATGATATTTTTATAATGGTACAGACCATTTTATTTCATTTTTAATTCCATTAGATGACCATTATTTTTTGTATATGAGAGTTAGGGATTTATTGATGGTGTCTAGGCATCATTTAGAGCCCAGATAACTAATTTTGGAAGAGACATAATGGGCTATAAATTTTTTAAAAACCATGCCTTCCAACCCATATGATTTCCTGATACTCTGAGATTTTGACAATTGTGTTCTATGTGTTGTATGGTTTTTCGGAAACCTTGCGACCCTAGGCGCAAGTCCATGGGGGATTTAAAATATTTTTGACAATGTCTTTTCCCATGGGTAGATGAACCCTACACCTAGTCTTGTTTGGTTCCCCATAGAAGAATAACTAGGATTATGATTTTCTCATGGTTTGACAAACATGTAGCCAAACCGTTCACCCCTTTTTTCTATGAAATTACCATTTCCCCACTTTAATAATAAAAAATATTTCTTATTTCCTATAAAATCTCTTCCAGAGGTTGAAACCTCTTCCTCCTTTTGTATTATCTCCTCGGTCTAAACCTAGGGATCAAGTCTACTCATCCATATAGAATCCATTTTTTCTATTTAGGATTCATCATGATGCTACTGGTATTCTCCTCAATCCTCTATAATTTATTTCTTATTTCTCAATTCCTCTATTGTGATATCATTATGTAACTTGAATTTCTACATTTTCAAGAAATGTGATTATTTCGATGATATTTTCTATTTACCTTTGATTTGTGACACTAGTTCCCAAGGGGAGACCACTAGGAAAGGATCAATGGGACAATGGTTGTATTCTGTCATTAGAGAGACATAGACAACAACGTGTGGTTGTAATGAATCATAGTATATTTATTGACTTTGACACACTATGAATTGAGTGACACATTATACTTCATTATAGAGAAACGATGGATAGACTCCCTAGGCATAAAACATATATCTATCCCCTATTGAAATATGTTGAAATTCTCTTTCAATGACCATGAATGGGAATATAGAGACTCTCTATATTTTATAAATAGGATTTCAATTGAATTAAAATGAAAATGTATGATATCAAATTAGAAATGATACATTAGTTTTGGAAACATATCGATGTACCCTCTATAAACAATATCAATCATAGAGACAGTCCTACTTCTGACATGTTATCCCACTCTCATTACCACTGCAAGATCCATTGGTTCAGACAAACATTAATATGATGAAGCGATTAAATTAGATGGGTGTACAAGTGGAACCCAGTCTAATGTTATTGTTTATTTATTTATGATTCTCATTTATTATCTATGTCACACTTCTTCTTTTATAATGGACAAACAGGACTGACCTTGACACCACTGGTGGTGGCCCACTTAGAACTTATTTTACACCCATCATAGGCCGATGTTGGTACCGATTAAGACTTTATGGTTTATGGTATAGAAAAAGGGAAGCATCCTTCATCCTTTATTTTATTTACATTACTAGGATGGAGTATGTGGGAAGAGGACCAAGCCTATCCTCTAGATTCTAGTCGAAGAGGTTTTTTTGGAATTTTTATTTATATTTTTAACATGTGGTATATTCCAATATCTCTTCTCCACCGAGAATACATTTTTCATAACTACATTAAATATCATAATAATCATATTTTATATATTATAGTTTATTTTAATATTATTATAAAACTTATTGTTCTGCATAATGTTTATAAATCATGTATTCTATATCATTTTTCCTCTACATTCTATTTTTTCTTTACTACTTCTATTATAAAGGGTTACTTGTCTTGTCAATGAGTGTCTACTTCTATAATATTATTATTTAATATATGTTGATCTGCTGCACTCATATAAATGAGGGTACAATCTCCCCACTAACAAACCCTAATCACCCATTTGTAGTTGTAATCCAATATTGGAAGGGGATTCACGCTTGAGGTATTGTGGCTCACCGTCATAGGGCACTACTATGTGGAATCTGGGTGGCATGCTACAATATACTTTAAATGATTCTTCATGAATCCAAAATTGATAATTATTGAATTATCAATATAAATATTTATTTCTATGTATTTTTAAAATGATCTTCATGGGATTAGAATTGTCTTTAATGATCATAGATTGCACCAATATTTCATTAATGAATACCACAACAAAATTTATCAAAAATATTCCACAAACACATTGTTCATTAGTTCCACAAAATTATATGGTAAATTTTCCGATCTAAATAGAACAACTAAAACTCATAATTCCCATAACATGTTTTGATAACTATCATAACAATTTCTTCTATAATTACATGATATTAATGATATCTATAACATTGAAAAATTACTGAAAATTATTGAGAAATGTGAAGTTTATTAATTATATCATCAACAAGTGGAAAATAAGAATTTTTTTCCATATAATCAATGAGAAAAATTATGGAATTATCATTATTAATAACTCAGAGATTAAGGGCTCCCCATAGTTGTAGAAAAGGTTAAATAAATTCCTTATCAAAATATTCCACATGTTTTTTATTCACATCATCTGTTTTTATAATTTTTAATCAAAAATGAGCCTCTGATATCGGCCTTTAATTATATATTAAATAATTGGAAAACTCAAATTCATAATCTTTTTGATGTCTAGTTAATTTCTCACAAATTATAACAATATATTTTTGTATAATAGTTACCTTGTAAATTTGAATATTAAATTCTACATCCACTAATTGTGAAATCAATTTTTACACATGAATCTTATTAAAATGATCTACATGAGGTAGATCTAGAAATTACTTAGTTGACAAAATCAATTCTCTAAAAACAATGAATTCCACATATTCATTGTGAATGAAAATTTCATTAACCTTGTAATAATTTTTTAATAATATCATGAAATCCAATCAATACTAAGTATTTTTATCAATGTATAACATATTTATTGAATTTTTTTACCAATATAGCATATTTATTTTTTATAATGAGAAGTTACAAACACATCCTTATTACACTGATACTTCCATTGTTAGTTATCCCTAAAAAATCCTTTCTTAAGGTGTTTTGAAGAATCTAATTTTATAGGAAAACATGGAATTTATAGAATATAGTGATGAAATTGATTGAAATAAATAATTAGTTATATTTGATTTGTTAATTAACATAACTACTTTTACATGATTAGGAACATACACCTTAGAAATTGTTATTTTTTTGGGCTGGAAATATCTCATCATCCTATTCTTCTGAATGTTCCCTCGATGCATGAGAAATTTATGTATATAATTCCACACATTATTACATGGAAGAAACGTATATAAATAATATAATTATGACTCTAGAATTCATATGATAATTTTTCCTAATTTATGCATTTATAACTAACTCCAATTCTGTTCTATCATTATCCAAGATGTTTTTTTCCAAAATATTAACATGAGTAAAATTTGTAGATCTCATTCTTCTTCTTTTTAAAAATTAACATTTTTACAGATTTCATATAAAATCTTTTTTTATATTAAATATAATATATTGGCTATATAGTATTTTTTAGCTTTTTTGATAGCCCGTAAAAAAATTTCATAATATGAATTTTTTTTGATATTCCTTAACAATTAGAACAACTGGAATAATCCATTCAAATAAGTGGTCATTCATTCATTCTATATTTCATATAAATTTTTTATAATTCCATGATAATTTTGTAATGGTATCCTAAAAATCAATATAATTTCTTATTATATTTCCAAAAGGAATGGTTCATTCTATTTATTTTAATATGTTATAAACAAGGGAAATATTTCTCCAAGAATTTCTCTATAAAATTTCTCTATTGAATCAGTTTTATTTATCCTTCATCCCAAGTATTATGAATCAATTACCAACATTCCTCATAATATGCATAGGTATGGTATAATAATAGTATTCTCTTTTCCTTTTCCTTACATCCCATGGCCAAAAGTTTTTCTCAAGGGACATAGTCCATTTAATAACAACCAATGGATTTGTAGTTCCAATATGTGATGTGGATTATGTTACGTGGGGATATCCAACTTAAGTGATTCATTTCGTAGAAAAATAGGTTTCTCTGTTTGAGTATATTGATTCATTAAAACAAGAGTTATATAATATAAAATATCCATAATCATTTCATTTCCAATACAAACTATATTGGATTTATCCAAAGGGATATTTATACAACTACCAGGATTATTTATATCATTATTTAATCCAAGAACCATTTTTTAATAATTGAATATACTAGGATATATATTGTCAATATATATTATAAATCATAACATAAAATTATAAATATGGTATTTCACTTTGTATAAATCAAAAATTGGTGAACTTTTAATATCTTAGTCATAGACAAAGTTTCATTGGAATAATTATTGTTTTTTAAATACATTAAAAGTTTTTGTAATGAAATGTATAATTATCCCAATAATATCTCTTGGGAGTGACCCTATAGTTTCCCATTAAGACCTATATTTTTTCACTAGGTGATAATCACAATGAATTCTAATATTTCCTTTTTAAAGGTATTAACCATATGGAAAAGTGGGTTAGAACCATGTCCATGTGTTCGATAGATATGTGTATGTAATTCATGAAATAATACAAATAATATATTCTGTAGACAAATGTTACGATGTTCTACTATACATTTCCTCAATCTCTACTAGTGGGTCATGTTCCATGATATAAGTTTTCTTTATTCTAGTACAAATGGTTTATACTAAAATTCCATGGTTACCAACCATAAAAATCTGAATCTTGAATCACAAATCCATTGGTTAGTTTATTACATTAGATTACAGAAAATCAGTGGAATGTTGAAGGAATGATTAGTTTAGTAGTATTGGAAAACCTGACACATACATGATAACTGAGTTAAATTGATAAAATAATATAATACATGACTACAAAAAATTCTCGGAATCCCTGAAACATGTGAAAATGATTCATATTTATATCCTCAGGAAAATGAAAATAAATATTGTGAGCTCACATTATTAGTTAGGGTTTCATACAATGGAAGTTACCAGGAATCAATAAATAATGTTAAATATAGTTTGGTAAATATCTATAAATTATCCTTTTAATTAATAACATTGATATTATGATTATATATGATATAATCAATGTGGATAGGTAAATAACTACCACATAATAAATTTAATAAATAACCTGAGAAGAAATTTTATAATTAGATAATTACAATAAATAAATTTCATGGATAATAATATCCAAATTCTCAATGATGGAAATTCATAATTGTTTATTTCATGATCTGAGACATCATGATATTTATAATATCAATATCATTTATAATAAATAATAAACCATGGTTAAATACCCATGGTTTTGGAGAATTGATTTTTCACAAGAAATATACCAATGAATTGAGGGGTTATATAAATTTTGGATCCACCATTAAATTCATTACATAATAATTCATCATATATCAAATAATAAATTTAATTCATTAATTAATATTCAAAATCAAAAAATATCTTTATTGTGTAAAGGATAAAGATCTATCAACATTTCCATATTTAATCAAATATAATCTAACAGAAACCTCTTATATGAATATTTAATAATTATTTGGAAGTAATCTTATAAATTATTAGAAATATATATATATTTTATATAAATTTAATTTTCGATGAAAAATTATCTCTAGAATGTGAATTCCTTAAGAGAAATCTTTTAATAACATAATTCATCAAGAAGTGAGAGGTTACCTTTAGTTATTCAAGAATGTTGGTTTCTATAATAAAATAATTTCTGTTGGATGAGTAAAATAATATGAAGAAAATTTTCAAAATAAGATTTTTGAAAAAAAATATTTTTGTAAAAAGGATGAAAAATGTAGAAGAAAAAAATATTCAAAAAATTTTAATTGAGGAAGGGAAATTATTTACACTTGTATACATTATGAAAAACCATTACTTTACATTTTATTTCTAAAATATACATAATGAAAAAAAGATAAATATTCCCTTAAAACCCTTTTTTAAAATTAATGGATAACATAATATTTTATTATTAAATTATTTGGGAAAGGAAAAATAATTTTGTATCACAATTTTGAATAACATGGATATAAAAAGAAAAAATTTATAATTTAAATAGATATAAAATTGGAATTTCATTTAAAAATATCATTTCTTGATTCATGTAAAAAGTTGGGAAATTTTGGAGAAATAAAAAATTCTTAAAATATATTAAGAGGTAAAATTCTTTATTTGATCTTATGAATTGAATGTGATAAGATTCCTTCAAAATGAAGAAGTAATCACAAAAATGTGAGATTAAGAAAATATCTTATAAATTATTTTGTAATTTTTATATTGAAACACCTTTATATAATTACATGAATTGAATCATTAAAAATAATTAATAAATTATTATTCATTTTATATTAATCAATGATTAATTATATACACCACATAAGGGTAAATAGGTGAATACAAATATTAATGTATCAATTGAATGGGACATAATATAAAATCTATTACCTCACACATCTGTTTGGTTAAATGAAACTTATCCTTCTATATAATGAGTTTTCCCATTTTATGAATTAATTTTATAACCATATACGTATTTTTATATCAAATATGATCTTTTTTTTATCAATTTATGACCAACTTGGTAATAATATTTTATTATTTTCATGGTTTCTTGTGTTAATTGACATGCTTCCACATATGGGTTTTTACATGAAATTTATTGTTCTCTTGAAAAGGATATAGATACATAATCTAATAAATTATTTTAATTTCATTATATAATATTAAATAATTAAATAAAATTGTTCAATAATTATTTAATAACAAAAATTGAAAATGAATCGCATCGCTTGGTTGCGACGGTAGGTTGTACATACACACAAATGATTATATCATTCCATTAATTATTTAAAGGAAAAGGAAGTAAATGATATATTATTTTTATCGGATTTAATATAATGTCATGTGAATCATATATAATCATTATTATCATCATTATTACTATCTTTGTGAGTTGGTAATAGAAAACAATTTACGTTAGTTCACAAGGTGGTAGTTCTCCAAACACATGATCAACGCCTTTTTTTACAACTTGATTAAGAACGAGACGGATAAATATTATTGCATAATCATAAATAAAACTTATTATATCGGTGAAAATATATTAATTATAAAAGATTTTTCATGTAATAATTGATAGCTGCAAAACAAGAATAAAAAAGATAGATCTTTGTTAAGATGATTACATTCCATTTGAGGAACCTCCTATATTTTTCTTTTTAACGATCATAGGGTTTTACTTTTACTAAAATGCAAACCTATATAATGTGAATAAGGTATTTTTAGAGAGATTTTTCTAGAGTTGTGTCAATACAAATGGATTTATAGGTGTAGTGGTTTTATTTGATGGAGTTTCATTTTATAATTTTTTGGCATTTTTTACATATCCAAAACTATTCAATAATGGGAAGTCACTCACAATCAAAGTGCCACAAAAATGGATAAAATATATATTATTGGGAGGATATGGTCCATAAAGACATCCAAAAAATATAAATAGTCATTTTTTAAACTTTTCATTCCCTTACCCTCTTGGATAACACAACATTACCATTTTAGTTTTGACCACTGTAATTTCTTTTTTAACATAGTTAATTGATACTTAAATCATAAAACACAATGATATTTATTTGATTATTTATAAATTATTATTTTTTTTTGTGAAAATAATTTGATCATATTAGAATTCTATATTCGTGGAATATTAATTTTAACATAAGTGCATGTGATGCAGAAAACCTCGTTTCAACCATAATAGTGTCAATTAATTTTTACTCTTTTTAATAATAATTTTACCAAAAAGTTATATTGAACATATTATTTAGTTTTATTTATAATGACTCATAATAATGAATAAATTTTATTAAATTTAATTCACATTGTGAAATAATATAGTAAAAACAACCATGCAATTCAGGATGACAAATGTTTTTTTGGAAATGGATTTTTCGTGAATAATATGATGTTATAATAATAGTATGAATTGTAACAATAATTAGAAGGATATAAATTAATATATTATGGAAAAATATTTATAATTTTAATTAATAAAATTCATCATTATGAATTATTTCAATTAATTAAAATATATATACTTTATGTATTTTAAAACAAATCATTTTTAATGAAAAAATCACATTTTTTTAAAATAAAATTTTTTACCTCTAAATGATATTATACATATATATCTATAATTGAATGTTTATAAAATGAAAAGTATTCATATAATTTAAATTATTATTTATGAAATTTTTAATATTTAAATACTATATTATTTATTTTTTTTAAATGGTTATTTCTATGGGAAAATATCATAAAATAATTCGAGACTAATTTTTACGTGTATATTCAAAATAGATATTAATCATATCAAATTAAGATATTTTTTTGATGTAAAATTTAAATTTTAATAGTATTATTGTTTTATTAAAATATAATCTTCACCGATTACAAATTATTTTTGGGTGTTACAAATACTATAAAATCCAAACATGACCTAGATAATTGATCAAAACTCAAATATAAATTAAAAAGATACTTGGTATTTTTTGTAATTACACTACCTCCAAATGTTCAATACCATAACTATAAAAACATTATAGGGAATGGGTAATCAACATATAATGTTACCAAAATATCAGTCTACAATGACATGTAATTCATAAATGAATATAAATTTATCTAAAAAATACAAATAATCAGTAATATAAGTAAAATTATTGATAAAATATAAAAAATCTACCAATACCCTATATTAAATTACTACCATATCAAAAAATATACTATACTGACCATATTCAGCTTCTATTATATTCCACCATTCCAAAACCCCACATATCTATTACTAAAATAATGCATCTTCATAATTTTCACTAAGATGAACATGAAAAGGGTGAGTCTAATAACTCTATATGATTTCCACAATGATATCACATGGACCCCATCCTCATGAAAACCATGTAGATCATTTGAACATTATAAAATCATACCACCCAAAAGTTGAATGATGTGATAATATATTTATATATATTTCAATAATAGAAAATCATATATCAAACATAATCAACAAAATTTGATTTTCATGAAACAAAGTGAAATTATGTACTAACACCATTACATTCAATGATAACCAAAATTAATACTATTAAATACTTTAAATCCATCCATAAACATTGGGAAACTCCCACATAATTACATCTATGTTTTTCTGAAAACCCATCACACTAATGTGGGACTCCCCATACAATCCCCATATAAGTAAATGTGGTACCCACACATATATGTTACTACCAAACCATTACCCTACCCCTAATAAACCACACATCCAATAATTCATCAGTAAAAATTTTTTGTAATGTTTCAGTAAATATTTTCATTGAATCTATAAGAAAATTCACTAATATAAATTCCTTAATTAATATATAGTTTCAAAAATAGTCACAAACATAAAAATTTTCATTTAAATTTACATTAAATTAAAATCCAAAAAACCAACCATCACCATGTCCACAACCATTTTATTAAATCCATTAGAACTCAATATAAATGAAATGTTTTTAAAAGAAAACATAATGGAATATAAAATTTATCTAATTATATAGAATATATTATACAAAAAAACCTTTAATGAATTTTATTATATTATTCTTTTGCATTAAAATGATTTTAAGATACATATGAGACCATAATATTAAACTGAGAAAATTCTACAGGTTATATCGTTGTTAGATCCTCACAAATAATCCGAAATCAAATAAAATCATAATTTTCTTCAACCATCATCAATAATAATTTATCCTATGTTTATAATTAATATTTGGACATCATTTTCCCATTCTAAAATTGAAACATATCATTCATGAGGGGTTTAAAATTACTCAGAAAACCCCATAATGAAAAATTCCATTACCAAGGAAACAACACAAGTGGTGATTGTGAACAAGATGATAAATTGGAAAAGGGTAATTATGTAAAATCCATATGGTTTAAAGGGAATAAATAACTCAAAAACTCGATGAAAATTTCCCAAAATGGGAGACCCTTGTAAGCGTATATACATATAATGTACATTAGAATTTGGAAAAAAATACTATATTTAATGTATATATTTAAAAATGCATGGCTCGAATGCATGATATCCAAGATCATGTAGGGGTATATGGGTTTCAATAATTTTAATGTTTATTAAGAAACACATTAGATAGTAATTTTTTATCTAAGAACAAAATTTCACAACTAAACACTAGAAAACACTTCTAAACACCTAAAATAATATTTTAATACATCTTAGAATATGAAATAAGATTCCCCACCACCTCAAATTTCCTTTATCTGACATTTAAACACACCAAAAAATAACATTTTGATGTATATAAAGAAATAGATATAATTATTCCATTTCAAAACTTTTTTCTTCCCAAAAAATTATTATAATCAAATAAAATGATGTCCTATTTTAAAGGTAGGTAAGACAAATCTCCCCAATAGCATACTTGTTATGACCAAAATTCATAGCCTGGATATTTAGTTGACAACAACCACAACTCATGAATCATGATGTATTTACAAACCCCAAAATCAAATATCATTCTTCACTACCAAGAGGTATTTAATGGTATATAATAACCATTTTTATTATTAATATATTTATCAAAATATATTGATAGTTCATTCCATGACATGGGTTATCCCACTATGTTCACCAAAAGTAAAATGGCCATTTTTCAAACTAAAAAATCTATATAATATTATATTATTAACAAACCAAAATGTATACAATCCCATCAAATAGAAATTATAAAAACAACTTCCTCAATGACCATCCATAGTAATATTTTTAAAAATTCTTAAAAACCATGCCATCTAGTTAATATAATCCCTTTGTAACAACAACCACCAATAATCATATTACATTTTACAACATATAGAAAAAAAAATTAAATATAAATACCATATTAAAAAATCTATCACAATTGTAGATGTTTTAAACCACTAATAAACTAAATGATAGTGTGTTTTTTTGATTCCCCTAAATAAATACATTATTCGACAAAACTTCTAAACAGTTATCACCTTAAACATTAACATGAATTTCATAAATATAATAATCCACCATATTATGAAATATGTTAATATTTTGATCAATTGTATGTCATTTTTGGTAATCAGTAACATTAATCAGTATCATCATAATTAAAAATGTACAGAATGTGTAAAATTTATCATCTTAATAATAAAATATTATTTTATATAATCCAAATACCAACCAAATATTATTAATGGGAAATCTAGAAACATAATAAAATCTATGAAGAAATTATAATTACTTCAATAGCTTCCATTCACTAAAAAATTTAGAAGCCTTCAAACTTCAACCACAAATCTAATATTTCATTATTTCATAAACGGTTAATTAGAACTCAATGATAATAAATTTTTTTCCAAGGTCAAATGATATAGTCCATCCCCAAAACTTCCAAGAAAATTATATTAATACCTACGCACTACTATTAAACCAGTGAGTCCCAAATCATTTCATGATCATGCCATTTATTATTTAATCCATAAAACATATGAATCATTAAAAATGAAATATTTTGATCCAATATCATCGTATGGATGTAATCATTCATACATAAATATTAACTAGAACATCCTTCTATGTATCCCCAAACATAAAAATAACCACAATTCTCCGAAATTTCATTCAAATTCCCATAAAAAAATCACATGATGCAACCCATCTATAACAACACCACAATAATGAAACCAAGAATGGGGAAATAATATAATACCTAAATATCATCAAAATATATTCTAAGACATCAAAAAATAAAAAGTGCCCAATATATATCTTCTCAAATTCAATTACTAAAAATATTAAATTATTTAAAAATCATTTCCTAATGGGATAAATTGACACATAACAAAATACTGAAAAAGAATTTATGATTGATTTCACCATTGTATTATCAAATAAATCCTCTGTTATAAATGATCATACAACCTATATGACCCTAAATCTCCCATATAGCATCCCTATATAATTAATCTGGTTTTTTCCACATCTAGTCTATTTCTTATGGATCCAATTCATTACTACAGTTATAAATATTCATTTTACGTACTCCCAATATATATAATCATTTATCATTAAGCAGAAACATTGATCCAAAACTATTGAAATATGATATATTCCGAATCCCACTATCCAATAAGTAATAAATAATTTGTCTTCCCGCTAAGACATCTCTTATGACTCCCTCATCTATTTATGGTGTTGCATTAACAAAATGATAATTTAGGGTTCCCGTTTTTCACTTTTATACATTAAATTAAATGATTATATTCATAATAATCACTAAAAATAGATAGAATAATATGATCACTCAGGGTATAATTAGATGATGATATTCTCATCAAACCTCAAAATCAGTTTCAAGACACATAATAAATGATATAAAATAGATGATGAATGTTAATTCAGATCATTGGTCTTTAAAATCTCTTCATATTCCATTACTTATTTAATGGTATATTTTTTCGACAACATTTAATCACCTATATTCTTAAATTATATCTCTTAATACCTATAATATTTGAAACACCTATAATTAAATTATATTTTTTATATCTAATCCATCTTAGTATTCTTATTTTTTCTCAACAGAATCATACAAATTGTTTCTACATGATTTTATCATATATTTAATATCAACGTGACACCCATGATCTCAAAATATTCAACCTTTAATTAAAATTTTTTCAACAATATATTTTTTTATCATCCCAATCTTCCATAGTACGTTTCCCTTTCAATAATGAAATAGCTTGCATTTTAGGAAACTTCATGGATCAAACGCACCACGACCAATCAAACCAGACATTATAAAAAGAAATAACCACTTTTTGGAATTTTATAAATTTTATTTGTTAAAGTGGAATTCATTTTTGAATGCTGAATATTCATATTAACTTAGAGTAATGTTTTGGTATTTTTCTGAAAACATTTAATTTTTGATGAATAGTGAAAAACGTTGTGTTATTGGTTAAAACCGACTTTTTATTTAAATAATTATTTAGTTTATCAAAATTTATTTTATGTCAAAGTATATACATAATAACTATATAAGATCACTATAATTCTTTGGAGTCATATTATAAAAAATTTATATACATAAAACTTTTATTGATCATTTTGCCGTCTTTTACCCATCTCCAAGGAGCATTTGCAAATTTTCATAAATCATAATTTTACCAATATTGTGATTTTAATTTCAAAAATCTGAGAGACATTGTTGATATCTGTAAATAAATTTTGGTTCAATAAGATGAAAATAATTTTTAGTGAATAGTATCTTTTGACTTTTATTTACAATGGTTAAAAGTATATATGGTAATTAGGGGTAAAAATTATATCATTGTAACCCTAAAACATGTCTTAGTTCTATTGGATAAGTATAATTAGACCCAAAAAAACCTTATTAATAGAATATGACCCATTTCTTCCACTTGGATAACATTAGGACATTTGTTATTATTTTATTTAAAGAAGAGTTAAATTAGTTATATTCAATGTTTAATAACTAAAAAAAATAAATATAGGGTTACACACATTATAAATTAGACAATAAATATTAATTTAAAAGATATAAATATTTCCTAAATAATGGTATTTTATTTATTATTTTTATGCATTAAATAATTTAATTTATTTATGACATAATGATGATGCAGTAATTAACATATTAATGAAATATTAAAATAATAGATATTATAAATTTCCAAATAAATTTAAATTTAAACTTATGATGAATTAAACTAATTTTAAAGGTTATTATTACATTTTAGGGTTTGTTAAATAAATTTTATTTGAAGTGATAAAGTTTTAATAGCTTCTCAAAAACTTTATACTAAATAGTGTCAAAATTGACATAATTGAGTTTTTAAAACAAATTTTGTATTATTAATTGATATATTATTCATAAAAATATAATGTTCAGAAAAAAACATAAATATGGTTATATATATTAATAATTAACCACTTGGGGTTCTCTTGTTATTTTTTTGTATGTTTATTAACTATATAATATAAAAATAGAAAGAGATGTGGTAAATGTCAAACTATTTAACTAAGAATAAAATCTAAATGATAATGCTAATATGGTGACCTAAACCAATCTAAATCCTTTTGGGTGAGTGTTTTTCAACCCATACCAACCTTATCCTCTATATAAATCATTTTGGAGACATTAGAAACCGAAAATTATTTTATTATAAAATACTAATTCAAGCCATTCCAAAAGTGACCCTCACCTCTCTTATAAAATTAAACTTCCCCTTCACCCATAATCACACCAGAAAAGCCATTTGGATGGGAAAAACTCTTTTAAAATATCCTCACAACATTCCTACCTTCATCCTAGAGGCCTTCTTTGGATTATAAATCTATCCTATGGATCCCTTTTGATCAAATCAAAAGGATGAATCTGAAGAAGAGATAAATGTTTCATCATCTCTTCCAAGTTATTTTATTCTCACACTTCACTTTTATTGTTATTTCCATAAAAAAATAATAAATACAGTACCATATATATAATATGATGATATTATAATTATGGTACAACCATATTCATTATTCTATCCATCCTATAAATGACAAAGTCACCATATGTACATATGTACGGCTTACCGTCTCCACGTCGTGCTGTAGTTTTTTATTCAAAAATTTCATTAATTGGATGGGTATAATAATGAGTATAACTATTGTAAATAAAATATATACCATGATAAATATTCTGTAAATATTATATATCATCCAATTACACAGTATTTCTCTATAAATATAATGATCTTGTCACTTGTGCGTACATACGGATTACCGTCTCCACAAATGTGATTAGATTCATTTCCTCGTCGTAACCATTCAAGAACAATTATCATTTGATTACTAAAAATAATGTTTATGAACATAATATCATTTTGTATATTAATCAAATACATTCTATCCATATCAAACATGGCCTACATAACAAATCATATAAAGGAAAACAAATCAGTTAACACCTGATACGATGATACTACTGAAATATTATTAAAAAATCAATATTATAGGATCATATAGGATATCATATTTATGTAAATATTTTTTTGTATAATTAAATAAAAATTATTTAACTATTATAATTTATGTTAACATTCCCTCGAACAAGGAAAATTACAAGTTAATTGTAAATTTCACAATCTCTTTATTATCCGAGGTTGTTTTTAAGTAAGTATCTTATGGGACCTCTTTATCATCCCCATATCTGATTTAATAAAAATATATTTCAAAACATTTTAACTATTTTCTAGACAATGGGTTAAATTCATTTATACCCTTATTTTACATTATATTATTTAAAAATAATATTTTCTTTCATTTTCCAAACAAGGCACTTCGTGACCCTTTTCGACAAAATTATATAAAGAATGTATTTTTTAACTTATATGGTGGGTGCAGTTATTTTCAACAATTAAAACATCATTGAATCATCCCTTACAATATTATTAATATATTTTCAAAATAAATGTTTTCTTTTATAAATATGGGACTCTTAAATGATTTCAAAATAGAAATAGATATTTCTCTCAAATTGTCTTGATTTCATCTATGTCAACATCCATTGATAAATTTTACACGTTTTTGATGTTGATTTATTATGATACAAATATTTCATATTATATTTAAGGTTTTGTGATATGTTTGAATATGGATGTGTTATTTTTATACCACTCATGGTTTATAGTTTATGTATTTAAATTTCTTATGCTAGTTTCAATAAAAATGTTTATGTTATGTTTCATCCTTTTTATATGAGGAATGTATTGGATTTAGTATGTGACGAGTGGAGAACGCTATAGATCATCGATGCATCGGTAGGTCTCATGAGGCAATTAGACGTGGAATTGGACAAGGCTTTTCCCAATTTGATATATGGTTTTGGCCGAGGCCTAAATCATTTTTAGAACTCTTCTCCGAGGCCCTAAGATGATGTTTCAGATTTTCTGACATTATACATTCCCTCATTATGAAAATAATAATGATAGTTCATGTGGTTATTTGAATACTAGAATACCCAAGACTATGATTTATTATGGCATTATTTGATCAGCTCATGTTTTATCCATAAAGTGTTCATGTTTATTATTTGTAAAGGCATGTGTTTTTAATTATTCACAATGCCTAATTTTTATGTTATCTTCTGCTATATTACTTACCCTTAATGAGAATTTGTGCTCACCCATTTCTTATGTTTCTTTTTTTTCTAGTCTATGAAGAATTTTTTTATGAGTGACTTGCAAGAATAATCTAGGAGTCTTGGATGTTTCTAATGCAATAAATTGGTGTTGTATTACTTTTCAAGGTTTAATGTTGAACTTATGTATGTATCTTGTTTCCAATAATACTAAACTAATCGATCATTCAGGGAATGATTCCTTGTATCATTCCAAT
The DNA here is from genome assembly GCA_963277665.1 of Viscum album. Taxonomy (NCBI): domain Eukaryota; kingdom Viridiplantae; phylum Streptophyta; class Magnoliopsida; order Santalales; family Viscaceae; genus Viscum; species Viscum album. The sequence goes on from OY728156.1 coordinate 700,435,789, forward strand.
GTTATATAATAGAGCACCAAATTTGGAAAACTGGGGTCGGGGCATTACAGTTGGTATTAAATGATCTTTAGTACAAACATTTGAAACTAGATTTATAAAAACTCTGACTAGAGAACATTACCCTAAGATATACTTTGTGGATTATTATAGAAGAACTTCCTAGAATTTTGGTACTGTAGAGATTTTTTGTGATTTCCAAAAAATACATCCTAGTCTAGATACGAGTAGGTAGAGGCGGCTCTGGCATAGATCTACCTAGGGGTAAAACAACAAAACACCACCTTTAGCTAGATTCAAATAGGAACTATTACACAACAGTGGGCCTTGTTCCAATCTTGGTTACGACACTCTCGGTGGATACACGCAGGATATTTCTAATTTTATTTACAAAAAATTATGAAGGATTTATGAATATATACCTCCTCATGAATTTTTTTATAATTATGTATTGTATCCAAAACTGTTGAATTTATGTTATATTTTTTTTACAATTTTGTAATTTTTTATTTCAATTCAAAAACTAATCAATTGTAGTCCGTTGTTTAAAAAATGGAGCCTAGTGGAAGGAATGGAAATAGTTTCAACACACGTAATCCAAGTAGAGTTTTCCCCCCTTCTTAAGATAATTATAGTGGAGCTGGTGATGCAACTGTTGATGATCATCTTATCACCATATTAGGACAACTCCCTCATGTTATGAATAATAACCTTACCTTTATAGAGCACCCTGATCAACAATGCAGAGGATCATTGCTTGACCGTTTCATGAGGCAACAACCTCCAACAGTCAATTGGATTAATAATTGGTTAGTATATGAGCAATGGATAAGTTCCTTAGTGAAAATACTCCATGCTTTGGGGATTAACGAGAGGGAAAAAGTTGTCATGGATGTTTATCCTCTCACGGGAGATGCAGATCAATGGTGGTTTTTGATTCAAAAAAAAATATGAAGAAGTATCAAACCTATAATGAAGGGAGTTTGAAGAGATTTTCATAGAAAAATACTTTCTTCGTTATCATTAAGAGGATATGGAAAGAAAATTTCTTGAGTCTATGGAATAAGGAAGATGATAAGGTGGCAAAGTGTGAGGCTAACATTACATGTTTAGAAAGGCTTGCTATAGATTATATATGTAACCCAAGAAGTAATATTGATCATTTTTTTAGGGGTTAAAATCATTTCTTCGTTGATAATTAGTCTCGCAATCCTTTTTGTCATTTAAAGATATTGTCTCATGTGGTATAAAGATAGAAAAGAAATTCTATAAGTCTTATGAATTTAAAGAAAATAAGGAAAAGAGGGGTTCATATAAACACTCTAGGAAAGAAAATAAGGAAACATAGAAGAGGGGAAGAGTTGAATTTCCAACCGGTGATAACTGTGGAAGGAAGCACCCTGGTTCCAGTCTAAAAGGAAAAGATGTATGCTACAAATGTGGAAATAAAGTCCATCTTGCATGTCATTGTAAAGGGATGAAAGAAGATACCAATGTTCAATGAAACTATTGCAGCGAGATGGGAAATTATGAAAATTAATGTCCTTAATGTCAGAGAAACTTACCTCGGAAAAGGACAAGAGATCAAGGGAAAGATTATACTATCACTACTTTTGATGTTGATGCTCCAAAAGATGTTGTGGACTATAATTTAATGGTTTCCTCAAGTTTATCCAATGCTTTATTTGATTTTGGATCATCACATTGTTTCATATCTTTCCAATTTTCTTATAAAATTAGATATTTCTAATTATATTTAACAATGGAGTAATCAGTAAAAACTCTTATGTGAAATATCATTGCAAGAATGTTTTGCAAATCAGTCCCCATTATGGCATATAAACGATATTTATCTAATGATCTAATCATCATACACAAGATTGAATTTTATATAATCCTCAGTATGGATTGGAATTTGGAACATGATGCAAAAAATTATTGTATGAAGAAGGAGGTTACAATTCTCGATGATGATAAGGAGTACCTTATCATTAGAGTAGAAACATCACCATCTGATTCTTATATAGATCCACCCTTAGTAGCTCTACATAATTCAATTATTGGGCATATGAGAATAAAATAATTATGGGGTAGGAAATGAATGTTCGAATATAGGATGTACCTATTATGCAAGAATATGTTGATGTGTTTCTAGAGTATTTACCTGAAAATAATCCAAAATGAGAAATTGAGTTATCCATTGATTTAATTTCTGGTTCAAGGCACATATCGATGAGCCAGTATAGAATTTCCACTGTAGAATTAGTGGAACTAAAGAAAAAACTAGAGGAATTGATTAATAAGGGATTTATTCACCCTAGTGATTCTCCATGGGGATCCCCTGTCCTTTTTGTTAATAAGAATGAAATATCTATGAGGTTGTTCATTGACTACAGGGAGATCAATGTTATAACACTAAGGAACAAGTATCCCCTAACTCTCATTGATGATTTATTTGACCAACATCAGGGAGAAACATATTTATCAAAGATTGAACTTCGATATAGTTATCATCATTTGTTTGTGAAGAAAGAAGGAATTATGAAAGCAACACTTCGAAGCAGGTACGAGAATTATCAGTTTACAACAATTCCTTTTGGATTGACAAATGCACCATTTTTATTCATTGATTTAATGAATATAGTTTTCAAGTAATATCTTGATGACAATGTAGTGTATTTATGGATGAAATCTTGGTATACTCCAAATTTTATGATGATCATCAAAATCACTTGCGCATTATTTTAAAGACTCCTGAAAGAATTAAATTATATGTTCCATTTAGCAAGTGGGAATTATGGATTGAAGATATTTTTTTCTTGCCCATATTTTCTCTAAGGAGGGAATCTCTGTTGATCCTTCAAAGACCAAGGCAATCCATGAATGGCCAGCACCGATGAGTATAACTGAGGTACGCAGTTTTATTGGTTTTTCTAGTTTATTATCGACGTTTCATCCAGAATTTTTCCCGGTTGGCTAACCCATTAACCAAGATCACACAAAAAGGAGTTACATTTGTTTGGTCAAAAGAGTGTGAAGAATGTTTTTAAGAACTGAAGGGAAGATTAGTTAATTCTCCTATCTTGACTCTACTATTGGTGAATGATGGGTTTGATATTTATAGTGATGCTTTAAAGAAAGGTCTTGGTTGTCTCCTTATGAAAAATGATAAATTTATTGCCTATGCATCATGACAGCTACAAATTCATGAGAAAAACTACCCTACTCATGATCTTGAGTTAGCAACTTTAATCATTTCTCATAAAATATGGAGACACTATCTCTATGGTGAAAATGTGAGCTTTATACTGATCACAAGAGTTTGATGTATATTTTCTCATAGAAAAAACTCAACTTGAGGAAAAGACAATGGGTTGAACTACTCAAGGATTATGATTTCACTATACACTACCACCTAGGGAAGGAAAATAACGTGGCGAATGTTTCGAGTAGAAAGGACCATGGAGTTTTGAACAAAATGAGAATTTAAAGGGATCCTATAGTCATTGATCTTTTAAGGTTGGATATGGGAATAACCATGGAAGGCAAAACATCAATACTTTTTCAAATGGTTTCCAATCCAACATTACTAGAAATGATAATGAGTTCTCAGAAAGATGATTAAAGCTGTAAATGATGGGAGATTGAGTCATGTTATATATAAATATGGAATTTTGAAATTTGGGAAGAGAAATTGTGTTCCCAATATACATGATATAAAAAGGGAAATATTGGATGATTCTCACAGATCCAATCTCAATATACACTAAGGGAGCACCAAGATGTATAGAGATTTGAAGGAATATTTTTTGGTGGGACAAAATAAAAAAGAGAGATTGCAGTTTTTGTGTCATGATGAATGGTTGGACAACAAGTGAAAGTTGGAAGAAAACATCCTAGAGGTGTCATGAACCTATTCACATACCTGAGTGGAAATGGGATGATATTTTGATGGCCTTTTTCATAGGGATACCAAAGACTCGTTGAAGGAATGATGCAATAAGGTTCATTATCGACCGTCTTACTAAGTCAAAAAAAATTCTTGCTATAAGAGAATATTTATCACTTGAACTTTTAAAAATACTATATATTAATGATGTTGTAATAATTAATTGAGTACCCTTATCGATTGTTTTTTATCGTGATCCATGATTTACAACAAGACTCTTGAAATGTCTTCAGAATGCCATGGATACTGAACTTCTTTTTAGCACTGCCTAACACCCTCAAACTGATGGACAACTAGAATGGACTACTCAAACCTTAGAAGACATGTTGAGATCTTGCCCACATGAGATTCAAGGTATGCGTGATCAATATTTTCATCTAGAAGAATATTCCTATAACAATAGCTTCCATTCAAGTATTCAGATGGAACCATATGAAGCGTTAAATGAAAAGAGATGTTGCACTCCCACTTGTCAGGATGATTTCAGTGAAAGAAAACTCATAGGACCAAAACTTGTTGAGGAAACAATAGAATAGGTGAAGGTTATCCAAAACCACATCAAAGAAGCTCAATGTAAGTAGAAGATCTATGCTGATAACTGAAGGAAGGATTTGGAATTTTAGGTAGGAGATCATGTTTACATGAAGGTATCTCCATGGAAGGGAGTTATACAATTCGGGAAGAAGGGTAAATTAAGACCCAGGTACATCGGTCCTTTCCAAATTCTAGAACGAATTAGGGTTGTAGCATACCATTTTTCTATGTTGTCAAGTCTGTCCAAAGTTCACGATGTGTTCCACATATCACTATTGAGAAAATACATGAATGACCCAACGTATGTACACACCTATGAGGAAATTGAACTAGAAACTGATCTATCTTATTGTGAAGAGCCTGTCAAAATTTTTGATTCGAGGGAACAAGTTCTGATAAACCGAATGACTCGTCCTATATGTTTTCTATGGTTAAACCATAATATGGATGAGGTAATGGGGGAACTAGAGAAACTTATGCTGAAGAACCACCTGAATCATTTTGTGAGGTAGTATTCTAGAAATTTTGAGGATGAAATTATATTGATCAAATAATGTAACACCCCATGCTTCCAGGGTATGTTTCCATTTGAATAATGCAATAGATTTCATTTTACCGAACTTCAAGGTTCAAACACAACATGACCAATCAAACAAGTCATTATGAATAGTAATAAATACCTTATGAAATTTTATAAATTTTATTTTTCCAAATTTAATTCATTTTTGAATTCAGAATATCGAAATTAACATAGGGTGAATATTTGGTATTTTTTCTAAAAACATTCATTTTTTATGAATAGTTAAAACACTACTTTATTTGTTAAAACCGAAATTTAATTTAAATAATTATATATTTTATCTAAATTTATTTTAGGTCAAAATAGATACATAATACCAATATAATTTCAATGTAATTCATTAGAGTCATTTTATATTATGTTTAGATATAGAAAAATTTTATGGAACTTTTTAGCGTGTTTTACCAACCTCCTAGGAGAATTTACAAATTTGCATAATGCATAATTTTACTACTTCAATGAATTAAATTTAAAAATTTCTAGAGACATGGTTAATATTATTAGGTAATATGTAGTTCAATAAGATAAAAATAATTTTTGGTGAATAGTAACTTTAGACTTTTATTTAACAGGGGTAAAAGTAAATATGGAAATTAAGGGTAAAAATGATATCATAATTACCCTAACACTTGTCATAATTATATTAGATAAATATAATTCAACCAAAAAAATCCTCAGGAATTAAATATTACCCCTTATGGTCCACATGTATTAGATTAGGTCATTTATTATTATTTTATTTAAAGAAGAGTTAAAAGAGTTAAATTCAATGTCTACTAACTAAACCATTATTCATATAGGGTTAAACATAATATAAATTCGACTATAAATAATCATTAGAAATATAAAATGATTTCCTAAATAATGGTATTTTATATAAAACTTTTTGAAAATAAATAATTTAAAATATATAGGACAAAATGATGGTGTATTAATTTCCTTATTAATGAAATATTAAAAAAATTAATATTATAAAAATATAAATAAATGTAAATTGAGAATTTCCATTAATTTAGCTAATTTTATAAGTTAATATGACATGTTAGGGGTGGTTAAATAAATTTTATTCCAAGTGATAATGTTTTATTTTATTACAAATAAATTAAATACTAAATAGCGTCAAAATTAACATAATCAAGTTTTAAAAACAAATACTATATTTTTAATTGATATAATATTCATAAAAATATAAGGTTATTCGAAAGGACTAATATAAGGAGATATATATATTAATAATGAACCACTTGGGGTTCACATGAATGTTTATAGTAAACTTAGTGACCATAAAATATAAACATACTAAGAGACATGGTAAATGTGAAACTATTAAACTAAGAGTTAAATCTAAAATATAATGTTAATATGGTTACCTAAACCAATATAAAACATACAGGTTTCTAGGTTCTCGACCCATCCCACAATAGCCTTTAAATAATTTATTTTGGGCCATTAAAAATAGAAAATGATTTTATTATAAATTAATATTTCAAGTTTTTCCTAAAGTGACCCTCACTTATCTTTTCAAAGGGAAGTTTGAATTCTCTAAAAATTACACCTAAAAATATATTGGGCTGGGATAAAATCATCCAAAATATCCTCCCAACTTTCCTCCCTTAGTCGTGGAGAAATTCCTTTGGACATAAAGTCAACCTATGGAGCCCTTTTGATCAAATCAAAAGGAAGAACCCGAAGAAGAGGTAAATATTTAATCACCTCTTCCAAGTTCTTTTTTTCTTCCACTTATTCTTTCTTGGTTTTTTTATAAAAATATAATAAATCCAGTATCTTCTACATAATGTGATGTTATTATAAATATGATACAACCATATTCATTATTTTACCCATTCTATAAATGACAAAGTCACCATACGTGTGTACGTACGACATACCGACTCAGTGTCCTGATGTAGTTTGTTATTCAAACACTTCATTATTTTTAGGGGTATAATAATGATTATAAATAATTTAAATATCAAATATAACACATTAAAGATTATTTAAATATTATATACCTTCCAATTACACATGATTTCTCCATAAATATAATGTTCTTGTCGCTCGTGCGTACGTACGGATTATCGTCTCCACGAACGTGATGAGATTCATTTCCCAATCATAACCATTCTAGAAAAATCTTCATTTTATGAATAAAAATAATTTTTATGACCATATTATCATTATGTGTATGCATAAAACAATCCTATCCACAACAAACGTGGCTTACATAACCACGCATATAATGGAAAACCAATTATTTATCACCTGAAACGATGATACTACTAAAAAAATATTTACAATGAAATATTATAGGATCATATATGAAATCATATTTATGTATATAGTTCTTTTATAATGTAATAAAAATTATTTACCTATTATATAGGAGGTTAATGTTCCGTTGACCAAGGAAAAGTACAAGGTAGGGGTTAATTTCAAAATCTCTTTATTATCTGAGTGTGTTTTTACAGAAGTCTCTACTGACACCTCATTATCATCCACATCTATGTTTTCATAAAAAATTATTTCAAAACATTTTTATATTTACTAGAAAATGGGTTCAAGTAATTTATAAATATATTTATCCTTATATGTTTTGAAATAAAACTTTTTGTCGTTTATCCAAACAAGGTACATTATGATGCTTTTCGAAAAAATTAAGGTATGAATGTATCTTTTTAACTTATATAGCGGGTGTGGCTGTTTTCCGCCATTGTAACATCGTCCAAGAATACCTTACAAGATTATAAGAATATTTTAAACATAAATTTTTTCTTTAATAATTATGTAACTCTTAAATGATTTCAAAATATAAATAGATATTTCTCTCAAATAGTTTTGATTTCTTCTATGTCAACATCCGTTGATAAATTCTAAATTTTTTAAAGTTGATTAATTATGATAAAAATATTCCATATTGTATTTATGGTTTTGTGATATGGTTGACTATGTATGTGTTCTTTTTATACCATTCATGGTTTATGGTTAAAGTATTTACATTTTGTATGCTAGTTTTAATTCGAATGTTTATATTATGATACAACCTTTTCATATGAGGAATTTATTGGACATATTATTTGATAGGAGGAGCCCGCTATAGAACCTCGATGCATCGATAGGTCTCATGAGACAATTAGACATGGAATTGGCCAAGGCCAATCCCAATTTGATATATGGTTTTGGCTGAGGCCAAAATAATTTTTTGACGTCTTGGCCGAGGCCTTGATAAGATGTTTCAGAATGTTGGGAATTATACATTCACTCATTTTGAAAATAATAATGATGGTTCAGGTAGTTATTCGACTAGTAAAATACCCATGCATGTGTTTTATTATGGCATTATTTACTCTGCTAATATTTCTAAAATAAAGTGTACCAGTTTATTATTTGTAAAGGAATGGGTCCTTAAATATTCACCATGCCTAATGTTTTTTTATCTTCGAAATTATTCCATACCCTTACTGATATTTAATCTAGCCCCTTTCTTATGTTTCATTTTCCCAGGATATGAAGAAGATAGTTCCGAGTGACTGGCAGGCATAATCTAGGCTGTTAGGATGTTTATAATGGAATAAATTACTATTGTATTAATTTTGAAGTTGTAATTTTGAACTTATGTATGTGTCTTGTTTCCAATAATACTAAACTGATCAGTCTTATAGGAAATGATTCCTTGTATCATTCCAACGTTATGTAATAAATCACCGACTCTGAGTAACTGGGGTTGGGGTGTTACAATTTCCCTATAATTGTATCTTCTCATTATAATTACATTAATAATTCTTCTACATGAACATAACATGAATACATTATTTTATGATTATGAACTTGTGAATTTATTTTCATCAACTTCCAAAGTAGAATATTTCAGCTAGAATCAAAACATAATTAGATAAAAATGAATATAAGAAATTTTAAAAAAATATTCATAAAATGAAAATAAAAAACAAGAAAAATTAAATTCACCCTTAGATTCCTTGTAGAAGTAGCGGAATGGTAAAATAATCATTCCAATTTTTCAATAGATAGGTCGCATAATTAATTACCATGTGGGTTAATAAATATCTTTATATAGATATTAGATGAGTTTTTATAATAAGTACTAATTTTAAATTAATCAAAGAAGATTCAATTTCAAATGTGTATGATTATGCATTAACTGTAATATAAAATCTTTATACATTATTTCACTAGAGTGTTTTAGATATATTTTAATCAATTCAAAGCTACTAAAATTGTGAGAACTAATAAATATTAAAAATAATAAATACAATTAATATTCTTCAATATTTTGATATGTCAACGATATATCTCAATAATTTTGATCCTAAAGGAAATAATACCAAGGATATGAAAAAAAAATATAAACTATTGATTGAAATCACCTAAATTAAGGACATATGTTATAACCAAATGAATGATCTTATCCGAGATAATTTATAGGGAAAAAAGTGAGATGGTCGATTAATTAAGGCTAAGGTCACAATTAAGACCGAATGATAGTACACAATTTGGAGGGGTCCAATATACAAATTCTACCACTTTAGAATACACAATCACACAAAAAGAAATATAAAATGTTAATAATAACGAAGAGTCAATGTAGAAACTAAAATTGGAAGAAATGAAGATGTTTATGGGATGGCGATTAAAGATTTTACAATTTTCTCCAAAGACGAATATGATTCGTATCCCCATATATAATTTATAGACATTTAATTTGTTGATTATATTTTAACATCATACCATAGTATATTACACAATGAGTATTTCATGACATATTGATTTGGTTACTTTGGTTTTGTAAATATAAGGAATAACAATAATGATAAGTTCATTATAATCTGTGATATCAATGAAAAGATGAATTTTAGATACACAATCTCGGTGGATGTTTTTTAGAATTTTCTTTTTCATTAGATAAATTAACTGTTTTAGGTTACAAAATAATGTATAAGTCTATGAAAAATAAATTGTGAATGGAGGATAGAAAAATGATCCCATTCATTTTCATTATTAAAAATTTGATTCTAATGAAAAACTAATATAATTATAGGTATTTAATTCCTAAAAATAATATAGGTTGTTTAATCATGAAATATTTGGCATAAGAGAATAAAAAATATATTAAAAAGGATATCCTTCCTAATAAATAATATGAACATCAGAGATTATAAGGATGAATTAGTAGATCAATAAAACTTCTTCTTTTTATAGGATGGATAAAAAGGTATCTTTTGATTCCACTATATCAAGGGGTTCATATTTATTAAGTATATCTAACTCTAATGTTTACTATCCCATGGTGTTTGAAAAACATATATGTATTAAATAATCCTGAACAATTTTTTATGATGTATGTTGAAAATAGTGGGATCTATTCTTGAAGGTGATGGACAATGTAATGGAATAATTAACTTTGATTCATTACATGGAGGATAATAAAACCATATCTAAGTTCATATATCATCCCTAAAAAAGTGGATGAGAGTATACATCCAAATTGAATATTTCAAATTATATATGTTTTATTATTTGACTTAAGTGGAAATTCACAGTTACCCCTATAATAAAATGAATTTTAAATAGGAAGAATATAACCATAATCAATAATTTTAATAGCATGATGAAATTTTCCATGCTTCCAAATAAAATTTGGGTTGAATTTATTTGACTTAATTGTTACATCATAAATAAATAAACAATTATACCTCCAAATTTGATGATTACATTAATTATATATCTTTTGGTAAAAAGATTACTATTATCATTTTTGATAATTTTGATTTTTTATATTTATAACTATGTCCATGGGACTCAATATGAATCTAGAATAGAGTTTGATTACATTGTTTTACATTGGATATAGAGATGCGGTGTTTAGAAAAAATATTTTGGACATGTGGGTGAAGAGAAGATCGGATGTTAAGATGTAATATTCAATAATATCAAACAATTAAGGACATAAAATATAAAAAAATATCAAATATAATGTAGTATTTAATTAAATTATAACATAGAATAGGTACTCGAAAAACTGTAAACTAAATAGTAATGGCTGAATGATTTCCCTATCACAGGCATACCAAGACATAATGAATATGGATTTGGAGAAGTATCAGACTCTGTCTTATATATAAATGATAGAAAACAATCCAAATAGTAAATTAATGGTTTCCATTTATAAAATAGTATTTCAATGTAATGAATATCAACATAAGAATGATGTTGATAAAAAAATCCGAAATAAAATTACTTTCTACTAATTTTTTTGGGGATCCTAAAGAATATCATGAAGTATAATATAATCTTTTTAAATAGATAACATTGATTGAAAATGAGGAGGATATAAAATCATTTAAACATAATGATACATACAATTGAGTGGAACTAATATTGATTTGAAGTATCTAATAAATAAATTAGAAGTCAGGTTCTAGAATCCAGTTGACATAATGGGGGGATAAACAAAATGTCTAGTTTGGATTTATTGGATTCTTTCAAAGTAAACTAATTTAACTTCATGGGTTCTTTTAAATCAGGTTAATGATAGATTCAATCCCATTCAACACTAGGTTGGTTTCTATCTTGGATTTTTATCTATAGTTGGTTGATCTGATGATAATTTTTTTTTTGGAGACCACATAATAGAGATTTAAATAAATTATCTTGATGGTTTTGATGTTATGAGATAAAATAATATTATGTAAAAATTTTATATTAACATATATATAATAAAACATAATATTATAAAGTTATATAATAGGTTTAAATCCTTTATGGTGTTTCATGAAAATAGGTAGATATAGGTAGACCATTAATTTTACATCTACAACGTTATAGATAGTAGCACTGTCTAACTCTTACATTATATTAATGACATATTTATCATTGAGAAGAATTTAGTAAATATTAACTAGTTAGAAAATAATTAACCATGTATATTTTCATCAAAACCAAGGTATAACCTCAATTTTTATTTTGGATGTAGATCATTCAACATGTGATGATGAGGTTCTTATGTACATCTCAATATACATATGTCGAATTTGTTCAGAAACATTTCTACTTGGGTTAAGCCAAACTGATGACGAATCATCCTCCCAGTCAATTGAAGTTGATTATGTTTTTGACTCTACCATGGAATGAATATTTAAAGGTGATGTAGAAGATGCTATACTCCTCAAATATGGTTGGTTTAATGTAAAATATTTTTTGTATGAGTTCCAATATTTCAATTATAGTGGAAATTATTTATTCATATCTCTCCAATCCTTGGAAGAATTTCTTGGAAGTAGTTATGTAAAATTATAATTTTATTTAACTAGTATAAATGTTATGTTCATGCAATGAAAGAGAATATCCAATCATGGAGGTATATGTAGTTATTAATAGAGATATTGATTCTGATAGTTGGATCCCTACATCTAGATTATTTTATTAATTTCGAAGAGGACCTCTATCATGTTTTCCATGATAACAGATCTGTTTCAAATAACCAATGACCAAATTAATGTAAATTGAATAAATTTTTAATGAAAAGGTGGTATAGGGGTTAAAGAATTTTCCAAAAGGTCATGCATTCATCAAAAATGAGTACATGGTTCATTATGATACTTAGACAGATTTGGAATTGAAAAAGAATTGTAAGAATCATTCAATGAATTTTTTTCATCTTATATCATTTGATATGTATTGTGATTTGTCAAGATATAATTAGAGTGATAATTTTCTAAGAGAACATGAACATGTGTAATATGATGAAAAATGATATATCTTAGGAGAAGGTGGACCCCTTAACATGTTCAGGTAGATTTCAGTAAGAGGAATTGATAATGTTCTAGATACCAATATGTCTTAAAAAATAATGTTATACCTAACCAACCAACTCAATGAATTCTTCAACATTTAATATTTCACATTTTTATTGTTTAGAAGTTTTTCAGAGTTTCTTTGTTTAATGTTTTTCGGTGTAGGTTTTTACATTAGTGGATTCATATAAGATGGGTTAAATATGAAACTACCCATTATAACTATTTATATATTCCACTTAATTATCCCATTTAATTAATTCTATATAGAGGTCCTCCACTATTTAGAAGAGATCCCAGTGAATTTTGAGATAGATAGATAGAGAGAGAATATGGGATTAGTCTGATGTAATTTTCATATACCTTTTTTTATTGGTGAAATAAACCATTTCACATCCGTATTGCCTTTATTTTTGAATTTATAAACATAATAGTTGGTTTGTTCCATGAAAAATACTCCTTTTATTGAATTCATTCATGATCCGAATGATTAGGGAGGATTTATGGAAGTTGATATTTAATCCATTGAGAAACCATGTCTAGTACTGAGGATATCTTGTAGAAGATAATTTACTTTTGGAAATATGAGCGGAAAATACATTCATAATCCTTATTAAATTTTACATATCCATTTTTTTGTTATGGTGTGATGTTTTAACCACTAAAGGCATTTCACCAATTTTTTTATCACATGTAATTTTAAGGGATAGTGATAGGGGATGTTATTATTGATTTATGGTTTCTATAATTTTATAATTTTAGTGATATGGGCCTCTAAAATGGATAAATTTTCTCTTAAATTGAACATGGGGAAGAGTGAAAAATTTAATTCCATTTTGATGTCGTCTTGTGACATGACGTATATAGAAATATAACTACTAGATTAAAAGAAATCAATGTTGAATTTGTAGATATTTCAATATAATGATATGAAAGAAGATTGACCTGAGAAAGATGATATTATAGTTCATATGTGTATTATCCATGTATTTTTTATTTGAAGGAAATATTTGTTAATTTACACCTAGACTATGTAATGGATCTAATTATCCTTTTCCATTCAGTGTGGGTTTTGGATAAGGTCATGTTTCCTAATTGATTTGGTTGAATTATTTTGAATTTATTAATGATAATGAATCTATGATTATGATTGTTAATATATATATATATATATATATTTATATATTAATTTAACCATACTTATTTTATGAAAACAAGATGGTGTGATAACATTTTGTGTACAAATCCTATCTTGTTTAAATTTTCCAAATTTGAACTCATTTATAACAAATTTTTTATAAAACATAATTTCCTAAATCTTTTAAATTACACCTCAAAGTACACATATAACCACCATAGATAATTATAAATACCACATATAATATAATGTTATTATAAATTATTAATAATTTATATAAAATTGATATGAAATTGAATTCATATAATTTAAAAATATATTGCAATTTCAATAATAAATAGATAATGATGTAATAATATTAAATCTCTTTGGATTATTATGTTAATAAATTTATAAATCTATAACAATTCAAACATCAAATAAATAAGTAAATATTAAAAATGTACTTGTATTTAATAATAAAAAATAATTTATTAATAATTATAAATTTAATTGGTTTTTTATATTTTAAGAATCTACATTAAACATTAAATATTATTAATCATTTTTTGATTCCCATATCCTAATCCAATATAATCCTTTATGCAATTACTAAAACTATACTTAATTATGTTTATTAGTGATATGTCCATAATAAATTGGTGTCGTTGTCATCCAAAATTCATACTCTCAAATTATTATTAACAAAATTTTAATATCATTAAATTAATATGAATATATATGTTATGGGACTTCTCAAAAATTTAGTATCATGTGAAGATATATATATATATATATATTAGTGGATTATGTTTTTATAAAAATCACCTTTATTCTTATTTTAGGGAAGATGTGGCCAATATTTAATTTTCTAACATTTGAGCTGGTTCTTGTAAGAATATTCACAATTATTTTAGATGATATCGGTACTCATTATTTTAATCCCTAAAATTTTTATTATGTTATATCAAAATATAGAAGCATAATAACGTATTAATACATTCACTGAAGAAATATTTTCCTACTTATACTGATTTGATTGACAATCATTTCCAATTTATTTTTTTCTTTTAAAATACCAAATTATACAAATAATGAACTTCAAGTCTACAATATCCTATTTAGAAATTTCTCTTATTTACTAGATAGATTTATAATCGATCCACATCCAATAACAATTTAATTTTTGATGAAGTTATTATTTTTTACACCATGTTCATTTTCTAGAGCCTCTAAGATATAAAAACCAATTATTAGTGGATATTTTTTTGAAAATTTACCGTAGCTTCTATCTATAATTTACGGGTTTTGTACATACGAAAAATCTTAAACACAAATAATTATTTAATGTTATATGTTTTTCACAACATTGTTTCATTTATACGTATTTATTTGATTAATATAGTGGAATACAATATTTTTATTTCTATATCTATTCCTCTAATTTTTATCCATTATGAAGAATTTATTATCAATGTTTTTTGTTTATTTTTAATACATTACACGGTGAAATTAAAGATAGATTAATTTATTGAATTGAAAAAATAATAATATGATTAGTTTTTAAATTTGTAGAATATTTTTTTATATGGATTACACATCTCTCAGTGTTTTTACTGAAAATAATAATGGAAAAAATATTTTACGACATACCATTCAGGCTTGAAATTGAATGTGATTTTTATTAACAATTGGGTTGAAGAATAGATGATAAATCATATTGTCAACATCTATTGTACTATAACATTATGGGGAATGGTTTATATCATATATATATATATAATAATAATAAAATTAAATGTTATTTTACCTCAAACATTTCATAAATTAAAATTAATATAAATTTTTCTATTATATACTTGTGGTTCATTATTATCTTGATTTTTTTATAATAAGAATACTGATTTTTATGATGTTATTTTAGATCATTGGTTGAAAATTAATTTTATTTATTTTTTATAAAATGGTTATATCCAATTGAATAGTTCATTTGTTAATTATATTATGACAATTAATTATGTTAATTAATTAATTTTCAATGATGATGTTTGGAAATTATACCGGGATGAATATCTATATATAATTATATAGGTAATAAAATAGAGTATATTTTCATGAGGAATCAATGATAAAGAATTTATTTATTGAAATTCATAGAAGAAAATTGAGTTCAACTAATAAATATTTTTATTATATTAATCAACGTAATAATTGTTATATTAAAATTATTATTATATATTTACTAAAAAATATAATGAAGGATAATAAATAAAACACAAATTATAAGGACAAATCTCATGTATCCTCGACTAAAGTGTTTAGATTATTATTATTGTTTATAAATTAGGAAAAATTTTAAAAATTATTTTTTTGTTAATAGTTTTGTCATATTTCCATTATCGTATTGATCTTGATGAAAATATATTTCATAATAATTTTTTATGGTTAATGAGATAATTTAATGGGTTCAGTAGTTATTCATTAATTGAATAAGAAGTTGAGACTAGATTAGGCTAGATCCAATATCTATTTTTTATATAATATGATTTAAATTTAAATAAGACATTTAGATTATGACAAAAGATAATCTTTTTCGAAAATTAAAAGAAACATGGTTTTTTATTGAAAAAAACAATTCACGATTTAATCGTTTTATATTGGACATGTGTGATCAATGTTGGTATGGAATGTTGTGTATAGTCTATTTCATGCTTCCTCATCCATACATAAATTCACAAGTATCAAAATTACCAAATTTTTATATATAAGGAAGAATAAAAAAATTAGTAGGGTAATTTTATTGTGATTTCATTAATGTATATATATAGGATTTCTGTATATCTTTTCAAGGATAAAACATAGATTTTAATGGATTTTAATGAATTTCAGGTTTCATTTGATGATGAAATCTGGTAATAAGATGAATCATGGTCAAAATTATAAATGGGCTAAGTATTATGGTTCTTTTTATGAGTATTTATGGGAAAAAGGATACTGAAATTAATGTGTAGCTGGAAAAATGAATAATAATTTTATTGAAATATTTTGATCATAAAATTTCAATGTCATGGTTTGGACACACAATGAGGTGATGATTCATTTATCTTTTTATATATTATTAATTAATCACCCACTATTTCTTCATAATATGTTTTTATGATATATTTTTGGAATTAAATTAAATAAAAGTAAATGAGTTATTTTAGTTATTTATATATATCAATGTGTTAGAAAAAAGTCACACTATATGATTAGAATATATAATTTATTTCTTTTTATATGAAAATAATGTGTTTGGTTATATTTTTTAGGATTATTATTCTAAAAAACATTTCATAATCCTTTATATGATATTTCTATAGGATATTCACATTAGAGACATTAATACGGTAGAAAAAAATATATCTTCAATTTTATGTTTTTATTGAATTTGAGGTAGTTTCTCATGAACAATTAAACTATATGCATTATTTGTATGATAATGTGGATCTATGTAATAATTTAATTGGATAACAAGAATTATTTTAGGTTTCACATCTTTTAAAAGTTTTAAATTATCTTATTCAAAGTTTTAATATTGAACACAATATTACACTAAAGACAAAATGGTTATATCATATATATTCAAATTAGTTTTCTCATAATGAATACATTTTCTTAACTGAATGGGGAAAATAAAAATATTTAAAGTGATGTGATTTATAATTCTTATAGATATAAATGAGATATAATAATTTATGACGATATAATTTTATCGTATGATATCTCTTTTTTAGTCGGTCATTTAATAGAAATGTCAGAATGATTTTAAAAATCAATTGAATCATAAAATAGAAATTGAACAATAGTGGTATGTTTCATGAATATAATTATTCATATATTTAAGGGTCTGTTATAAATAAATGCGTTAATTTTGAATAATATTTCATTGATTAAGTTAAAAATAATTCTATGGAAATTTCTATGTGATTAGATACAAGGTAAAAAATTTATATTAAGAAGATGGATGTTAAGACTCCTTTCCTAATTTTTGACTTGGATGATGACTTTTACATTGATAAGATAGAGGAATATATGAATATAAGTAGTTAAGTCTATGTTTAGTTGTTTAATAAATGATTTTATAATTTGAAATAATCTCTAAGATTGTACTATATGATATTTAAATCAACAAAATTTCATCCACAACTCAAATTGGAAAATTATAATTAATGTTTATTCATTAGTAATTTTTTAATTAATATTTTTTCATATTATAACTTTTTGTTAATGATATTATTCATATTGATTGATATTCTAGTATATTTTATATAATTAAGACTAAATATTCATATTATTTGTAATGAAATACTTCGGTCCAATAGAAGAAACTCATTCCATCAGGATCTAATTTAATATAAGATATTTAGAACATTCATAATCCTAAAAAAGAATCATTTAAGAGGAATTTCAATGAATTTTTAATGTATAAAAAATTATTTTATTTTCATATGACATTACTTGTTATGCATATCACTTGTTGTAAACCTTCTAATAATGAAGTGGATGAGTACATGAATCAAATTTATTAATACAATATAAATTATTATTTTGTAAATGTTATAATATATAAAATACCAAATGAATCTTATTAATTTTATTTTTTTGGTTGTAAGGCGCATGTTTCAGTGAAAAAACTATACACTTCAACACATTTAGTATGGACCTTTGGGAAATGACTTTGAAGTTGTTTTATAGAGATTTGAAGTGTCTTAAACTATTAGGTAACTGTTGATAGTTTTTGAAATGGATATTTAACATTATATATCACATTAATTGTGGATTTTTATAACTTTCATAACCAATTCATGGTTTGAGGTACTGTGCACGGTTCCCAAAAAAATATCGAAGGAGATCTAGGGGAGATAGTGGAGGTTTAACTGTTACTGATAACTGTTTAGTAGGGAAATGAATGCCTAGGATTTTAGAATATAGTAATTCACATCGTTTGTACAATATAATTAAAGAAAATGTAGTTGGGTTTTGTATCCACATAAAAACTCTCCTAGATCCAATAATTTATGATATTTCACTACATTCTAGTTATATTATTTCTATTGATTTGAATTTATCTAATTTATAGAATTTTTTTGTGTTATTTCACTAAATTTCACTCTGCATATCTCTTATTAATTATAACATTGTATATTCCAGTGTCAGACCACATCCATCCAATCCTTTCACCTTCATTTTAAATGTTATTTATTGATATAGAGTTTTTAAGGGGTTTAATAGAGGAATAATGTTACAATTTTTATTCATTGAGATATTTTTATTAGCCCAAAAAACAGGACACCTGAAGTGAGGATCATATATTTGGTTTTGTAGTTTTCTTCATCATTGGTTGAGTTATTGGATTCAAAACCATCATATTTTTCATTCTTAAATTTAATGGGATAATTTTTTTTGGTGAATTATTTTTTTTAATTTAATATAATTTTTTTATCCGTTTGATTTTAATTTTTCTTAAAAAGGATTATTTGGTGAGTGTGGTTTATTTACCAAAATAATGTTTAATTTCATAGTTTGATTGTGGTTTCCGGAAAATTGGATTCATTGAATACAGTCATATGAAATTATGATGTTTATGGAATGGTGAATTATTTTTTATAATTATATTTGGTGGGGAGTGATTAGATATTAATTTTTTATTGTTCCATGCATGGAGTTTCTAAGTGAATTGTATTTTCAAAAGTAGCGCATTTAGTTACAAAATTTATAATATTTGATTATGAAATTAGTATCATTATAAATTTTATTTAGTATATTTATTAGGTTTCCTGGGTTTAATTTTTCATTGGTTTTTTCAGTAATTTTCATAGGATTGATACATTTTTAATATTATTGTTGATAGATTTCAACGAGTGAATTGACATGACATTGGTAAAATCTATCATTTATGTGTGGAAGAATGACAACATCATTAATGTAGTGTAACTAGAACATGTTCATTGAATCCATCTAATTTTCCACTTCTGGTGAAGCTATATAAATTGATCGGTCATTTGATATTAGGGGAAGATGCATTAATCATCAATGGAAAATATTAATTCTTCAATATATGGGTCACAAAACACATTGAAGGATACATATTAAAAAACACTATAACCTCTCCAATATTTGATTATTTTCTTGAAATAATATGGATTTAATGTGTATATCCCATGAAAATAGAAATTTATTGTTTTAATTCCATAACGTGTTTTCACATATTATTTTTCTAAAATCCCACTGAGGCTTAAATTTGTATCATCATTGAAAGAACTAAATCCTTTGAACTAGTGTCGTATATGGTTTCATTAATGTGATGAGTATATGATTTATGCATTTATGGTGACTTAATTTGAAATATAGATTCCTTGTTTCAATTCAAACACCAATATTCCTACATCCATTGTGTCACCCAATGGGTATAAACAAGTCTTCTTCAAGAGAAACAAATTATGATACTTTTGTACTTCTATTTATTTATGGTCTAAAACTATTTCCCTAAATAGTTCACAGTAAATATAGTAGGTTCCCTGAAATGATTATTACATGATTAATTTTAGATTTAGGAAATATTATTTCATGATTACATCAAAAATGATATAGTGTTAGGGTTAGTAGATTTAACATTGATTATGGGGAGGCCGATAAAAGGGATGATAAAAAATAAGTAAAATTAATGATCAAATAAGAGATATCCTAATGAAGATATGGTTAACTAATAGAATACAGGTCCTCATACCTAACATCATGTTGTTGATTTGGGGGATGGAGGAGTTATTAGTCTAGGTAACAATGGGAGGATTGTCTAGAACAAGTGAAAATATATTGGAACCTATAGAGATACATTAATAGCCAACCCAAGAAAAGTATTTAGGGGCCATTTTTAGTAGTTGATGGATATAGAATTTTCAAAAATCAATGAAACATCGGAATAAAATCCAAAATCCATTACTAAAAGGATTTTGGTGGAATATTAAATATTTTGTAATTTACGTAAATGAAAATAGGTTTATCAAATACCTTATTAATGTTTCTTTTGGACATTGACATGATCAATTCATGTCACACCATTGTGAGTTCATAGTGATTATTTATTATTATGGTTTGGAGGGTTTCTTCCTATATTTTTAAGAATCAAGTATTTTTGTGAACCCTAGGAAATTAGTAATGGATGTATAGAAATCCATGTTTCTATATAGGTCATTGTAAATGTGGAATCCTATGACTGTGAAGAGACTAAGCCTTCTAATGAATTAGGGGTGGTATATCCAATACATATATATAAAAATAATTTCTCATCATAAGATTGTATTTGAGAATGTACAACCTTCTCTTATATTACTAATGTTGGATCCATTAGGAAATTTTAATATGGATCAGTCTCCACATTACATGATAGAGAAGGATGATGATCGTGTTTTCAATAAAAAGAAAGTAGGGGGATAATATTGTGTATACTTGGTCATCTCATTTATATATGCAATTTCACCTCAGAAAAAATATCATGTATACCCACACATTAATTATGTGAATTTATTTTCATAAGAAATAACATTTAAAATTCATCTATGGTGCGAAATTATTTAAAATATCGAAACATGTTACTCCTTTGTTGTTACTATGATATAATTATAACGACGCTTTTAACACTTCCATATCAAATACAATGCATCAGGGTGATGACTTATATATAGTTGCCTTGGGATTTTCCACATTAAAAACTGGGTTCCTGGTTAATGATTCGACATCCAATATAGTAAGAATTAACTTATTATCCAATTTGGAAACCATCCCAAGCTAGAATTTGGTCTCCTTGTGATTTTAGTATATCATATTCATAGTTTAGGATAAGAAAAAAATAAAACTTCTTATGAAATTATTTATATTTAGAAAAGTAACCACAAATTAATCATTGTGGTCCTAGGGATCTACATGATATATCTAAAAGTACCAATCAACTATGGGGATGATTAAGTAATTTAACTAAAAATAAATGAATGTAAAACGAACATATGTGCTGGATTGATTCAAAATAGTTATTCATTTAATCTAAAAATGACTTATGGTGGAATGACAGGGAGGAGTAATCCATTTTATTGAAGTGCATATAATAGAAATTCATTTATGACTGAATCTTAGTGCTAAATGTTAGGGTAAATCACTATACATCCCTTCTTGAGTATTATAATAATGAATGAATATTTTCTTAAATATCACCCAAATAAGTCACACCAATCGAGCCATACCTTCTCAGATTTTTGAAACCAAGTCATTTTGGGCATGAAGTCATGTATTCATCCTCATTAACTTATGTATTTTTATTTTTAGATCCTACCCATGATGATTATGTGGATTCAGTCTTTTAGAAATATGAAACAAATGGTGTGATCTGTTGAATAGAATAGTCAAACATGCGAGTCCTTATTTACCAAACTCATCTGTTTATGATGGGTAGTTATATGGGTGACTTGTGTCACATTCTATAAGAATTATTTACTATGGGAGATTCCTAGTTTTTCTTCCACACTATGATTAAAAAAAATTGGATGATTCAGTGTGAAAATATTTCTAACTAGATGATTTAAAAAGAGTGGAGTCTAATTTTTATAATGAATATTTGTTGTCGTTTTTTTATATAATATTTTAAAAAAATATTCATGAGATCTAGTTATAGGTCCTATCATTTATTAAGGAAGTGGTATTTAGATCACTATAGTCCTATGAAATTGAGCTCTTTTGTTAGGTGGACAATGTAGTGTCCTAGGTATTGTAATACAAAACTCATTATGAATATCATGATATTCAGGTGGGTTGAATTTTTCTAAAATAATAGAACAATTCCACAGTTTATTCTAGGGTATAATAGGATTTATAATCCATTAATCATAGAAATTACAAAATTAGATTTTCAATATATTGAGGCTGAATATATATACAAATTATATATTGATTGAAGGACCCATGAATTGGGATAATACCATTTATTTCATCAATTAAATAAATTATTATTATATTTCCTAATTTTGAGATTCAATACATCACCATAAAATTAAAATAAATAATAAACTATACACCATAATTTGTTATACATAATGCATGATGTGAGAAATAAGAGGAAATTATTTATAAATTTTCTTCCATGAGTGGTCAATAACGATGAATAGGATGATAAATTAATATTTTTTCAACCAAAAAATTTTATTTGGAAATAATTTTTTATTCAAAACAAATGAGATTAAAAATACATATTAACGGTATACACTAGAAGAAATTCATGGGGTTGAATGACAATCTAAGATAAATACAACATAAATCAAGTTAGGGAAGAGGTAAATTTTGAAAAATAATGCTTCAATCTATGAGTCATGTGGGTATTGAAAACAAAATTATGATAAACATTTATCTTATAATAAAAACACGTGTCCCAGTAATGTATTATTTGGATACACGAATATTAAATGATGATGATGAGTATATATTTCCCAAACATATATTCCAAAATATTATTATCCATGATAATTCTTATGAGATGTATATCCAAGATGGGTATAATTGGGTTGAGAAGGGGGTGAATGTGACCACAAAAATAATATACGTGTCTATTTCATTGTCAATGATTGGGGAATTTTTGGTTTTATAGAAGTAAAAATTCCACCCCAATGTGAAAAATGAGTGTGAGAACTGAATGATAAATTTAAAATGAAATATTGAGATTCAAATGGATGTACAATTTAAATACATATAGATTAATTCTCAAGGGTAGAACTAGTATTATGGATATAATTAAAATATTATCTCCCTTGGGATTAGTGTTATGAGGGATGATATAGCCTGATGTAAACAGAGGGGAATAAAACAAAATTATTAAATAAGGGAATATAATCAATCATTTCTTGGACGAAAATAAGAGATATGTGTATCACTAAATATCTCATGTGAAACATATATAGTTATATGAAGTCATATTGTAGACTTGTTGTGGGATACAACCATTAGTGTGGGTATGGTTTGAGATCCATTAAACAGTTAAATAGAAGAGCTATTAGAGATCAATTATAGAATTATGTGAAGGGATGGTATTAGACCCATTCTAATATATAAAGGGGTTTCATCCCATGAATTGAATTTATCATAGTATTTAATTAAATCATCACAAATAATTTGTTTATCTCAATAAAAATTTTCATGTAACATGGAAAAACCGCTACATATTTTATCACCGTGAAACAAGGGATAAATTTTTAAATTATTTTTTTATGTAAAAGATGTTCCATGTAATTTAAAAACACTGTAGGTAAGGATGATTTATATATATCAGTGTTTTGTAACATTTTAAGTGCCCATCATTTTTAGGAGTAATTATGTCCTCCTCAACCATTGTGATCATTTAATATACTCCATTTGAGAACACCATATTAATGTAGTTGAAAATTTTCTATTTTTCATCAAATATTATAGATTTTCATTATTGAATCATATGTTACCATAAGGATAAAACCATAAAACATTCTAAAATGAATGAACACACATATTCTTGTTTAATACTCGATCTGAACTATTATGACGAACCACAAGTTTTTGTTATTCCCACAATCTATTTTCCCCATGGAACACTAATTTTTTCATCTTGGTATAATTCTTCTCATATCAAGTCAATTAATTTTAGAATACCATCCATTGTGATGATAGTTGAACCTTGTTTGTATGAATATCCAAGTAGAGAAAAACATATTTTAAGGCATTTAATGGGTGGATATTTTAGTTATGATGTGATATCCCATTAATATATTGGACATTTCTTTTGATGGGATCATTTAATTGTTGAACATCATATTCTATAGATTATAAAAGAATAACTTTTTGATACCTCACTCTATACATTTTTTTATTAATGATATTTGAATGGAAGGTTATACTGAATGTTTAACATTGTGGACACCTTATTCATCTCAATAGACAAAAAATGAATCTTTTATTAGTAAAAAATTATTTTGAAATATGAATTTATAATTGATGATGGATCCCACAATCTTTATTATATATATATTTTCGATATTTCTAGGGGAATACTTCGACTGACATCCTAGTCATCTTAGTAGCTATAAGAATAAGCATGACTGGTTATGTTGATGCTAGAGGATATTAACCGAAGACATTAATTCTTTAAACATAGAATGTCTAACAATATTAAGTTAATTGGATTGGCTCTGGAGATAAATGGAAAAATGATATTAGGTAGAACATATTTAAGGGAAAATTTTAGAAAATAAAATTTATTTATCTATCATTATTTCAAAATGTTGTGTAACCTCTAGATTTGGTGGGAGATATTAAAGTCTATTTAAGGATCCCTAGATGCCACATCATGGACCACATCCATTGATTTAATAATCAGTTATATCATGATAATCTATAAGAGGATAAAATTAATGATACAATTATATAGAATATTATTTAAATTTGGGTATTCAAAATTGACAATTCTTTTTCATCAAATGTTTAATTTTTCCATCTCATATATAATCAGTAGGAGTGTTCCATGATATAGGAACACTACTATCCTAGTAGTCATAATAAAAATTTTATCTATAATTGGGGAACATCATGACCCTAAATATTGAGATCCAATGTCGATTTCATACTCCTTTGAAAATTCCACATTAAAGATGATGAGGGGTGTCCCTCTTCAATGTACCACATTAATTAC
Organism: Viscum album; assembly: GCA_963277665.1. Lineage (NCBI taxonomy): Eukaryota > Viridiplantae > Streptophyta > Magnoliopsida > Santalales > Viscaceae > Viscum > Viscum album. The sequence continues at coordinate 700,461,511 of OY728156.1, forward strand.
CATGTCTTGTTGGATCGGTTCAGTGTTAATGACATATTTGTTTTCCATTAGATATAATTTGGTGAATTGGAGTTTTGGACCATGTGACACCATTTGATCAATCAAAGGAATGCACCATAAACACATAGGCTTCACTGATAATGTAGATGAGATCCTATAATTCAATTTCATAGTCACTATTGATTTGATTGATAACTGGATCTCAATATTCATTCACAAGCATACAAATAACAATGAAAACAATTAATGAATAAAATCTAGTAAATAGTTATTGATATTCTATCTCAATATTTTTGAATCCATCCAAAAGGAGGAATGATAATTTTATGATGGATTCTGAAGGATAATAAAGAGAATTCTAAGGCTAAATTTATTTTGTTTAGTGTTTCCAATCCTCTTCTAGATTAGGATTTGAGAGGGACTATAAAAATCCATCTCCTATCATGCTAACATGTGATCAAAATAATTTATTTCCTCAACTAGGAATTTAATTTATAGGGTAATTTCTTTCTTTTTGGTACAAAAATGGAAATCCACCAATGCATATACCTTGATATCCTTTTAAGGAATGAACATGTGGTAAAACTACTGATTGTCCACAACCCACTTTTAAAATTTTATACACAAAATTTTATTATTAAGGATGTAATTTTTCTGTTTTAAAGATTACATTGGTTGGATGAAATGATTTTACAGAAAATAATTATAATCCATAACTAAAATACCTTTGAAATTGTATTTTCATACAGTAATATTTGATCTCAATAACTATCTTTATCTAATTAATGTAATTTATATTTTCCTATTTAACGTTGTAATTTTTCCTTAATGTGCACCAATATATCACAACGAACCTACTACGTAATAAATTAATCATTCAACCTTCACAAGAGGAATGGTGAATTTATGTTGTAGAAAAAAGTTTTTTTCATAGAATACAATTTGTAATTATTCTTCACACTATGTTGAACATTTTTTTATCAACCTTCGGAAGGACATAAACATACCAATCCAACAAGAATGAAAAGCCCATATAGAATCCATACTTACTTGATAATCCATCATTTCACAAAAAAATTACGAAGTGTGATTTTTAATGTTAGTCTTGATCTATTAGAGGGTAATCATGATTTGTTTTTATCAATATAGGATGAAAATTACAAGATGCAACTTTTTATGTGGATTTTAAGAATTTATCTCACAATATGGGTGTAGTACATGGAAAAAACCATCTCAAGATTACAATTCTCATCATCACATTGTTGGAATTTCACCAATAATTCATCCATATAAATTACACTATAATTTCATACAGGTGTAAATTATGTTAAGTCTGGGATATCAATATGCCACTAATGATCCAAAAAACAATTGAAATCTCCCAGTAGAAATATATTTATAGGTTCCTTGAATATAGTATCATCATCATCTTCAAGGACCCTCGATATTTAAGTGTGTTATGAAAATCCATTCTTGGGTTTGAGGACAAAGTAATAGCGACTCCTTACTATTATATTATAATATATATTGTTTTTATGAAATTGCATTAACATATAATAATTTTTCTCATATATACATGTATACATTTTTTAATTTGTCACATTATTAGATTTTTAATATTAATATATCAGGGTAAATTGTTTTCAATAATTATATAGGTTACTTTTATATAATATTCATTTTTTAATTTTTAACATATCTGTTATTATATTCCATGATATATAGGACATAATCTAGTCAAAATTTATTATTACCGATTCTCTATTATCAAAAACCATAAGTTTATGGGAATCGTGTTTGACTTATGTGATGGCCAATGTGAATACCCTGGAATAGTAATTAATCAATGGAAATTTCAATGTGATATTATATTATCATATTTTTTTTACTTTTTCATCACTTAAATAAAAATTATGGAAGGATATAATATTTATAGCACCATAAAATAGACAAAGACCATGTTTTTTTAGAACACGTGTATGGTTTACTTCCATGTTACTAGGATTTTGATTCACGGGTTTTGATAAATACATTTTTTTTCTATGAAATATGTTGTTTTGATTATTGATTTGGATTATAAATAGTTATTAGAGTGGAATTATGTGTCTAATCATGCATCAAATTTGAAATATTTGATCATATTTCTATATATTTTTAATGTTTCATTGGTAGATAAATTTTTTAAAAATTATTCTTCAACAAATACCGTAAATTAATTAGAGAATTACTTTTTTAAATTCTGTTTCAATAATGTAAATTTTCAATATCAAATTTCAGTTTTTTATTGAATAATTTATTTTTTTTCTATCATATATAATTTTGTGCTTAGAAAATGATGTGTGAGTTTTAATTTTAGTATTTCAGAAATAAAACAAAATGGTTTTTTTATTGAATAAATAATGAATGAAATATTTTTTTATTCTTCAAATAAGATTTTGGTCTAATTTAGTTATTGGAGTTAATATATAATTACCATTCTAATATTTATTACTAGATAATATAATTGGTCAGATATTCACATGGGTACATTCTGTATCATTAAAATATGAATCAAATATTCCATCTGATATATCTCATAGAAGTTAGTGTTTGTTGGGATGGGTTGTTATTCCCATATTCTCTCTTATGTATTTGATGGATATGTTTTTAGGATGGCCAAGGGGTTATCTATTGAATGTGAATATACATAATAGTGCATAGGTTGAATGTATATATAATTATTTTGACAGATGTTTGTAGTGTGAATGATATAAATGGAAGATATGTATCTTGGTGGGTTGGAATATAATTTAAATATTTATGTGATCAGATTCATTATGATATGAATAGTGTGGGTAGATATGATGATTGAGTGTGTATGATTGATTATTTTTTAAAGTGTTTTATAAAATTTAACAATGATCATTTATCATTAAAAATATAGAGAGATATAAATGGGATCCATTTGATTATTCATTAGTTTTGATTGAAACAAGAGATAATTATACTCATACTATAGTTTATACATCCTTTTAAAACCCAATATTATGGACCTACTACCCTTGATAAATGATTGAAAAATATAAGTATGTTTCAGATATGAACATCCATGAATTAGATAAGCATTATATATTTATTTTGGTAGGGTAATTATGATCCTCAATGTATAAATTTATATTGATAGTGACCAATTATCAATCTATTTTATTGGATGTTTTAGATAGTTAAAAATGGTTTTTATGGTTTTTAAACTCAAATTTCCGGAATTTAAATATAATAGGACCTTGAAGCTGGAATTAAGTATGGGAATATCAACTTTTATGGTTTTAAACATTATTTCAGATGATATTTTCTATTAAGAGGTCATATACCTATGATTTTTTTAGGAATTTTGAGTGGTTCATCTATTCGGTTTTATAATGAATGATTAATACACTATGTTTTAAATATTATAATTCATCCTTGTAGCCTTATAACAAAATTAATTATCAAATTGAATAAATCATTATATATCTTCAGGATTTTATTAGTTTATATATTGTGTTATTTTAGTTATTACATACTTTGAGGTTATCAAACCAGAAATTTTATTGAATGTAAAGGTTTTCTTACCTCCTATTATTGTGTGAGAAAATGTTTTATCTAGTAAAGAAATCTATATAATGTGACAATACTTGGGAAGATAATATGTAAACCCCCATATTGATATAAAAATATACATCAATTTTATAAAAAGTATATTTTATTCATATGATCTCTATTGTAGAAGGATGGGACATATATAAACCTTTGGGAATGAAAAAAAAACTAATGAAAAATTTAAATCAGTCTCTTTTTATATTCAAATGTTATAATGATGAATAATATTGTTTTTTGAATAATTGTAATATAAAACTCTTAAAAGCCCTTTATAATGTAGTTTGATTGCGGAGAATATTAGTTGGGTTATTATTACTATGTATCATGGAATAAAATTATTTAATGATATTGAGAATTTATGTGTATGTGTTCTTGGATAAGGATATATAGAAAATAGAATAGTTGGAACACACAATAGAATGTCCTGAAATATAATCATCCTTATTCGTTGTATCTTATAAAAGTAAAGGGTATCTCGTTAGATGATCCCATACATATAGAAATACATGTTTATTATTGGATTCCATATTAATGATTCCACGATGTGGTTCATGTGTAACCAAATGATTTATTTTATATTTTCATGGTAAATTTTATTGAGAACCAGATTATGTGGTAACCATTGGGAGAAAATGAATTCTATCCTTTTGTGATATCGAATTTTATGTGTTTTTCTCAATTCTCAATAGAAAAATGATTATTTTGAAAATAAGAGGTGGATAATTTGACTATATAATTTATTTCAGGTCCATGATGTAGAATATCAATGCACGTTATGATTTTCTTTAATATCTCATTAATATAATGAATTGACATATGTTTCTCCTCTTAATCAAGAAGATATGGTTGGGTATAGCTGTTTAGGTAATGCTTGGGTGTATCTTTTAATATGTAGATGTCTAGGTCATACCCAAAACATTAACTATTACAAGTTTGAAATTAGTGTCAAGTTTTTTAAAAATCATCTTAACATTAAAGCATCATTTTTTTCAGATATAGTAAAATTTAATTTCATGCTATATACCACTGGTGAATTAATAGAAATATAGTAAAGTTGAATATTGTTTATATTCTATAAATTTTCATCAGCCACAATATAATTAAATATTATTCAAACATCATTCATCCTTGAATGATGGGGTTCAAGACCAAATCATGTTATTGTAGTGAAAATGTTTCATAACAAACCACATATATGGTTAATATAATTGTGTTTTTAGATGAAAAATATGTTTTGCGATATTTATTTCAAGAATACAAATGGAATGTGAGTCTTTATCAAGGGTCCTTGTATTGGGTTAGTTGTTATATAGTTCATTGTTTTTTTTTACTATTTTCTACCTGATGGTAGTATATCATTTTTATGGTGTCCCCCTAAAATATTTTATTATTTAACTATAGAAGACATTTTCATTTAGAATATAAGCTAACCCCAAAATCATTATTCTTTATTTTATAATTATAATTTATTTTTTATAGGACCACTATCACATCAAGACACATCCTAGGATGGTTTCCATCTCTGTCCTAAATTCCATATTCCCATAGGTGGGGTTCTAGCCACCACTAGGGATGTTGGTGTCATCAACTTGTTAAAAAATGTATGTTGGAATATTTTCTCACCCCTATATGGATTCTTCAATGGATTTATCTACATAGATTAGGGATTCCAAATAGATTAAATATAGTCTCATCAATCTTCTTCCCAATATCGTCGTCATGTTGACATTGGTTAATTACAACACATACTATCATTAAAGGGTGACAAGATAAATCATGGGGTTTATGTGTCTATTGGGTATAATGGTGATCTAAATATATATGTATCCAATATGATTATGTGGTAATATTATGCTCATCACTTATGAAATATTAATTTTTTCACTTATAGAAACCTAATATCATCACCTATCTCATCACATGATCATCACATGAGGCGTTTTTTGTTCCTCACATAAGAAATTATAGGATCCCCACCTAATGTATTCGATGATCTTGGAAGGGGGTATCATGGGATTATCACATATGGAATATTGTGTTCATCTAAATCAGCAAGGTCGAATAATAAGATATTCACTTAAAGTAAGCACAAATTTATCACACTATATTTACATATACATATTCTGATCAAAAAATAATTAATTTGATGCTTATTTCATAAGTTACCTGGTGAACATCACATCAGGATTGGGTGAATCATAAGATTTTCTATAAAGGGATGGGTGGATAGATCAAAAACTCATTACATAGGGATATTATTCTTATTAATAATTATTTGTCATCAAAGAATCTATGGATCCTTATGATTATCAACTAGGGATGGATTTATAACTCTTCATTTTCTTGTTTTTTCATATTATTTACTCATATAATACCTTATACAAGTTACATGAGGAAGTAATGTATGTATGTTAATCACATAATGCATGGAATATGATAATGACATATGAATATATATCAACATATATTTATCATGTCACACCCTGACCTTTGAAAACCTTTTTATATTATTCTTTTCTTTTCCATGGATAATTTGGATGATGTTTGGTTGAGGAACCATTATCATTCTTGAATTTTAGGATGTTTTTGGGGAGTTTTAGTCCTATGAATTTAATTTGAATTATTAAATTAAATCTTGATTTTTTTTTGGAAACTATAGAGTTCTAGACCAATTTGGGATAGTGGTGTTTGGCATAGTTGGCATAGAGTTTGTAATCCATACAGTCCAGGTGTGAGGGGTGTCCCTTATGGACATTGAGGGGATGCCATTTGGTGGAATGATCGGAAATCCATGCGTCCGAACCATGTGTTCTTCCCAGAAATTTGAAATCATAAAATCCATATTTCCCCCTCCCCCTTATTTTTTTCCAAAATAGGCCCCTCCTCTTGGATAATTTTTTGGCACATGAAGGGAGCCCCCTGTCTACTTCTCCTTTGATCCTCTTCCTTTGTTGTTTCTTATTCAATTATATGAGGTATGTTTTTAAGGTTTTAGACTAAATTTATACACTTCTTCTCCTTCTCATATATCTCTCATGAGATCACAGACCATATTTGTTAGGATTTCTCTCTTGAATGAACACTAGAATCCAGGTTTTATGTTTGGTTGATGTTTCAATGGATCTAGGGGTTGTTAATTGTTCTCTAGGACCTATTCGTGCATCCATAGAAGTTTCAACATGTTTTCACTCCATTGAGTTTTTTGGTTTCATCTATTTCCTTTCTGATTCATTCCATTTTATGCTTTATAATTTTACATTAATTCTAAATGAGTTTCACATGTGGGTGGTTTGATTTCATGGTTTAGCATCATGTTTTTGTGAATGAATTTTTTTTATATAATTTTTGAACATGGTTATTCAATTATTTACTATAGTTATGAAAAAAATTTATTTTTCAAAATTAAAATTATTCTTTTAAAGTGAAATTGTACATTTCTAATTGTTCTAAACCTTGACTATATAAGAAAAACTTTTTTCTATTATGAATTTGACATTGTATGGGTGGATTGTTGATTTTAATGGTATGACTCACAGATTTAGTAAGTTGGGTTGGTTGAAAAATATTTGATGTTTTACTAAAAATGAATTTGGGTGAATCTAGGGATGTGTAGGGTGTTTTGTTGAATGTTGGAACATCCAGGTGTGCACAATGTACTAAGATGGATGGGAATTCAAATTATGATGTCACATTAAAATAACGTTTTCTATGAATCTTGGTTTCTTAAATGTTCCATTTATTTCTAAATGATATATTGTTACATTATTATGCTTGAAATATATTTCCAATATGTTCTTTATACGTGTCCCTTTTGGTATTTCTTGCATGGTTTGTTTCAAAATCGAGGGAAATATAATTTGGAATCTTTGGTTAATTTTTTTCATTTTAATCATGGAATTGAATTGTTTTCGGAAGTGAAATTTTCTTTGAAATGTAAGGAAACATTTGGAAATCTAAAAGTAAAAGTGAAGTTTAATATTGTTTTTAAAAATAGCTTAATGAATATCTATTATATATTAGTATTGAATGTTTAAATGCCCGATTAGAATATTTGAATGTTTTTTGAGAATTTATTTATAATACAAAGTGATGTGATATCATTGTTGGAACTTATGAATAGCTTTTTATATTTTCGGAATCCCTATAGTGGATTTCCCTATATGCATTATTAGATAGGTGTGATCAATGTTTGTTGTAGGCATGTGTAGTGAATGAATATAAGATGAGTCACTCGTGTAAGGGAATCCCATATACACAGTGTGCTATTACCATGGGAATCATGAGTGTCTTATAGTGGTTAGAGTGATGGATTATTATCAATCCCTATTATATTGGTTTGTAATCACATGACTTGGTAGGGTGTGGTGGGATGTGACAATAGATTGGTCAATTCAGGGGCACCTTATAACGCCCAGACCCCAGTTACCCAGAGTCGGTGCATTACTTCGTAACATTGGCATGATCACAAAAGATCAAGTCTCGAAAGACTGATTAGTTTATTAGCCTTGGAAACACTAGATACATTAATAAATGTTACATTACATCATAAATTGAAAAACTACAACAACATATTGTCTTCATATCCCTTCATACAATCCCTGTAGGTCATTCATAATATACTTCTTCACATACTGGAAAAATTAAAACATTGGAAGGGGTGAGCTCAGATGCTCAGTAAGGATAACAATATAGCGGAAGCTTTCATAAATAAACATAAAAATTTAAGGCAATGTATGACTAAAACAAAAGCCTTTTAATGTTAAACTTCAACATAATATGGCAAATGTAAAATGAGATAATGCCATTTACTTATTCACATGGATATTCTACTGGTCGAATAATCACATGCAATATCAATAAGCACTTTCATAATGATGGAATGCATAATGCCAGACAATCATAACCACATAACCAAGTCCTCGTTCCAAGACTACAAATAATATTTTGTCAAGGACTCATTCCAAGAGATTAGTTTGTCTCATGATACCTACCAATGCATCGAGGTGCTATAGCGGGCTCCACCCGTCACTTATCAAGTCCAATGCATTCTTCATATGAATAGGTTTAAAATATCATAAACCATAACATAGTCGTATAACATAAAACATGAATAATGGAAACATAAAATTTGTACATTTAAATCACAAGATATCAATACAAAACATCGATATAATAAAAAAAGACTTTCAAAACCATTTTCAATACCAAAATAAAAGAAAATTAAATCTTGGTATTTATTTTTCATTTAAAAGAGGTTATGGCTTATAGAGGAAGCCGAAACTCAAAAAATAGTCATGGTGGCGGATAAGTCGTTGTCGCTGCATACGTAAGAAAAAACATTCCTTTTGTCATTTAGTAAAAATGATTCGTATAAATATATTCCTTTTGAATAAAATTAAAAGTCAAAGGGGTTTATACATCGTATAAAGGAAAGTTGTGTATAAAACCAAATATGCCTCAATGAAAGGACATTGAGACGAAGTCCCTTACAAAGATCATTTATTTTAAATAAAATAGATATATTATGTGTACTCACTATATGTACACATAAATAAAGTACAAATACAAGATAGGATATAATAATATAATGACATAATTTCAATGTAGGATATTAACCCAAAGAATGGAAATTAGGTTAAGATGTTCCCTTACCTCGTGTCCGACTTGACTCGATCGTTCTTTATCCTCCTGAATAATAAACTAGAGTTAATTTATAATTGATTACGAACCTTTTTCAAGTTCATTATTCCTTTTATATCACTTATTACCATGTTATGAACATTATGTAATTATTTAAGTTAATAACGGTCGTTTTGTCGATCTTTGGTACTTGAGTCAAAAATAAACTTCATATAATTAAAAGTTGTTCATGTGGTGAAATATCCATTATATCCAGAATTATATTCATGATGTAGATATCATATATATCCTATATATCCATTATATACATGCATTTCTAATATTACATAACATTTATAGGTAAGAAATTAAATGCACCGTTCATGGAGACGGTAAGTCGTACGAACGCATGAACGCTACTTTCATTTCTATTTCATATTTAATGGAATGAGATCATAATTATATATTGGTATATTATAATTCCAGTATAATATAATGTATAATACCATTTACTCCATCCTTTATACATCCCACATATGGCATTAACGATTGAAATCACTTTGAGGGGGCGGTAGTCCGCACTTCCTAAAATGAAAATATCGCGTTTACCCATAATGGAAACCGTAAAGTTATTCCATAAATGAAAAATACAGAATCTTAAGTAAAACATAAATTATTATATATCATATATAAATATAGTGACATCTTAATGGACACCTTTTAAGGTGTTATATGAGTGTTGAATAATCATCATTTCGTGAGGTAGAAATTCGTCATCCATAGGAAAAATATGTTCATTTACCAATAGATGTAGGTGTGTGTAATTTTAGCTCGAATCCTTCTTATAAAAACATACTATAATATTGTGGATACTGTTGTTGTTATAAATGAAATTAATAAAAAGATTTTAGGGGGTGGAGGAGTAAAATAAAACAAAATAACATAAGAGAAGACAATACCTTAAAATCGAGTAACTCATTTTAATTTGAGCCAAAGGCTTCCTTGGAAAGAGTTATGCCCAATGTAAGGCTTCTAGGAGTAAGAGAGGGAAGTTGGGAGAGTATTTGGGCAGAGGTTGGCCAAGCCAAAAGGCTTTGAAGGTGTGAATAAGGTTGTAGTGGTGGCGGCCTTTTATAAGAGGAGAGGAGGGGCACTCTTGGAAAGTCATTAAATGTTACTTTATTATAAAATGATTTTCGGATTCTAAAGGTCCCACAATGATATATTTCGAGTATAAGGTGATAACGGTTCGAAATCTCTTCATCCAATAGGTTTTTTACAAGTTTATGCCTTAGATTTTACATTATCCTTTCATTTTATTTAAATCGTTAGTTAATGAGGTAATCGCTGCATCATCATTGTGTCATAAAAATTGTAATTTATTTAATGTATAAAAATTATAAAACAAATATCATGAAGTATTAAATCTATTTAGATTTATAATGAATATTTATAGTAAAAAATATGACTTTTATAACCCCATTTAAAAATTGTTTTAGTAAAAGAACTCATTTTTGTGAAATTTTTATTTTATCATTAAATAAAATATTTTTATAGTCATTTTCCTACCAAAGTGGCTCCATGGGGTCTCCAAGTAGACCTATTGATTTTCTTGGTCGGCCATGACTCATCCAATAGGGGTAGGACAAGTGTAAAGGTATTTTCATGTTTTAATAATATCATTTTCACCTTAAATTTCACAAATTACCTTTAATCGTGATTAATTAAACTTAAAAGTTACTATTCAAAAAAAATTATTTTAATCCCATTGAACCAAATTTTACTTCCTAATTAAAACCATGTATGTCGGATTTTTGAAAATCAAATCACATAAGAGGTAATGTTTCATTTAAATGAGAAATCCGTTTTTTAACTACCACTTAGTGGTTTCACTATTCATCAAAAATTGATGTTTTTCATAACAATCCCAAATTTTCACCCTAATCTATAATTGATATTCCAAATTCAAAAATGATGCCTATTTTAAAAAATTCCAAACATATAAGTTTCATTAATTAAATTTATAATTAATTCCCGCTGTCACAACAAATAGCGTGTTTTTAAAAAACAATATATATCAAAATATTGACAATTGTTTATGTTCAATATCAATGTTAAATTAATTCTAATGACCACAATTTGATAAAATGGTAAAAATATATTCTAATTACACTTTATTAACACTCAATAGTATAATTTATCACTATAAATTATTTTGATTAAAAATGTTGTTTTTAAGTATTTTTCATTATTCATAAAAAATTGGATGTCCTCAGAAAAATACAAAAAATTCAACATAGGCTAATTTCGATATTCCGAATCCAAAAATGAAGTCCATTTTGAAATATAAAATATATATAATTTCAAAAAGAGGGTATTATTATTCATAATGGCTATTTTGATTGGTCGCAGTGTGTTAGAATCTCGAACTTGCGTACAATGCAAGCAATTGTATTATTGAAAGAGAAGTGTATCATGAAAACTTGGGGTGTTACATTCTCCCCTCCTTCAATAAATTGCATCCTCGCTATTTGAAAATGTTCATCGAAGAAAAAGGTTGAAAATAGAAAAAACCTTTGTGGAAAACCCACATCGGAAATAGGGTTAATAAAAATATGACATTAAACGAAAGATAGAAAAGTAAAAAAGTCAATCGAGATAGCCCATACTAGGATTCTATGAAAATATGGATATGGAGGAGAAAAAAACCATCAAGTTATGATGGAGAGTTGTAGAAAAATGGATTATGAGAAAGTTTATGACAAGAAAATCACAAACTTGTGATTGGTTAAAAGTTCATTGAATCCTCATTTGGAAAAGTTAACCGACAATGTTTTTGTTTTAAGATACCTTTCATAAAGTTGAGGAATTTATTTAAGAGATTTACTAATAACATAAGGAAGTATACTTACTAGTCATGTAAGCTTTCATTATTTAATAATTGTTTTACCATGAACCCATCTTTCACTCCAAATGGTAGTAGAAATCAAAAATATTCTATTTATCCTAATTGTATAATGTTCCAAATATTATCAAATACCATTTAGATTAGGAAAACTATTTTTTAATAACAAGGGAATTCTTGTAGGCTAGTGGTATGTAATAAAGGCATGTCTCACTATGGTTGTGGGTTCGATTCCTACAGCTTTGTCTGACGCGGCGGGTTATCCCCCAACCTGCAGGTTGTCCTTTTCCTAAAACTATAGTATTATAATATTCCAAAAATAATCTTCATAAATTTTTTAAACTTAAAAAATACTATTCAAAGTTCAACTTAATCCATTTCAACCTTTATAGTTATCCAAAATACCTCCGTCCAAACTTTCTCTAAAAGGTCCTTAAATTCCAAAATCAATTGTAACATTAGATTTCCCAAGAAAAGTAAAGTTTCTCTTATTATCAGATACTAAAAATATGATTACCTTCATAATATTAAAACCTTAATGAAAAAACAAGTACTGCAATACAATCCTTATATATATCACATTATTCTTATAATAAGAATATAATCCTTGAGTCCAAAATCACCAATACATTAATTATTCCACTTCAACTGTAGTAACTGCATAAGATTGTCCTTTATACCTTGGCCTTTTCTGAGGTACGTTTCCCTGATTCTTAGGACATTAATTTGCATAATGACCCATTTCCCAACAATTGTAGCATTCAACATTGATAACCTCTTTCTTTCCCTTGTAATCACATGCCTGGTGACCTTTTTCTACACATTTATAACAAACTCCCATTCCTTTTAGGCAAGTACCAGGGTGATTCTTCCCACAATTATCACATAATGTAAAATCCTTCTTTCCCTTTTTCCCTTTATCTGTCTCTTGTCCCACCATTCTATTCTTCTCTTACTTTACATTATTGTCATAAGATTTAGAGAATTCCTTTTCTGTCTTGATAGCACACGAGACTATATCTTCGTACGAAGAGAAATATTGTGAGACTATGTCTTGGAGGAGAAATGGTTTTAACCCATAAAATAAACGATCAATCTTACTTCTTGGGTTACGTCTATAATCTACTGCATGCCTTTCTAACCTTTTAAAATTAGACTCATACATTGCGACATTCTCATCCTCCTTTTGTCCCAGACTCAGAAATTACCTTTCCATATCTTCTCGATGGTCACGAGGGAAGTATTTTTCTATGAAAATCTCTTTGAACTCCCTCTATTTCATATTTGATACTTCATCATCTTCCTTTGTGTTTTGAATCAGTGACCACCATGGATCGGCATCTCCAGTGAGGCGGTAGACTGCCATGACAACCTTCTCCCTTTCGCTACTCCCTAAGGCATGGAAGATTTTCTCTAAGGAGTTAATCCATTGCTTAGCTAATAATTGATTTGTACCCCCATTAAATGTTGGCGGTTGTTGCCTCATGAAGCAGTCTAACATTGATCCTCCACGTTGCGGATCAGGGTGCTTCATACAAGTATGGTTATTATTCATAACCTGAGTGAGTTGCCCTAGTATGGTGATAAGTTGATTAGCACCAATTGTATCTCTAGATCCACTATAATTATCATGAGTAGGAGGGAAATCCCTACATGGAGTACGTGCATTGATATGGTTTTCATTCCTTCCACTAGGCGCCATTTCAAAACAATTTCATAAACTAGATTAGTTTATGAATCGAAGTACATAATTCCATACCTGTAAAACACTTAACATAAATTGAACAGTTTCTGGATATAATTCATAATCATAAAAATGTTTTCTTTGAGGAAGTATATACAAATAAACCCGTCATAATGGTTTATAAATAAAATGAGAATTATCATATGCATATCCACCGGGAGTGTCGTAACCAAGATTGTAGCACGGCCGGTTGTCGTGAACCAGTTCCCATTCGAGTCTAGCTCAAAGCGGTGTTTTTGGGTTTTAACCCTGGGTACATCTGTGGCAGAGCCGCCTCTACCTGCTAATATCCGGACAGGGATGTATTGCTCAGAAAACTCATAAAATCTATATAATACCAAAATTCTTGGAAGTTCTTCTATACTAATCATCAAAGTCTATCTTCGGGCTATGTGCTCTAATAAAAGTTTATCTAAATCTAGTTTCCAAGGTTAGTACTAAACTCTCTCTGATACCAACTGTAACGCCCCAGCCTCAGTTACCCAGAGTCGGTGCATTACTTTGTAACATTTTCATGATCACAAAATATCAAGTCTCGAAATACCGATTAGTTTAGTAGCCTTTGAAACACTAGATACATTCATAAATGTTACATTACATCATAAAGTGAAAAACTACAATAACATCTTTTCTTCATATCCCCTCATACTATCCCTGCATTTCATTCATAACATATTTCTTCACATCCTGGAAAAATTAAAACATTGGAAGGGGTGAGCTCAGATGCTTAGTAAGGATAACAATATAGCGGAAGCTTTCATAAATAAACATAAACATTTAAGGAAATGTATTACTAAAACAAAATCCTTTTAAACTTGAACTTCAACATAATATGGAAAATGTAAAAATAGATAATTCCATTTACTTATTCACATGGATATTCTACTGGTCGAAAAATCTAATGCAATATCAATAACCACTTTCATAATGATGAAATGCATAATTCCATACTATCATAACCACGTAGCCAAGGCCTCGTGCCAAGACTACAAATAAGATTCTGTCAGGGCCTCATGCCAAGACACTAGTTTGTCTCATTATACCTACCGATGCATCGAGGAGCTATAGCGGGCTACACCCGTTACTTATCAAGTCCAATGAATTCCTCATATGAACAGGTTTAAACATATCATAAACTATAACATAGTCGTATAACAAAAAACACGCATAAAGGAAACATAACATTTCCACATTTCAATCACATGATATCAATATAACACATCGATATAATAAAAAAACACTTTCAAAACCAATTTCAATACCAAAATAAAAGAAAATTAAATCTTGGTATTTATTTTTCATTTAAAAAAAGTTATGGCTTATAGAGGAAGCCAAAAATCAAATAATAGTCACAGTGGCGAAGAAGTCGTTGTCGCTGCATACGTAAGAAAAAAATTCCTTTTGTCGTTTAGAAAAAATGCTTCGTATAAAAATATTCCTTTTGAATAAAATTATAAGTCAAAGGTGTTTCTACACCGTATAAAGGAAGGTTGTGTATAAAACCAAATATGCCTCAGTGAAAGGAGATTAAGATGAAGTCCCTTACAAAGATCATTTATTTTAAATAAAATAGATCTATTATGTGTACTCACTATAGTTACACATATTGAAAGTACAAATACAAGATAGGACATAATAATATAATGACATAATTTTAATGTAGGAGATTAACCCAAAGAATGGAAATTGGGTTAAGAAGTTCCCTTACCTTGTGTCCGAAATGACTCGATCGTTCTTTAACCTCCATAATAATAAACTAGAGTTAATTTCTTATTGATTAATAACATTTTTCAAGTTCATTATTCCTTTAATATCACTTATTACCACGTTATGAAAATTATCTAATTATTAAAGTTAATAACGGTCATTTTTTCGATCTTTGGTACTTGAGTCAAAAATAAATTTTTTATAATTAAATGTTGTTCATGTGGTGAAATATCAATTATATACAGAATTATATTCATGATTTAGATATCATATATATCCTATATATGCATTATATACATGAATTTATAATATTACATAACATTTATAGGTAAGAAATGAAATGCACCGTTCATGGAGACGGTAAGCCGTACGTACGCATGAACGCTACTTTCATTTCTAATTCATATTTAATAGAATGAGATCACAATTATATAATGGTATATTATAATTACAATGTAATAAAATTTATAATACCATTTACTTCATCCTTTATACATCTCACATATGGCATTAACGATTCAAATCACTTTGAAGGGGCGGTAGTCCGCACTTCCTAGAATGAAAATATCGTGTTTACCCATAATGGAAACCATAAAGGTATGCCATAAATGAAAAATACAGAAGAATAAGTAAAAAATAAACATATTATATATCATATATAAATATATTTACAACTTAATGGCCACCATTGAATGTGTTTTATGAGTTTTTAACATTCATCATTTTGTGAGGCAGAAATTCTCCATCCACAGAAATAGTATGTTCTTTAACCATTAGATTTAGGTGTGTGTAAGTGTATCTTGAATCCTTCTTATAAAAACATACTATTATATTTAGGATACTGGTGTTGTTATAATAGAAATTAATAAAAAGAGTTTCTGGGGTTGTAGAAACAAAATAAAACAAAATAACATAAGGGAAGACATTTCCTTAAAATCGAGTAACTCTTTTTGATTTGAACCAAAGGCTTCCTTGGGAAGAGTTATGCCCAAAGTGATGCTTCTAGGAGCAAGAGAGGGAAGTTGTGAGAGTATTGGGTCATATTTTGGACGATCCAAAAGGCTTTGAAGGTGTGAGTAAGGTGTTAGTGGTGGGGGACTTTTATAAGAGGAGAGGAGCGGCACTCTTGGAAAGTCATGAAATGTTACTTTATTATGAAATTCTTTTCAGATTATAAAGGTACCAAAATGATATATTTTTTGGATGAGGTGATAAGGGTTCTAAATATCCTCATATAAAAGGTTTTTCACAAGTGTAAGCCTTAGATTTTACATTATCCTTTCATTTTATTTAAATCGTTAATTATTGAGGTAATCACTGCATCATCATTGTTTCATACAAATTTTAATTTATTTAATGTATAAAAATTATAAAACAAATATCATGATGTAGGAAATATTTTTATTTTTCTAATGAATATTAATAGTAATAAATATGACTTTTATAACCCCATTTAAAAATTATTTTAGTAAAACAACTCATGTTTGTGACATTTTTATTTTAACATTAAATAAAAAGATTTTAATGTCATTTTCCTACCAAAGTGGCTCCATGGGGTCCCCAAGTTGACCCATGGATTGTCTTGGTCGGAAATGACTCATCCAATAGAGGTAGGACAAGTGTAAAGGTATTTTCATATTTTTATAATATCATTTTTACCTTAAATATCACTAATTACCTTTAATCGCGATTAATTAAACTTAAAAGGTACTATTCACCAAAACATTATTTTAATCCCATTGAACCAAATTTTACTTCCTAATGAAAACCATGTATGTAGGATTTTTGAAAATCAAATCACATAAGTGGTAATTTTTCATTTAAACGAAAAATCATTTTTTTAACTACCACTTAGTGGTTTCACTATTCATCAAAAATTGATGTTTTTCAGAACAATGCAAAAATTTCACCCTAATCTATAATTGATATTCTGAATTCAAAAATTATGTCTATTTTAAAAAATTATAAAAATATAAGTTGCATTAATTAATTTTATAATTAATTCCCGTTGTCACAACAAATTGCGTGTTTTTAAGAAACAATATATATCAAAAGATTGACAATTGTTTATATCCAATTTCAAGGTTAAATTAATTCTAATGACCAACATTGGATAAAATGGTTAAAATATATTCTAATTACACTTTATTACCACTAAATATTATAATTTGTCACTATAAATTATTTTGATTAAAAAAGTTGTCTTTAAGTATTTTTCACTATTCATAAAAATTGGAAGTTATCAGAAAAATACCAAAAATTCAACAAAGGCTAATTTAGATATTCTGAATCCAAAAATGAAGCCTATTTTTAATTATAAAATATATATAATTTCAAAAAGTGGGTATTACTATTCATAATGGCTATTTTGATTGGCTGCGGTGTGTTAGAATCTCGAACTTGCGTACAATGTAAGCTATTACATTATTGAAAGAGAAGCATATCGTGACAAGTGGGGGTGTTACCCACCTGTTGGTTCTAGACTATAGAGTTTAACCATCTTCATGTAGTTGAGTCTTATTTGATTATGTCTAGGAATCACACTAGGGATTATTAGGAAATTCCAATGGTCTATTATCTTTAATTTCATATATATATTATACTTCAATTGGTTTCACTTTTACACTACTTGTTTATTTTTATTTTTGATTGGTACTAAATTTTTTTGGAAATTGGATTGTGTAATGGATTTGAAAAGTGAATCCATTTTTAAAAATGGAAATATGGTGGATATTTTTTTTAAAATGGAAAACTATGTTTTTATATAAAAATGGGAAATTCCAATTTCCTTAAACATATATTCAAACTTTTGTTTAAATACAATTTTCTATAATTAAAATGTATGGATTCTCTGGTGGTTTCCAACTTGTAAATTATGATCACAACATACTTGTGTCAATTTGACTCGGTATACCTAAGTTGTTTTTTAGGTTCAAGTTTCTCTAGTTCGTGTGCACAGTGTCACAGTAGTTTGGTCTTGTGGTTGGAGTTGACCAAGGGGTCACATTGAGATCTTGTTGTAATATACCATTTTTATTTTTTATTCATTCTTCATTTTTTCTCAGGATTTATTTGTATTTGAATATTTTTTTATAATTATTTATGCTCAATTATCAGTTATTGTTTTGTGATCAGTTTTATTTTTCATTTATTTGATTCTAGTGAATTGGAAAAAATAATTCCCCTAGATATTGTTTTGACACCCAAAACTAGTTACCAAAATGTGGGGATTGGTAACACTCTTCAAGAAATGTCTGGGACTGGTTCTGATGTTATGTTATATGGAATCCCATCTTGGATAATGGAAAAATTGGTATTTTAGGAGGTTCATTATTATTTTTTGTGTGAGGTAGACTAGAGACTAGGATTTTCCCGGCTTATGAGGTTAGTCAAGTGTTGGTTCCTGGTCACCAACACTCAGGATTAGAGTTGAGTAGCCAGGGGTGTCTTGGGAATTGATGCCTCATATATCTTTCATTTTTTGGATTATAGAATGAAAATCTATATGAGATGATGGAATGTTAGGGTTTCACCGTGAGTAGTGACCATGGTGGATTTCGAATGCACAGTCCATGATCCTCTATGTTTTGATTCATACATGGGGTATGACCCACTTTCAGGTTGTCGAGTTAGAAACATGCACTAGTTCTTCATTCCAGAAGTTTGGTGTGAGTCATTTTCTATTTTGGTTTTAGATGTAGAGAATGAGATTTTGAAAATAAGAACGGTTTTTTAAAATTTAAATGTTTATTCTAAATTTTTTTTGATTTGAAATTTGGTATGTTTTTCATTTTAATGAAGAAATTTCTTGTTTGACCCTCTCCATTCCTTGTATACGACCGCATATATGAGGGTATGTGAGGAATTTGAATGTTATACTATGTGAATGGATGGAATTAATGAAAGTGGAATGAACACATATTTATGGTTCAAATAGTTTAATGGGTATCTGTTTTTTGGAAAATAGAATTAGAAGTGGGTGGTTTTTAAAATAGAAAATAAATAGTTATTTTTGACAAGTCTATTTTTGGTTGTTCATATGTGGGTTTCTCTTGTGATAATGTAATGTTGGTTGGATATGTTCTTTTCTACTTTTTATTGGTTGATGTGGATTCTGATTTTGGGTTTCACATATTAATCCCAACGTTCCACCTTTAATGGTCCCAAAAATCACTAGATTAGTTTACCACTTTTTGGTTCTTCTTGATTGTTGAATGTCAATAATGGTGATTTATGTCCACTAAAGGTAGTGGAGTGTCTTAAGGATGATGAATGTTTCTTCAAATCATTGGGAACTCCCAAAGTTGTTAGAGTATATGTTGTCTAGGGTCAGCATTAGGGTGCACCTTTGGACTAGTAGATTTTTTTTCTAATCAATGTTTCATGTTGGGATGACCAGGGAATTTTTTAAGCCCACATTCATCCAAATGTTCATATTTGGGAGGCAATGAAACGGATGGTAAAATAACAATGGTAGGTTTGATAGGGTCTGTAGTAACTAATTTCTATTATTGACCACATTAAAGAGATGGTGTTCTTATCCCCTTGTGAAGTCTCATGGGGTTAGTTGAAATCCCATATTTTTATTTCGAGATTTCATATTGATATTGCAAAAAAAATTCTATCATCCACTGAAACATATTCCGAGAATTTGGTGGAAGTGGAATTTTTAGAGGAGTTGGTCATTGGGGTGAGGTGAATAGTGGTTGGATATCATGATCATTCCCCATATAGAGAATGGGGTATTCTATAGTAACCTATATTTAATGGGTCCCCTTCATTTGATTGAGAACCAGTTCATCAGGACATTGTCTTGTATTCCACCAGTGTGGCCAGTTCAGACAATTGAAACCATCTTTTCAGAATCCTCCAAAAGAATGCCATCATTTAATATATATAGGTCATCTGGAAAAGTATTTTATTATTTTTTTTCTGATGAAAAATTATTTTTTATGGAATAAAGTCAGTGCCTAAATGAGTGTAGGAGATGCCTTAGTCAAATGGGCTCCATCCATAGGCCTTAGAGTGAATCTCACGTGTCGTAAGGAGATCGCATAGGGTGCTGGAAACCAATGTCCACTTTTTGTCACTATTATTATATTATAGATTTATTTTGTGTTTGTTCTGATTTATCTATTATTGTGATTTTCACTTATTTATGTTAGAAAGGTGGCGATCCAATTTTATTTTAATCTCTTCCAATTGTTTGAAAGATTTCACTTTCAATCATTTATAATTATTTGACTGTGAATATCCATTTTGTGTGATAGCCTTGGTTTTAATTGTGCTTGTTTGGTGGTGATTTATTTTTTGGGATTTGAGGGGTTGTGATTTTGGCTCGTTGATTTGCTCAAGATTATTTCGTGGTTTTCCCTAGTTTTTTGTGTTTGTATGGTGTGTGGAATTTTCAGTCATGGTGGCGGTGTTGTTTAACGCGTGAATAGATGAATGGGTTTGTTGGGTTCGAAGTTCCGAACCCATTTCAGGTTCTCTTTTGTTGGGGTTTTGAATGTTGATTGTATTTTTTGGGTCTAATGGAGGGGAAAAGCCTCTCATTTTCACCCATCATTTGTGTGTTATGATTTATTCTCGATCAATCAGGTGTGACTTTTGGATTAATAGTTCACCCCAATCTAGTGGTTTCTTCTGGGTTTGATTGGGAAGTGAATCATATTTTTTGTTACCTTTTCATTGAGAGAATTTATTGGGGGAATAAATTGTTTGTATAAGGGAGAGTTGTCACAATATGACCATTGAAATCCTTTTTATTTTATTATTTTCTCACACTAAGTTATTTTGGGGGATGTTTGTGTTGAGCCCTAGTTTAAATGATTTCATATTTGGATGTTTTAGATGATTTTTGGGCTAGAGAAAAGATTGCTCACTGTTAGCGGAAACTATTTGCCTTGTCAAGGAAACTATGTGGTCTTGGTTTGATATAAGAATGTTGAATTTGGAAAATTTAATAAATGATTTGTTAAATAGGAAGCCAAGCCCTGTGGGGTGTCCTCTATTTACAATTAATCGATCACAGTTGGTGTACGACCTTGAGAAATGTGCATCTGAACCATGAGATCTTCTCAATATATTTAAAATATTAATGTCCATATTTCATTCCCCCCAACCAAAATAGGGCCTTGTCACCTTCAGTAATTTTTTGTGCACAACAAGAGCCCCAAATACCCCTTTTTATAGCTTCTCCTCATCTAATATTTCTTCCTACAATATTTAATGTTTTTTAAGGGTTGTTAATACGTTTTCCCTCTTCTTCTACTTATTTTCTCCCCATTTTTCGATCTCTACCTCTCTTTGTGGGACATTATATCTTGTTTGACCAAAAGTATACATGTATTATGTTTGGATGGGGTTTATTTGGATCTAGGGAATGCAGATTGTTCTTTGGTTCATAATCTTCATTCTCATGATGTTTCATCATATCCACACTCCTTTGAGGCAGTTCATTCCTCACGTTCCCTTTTAAATTTCTTCTATATGAGGATTGAGTATTTTTAAATTAATCATATTTGATTTTTTCATGTGTGTGGAATTATTTATTGGTTTGGTTTGATTTTTTGTTATTAAAAAATTGGGAATTTGTTTTTAAATGGGATTATTTAATTATGTTGTGTAGTTAGGCACACAATTAATTTTTGGAAATTTTAATTAAATATTTAACGTTAAATTGTTCATTTTTTGTGGTGAAATCTCCATAATTATCATATAACAACTTTATTGGATTATAAATTTTAAATTTAATGGTTGAATTGGTGATTTTCATTGCATGAATCATATATTTGGATTGTTGTGTTCATTGAAAAATATGTGATGTGTCTCCAAAAATGGTTTTAGGTGTTTCTGTAGATATTTAGTGTGTTCTATCAGATTTTGGTACATACATGTTTGTATAAAATACAAACATTAATGGGTATTAAAATTAATATGGAACATTAAAATAATTTTTTCGATGAATCTAGGTTTCCTAGATGGTTAATTCATTTCTAAATGATATGTCAGTATATTATGTTTCATGAAATTTGATTCAAATTTTTTCATCAATCACGGACCATTTTTTATTTCATAACATTATTGGTTTCAAAACAAAGGGAAGTCCAAATTTTCATTTTTTGTTGATTTTTATGTGTTTTAATTTTATATTTGAAATTATTTTGTTAATGAAGATTCATTAAGAACTTAGGGGCCCATTTGATATTGAAAATGTAAAAGTAGTGTTTAATGTTATTTTTAGAAATGGTTTAATTCTCATTTGAGATATATTGTATTTAATGTGTAAATTATATGTTGAATGCATTGAATGTTTTTTAAAAATTCTTTATAATACCATGTGATTTGACAAACCAGATGGAACTTATGAATAAAATCTTCTATGGTGGTTATATATAGAGTATTTTCCTATACGGGATACAATATAGTTGGTGTTAGTGTTTGGGTTCTTCATGTGTGGTGAAGGTAGGTATGTTGAGTCACGCGTATGATGGCCTCCGACTTACACAATGTTCTATTACAATGGGAACCTTGTGTTAATTTTAGAGGGTCGAATGATTTTTCTAATCAACCATGATTTGAAAGGATGGTACCCCCATGTCGTGATAAGGTTTGGTTGGATGTGCCACTAGATTGGCTAGTTTAGGGAGGCTAATTGGTTATATACTATTAAGTTTCCCCATATCCCGATAGGTTAGTCAAATTATAGTACAACTAGGGATCACTCTATGTTTTTTAGGAAATTACATAATTTATAATAAGAAACTACTTATTTATATTCTACTACATTTGGTCTCTTGTTTACACATCATGTTTATTTATAGAGTAGATTCGTACTGATTTGTTTGGACCTCATAATGGGTTTTTTTTAATTGGAAATCTATTTTGGAAAATAAAAATATGGGGTTCATTGTTTTTAAAATTGGGATATGTGTTTTTTTTTCAAAATGATAAAAAAATATTTAGATACATTTATGTTAAGACCAGTGGTTATGAACAGTTTTTTTGATGCAAAATGCATTATTTCATATTGGTTTCATAATATTCATTTAAAAAAATAGAAAAATTGTAATATTTGGCGTCAGTAAACATGTGATGTTTTTTAGGTACATGTTTCACTAGTGTGCCTGATCATTGATGGAGAAGTTTTGTCTTGTGGTTTAAGGTGACCAAGAGGTAACATAGAGATCATATTGGAATATACAAGATTGTGTTTTTTATTTTTGTTTCAATTTTTTATTTAGTGGTCTTTGTAACTGGATCTATTTATATATTTATCTAAACTCAGTCATTGGTTATTAATGTGTTCACAATTTTTTTTATTTGATCCTATTTCATTGGGAAAAAATAATTCCCATGATGATTTTTTTCATGTTCGACACTAGTTTCCAGCCCGTGGGGATCGAGAACTCATTTCCGTCCATGACTAGGACTAGGTCACATGTTTTGTTGGATGATGACCCATCATTATTTGTGATTCCTCATGTATAGAAATACACATATTTAAAATGCAATTGTTATATTATATGATTTTAATTCTTATGAAAACTATTGGATTTATTGATGATATAATTGGTAACCTCTAAAATATTTTCATGTATAAGAGATAACACCTTCACAGGGGTAGAATGAATAATTATTATATTACAATTTACCTCAAATAGGAATAATACATACCATTATGTAACATGAATGAAAACCCACATATATAAAGTTACAATTATTATAATAATGAGACCTAACTAATCCATGAATTTAATGATCTTGATGAAATAATTATTTCCTCATGAAAGAGGTGACGTCAAGGTAAAAAATGGGGCTTACACAATGATTTTAATAGTAGGAAACATGGATCATTGGGTGTACCATTTTTTGGACAATCAATTGACAGATGTATAGGGATTACACCTAATAAGATATCTAGGCTGTTGTTTGGGTGATGAAGGGATTTTTTGTGGGTCTTATTAATTTTTTTATTCCCTACCAATTCGAGGGGAAATAGTCCTTGATACTACTCAACACTTTCTTTAGGAATTGGCTCTATGGATGAAGATAAATATTATTGGGATAAAAAGGAATGGAGACCATAAAAATCATACATTGTGTAAATGTATAGGGATTAAATGTACATGAATCAAATTATGTGTATATAGATTATAGGAGTAATCATTGATTGGGTGGTTGTGGGACTCGTGTGAACTCAACCCAAGTACAACTATGTTTCCTGAAAGGAGGAATTAATGGCAGTCCCTTAATATGGTGTTAATAAAATTTGGATGAGCCATGAATCATTGAGTATTACAAGGTGTGGTCCTCTAGCATATATGCTCTGAGGATAAATATGTAAATTCTTTCTTTCAAGTTGGTTTTTGATTGAATCATGGATTTGTGATAGACATAGGACTATAATATGACCAATTTTCTTCATGAATGTAATTTTTGTGAAACTATATCATACCCATGAAAATAAATTGAATGAAACATGGGAGGAAATTAAATTAGTATTTTCACATATGGAAATACATTTTGATCATTATGGTTTCATGAGGTGTGGAAATTCAGGCTTCATAAGTTGAAAGCTCTAGGTTTGTAGCCCGAAGGTCAGATCCTTATGATATAATGTTGAGGGAGAATTTACATCTTTGAACACATGTAAATTAGTGACATATTGATTAGTAGGGTGAATTATAAATATAATAGCTCATTGGTTCCACAAAATGATAGTTGTGAAACTTCATAATTGTTTCTGGTTATGGAAGATTCATAAAAACTTTTTTATAGGCCCATTATACGACGAAATTAATAGAAAGTTTTCATTTTCACCATAGTATTCTGACTTCAAATGAACAAGTATTTTGAATAATAAGGTTATTTAGGATACTTGAATTGTCTAATATTGACATGTAACTTTAGTTACACTATTGGATATAATGATCTACATGAATTTTATCATAGGGAAAAAATATCATAAGGCACATCAAAATAGTGTTTCTGGCTTGGAAATACGTTTGATCCTTCTGGGATTAATTTAACAGTATTGGTAGTTATACCCCATAAATCTAATGTATGTTGATGATTAAGTAACATCCCACACCATAGATATACATATACTATGATTATATTTCCTTGTTGGTATATAATATAAGAGTTCCCTATGGATCCAATATTTATGTAGTTATGGAAAACTATATGAATACATAAATTACACATGAAATAAGAAAGTGAAACCTTAAATAATTGAGAGAGCATTATTTTCCCTTTAATAATATCATAGAAAATTTTACATATTTATCCTCTATTATTCTTGGGAAATGAAAATAAATAACAATAAGTACTGTTCACCAATAAAGAGTAGCATATAATGGAAGCTCACATAAACAAAAACTAGAATAGATCTATGGAATAAATAAGTGAAAAACATTAATCAATAATAAAATATATATGGGGGAATATTATATCCATTAAAATAAATTAACACATCTATTAAAATAATACATGATCTCATACTAATGGAGTACATAATTATAAACATGAAAACTTATTATCGAATACTTCTTCCAATTTAGTTACCTTATTATGTGCAGATTTATACTCCAAAACCAAACCAATTTTTTATCAGGAATATTTTTGATACATCAAGGAGATATATAATTTAAGTACCCATCCATCTCCGGATTATGTAAAGTTTTTTCACCACGAGAGTCATTAAGATCTTTTGAACCATTCACTAAAGAACTAGTTTCTCTACAAAACTTCTCAGTCTACATAATGAGAAATATTTACATAAATTTATTCATTTTTCAAAAAAATAACGTGTATTTATATTTAAAAAATATTATAATAAACTTTGAATTAATAGGGTATCATCAATGTAAATGGTTTTACCCTTATCAATGAAATGTATATGTAACCTTACAATTAATTTTCTAGGTTATCCTTCAATGACAATATTTTATTTTAGTAGTTTGTATTCATATAAGTATAGGAAATGGTGAAAAAAATCATTATAATGGTTATTTAAGAGCTTGTGAAAGTCCAAATCATATCTCTACTGAGTGTCTCTCCATGTGTGTAGTCATATTCCCACTCATCGTGCATCATGGTGATGATTGAGTCAATTCATAGTCATCAGTTTCCGTGTTGATTTTTCAGAGGTTCGTCTATTTGACAACTAAATCATCCATTTAGTATCATGATGGGGATGCATTTTATTGGAATGTACAAAAACTTTTAAATTAGAAAAACTCAATATTTTCTTCCTATAATTGAAAATTTAAATCATAAATTAAAATAATATGTTATAGGGATAAAAATATTTAATTATAAATCCCTAATAATTAATGAGTAACATGTAAAATGAATTCTGAGGAAATATATTCCCCACAAAAAAAAAAATTGGTGGTGATTATAAGATGACTCCCATGTAATGAGTATTTAGATTAAAAAACACTTCATATGTATTGGGTAAAAATTCAATAATTTCTAATTGAATGAATTTAAGCCTACAATATCATAAAATACCAACAATAAATGTATTCTTGATATAAAATATCTCATAGGCTATGTATAGAAAACAAATAAAATATTGGTTCAAAATTAAGGACATCTCTCAATGACAGAAATGTGAGATGGATAACCCTTTGATCTTTGACTTCACTACCTCAAATATACTTTAACCTCATCATGGAATTAAATATTACATGCAATTATTCATTTAAATGAGTTACTTATTCTATGTAATGGGGGATAAAATATTTTGAATGTGTGGGAGTGTCATAGGAAGAGAAAAATGAAATAGTTTCAAGGAATAGTTTGAATGATAGATGAGTCTTAATTTTGGGATGATTTTACCCTTTGATAAGTGAAATGAAGTATAGTTTCAGGAGGAAATGTATCATTTAAAATAATATAAGGTTACTTTTCATAATTCAAAGACACATTTTATAAAAAAAACAGAAGAGAAAATGAGTGTTGGTTGAATCTCAGCACAACCACTTCTTTATGATAAAATATCATGTTTTTATGAATTCTATTTGATTTATATCATATCCCCTAATTTATTATTACATTGGTATTAAAATTGAAACCATAATAATTAATTCTAAATAAAAATATTATTACTAAAATTTTAACCTAATTTGATATTTATATTTTTATAATTGAAAATAAATATAATAAATGTTACCCATAAGTGTGTTAAATTATAATTTTAAAAAAAAAATCACATAATTTTATAAATACTCTTTTCAGATAAATAATTATTTTTATTATAAAAAATATATATATATAAGGTAAATTTATCATGTACACCGATTTTAATGAAAACGTTATTTATTATAAAACAAATATTATTTATGATTCTATCAGGGTAAGAGAAATCATAATATCTGTTCAAAATACTACATTTTAAAAAAATAGGAATATTTTTCTTATTCATGTGACATTTTAATTAGTTGTAAAAAATGATGGAAATTTTATTTACATATTTAACTAATATTTTATAATGCATATTATTTTTCAATAAATAAATATTGGAATATTGAAAAAAATTTAAAGCAGTTAAGCCATTCTTATAAAATTATAATATCGAAAAAAATTACATGTTTTGTAAGTTGATATATTTGAACTAAAAGTAACAATTTTCATAAAAAATAAACTAACCATAATAGAACAATTTTAATATAATTATTATAATATTAATGGTATTTATTCTATTTCAAAATATTATATTAATATATAAATTATAATGTATCTTTCATGGGTGCATTGTGGATAGTTTATGACATGGTATCTACAAGATACAATAGTTTCTTAGGATTTACATTCTCCCACCTTAAAAAATCCATGAAATTGGGGTATATATACATTGTTTAATATATGTGGATACTCCATCCATATATCTTCTTTATAATCATAGGTTTCATCTTCTACTATGTGATTTCTCCATTGGACTTTCCTGAAATGAGTTATCCAATTATACAGTGCATTACCTCTAGTGTCAAGCATTTGGATATAATCCGCATTATAATAAAATTTAGTCTTCAAAAATTATACCTCATAAGTGATAACATATGTTGGATATGACATGAATTTCCTTTATAATAAAACATTAAAAGAATCATGTGCCTTAGAAAGGGTGAGAACCACATCTAATTAGTATGATATAACACCAATGCAATCTCATACATCAAAATCCATAGTGTATCTAGGGAGTAGACTTACATTTTTATAAAACATTAAAAATTCATTCCAACTTTAGACCATATAGAATACATTATCACCAATATATAATTTAGTTTCCTTCATTTGATTTTCATTATAGCCATTTTATCTACTTTGTTCAACATAATGTGATCCTAATTAGTTTTTAAATATACAATTTTCTAATATACATGACCTAGGAAAACTAACATTCTTTCTCTATAATTTTCGCAATAGAATGGATTATAAAACTAGTTTCAATAAAATGTTTCATATGGTAATATATGGATTAAAAAATGGAAAAAAGTTTTGTCTAAGAATTTTGCTGATGTATACCTTATTACTTGATATCATACAAGTTAAGGGAACAATATTACAACTTGACTCATATTGATTATATAGTCATGTAATAATTTCATTATTCTATTAATGATCAGTGGTTCATAAATGTATGTCAATGTTTACAGGCATTTGATGACTCTTCCTGAATTGTGATGTGACTTGAGGTTCATGATCATATATAATTGATAGATATTACCCATGGAGCCTTAAGATTTAATTTTTATTATTCTAGTAATGTCACTCAAGGGGAAGATCATTTCTTATCCCCAATATGACAGAATACTTAGTAAGATGAAAAAGGATAACCCAAATTGAAAAATTGTTCTGTGGATTATTTTGGTGTCCAATGATGAATTCTATTGTAATTATTTATCTCATAGACATAGGTATATAAAGAGAATCCATGACCCAGTTATGATGTTTATTTATACCTTTACTGTCTATAATACTATGAATTAGAACACATAACACACAATTTCAAATTTTATACCATACCACACAAATGTTCTATTAAATCCCAATACATTTTATACTATAAGGGTGTGTTGATAACTGTATGTTATTTCCAACATCTAGATGATCCCTTTTCAACAATAGTAGTTATAGGACACAAAATCTCATTCCAAATATCAACAATACATCTTCATATATGAATTATATAAATTTATCATCATTAAATACATTAACCATCCTTTTTTATGTTCTCATCTGCATATTTTGAAATATCATTCCATTCTAGTCAGGATGATATTTCATTTTTTATAAAATGAATGACATGTCAACATTACATTAAATCATCATATTTATCCATACTATACATGTACATATAGAATCCTTATTAATCCTATACATTTTCATAACTCCATTGTTTGTTCTACTACATACATTTTCTACCTTTTTGTATTCACAGGGTGTTAGTGTGTCAATAAAATAGTTTATGTGTACTTCAAACCATCTTATCTTCCTCATGTTGATCTTATAATGAGAGAAGATATATTAAATATCTTTTTATTCTTATTTATCTTGAATCATTCACTATAGAGATATTATATATATACTCTCTATGAAAATATTACAACTACTAACTCATGATCATGAGTGGCATAGTTTTTTAATGGATTTTCATCTTCATTGATGTGTACGAATTCACCCCGTGATTTTGAGTATTGACACAACTAGGTACTTTTATTGATATATCACTATATAATATATTTCCTTCCATACATGTTAATAGAGTTAATACATTTTTAATAATTAGTCCCCTCTTCAACTACTCAAATCATTGATCACATTCCACTGACAATGTTAATGAATCCCAATAATGTGTTAACATAGTTAATAGGTTGGTCAATCAGAAAAATAATAAAGAAAAAATTGATAATATTATGTTAAACTTTGGGATCTGTGGATCTAATTATTTTCATATGTGTAATCAATTCCTTAAATATATTTTCCTTTTAATGATTAATAGATACTCTATCCTTATATACAATACATCTCATTTGAGAAACATACTTGTGTAAATATAGAAACTTAGTATACATCACATGCAATCACTTATTTTTGAAGGAATGATGAATTTATTGAATATGAATATGAATCTCTTAATAGCTAAAATATTAAATAGATATATCATAAATTAATTCCACCAAAAATTTATCATGATACACCTTAAATAATATATTAATCATATCTATAAAAATTGACGTCACATTTGAAAATTCATAAGGCATTACAATAAACACATAATTTCCATAACAAGTATTAAACATTTTTTGGGTACATTATCCTTATTAACACGTAGTTAATTATTACAATAGAGATGATCAATCTTTGACAAGTATTTTTCTTTTTTAAAATGATTAAATAAGTTATCAGTTCCAGGAAAAGGAAACATATTATTTATACTAATGGGATTGATCTCCCAATAATTCATGCACAGAAATACGTTGTCACTCATCTCTAGAAATAGAATCATAAACTCAACCAACACCCCCAGTTCGAATATATATGGAGTTATAGATATATGAATTTCATTAGAAAAATATCAGTATGGAGATCAACTTCATTCTTGGGTGGAAAAACTGGTAATATGTAAGAATACAATCAATAATTTTCTTAGAACCAGATGTTACATCCTATATTCTAAATATTCCTTTCCCATATATATATATCAAATTATATTCCTCTCAAGCCAAAAAAAATTTCATATAGAGCTACTAGGTGAAGAAATAGTAATTATTTAAAAATATTAATAATCTCCTCTAAATATAATTGACTCCTCCTCACCTTCATGAATCATAATATCCTTATTGGGGAAAAATATTTTACATTTTACATTTAATGAAAAATAATACCATGGATTATATAAATTCCATTCATAGATATAATAACCATGTTTTTTTTATTCGTTATTCTCATACATCATTATTGAAACCACCTAGTGTATAAATATTTCAAAATGAAATCCACATTGTGAATAAATTCATATCTCCTATAATATTGTTATTTGGATATAAATATTTTTTTGAAACATAGAAAATATTAAATACATCAAAGATAAAAAAATTATATTACTTTAGGTAATGATAAATTAATCTTCTACTACTACATTATGAACATTGACTTCAACTATGGTAATTTTATAATATTGGCCTTGTTTCATGGAACATTTAAAAAAAAATCATTGATTTGTTTGGGAAATTTTTTACAAAATTTCCCTTCTCCCTATATGTTGTAATTTAACATAAATGGATTTCACATTCACTTTTCATTGGTGATCATGGTAGACTTTTTCCCCACACTTTTAACAAACTATTGTTCCCTTCCAACAAGCCCCTGGGTGTTCTAGGCGTAGCTATCACATGATTGAAATCTAGTCCTTACCTTATTCCATTTAGCTTTATTATTCTTCCTGTAATGCTCAACCAATATCATATTATCCATATTTACATTAAATACATTTGTCTTGGAGAACACCTTTTAATTCTTAATGGAACATGAGACTATATAATCATATAATGAATTGTGATAATAGAACGATTCCCTATGATGGTTCAGTTTTAATATATCATGAAAATTATTAATATTTTTATTATTATCTATAATCATATTATGTAAAATTCCTAGATGTCTATGTAATTTTAGGCTCATATTCCACAAAATTTAGATCCACCATTTGTATGTGGTTGAGTAAGTTATTTTTTGATTAATCTCTCTTTTAATAAGGGAATTAATTTTAATTGAATACCTATGAAATCATTCTATGTAATATGCAGTTGATATATTCTCATTTCGATGTGCTTCGAATTAGAATCCTCAATTTTTCAAATATCCCTTATGACAATAGACTACGACCACAAATTACTTATTTTAACAAATTCTTAAAGGGAGAAATGTATTAATTGGGTAATTGATCCATAGTTCATCAGTAAATTTATTAAAAAATTCACTAAATTTTAGTGGTTTTTGAAATATGGAATAATAAAAAATTGTCATATAATTTTGTGGAATTTTAGATAAATATATATAGGTTATATTATTTTTCATTCCCTATGTCAACTAACATTATATAGTTATGAATTTATTACCTTCAACGGTATATTGAATATGTTGATCTGGGGGAATATCCATGCATTACCTATTGGTGTTAATATGATTCACATTCCTCATATAAGTTGCATTATTCTACAATGTTATACACAAAATATTCTAGTTATGTTGAATTATATTAAAATATTCCAACTATGTTTTCTATATTCAACCCTAGAAATGTTGAGGAGGGTTTTCAAAGTACTACTTTTATTTTACATGGTTCATCTAAACCAATTCTTCATGGTTTCTTCTAAAGTATCTATGACATGAATAGTAACAACAATGACCCTAGACAACTAGATCTAGTAGTGTAATTAAATTATTAGTAAATAATACACGATTTCTAGAATAATCTAATAATTTATTAGTCTTTGAAAACCATATGCATATATGAATTACATATTATAACATAATATACAATAATAACACATTTTGATAAAATTATTATCCATAGATATTGTCCCTAAAATATACATATACTCTACCTATAAGTTTTTTTCTGATAAGAAAATCCAATAATAGTTATTATAGATTCCCAATAACAAGTATCACATAACAAAATATATGATGAAATAAACACTGAATATTTGATTTGGATAGAATAAATGAACAACATTAATCAATAATTAACTAAAATAGTGGATGTAATATACCCTTAACAATAAAATATGTAATGGAGAATAAAAATAATTGACCTCCTAAAAATAGAAAGAATAATGGCATAAATACTATCTTGTTGTCAATGATATTCTCTAAGTTAGTTATCTCTTTTGAAGAATAGATATAAATAAATAATAAATACATTTTTTATGATAACTATCAACACTATGATGTTCTAGACCTATATTCTACTTAGTATGTTCCCTGAGGCTTGTCTACCACATGGCCCCAAGCACATATCCTGAAATGCTAGAAGTCGCCGACAAGTAGTGAGGCCGTAGGGTTTTTCATTGGTGATACTATGAACTCATTACGAATGTTTATCATATTAGATGAATATAAATATAGTTAAATAGTAGAAGAAATATTTGTATACAAATGGACCAAGGTAAAATAAAGACAACAATACCAATGACTAAAATAAATGGAATAACAAATGTTGTTTACAAAAATTGAAGATGATAAATAGTTTCACTAGAAAAATAGAAATCAAGGATACAATATAGTAGGTAAATCATGTTCTAAAAAATATAATGGAAATCATTAGACTATCCAAAAAATCCCGAGATCCATCATGGTCATATGTTATCATGCTCCATCCGGAATAGGAAGAAATCATATGTTTGAAGTTGTTTGCTTCCCTTTATCAACACTAATGGTCATGTAATCTACTTCATGTACCGATGTGGAATGAAGAGGGTGTGAGATAAATCTATGTGGTCCACCACCAAAATTGACTACAACAGCCAGTCGGTGTAATGGAAATGTAACAGTATACATGAATGCGTATAAAAAGTAATGAAGTACTATGCAACTACTTTCCCATATACATACTTCAGCCATTGCCTAGTGTCTGGACATGTATCAAAATCATTATTTTATTAGTCAAATAATATAATAGGTCACGTTACAGGAATATGGTAGGTTCTATGTTGTAACATGGAAATGAGTAATGAAATTTAATAATGAAGTTCCGATGTAATAACCAAGGAAAAGTAGACCACAATAGTCACTAACTCTATAATAAATGTATTATGGTGAATGTTAAGAATGTAATACAAGGATAATATCCAAATTCATTCCCTAATGACATTCATTATGAGTTTAAGGATCACTTCCACTGTAAATTGATTATAAGGAATGATAAGGGCCATCAGCCGATAACCATGGCACTTACATCTCAATGATGGATCTGAGGAGTGCATCATAGGAATCCTGTAATAATATATAAGTTATCCTATAGTGTCATATCATATATCCAATCTAATGACCCATTCTTTATGTACCTAGAAATAAAATTTACATTGCGGAATATAGAATTTATTAAACAAAATATATTCCAAAAGACTATATTAGTTTAGAGTATTAGGAAAATCAGAACATAATATTCTCAGATAATAAAAGAACTTCAACATCTTCCCTAAAGATCGTCCAATTATGTTATCCTATATAAATTTTCTTTCTATCATGGGAAAAATAAAACATAAAAATTATGATCTCATGTTCTTAATAGGGGTAAAAATAGATAACATAAAACAAACCATATACATATCAACATAAAAACATTAACATAATGTTTAAACATAAAAATATGATGTCCAAAAATAAATCATGAATGTTTTTAAGGCATATATCATAAATGAACATTTACCGTGATAAAATTACATTTCTATAAAACTTGGAATTTTGAAAAAAATAGGCACCTAAAATTATTTCTATAGTATACAAGCCATTGTATCCAAAGACCATTAATGGGGAAAAATTCCATTACTGAACCAGGTTTAAATGTTGTTCTAGATATGTATTAGTAAAACAAATTTACAATTAATTAATGTCATGTATATATCATGAGATATAAATCATTACCCAATGATTTGGAGGGAGATATATATCTCACCCATGTAATAATGAAATAATTCTTACAATTTCCAAAAAAGATAAATTATTCATCATATCATAACCCATGAAATAAATAGGGTTTCTTAAATATCATTCCACCATAACATAATCCATAAAGAATATCATTTCATAAATAATGCAATAAAATAATAGTAATAATTTGGATAGAAAAATAACTCCATTCAAGAGCATCATCGTAGATGAATTATGTATATAAAAAACACTTAAACATAGTTCTTGAGAAAAATATCCTTTCTTCTTAAAACATTTTCTTTTATCAAAAGGCCACAAAATTTTCAATGAAATGAATTTATATTAAAATAAACATGAAATAGTGTATAGAAATACTCATTGAAATAAGGCTTCAATAAATTATTTAACTCCATTCATGTAGTATAAGTTAAACAAACAATATCTTCACACTTTTTTTGGAAGAGTCCAAGTGTACATTGTATTGTAAACAAAAGAAATATTTCTTCAATTACATGTACTAAAAGATAAAATTGGTTAAAATGACTGTAAACATACATAGAAAAATATTTTACATTTTATGAAATCATTTCATGAAAAAATGTTCATGGATGATAAATATATCACCAGTAAATACTTATTTATATAAAATGTCAGATAAAAATGAGATTGAAAAATTATCCCTTACCTTAGGTCTGACGTAACTCATATGTATCTGAACCTACTGTATAATGATTTAAAAAAATTTATGATTTATTTCATAATCACAATATTTTTTATGATATCACTTATGACCATATTTCCATATATTTGTTTGTAACATTTCATTGTTACTCGTTATTCTAGTATTAACTAATTTATGTTATTATGCATGTTTTGTCAGATTATTTATTCTTCCTCATTTTAGATTATAGTTATTTAATTTAAATTACGGTATTAAATAATATATATCATATTCATTCATTCTATTCATTTATATAGTCACAGTTTAATGATGATTATGTAGAATGAATCACATCGCACCGTGGAGACGGAAAGTCATACGTATGAACGAGCAATGATATAGTTCCCATAATTGTTGAGTACTATTAAGTGGATGTTTTATAAAATATCATAATTAGTTCCATGTTATAATAATCATATATAGTTTATAATTCCACCATTATACCCATCTTAGTATGGTGTTGTTGAAAAATAGATTACACGACGGTGTGAAGACGACTATCCGAACGTACGCCCGCGCAGTGATATAGTTTTTTGTAGGATGGATAGAAAGTGATATAGGGTTATTTTATTTATAATAAAATATTTGAATAATATTTATACATATGTTATTACTTTATAATTAAACAACGAATTTAGATGATGTATAAGAAGAAAAAAATTGAATGAATCCATAGAAACAATTATCTCTTCCTCGACGTGCCACATTTAAATTTCTAATTAGGGAACTATAGTTGGTTATTGAAGAATACCAGAACCTCTAGCATGAAAATAAGTAAGTTGAGAAGGAATCATGGTAGAGTGTGTCAGCTCTTTAATGATAAATATTAATTTATGAGGGGATAGAGGAGGTTCCCTTTTATAATTGAGGTGATGAGAATTTTAGAAACATCAAAAATATTAATTTATAATAAAATCCAACCCAACCTTAAATCCCCCAAAATTCCCCAATATCAAATATGGAATGAGATAAGGTTATAATATCAACAAAAAATAAATTCCAGGAAACTTTTTATGTCAATTTAAGAATTATCATTTTAATTGTCAATTAGTTATTCTATTTATTTTTAGTGGTTGTAATAAAATTCAAAATATTTAAGGGTTATAAATATTTACTTATATGGTGTTATTTGACCATATATAGATATTTAATAACAGTTTAGAACTTATAATTATCACTTTTTAATATTTTTATTTTTTAATGATTTTTAAATAATTTAATAAAATTTTGTTTTTATAAAATGTTAATTGTGTCAATTTTGACACTATTCAATAATTTGACTTTAAATAAAGTTCACATTAAAGATAAATTTGAACCAAAATATTTAATACACTAATAACATGCCATAATCTCCATAAAATTTTTGGAGCACTTTAATTAGTTCATAAGATATTTCTATTAATATTTTTAAAACTATTTATTTGATATTTCGATTAATAAAATAATTTCTACATCACTATTATGTCATTGTTAATGGAAACTATTTAACATCGAAAACATATAAATACATTTTTATGATGTATGTAATTATTTTAAATTTACATATACTATCTATAGTCTATATTATACCCAATTTATCCATATATTAAAATTATTAAATCTATATAAAATGAGATTTTGATATTATCCCACTTTCATTAGTTTTTATTATGTTCTTGTAATATTCATAGATAAGTGGCCATAAAGTGATTCCATTTTAAAAAATAGAATATACGGGTCAAATTTAGTAATCAAATAAGATTTTTATTGGTGTTAAGGTAATTTTATAATAATAATTTTTACCTTATAACCAAATTTATCTTTGACCATGGTAAAACAAATTACTAATTTTACTATTCATATTCCCTAAAAATAAAGTTATCCCCTTAAAAAAATTATGACATACTGATTCCAAATAGGGAATCTATTTTTCTAAATTAAAAAAACATAAGTTATAGTAATTAATTTAAAATTAATCTCACTATCGGAAAAAGCTGGGGTTTTTTAAATACTAAAACATTTCAAAGGATTAAAATGTTTGTACATATGAATTCAACGTAAAATTATTGGAAATCACTTAAATTGTATTAAACTATAAAAATATAATTTATTTATAAATAAATTTCATTTAATAATATATTTTAACCATATAAATTATTTATAGGAAAAAAATTGTTTCCAATTTAAATATAACATATTTTAACTATTTATCAAAATATGAATGTTATCGTAAAAATATAAAAAATTCATACCAAATAAAATTTTATATCCTTTATAAAAATAAGTGTTTTATTTTTTAAAATTGAATTTATTAAAATTTAAATATATAGATTTATAATAGTTTCCAATGAAACGTCCGCAAAACTGAATTTTTTGTAAAAATAATTCTTTTACTTGAAATATTGAATTTGTGATTATATCAAATTATAGAGAATTCTTAATATGAATTTTAATTTTATAAAATTAAATATTTTTTTATTAATATTCATAAATTATAGTGTATATCCATTAATTTTTTTTATAATATATCGTTGTTTAGTGAAACTCAGTATTGCATAAAATCATGCTATTGAGGAAGTTCACTCTTGCATTTAACACAAGCCATGTCTTGGTTTCATGTAGTGCAAGATTTATTTGGTGTTTCATTTAAAATAATACAACCATAGATTATTTATACATTGAAATAAATCCACACTTAGTGTGGCGTGAAATGAATTCTATCAATTGAACATGAAATTGTGTGTAACACAAGCTAGGTATAGTGTACCGTATACTACAAGCTAATATTGTGTTTTATATAGCAGAAGATATTCTTGGTGAATAATAATACACAATAAATAAAATACGTAAAATTAATCTCTCTTATAAAATCTCAGAGTGTTATATTCTACCCCCAAAAAATGAATTTCGACCTCAAAATTCTTTGGGGTTATAAATCATTTACTACTTGAATATTTCATTCATTGAAACCTACATAATAAAAATATATTCTAAACCATAATTTTAAAAAAGAAATCGAGAAACATTTAAGTGACCGAATGTAACTCATAACTATGATTTCACATAGGAGAACATAGGTGGAAAGTGAAAACATTGATTTCAAATAGAAATATAACCATCTTGTTCTGATCGACACTGATAGAGAATAAGGTTCTGATAATGTTATATACCTGAAATCCATAAACATATAATGATTTTAGGGACCATATGATTCATAAGCTAAGAAGGAATAAGGATAAAATTTTTGGTTTCAAGATCTTTTCCCGAATGATGTTGAATTTTAACATTATGAGAAATACATACATGGTTTCAATACAATCTCATAGTTTTTCATTCCATGAACAATTTCTACTGAATAATTTATTTAATAAAATGAAGGTGAATTTTTCATTCTTGATGTGTTTGAAGATCATGATATATAATGTTTGGGTATTCCATATGTCTCAACAAAATGGTTAGAACAAGTTGTCAAATATGCATATGTTCAACTATAGTGAGATAATACATTAATCTAACAAACATGAATTTTAATATAACTTATACAATAAATAAGTGGATAATATTAAAATCTTTCCATAAATTAGAAATCTTA
Source organism: Viscum album (assembly GCA_963277665.1). NCBI lineage: Eukaryota > Viridiplantae > Streptophyta > Magnoliopsida > Santalales > Viscaceae > Viscum > Viscum album. The sequence goes on from OY728156.1 coordinate 700,501,067, forward strand.
AACTTTAGAAGGAGGTGAACTAAGTTGAAATTACATTTTTCTCCCATATTTCATTTTTCAATTTCTTGTTATCACATTCCTATCACTTGAATATGTTAATCATGTATTCTATTTAAACATGATAATTACATGAATTACAATATAACCTTAGTGAAAACATGAAATCTATCAAAATTTTCTCTTTCCACACACCAAAAATACCAAAAATTCTATACACTCAAACAATGATGTCACTTTTTCCTTATATCAACCATGAGTTCATTAATAATTTGAAACGTCTCGTTATCTCCTTTTCCTTTCATTACGTGCATACCACATGATTTCCAAAAATAATTCAATCAATTTTCCGGTTTACAAATACCATATAATTTTGGAAAATCACAATGGACCAATACATAGATATTTTAAAATTCTATGATACTAAAAAAGATTCAATAATAGTGTTTTAGAATCCCATTACATAAATACTTAATCATTCAACCACTTCATTATCATACTCATCATCATAAATAGTGATCATATATGACTCCCCATTTCCTTTTTCATTAAGAGGATAATTACATAAGTAATAATTAACCCTAGGATTATAAAATTAGTTAGAATAATGCCCCATTTCCTTTCACTTGTAGCATTGATGTGTTGGCTGCCTGTTCTCTGTAGTCTTTTCTCTATTCATATCATTAGAAACCTCTTTCCCATTACATCAGCACTCAACTACTGGATGGCATTATTTTCCATACAACAATCATTTTTTAGTCCCTTTAGGACAATATCCACCATGATTATTTCCATACATTGGGCACAAAGAAACATTCATCTTCTTTTAACCATTGTTTTGATATTTTACTTAGAACTTCATCATACGTTTCTTATCAAAATCATGAGATGGATTTATAAAATCAACATAAAATTCTACCTTGATATCACAATGTAAAATTTATTTTTATCTATTTAAGTCTCTTATATCTATTTCGCTTATAAGAATTGGTTTTATGCCACTGAAGAATATATCAAATCCACTATTAGGTTAGATGATAAAGCTAGAATCATACCTTGAATGTGCTGTAAAATTCACCTAGTATGAACCAACTATTCCTCATACTTTTTTTTAAGATAAACGAACTCATTTTCCTAATTTTTTCAAATAATACAATGTAATTACCTATCGATAAAATGTTCTTGAACTCTTCCCTTTCAATGGATTCAATTTCATCTTGATGCCTAATATTTTTAATTAAAGTCCACCACTGGTCTACATTACATTCTAAATAAAAAACAAAAAAAAGTCTTATTCATGTTCCAAATAAATAAGGATGGAAAATATCATTTCAATTGTACTGATACATTGTTTAGCATCATATAGATAAAAATACCCACTGAACTAAGGTGGATGTTGCCTCATGAATGACTCAATAGAATTTTTTCCATTCTCACTCATTTGGGATTACAGAATGATTCATATATTTTATAATTATAGCTAGAAGATTATTCAATCCATATACCATAAAATTTAGTATTTCCAGAGGACAATAATTGACTTTCCAAGTTCATTGATCATTATCCAGGTTCCATTAGATTCTATCCATTTTCAAAAAACCAAAAATAATAGTGTAAGAGGAAAAAATAATACTAGTAAAACAACATAATAAAGGGGGAGTACATTCAACATATAAAATATTAGGTTTAATCCAAGGTTATTTGTGATCGTTGCTATAATTCAAGGATTGTAACCTATAGTTAAAGTTATCCTTAGAGACATCCCTAAACATACCGTAGAAATATCTCTACGGATCTCACAAATGTTTTTGAATCATAGTATCCCAAGGTTAACTAATCCTTATCTCTAATAACAACTTTAATGACACATGATTTACATGCGTGTAAATTATATTTCTTTTGTGGAATACGTAATACATTACGTAAAATATTTTCCCAAAGACCGTATTTGATCAGTTATTTGGAGACAAGGAACATATCTTCGAACTTGGAGAAATATCTTAATCTTATCCCATAATGATATTCTGCTTTTGTTTTCCTATATTAATCATTTCACTGAATCATGGGGGAATGAAAAAAAAGGGTGACCTCAAATTATCAAGAATGGTAAACATGAAGAACGTTAAACAAACCATAAACATTTGAATGTAAATACAAGAAAATAAAGTTTAAATATCAAAATCCAGAGTTAGGAAATAAATATTGGTATTTCATAAGGAATATATAAAAAAGGAAAATTAACCTTGATAAAATATAACTGGTATAAAACATGGAATTATGTAAAAAAAATAAGCACATAATATCATTTATATTGTATCTGAGGCATTATTGCTAAGACAATCAGAGCCGAAAAAGTCCATTACTGAACTGGGTTTACTTGTCAATATTTCCATGCATTAATGAACCATATTTACTTGTCATTCCAATCATGTCTATCTTATGATATATAAATCGTTACCCAAATCATTAGAGGGAGATATAGGTCACACCCATCTCATAATTAAATCATTCTTACATGTAACAGAAAACATAATTTATTCATCCTATCATAACCGTTAAATAAAATGGGGTTCTTAAATATCATTTAATCATAGTATAATCCATAAAAAATCACATTCTATCATTGAAATAATCAAATAATAGTAATAATAGGGATAAAAACATAACCCTATTAATAAGATTCATCTTTTATGGAAATTAATTTTGATAAAAACTTGAACTTAGTTCTTGAGTAAAATATCATTTATTCTTCAAAAATATTTTATTTTCCCAAAATTATATGCATTTTTAATATAAAATATTTTTTTTATAATAAACTTGAAATACATTCTAAGATTATTTTTTTAAATAAGGTGTAATGAAACTGTAAAAATACATTCATGTGGTATAATTTAAAAAACATCCTCCTCGTACATTTTTTGGAAAAGTAAATAATTATAACTTGTGGTAAAAAAAGATTGATTAATTATATACCATATATTAAAAGGAAGAAATGGGTAAAAATGAAAATAAAAATACATAGAATAATAATATAAATTTTATATAAATTTCATTAGAAAACATGGACTTTTATGATAAATATATCCCTAGTAAATACTTACTTATAAACAATCTCAGATAAAAATAAATTGAAAATTTATCGCTTACCTTAGGTATGATATGATTCATTTTATCCAAACATCGTCTATAATGATTTAAATAATGTGTAAAATTTATTCTAGATTAATAATAATTTTTACGATAACATTTATGGTCATATTTTCATCAGTTTGTTAGTAACATTTCCTTGTTAATTGTTATTCTGGTATTTAATGCTTTGTGTTCTTATGCATGTTTTTTCAAATTAGTTATTATTAATTTTATTGGAAATATTTATATCATTTATATAATGGTATTAGTATAATATATATCATATTTATTCATTTAATTTATTTATATAATCATGGTTCATGAAGATTATGCTGAACGAATCAAATCACACCATGGAGATGGTAAGTCATACGTTCGCACAAGGGATAACATCATTCCCATAATTGTTGAATGGTATTGAAGTGGATGGTGTATAGTATCCCATAATTTTTATCATTTTATAAGAATAATATATAGTTATTATTTCAACCATTATACTAATCCATCTAATGTGGTGGTAAAAAACAGATTACACCACGTCGTGTCAACGGTATGTCGTACGTACACACACGCGATGTTTTCATCTTTCGCAAGATGGAGAGAATATGAAATAGGTTTTTTTATTATTTATAATAAAATATAAGTATATTAGTGATATTGATGTTAATACTTTATAATTAAAAAACTATTGAAGAGTAATTATAAGTAGATAAAAATTGAAATAATTTGTCGTAGAGATTACCTCTTCCTTGACGTGCCTCCTTTAAATTATCACTTTGGGCAGAAGAGTTCATCTTTGAAGAAGACTAGAACCTCTAGAATGAAAATAGGAAAGATGAGAAGGAAAAATGGCATGGGGATTCCAATCATGAATTCTCATAATGAATATAAGAGGTGAGGGAGGAGGTGACTTTTTATAATAGATATGAGGTAAACTTTTAATAAAAAAAATTATTAATTTATAATAAACTAAAATTCATCTTAAAGTCATCCAAAATGACCCAATTTTGAAGATGAGAATATGTAGGGTTTTTATCTCATGATCTAATAAATTTTAGACATGGTTTTATGTCGATTTATGAATTATCATTTAAAATAACACTTACTTGTTCAATTTAATTTTACTTGGGTTAATACATTATAAGTATTTAATGGTTATAAATATTTACTTTTATGATTTAAATTTAAAATAAATTGTTATTTTATAAAATTTTCGACCTTATAATTATCAATTTTTAAATTTTAATAATTTTTATGATTTTCATATAATTTAATAAAATGTTATTTTTAAAAAATGTCAATAGTGTCAATTTTGAAACTATTCATTTTTTTAACATTAAATAAAATTCAAATTAAAGCTAAATTTTATCCATATAATTTAATAAACTCTTAACAAATCATGGTCACCTAGAAAATTCGTTGAGAACTTTAATTATATCATTTGAAATTTCTTTAAACATATTTAATACAATTTATTTGATATTTTATTCATAAAATAATGTCTATATCCCTATTATGTCATCGTTAATAGTAATTATTTTATCTATAAAAATTATTAATAAATATCTATAATGAAGGTAATATTTTTAGATTTTATATACTATCTATATTCGATATTATCTCTTAGTTATCCATATATTAAAATTAATATACAAATATAAAATTAGAATGTCACATTTTGTCACATTCTTTAGTTTTTATTACATTCATGTCATATTCATATATTAGTGGCCATAATGTAATTCCATTTTGATCAATAGATAATATGGGTCAAATTTATTCATCCAATAGAATTTTTTAGGTGGTAAAATTACTTTATAGTACTATTTCATTTATTAATTAATTTATTTACCATTAACCATTGTAATAAATATAATTACCAATGTTATTAATCATAATTCCCAAAAATAAAAGAATCCCTTTGAAATAATTTGGACCTTCCGATTCAAATATGGAATCCATTTCTCAAAAATCAAAACACAGAAGTTGAATTAATTAATTTAAAATTAATCCCATTGTTGAAAAAAACTAGTTTTTGTTTAAAAGTTAAAACATTGAAAATGAGTGTAATGTTATTACATATGAATTCAATGGAAAATTAATGAAAATGACATAATTTTTTTAAAATAAAAAAATATATTCTATTTATACTTCAATATTATTCAATAATAATTTTTTCCATATAAATTTTTCAATGAAAAAAGATGATTTCAATTAATATTTAGCTTATTTTTACTATTCGTCTAAATATAAATGTTATCAAAAAAATATCAAAAATAAATCAAACAGTAATTTGTATATCCCACTACAAATTAAAAAGTTTATTTTTTCAAATTTAACTTATAAATGTGTAAGAGTCTAGATTTAAAACTAGTGCTCCACTATATTCCGTCAAAACTGCATTTTTTGGAAAAATAATTATTTTATTGGATAATTTGATTTTGTTAATATATCACATTATAGAAAATACAAAATCTTAATTTTTATATTACAAGATTAAAAATGTGGTCAATAATATACTTAGAGGCTAATTTATATTCCATTATATTATTTTAATAATACTTCATTTTTAGTGAAGATTATTTTTTATTACAATATATTCAATGAAGGTTTGTATCTCTTGTGTGTAATGAAAGCCAAGACATAGTTTCATGAACTGAAAGCTTACTTTGGTTTTTTGTATAAAATATTCCAAAATTAATTCATTTATACATTAAACAATAACTGTACTCAGTGTTATGTGAAATAAATTCTATCGAATGAACCTGAAACTATGTGTTACATAATCCAAAAATAGTGTTCTGTATATTGTATAATAATACTATGTAGCATATAGTGCACGATAAACTTGGTGTAGCATATAAAAATAGACATCAAAAAATTAAAATAATCAATCTAATAAAATCTTGGAGTGATACATTCAATGAATAGAAAAGGATCGGGATCTAGGTGGGGTTCATCCTAAGTAAGATGTATCTTTATATAAGAATGGGGTTCTCGAGTTCTCAAGGAATTCCATGAAAAGAATCCAAGGAGATATCTAATCATTCAATTCATTTGTAAAAATTAATCCTGTAATATTTAATTTTAAAATCCTTCCATTTCATTATTTTGAAAAGGCCATGTACCATTCATCCTTTTAATCAAGTCATAATTAGTTGATAAGTCCATTTGGTTCAAGAATTTCCTTTAATCATTTTGACAAGTCCATGTAGCATGAAAATTAAATAATTAAATTTAATGAACATTCATTAACTAAGGTTTATTATGCTACCTTCCATTAATGTGTAAGTGGTGATACAGACAAACAACCTATTAATAATTTACATTTAATTTGATCAAGTCTTATAATTAGTATACTTTTCACTTTACCTTTCACGTTTAATTATAAATTTGAAGCACTTACCTTAGGTTGGTCAAGTAGTGAGAATACATAGTACATTGCAAAATTAAATTCACAACATAAATAAGGACATTTAATATAGGAAAGTTTATCCTTATAAAGGTGAACCCAAGGCACACCCATAACATGGGTCAACTTGTCAAAACCCTAAAACAAAATCAATGTCAAAACATCATACATTGGCTGTTGATAATTGTGGGAATAACTACCATCTAGTAGTCAAATATTTCAAAATAGAATAACCATATGATTCTAATGATTATAAACATGGTATATAAAATCAATTAACGGGAACCAATGAAATATATGGTCCCCAAACGACAATTCCAAAATCAAAAAACTTGAGGGATGAGTTATAGAATACACTCATAGGTGGCATGTATGAATATAATCCTATTGTATTTGACCTTATTTGGAATATTTAAGAGTATATCTAATAATGTGGAAAAATTCTCACCCCACGATAACAAGGGCAGGGGATAAATAGAAATAAAACGGCTTAAACAGTCTTAAGTACTAAACATTGTGCAACAAACGTGATGAATGAATGCTCAATCAGTTTCTGAACAATAGAGAACTCATGACCCCAATAAATTTCCAATAAAAAATTTAATATGAATGAAAAATATATTAGTCCCACTGGATCTCATAATAAGAAGATGGATGGGAGTTAATAGATCAGTAAGAAAAAAACTATGAAATTTGGTTTTGTCTAGAATTTTCCATCTTCATTGGTTTCCATACATTGTCTCAAACATGCATCAATTGTGCTATATTTCTAGTTTTCCCAAAAAAGATAGGTTATGGGTACTTAAAAATCCCCAAATACACTTGAGAGATTTTATAACTCATTAAGCATAAATATTAGGTCTAAAGTAATGATTTATTCCAAAATTTAATGGATCCTTACCTGACTGAAAATTGGGTTCTTACAGTCTTCCCCCCATAAAAGAGTGCATCACTGAGTTCTCCATCCAATGGTGGAGAAACACTAATGGATAATGATTAAGGACACTAAGCATGTACATCAGCCTCTTTCTCCCAAGGCATATCTTGTACGCATCCATGATACCATAGAACGTGTACTATAGGGGCAAATTATCCTCAAGTAATGTTTTTGTTCTATTCGACGATGAGTTTTGGATACTATGTACAGTTAGAATCAACATCTAACTAAACTTCCACATGTTCAAATGTATGATCTTGTTCATCCTAATATTTTAAAATCTTTGAAAGATGTATGTTTTTTTTCATTTCATGGTACCACTATGGTAGAAGCAACCGATAAGCTACCAGTCTGAATCTTTCATGGATCTCATGTGGGCCTACATAAGTAGGTGATAACTTCCCTTGCTTCAGTAACCATGTGTTCCATGGACTTTGTGATACCCAAAAGAAAACAAGATCCCCAAACTCTTACTCTATAATAAATCTATTTCGATCATAAAAATATTTATTATAGAGTGGGTAGTATTCATTTGATTTTTGATCAGCCGAACTTGCTATGTTGTCTCTTGAATATGACAAGGACGTAGTAGGGCTGCCTCACCTACCACTATCTCATACAGGGGTGAACAGAACCCCCAACCATATAAGGCCTCAAATGAAGACTTTTAAATTTACTCCAAGAAGATTTATTTATATTATAACTCAATGAGAGGGATATTATTTTTCAATAGATCTCCAAAATCATGGACACATGCTCAAAGAATATCCTTTAGAACCTGTGTTGTATGATTTGATTGTTCATCTGTCTAAGGGTGAAATGTTGATAATCGACGCACTAATGTTCCCAAAACCATCTACAATACATTAATGAACTATTATTGGAAGTTATCATCAATATTTGATACAATATTATGTGGGACCTCGTGTAGTGGTATGATTTAAGAAACATACAGTTTTCCCTGATCATCAACTAAAGAATATCCCGATTAGTAATGAACTAGGATACATTTGTCATTCTATCATTGTAAACACATATACTGTCACCTCCTCTAGGAGACCAATGTAATCCAACTACAAAGTCTATAAAAACATATTCCCATTTCCATTCTGGTACTACGATCATCTTTGGAAATATTTTAGGTCTCTAGTGCTCCACCTTCACCCACAAACATGTGGAAAACCTTGTGATAAACCCTGCAATCTATTGTTTCATCCTAGGCCACCCATAATGGCAGTGCATGTGTTGATACATCTTCTATCTTCCTAGATGAACATCCCACTAAGATGTGTGGGACCCTTTTATCAAATTCTATCTCTTATTTTTTGGGACCTAGACACATCCAGTGATGGATATGATGTCATCCTGGTCAACAGACTTATCCAGAGGTAGGTTATCTCATGATATACTCTCACGAAGTACCAAAAATTAAACATCAAAAATTTTAAAACACCCCATGTTATAAAAAAGGGATGGTAACTACCCAATATTATAGATAATAATAAACAAGACTATCAGTAAAATAAAGTTCATCCTCCTATAAGAGTCCCATTAACATCTTTTCATCACTATATTTTCGTATTTCTTGTGCCTGTTATTTTCATCTCAGTGCATCTACAGACACATTAACCTTCCCAGAAGTATAGGCAAGCACACAATAAAATGAATTTAGTTATTTTACACATATCCATTATTTTAGGTTCATTTCATGCTAAGTAATTACTTATATTAGACATGTGTGGTTAGTATACACAATAAAGTCCCCACTGAAAAGATTCTTTCTCTAGCAATGTACTACATGGAAAAATACTTCTAAATCTAAGTCAGGTGCTGGGAAATTTCTCTCATCTGGATTCTACTACCAAGATTCATTCACAATGACTGTATTTTACCTTATCACTACTCCTAGGAAGATTCTAGATGTAACTATAGACATTATATTTTAGGTAATCACTTTGTGGTGTACACTAAAAACAGTATCCTCAAATATAACATTACATAACATAACCAAAATACCAGACAATAGAAATGGTTCAAATATCAATACTCATTCGATTTTGAGATTTCAAATAAGTATCTAAGGGTAAATGTTGATGTAGATTCATTGAGTTGGAAAAATAAGGTAGAAGTAATACTAGAAGCTGGCGATTAATAAAAGTCAATGCCCCTCTTCTTTGAAATGAACCTAGAGTTTCATGATAGTGATGAAAAATATTATCTCTCATATTTTGTAGTTACCTCTTAACTCCCTCAGATGTTGAAGGGTAGAAAATTTCTAGATCCTGAAGGCTAGGTACTCTGTGAGAGTATATCAAGAAATAACCTACCTCTAGATTAGTCTGTAGATAGATATGACATTATATGTATCCATGGATGTGCCTATGTCCATAAAAATATGAGAGAGGAGTTGATTAATGTGTCCCATTACTCTTTGGGGGTAGTTCATCCATGCATATTGATGATGTATTAAGACATGTGATGATAGTATTGGTGTCCTTGGATGATGTGTTAGATATTAAGCTTTATTACTAGTTTCTCCACCAGCCAGCGGGTGATGTAGGATCACTAGAGACCTACAAGCATGTTACAAAAACTTGTAGTTCTAGGTGGATAGGGGAATATGTTTCTATGGACATTGTTATCGTTTTACATAGGTCTTGTAGAGGTAGTGACACTATATTGGTTGTCATTGTGAGAATGATGAATATAGCCCACTACATTTCTATTCTAAAGATTTTCTCGGTTGATGACTTGGTAAACTATATATCTGTGTAATGATTTGACAACATGGGGTCCCACATATATTCATTTTATATAGGGATGCTCATTTTTTATCACGGATCTAGTATGAAATGTAGAAGGCTATGGGAACATAGGTGCTGATAAGAAAATATTTTCACCCATAGACTGATGGACAATCAAAACAGACAATACATGCTATAAAAGATATGCATCGAACATGTGTCCATGATTTAGATTGTTCTTGGGAAAATAATATCTCTATAATGGAGTTTTCATATAATAATTGCTTCCAAGAGAGAATTCAGATGGTTCATTTTGAGGCCTTATATGGTTGGTCGTGTAATTCACCCCTTTGTTGGATAGAGGCTGGAGAGGCAGTCCTACATGGTCCTCATCTTGTTCAAAAGACATCAGAGTAGGTTTAGGTGATCAGAAATCATATTAATACTACCAAGTCTTGATAATAATATTATTTCTATCACCAATGATGACCAGTACAATTTGAATTCAGTGATCATGTTTTCCTTCTATTATCAAACAAGCTAGGGAATTGATGGCTACAAAAGTAAGAGAGGATATCACATTATCCTGTTTGTTTTTTTGAGATCCTATAAAGATTCAGGTTACTACCCAATCAGTTTCTACTACCTCAATTGAACTGATCCATGATTAACATCGTCCATGTTTCACTACACCGCCAATATCATGTCGTATTATCTCAAACCATGGAACCTAAGGATTTTTAGTTAGTTGATGACGATACCATTGAATAGTATCCAGTACGCATCATCAACCAGAGCACAATGGTTCTACGAGCCCGACATATGTTCACATTAGATATAATTTTTCTCTGACTATTTTTAACACCCTTGTAAGAAGAACGTGGGGACAAGTTCATCTAGGGGAAAAGACTATAATAAACCAGTTTTTCATATAGGTAAGTATCCATTACATTTTAGTCTAATCTATTTCGTTGGACCTAATATCAATTCCTAATTATTTAGAAAAATTATCATGGGTTTCAAAGGAATTTTCGAATCCCAAAACATATTATTTATTGTAAAATAATCCATATCGCACTGTTAGCACTGGGTTGGTGCATAGTTTGGCGAACCAGGCATATAGAAAAATCCAGATAGAACCAAATCGCATAGTTCAAGAAGTGACATGTAAGAAAACTAGTAATGTTCCCTTTCTTCCTACATACACATGAATGGATTGCTCATGGATTTTCATACCTTTCTAATAAAATAAGAACATGTTATTTTTCATGGTAATTTTATTCATTTTCTATTAATGTTATATTATGTCCCCTCCTTCTTCCCAATCCGAGATCTAGTGAGATTAAAAAATATCTCTCATTTTTGATCGTTGATAAAGTAAATTCTATTGATCAATAGATATATTTTATTTGGGATCCGATCGAGCTTACGTTCATCATGTTGGGTGTGCAACTATACATACTCGATGTCATTTAATCAATTATCATTCTATTTTTATCTCTCCCCATTTTTTGTTGTGTGATAATTTTTCATATTTTTATAGTTGTAAAATGATATGAGCCAAATTTGGGGTCAATACCAGAGTAAGATATTTGTAAACGACAAAGTTGGTTTGTTTATAACTCATCAGTCATGTTTAGTGATTTTGGAATTGCCATGTGGGGCCCACCAATTTCATCTTATGCTATTAATAGAATTTATATTTCATGATAATAATCATTATACATGTATGGTTATACTCTTTAAAAATATGTGATTAAATGTTTATTACTACTTAAAATACTGTTTATATTCAATCGTTGTGCTACACATTAGTAATGAGGGAATAATCTCCCCATGGACAAACCCCATAGACTGACTACTAGTCAGTAGCCTCTAGCATTTGGGGAGATGCACATGAGGCCATGTGTCCCACTGGGCTCAGGGAACCTACTAAGTTGCATCGGGGTTCGGGATGTCAATGGAAATCAAATGACTATCCCAATAATCCCAATATGTAGATCGATGAACATATATCAAGAAACATCTATAATTGTATGCAATCAAGTGTTCAAATATATATGATTCTCTTTATCAACACATGTATTCAAGAAATATACTCTGGGTACCTACTGGTTCCCGAATGGGGTGTGATAAAAATCTCGGTGGTCCACCACCGACAATGTCTATAACATCTGACACATGTAATAGAAATGTAATAGTTTGCAAGGATGCATGTATAATGTAATGTAGTACAACATCACTAAATACCCAACTATCTGTCTTAGCCTGTGACCAATGTCTGAACAAGGAACAAATTCACTAGTTGATTTCTACAAGTTCATAATATTTAACTTGATAAAAATATTGTATGTTCCATGTTTTAACAAGGAATCGAAAAAGGATTTTTAAAAATTATATTACCAGGTAATTACCAAGGAATCATAGACCTCAAGGGTCAAGAACATAGTAATAACTACAGCTTGTCTAAGGGTATGATTATTATCCTAAGATTATAGCCTAGGGATTTCTTTAATGGGAATCCTATTGAGTCCATGGATTTCAACCATGGTAAAATGGGTATAAAAAATGACTGTTCTCGATGGGAATTAACCATGGAACCTACATATAAATGGTGGATCCAATGAGTTTATCCAAGGTATATTGTAAAAATATTGATGGGTTCATATAGTGTCATATTAGGCATCCAAATAATAGACAAGGATCATGATCTATGTGTGTCTCAACATATGAAATCAATATCCTTGAATCATAAAGGGGTTCCTATGTGGTCAAGGAATTACCTAATAAGAATCCAGAGTGAGCTCGAGTTATTCCACTCACATTTTGATAATTATGTTATGTTGCATTTAATTTGGTTAAATCATTTCCCTTCATTAGTGTGATAAGTTCATGTAGTATGAAACCTTTTAATAATTCATAATGATTCAATAAGTCCATTTGTTTGATGTGTTTCCATTCAATAGTGTGAAAAGGCCATGAAGCATGAATCCTTTAGTAATTCAATTTATAGAATATAAAATAATTAAGGATAATTATTTTACCTTAAATAGATGTGTTGTTTGTTTCTCTAGACCTAAATCATATTAATCATTAAAATTTAATCTGGTCAAGTAATATACTTGGAATACATGCCAATTTACCTTTCACATTTAATTTTTAATTTCATGATATTACCGTATTTGAGTCAAGTTGTGAGCGTACATGGTACATGAAAAAATTAAATTAAAAATATAAATCAACTAATTTAATATAGGAAATTGTACCCAATGAATGGTATTTCCAAGGCACACCAAAATGATGGCTCAACATGTCAAAACAATTAAATGAAAATAAAATCAAAAAATCCTTCATGGGATGTTGAGAATTGTGGGAGTAACCACCAAAAAAGTAATATAATATTTGGAAAGAGAATAACCATAAAAATATAATGATTATAATAACGGAATATAAATTATATTAACGACACATGAGGAAATTGATGTTCTCCACACGATAATTCCAAAATCAATGACCTTCATGGATGAGTTATAGACTACCCACCTTAGGCTTGTAAAAAATTTCACCCCTAGAGTCGGCACATGATTTTGCTTAGATAGTTGTAGACATAAAAAGGAAGAAAAATTCTCACACCTTGATAACTAGGTGGACAACAAAAGTGAATATGAAAGTATTAAACAAAATTGAGTACCTACTATTTCTCATCCAATATGATTAACAAAAGCATCCTATGATCTCAGATGAAGGAGGTATCTTGATATATAGATTTGGATTCAAAAAGATCAATAATTAGGTGAAAATAGTTAAATTCTATGGGATATCAGATTAGAAAGAATGAGGGGATATAAGAGATCATTAATTGATGATATATAAAATTACCCAAAAATTTAGCATTTGCCCGGATTCCGAAAACGGTTTAACAAATTGTGAGAAAACCATGAACCTGTACCTAGGTATAAAGGTCACCTACAAATTTATTCTGCATGGACAAGTGTAGATCCTATGATTTGTTTCAGTCTAGAATTATCAATCTGCATGGTTAGCCAAATTGTGAAACAACCATGTGCTAACCATGAAAAATGGGTAGTTTTCCCAATAAAGATAGGTTCTAGGCTCTAAACATGCCCCATACACCACTGATACATTTTCTAACTCATTAAGAATCCAAATTAGGTCTATTGTAAATATTTATGTAAAAATATTATGTATCCATACACGAGTATAAATATATGATCTTTTAGACACGTCAAATGTTTTTATAATTTTAGGCCACACCCATCTCTAGCTTAATTCTACTGAATTCACCATATAGTTCACGAAGACCATTATCAAAATTTCTTTTGGAACATGATTATGAATAAAAACTAGAATATCTATTTATTTATAAAAAAATATCAAATACATCCCCATTCAATAGAACTATATTGATTTTGAGGATGAAATCACATAATCAACATACAATTCAATTGGAATCATAAAAGTAATAGGTATTGACCTTATGAAAAAATATATGGGTGGGGGATCCTTAAATGTTATAGGTTATCCATAGATGATGGTAATTGGGTTATGTAGTTTTCAATGGTAGGATACCATGGAAATGGTTGGAAAAATATCATTGTCTTGTTTCATTAAGAGTAACTGAATATTACTAATCATATTTCATTAGAATGTATCACGAGTTGTGAATCCAACATGAAATTCCTTATAAATTAGTGTGATGATTGATTATATAATAAAACTAACATATTTGGGGTGATTTTATATACTTATTTCTATTAAAAACCCTATCAAAATTATAGTATCTAAATATTGATTTATTTTTTTAGAAATTACAATAACTTTTACATCAAAAAAACAGAAAACTATTTTTCCACCATGGAAAAAGAAAAATCTTGAATTTAAATCATATTAGAGAGGTATAAAATTTTATAAATTTAAATACCATAAATTTCATGATTAATATGAAAAATTACATCAATAAAAATATATTACCAACACAAAAGGGAATTGGTTGTTATTATATCATTCTTCCAAAAAAATGAAAATTTAGACAAACACCCCCACATGTGTATTTGGAAACAACTGACTCATAAAATCATGAAATAAAATAATTCATCACAATAATTAAATAAAATTAATAAAGCAGTTTCAATATATTATATCATACACATGTAGTGTATAGAATACATAATATAAATTATTAATGTTAAACAAGACTATCCTCAATGAGAGGAATTTTAAATGAAAACCCTTTAATATTTTCTTTACATTCTCAAATATACATTATACATATTGGGGACACAAATTTTTCTTTGATGAGTTTTTATTAATTAGTTACTTATTCTCTGTAAATGTTTGCAAAATATGCAAAGTGTATGTAACTTCCTAACCCGGATGCCACTAAATTGGTGCTCCGAGCCGGTTCGCCACAAGGCCTTATGCACGCCTCCCCATACGCTAGAGGTTGTTGACTAGTAGCGAGGGCCTAGGTTGTGATAGTGGGGAGACTATGCCCTTATACCAAAGTAAGAAAATAGCAGAAATAACTAAGTATAATACATAGTGAAAAGTAAATAGAGTGCGATAGTAATAATCAACTGAAATAGAACAAGCTGTAATATTAAAATGTTGTAAAAGCCCAAACAACTATGCAAAACAATACAACACTGGTTACCCACCGGGCCAACCATACAAATACCAGTACAAAAGAAGATGAAAGTAAATGTACACGGCTCTACTACTAACTCTGAGCCAATCCACGTGCCTGATCTCCAGAAAATATCGAACTGCAGCATCCTGATCAGTAGAACCACTCGAGCAGCACCGCTCGATCATGCAACACTGGGCCTTATCCCTATCCACCATGCATCTCGTTCTCAAACTGAAAAGCAGATATAAGTTCTACATGTCCACCGAGGTGCACGTGCAGGGGTGAGAAAAAATCTCAGTAGGGCACCTCGACAAGAAACCTATAACTGTACTGCTAAAAGTGTATGCAACAACAATGTGCTTAGCCTAGCTGGAACACAACAAAAGGAAGTAAACCAGACGTGAAACCACAGTTGAACTCAGGGCATGTAATCCATGTCAACTGGGAAAGTGCCACCATGGTTTTGCATATATATATATACATACACATGTATAGTCCCATACCTATACACATATACATAAATATGAATATCCGTGATTAATTGATTCCAATAACAAGAAACAACATCAATAGTCGATCCTTGGGACCATAAGACTGATCTCTTGGATATATTGTTCAAGGGAATTGAGATGGACATCATGCCACTCAAGTCATGTATCATTAAGTCGATCTATGGGTCTGTAATCCCATCGACATATACCTGCTTCAGCCAATGATGGAAAAATATTTCTCCGAACAAGGTTAACAAAACAAGTATCCCTATGGGAAGTACTCATAGCCAATCCCCTCCGGTTCAACCAAACAATACAAGAAAGCAGATAACACAACAGGTAACCCTCTAGAAGGTACTCAAAGCCAAACCCTCTGGTCATATCCAAGAAGTACCAACAACCCTCTGGGTAGTGCACTCAGCCTAACCCCACTGGTTTGGTCTAACGAATTTATGTGACTCTCTGGGGAAGCACACTCGGTAAATTACCATTATAGTCTAGGGTAGTCAGGGACTCTCTGAGGAACATCACGCGGTCTAACCCTCTTAGCCCCAAGGTCTAGAGACTCTCAAAAGAAGTTATCTCAGTCAATTCCTCCTATAGCCTCAGGTATACCACAGACTCTCTGAGGAAGCTCACTCGGTCAATTCTTCCTCTTGCCTAGGAAGATTCTTAAAATGATTTAGACAAAGTAAGACTCTCTGAGGAAGATCACTCAGTCTACCCTCTTGTAGTATATAATATCTAAGACTCTCTAGGAGCTCACTCGGTCCATCCCTAATAGTCTATAATGTCTACGACTCTCTGGGAAGCTCACTCGGTCTATCCCTTATAGTCTATAGCACCAGGTTCTCTCAGCCATGTGCCAGTCAGTGCATAATAATGCTATAAGGCCAAAGTACACCTATATGGTTACTTGGCTAACTCGTCTATATAAACAAGAATGTGAAGAAAAACAATCCATCCTACTATCACAAGGAATGGAAAACAAGGTAGCCTAATAGGTAATCTAGACCAAATGGTATAAAACTAAGTAACATGGGAAAAAATATCCACAACAAGGTAAAATACACTATTTACAACCAAGCCACCTCTACTTAGGAACACAAGGAATAGTAGTCATCCAAACAAACAAGAATGACGCATCATGTCAGGCTCAGCATCAACCAACCAGGAAGCACCTCTAGTAAACACTACAACATCAACAAACCAATTCAGATATAAATCAACAAAGAGGGTGGCCCGAAAGCCCAACACAACAACATCAAAGCCACAAAGGGATTACTAGTTTCGCATGGGTTATAGGTGACACCCGATAACCATCTCTACCCGAACCTGACATAACAACTCCGGGTTAGTCATACAACAAGAACCCACTGGGTCCCTTAATTCAAACTCTAAGGAAGCATCATACTCGGGATTCTCCAGGCAAGACGAGTGAAGGCACCCTACGCGGGATCCTTAACAAGGAGTAAGGGAGGAATATTATACGAGATCCAAAAAGGAAGGAAAACATAGGCATTCCATATCACGATTCATATCAAAGGAAGAACAAGAGAGATAGATCTTACAAGGGACTCCCTAGGCCAGCACACAAGCAAAGGCATCCCTCATGGGATCCTTAGAAGTACTTAGTCTCAATGCCTCATAGGCCAAAAGGGAACGTATCCCATGGGTAATGTTTTATAAATCATGGTTTATGATAGATATATCATAGCTCATCTACAATTAATGGTCTCAACTATGTTGGTCCGAACACGCAACCTATCATCCACCCCATGTCTCCCTCTCCGGTGAAAACTAAACTCAATAAGTGGAGGAAGAACCCATAAATTTATGTGGGAACCACAAAAAATCCCTTTATATTACCTATAAATGTAAAAAGGATTCCAAAATTGTGATATATGTAGAAAAAACGCTCAGAATCGACTACTCACACACCATCTTATGACTTCAAGAGCCCATGATATCTCAAAATTACTAAACTGAAGCAGTATATGGAAAGAGTATATGGCCAGAGCACAAAGGGTCTGCCAGTTTAATAGTACACGGTGTGCAATTTACTGTACAAGGCATGTACTATTCACAAAAAGTTAGGTCGTGTCCATTTTCACCTGAACACATGCCCATGTACCACTACACGACGTGTAGTCCTTGAAAACCACTAAAACTGTGTGCTATTCCACACGACCAGCCACACGGCTACTCATTATACGGCATGTACTTAATGTAAATAGTGTGTAATTAAGAAAACATCTTCTTCCCCGAATGGTAAGAACACACGGCATGTACCCCTGGAATACATGCCGTGTATTCTGGGTTTTCTGACGGGAAAACCATGAAAACACCCGAAACACCCATTTTTTCCGAGAAAACAACAGATCAAGCTCCATGGGCATACAAGCAAGAAATATATGGATTAAAAGACTTATAACAACATGTTTGAAGATGATCTATGGTGAAAACATAAATGGGCCTTCTTTTGGGTGGAAACCTCCGAAGCTTCTGTTGATTTCACGGCTCTCGGTTGCCACACGCCGACTCAGCACGTCGAGACCTTCGAATCGGTACCACCATCGCCTTCCTTATCTCCCATTTTACCGATCTCCAAATTCTCCCATAGGTCACAAAAATGAGGAGAGGCTATGAGACGTTTTCAAGGAGGAGGATGGAAGAAGAGAGAAGGAAATAAAAAGAAAGAAGAAAAGAAAAGGAAGAAAAAGGGGCACGGGTCGGCACTGATGCCCGACATGAGTTTATCCCTTCCCTAGGCTAAACACTTCATTATGAAATCAACGGTGCAGATGGAAACTCAAATCGATGCTCCGTTTAAAAGTTATTTCCAAATAAACCTACACGAATAATTGAATATTTAATTTAATAATATTAAATATTAAATATTCTGCCAAAATTCAAACAGCTCAGATTTCCTCCAAACTCTTTTCCTAGGGTAAAATCCCTATTCCGAGACCAACAGAGCTATCAGAAAAATTATCCAAGGTTAGATGGTTGGGGAAAATAAAAATTTAACCCCTCACGAGCATCCAACAGCAAAAATTCAAATTTCTGCTCAAAACCACTGTCTGGAAAAACACGGGTTCTTATAAACTCCCCACCATAAACCTTCTCGTCCCTAAGAAGACCAGAAAAATGACCAACAACAGGACCAACAACCATTCCCCCAACACGAGCATCTGCATAACCTAGCTACCTGAACAGCCCAACGACCAGCCCTAGCATTAACAACCACCTTCTACATAGAAGACATTCAACTACAACCAACTGGTACTCCCCACCATAGGAATACCCTTGTCGTCGTCTTAAAAGAAAATTCCGAGATCAAAATCCCACTGGAAAACACCGAAGTTTAACCTAAACAAGGAAAACCACCCTCAAATGGCCAATGGTGCACTCCCCACCATGTGGCTTTCCTTACACCACTTCAAGAGCATAACCAGAACAGGTTTCACCCTCAAAAGGGAAGGAAATTAAGAAATAAAAAAGGAGCTCGATGTAGGGTCGTTTCTCTCTCAGCATATTCAAGACGAATCAAGATAGCACATGATCGTCTCTTACAAGAGTACACTATGATTTCACCGAAGGCATGTCCAGATCCCTATGAGCCACACTAACATCCTGCCAAAACTTGACCAGGATTCAATCATGGGTCAACCATTTAACGATAAACCGAAATTTCAAAAATTCACCTGTACAACAGAAACATCAGAAACACTGGTCGACCAGGCTAGGAACCTAAACATGCCTACTCGTAGAAACCTGTAGGGAAAAAAACACCACCAAAGGCACTAGAAAATGCTGGCCAACCTTCTCACCTAGGTTTCCCTAAAATGGAACAAACATCGACCTACAAAGTTTTGATTCAAATCCATGGTTATATAGGTCTTCCACCTAGCCCTACAGAAAAAACCTCACAACTAAGTCACAATGTATAACAACCTAGCCCAAAGGATCAAAAACCACTCAGAAGATGGTAATGATCACAACAACCAAATAAATCCAAAACCGAAACATAGCCAACAAGGGCCCTGATATTCTTCGATCATCGTCAGAAAGAACTTTTCCCTAGAGGTCACAAACAAAACAAAAGAGGAAAGCTGATCTAACACCCAAGCAGAAGAGTAACTGAACTAACACCCATCAAAAATTCATATACTAGAATACCCCATGGGGGTAAAGTTTACAAGAAAGGCCATGGTATCTATTGACATCATTCTCAGTGATCCGACTAGATAACCACAGACCTGAGAAACAACACCCAATAAAGGGGTTAAACATAAAGGAAACACATTCCACATCGACCAAACAGGGTCACTGAACGACCTGTGCACGAGCATGGAGTCATCATCCTCACACCAACGCCTCAAAGTAGATCCACATAACCTTCTATCAGAGTAAAAAGTGTGTGTAAGAATACCCAAAGGTCTCAATCATCCGAAAATGAACACACTAGGTGGCCTATATGCTGTGAATCATATGTTCCTAGTATGATGTATGAGACGCCTCTTGCCTTTGCCGGCCAAGAGTCAAAAACTATCCCCAACATCTTACCAATGGACAGGAGCCAGATATCAATAGTAAATCATAACACCACACAACATGTGCATTGCTCAAGGAGAAAATCATAGACAACTGTAACATCACAAAATAAGAACAACAATCCCAAACCCTGGTAACCAGGACTTCTAACCGGAACAAGTGTTCGTGACCCACCAGCCCGATATCCATCACAGGTTCCGACACATTCCTAATACTAATGTCTAACGTATCCCAAATAGTAATAACATGGAAATAAAACTCTTCTGATACCACTTTGTAACGTCCCGACCCAGAAGCCACTAAATCGGTGATCCGAGCCAGTTCGCCACAAGGCCTCAAGAACGCCTCACTGTACGCCAGAGGCTGGCAACATGCAGCGAGGGCCTAGGGTGTGATAGTGGGGAGACTATGCCCTCATACTAGAGTAAGCAAATATCAGAAATAACTATGTATCATACCCAACGCAAAGTAAACAGAGTGAGAATGTAATAAACAACTGAAATAGAACAACGTGTAATAGTAAAATGTTGTAAAATCCCGAACATATATGAAATACAATACAGAAATGGTTACCCGCAGAGACGACCATACAAATACTAGTACAAAAGAAGCCGAAAGTAAATGTACAGGGCTCTGCTACGAACTCTGATCCAATCCACGTACCCAATATCTAGACAATATCGAACTGTAGCAGCCCGATCATTAGAACCACTCAAGCAGCACCGCTCGATCATGCAACACTAGGCCTCAGCCATATCCACCATGCATCTCGTGATCAACTTGAAAAGTAGACATAAGGTCTACACATACACCGATTTTCATGTGAAGGGGTTAGAAATAATCTCAGTAGGGCACCCCGACAAGAAACCTACAACTATGCTGATAAAATTGTATGCAACAGCAATGTGCTCAGCCTAGCTGGAACACAACAAAAGGTAGTAAACCAAACGTTCAACCACAACTGAACTCATAGCGTGTAATCCCTATCAACTGGGCAAGTTCCACCATGGTTGTTCATATCTATATACGTACACATGTACATTCCAATACCTATAAACATATACATAAATATAAATATTCAGGATTAAGTGATTCAAATAACAAGAAACAACATCAGCTGTCGATCTATGGGACCATAGGTCCGATCTCCATGATATCTTGTGCAAGGGCATTGATCTATATGTCGTTCCACTCAATCCATGTATCATTAAGTCAATCGATGGATCTGTAATCCCATCTACATATACCTTCTTTTGCTAACGTCGGAAAAATATGTCTCTGAACAAGGTAAACAAAACAAGTAACCCTATGGGAAGTACTCTCAGCCTATCCCCTCTGGTTCAACCAAACAACACAAGCAAGAAGATAACACAACAGGTAACCCTCTAGGAAGTACTCACAACCAACTCCTCTAGTCTTATCCCAGAAGTTCCAACAACCCTCTAGGTAGGGCACTCAACCTAACCCCTCTGGTTTGGTCATAAGAATTTATGAGACTCATTGGGGAATCACACTCGGTAAATTCCCCTTATAATCTATGGTAGTCATGGAAACTCTGAGGAAGATCACGCGGTCTAACCCTCTTAGCCCTAAGTTCTAGAGACTCTCTGAGGAAGTTATCTTGTTCAATTCCTCATATAGCCTCAGGTAGAACACATACTCGCTGAGGAATCTCACTTAGTCAATTCCTCCTTCAGCCTGGGAAGGTTCTTAAAAATATTTATAGAAAGTAAGACTCCCTGAGGAAGCTCACTTATTATACCCTCATGTAGTCTATAATATTCATGACTCTCTGAGAACTCACTCGGTCCATCCACTATAGTCTATAATGTCTAAGACTCTCTGGGAAGATCACTCGGTCTATCCCTTATAGTCTACAGCACTAGGTTCTCTCAGCCCCATTCCAGTCAGTGCATAATAATTCTATAAGTCCAAAGTACACCTATAGGGATACTTGTATAACCAGTCTATAGAAACAAGCATGTCAAGAACAACACTCCATCCTATAGTTGCAAGGCATGAAAAATAAGGCATCCTAACAGGAAAGCTAGACCCAACGGTCAAAAACCAAGCAACATGGGAAAACATATCCAGTAAAAGGGAAAATACACTATTTACAATCAGGCCACCTCTATATAGGCACACGAAGAATAGTAGGCAACCAAACAAACAAGAATGACACAACGCGTCAGGCTCAGCAGCCACCAACCAGGAAGCACCTATGGTAAACACTACAACATCAGCAAACCAAGTCAGATATAAATGAACAAATTGGGTGGCCCGAATGCCCAAACCAAAAACATCCAAAGCCCCAAAGGGATTACCATTTTAGAATTGGTTCTACATGACACCTGATCACCATCTCTAACCAAACCTGACATAACAACACAGGGTCAGTCAAACAACAAGAACCCACTAGGTCCATCAAGTCAAACTCTAAGGAAGCATCATACTCGGGATTCTCCAGGAAACACGAGTGATGGCATCCTACTTGGGATCCATAACAAGGAGTAAGGGAGGAATACTAAATGTGATCCAAAAATAATGGTCGAACTAGGAATTCCATAGCATGGTTCATATAAATGGAAGAACAAGAGAGAGAGATCCTTTAAGGGACCCCCTAGGCCAACACACAAGCGAAGGCATCCCTCAGGGGATCGTTAGAAGTACCTGGTCTCAAAGCCTCATAGGCCAGAAGGGAATGTCTCCCAAGGGTAAAATTCTATAAAGCATGGGTTAGGAGAGATATCTCATAGATCATATCCATTAAAATGTCTCAACTAAATTGTTCTGAACACCCAACCTATCATCCACCACAAGTCTCACTCTCTAGTGACAACTGAACTCAATAAGTGGAGGAAGAACCCCTACATTTATATGGGAACCCCAAAAACTCTCTTTATATTACCTGTAAATGTAAATAGGATTCCACCATTGCGATCTAAGTGGAAAAACACTCAGAATAGACTACTCACATGCCAAATTATGACTTCCAGAGCCCAAGATATCTCAAAATTACTAAACTGAAGCAGTGCAATGCCAGAGTACATGGCCACAGCACAAAGGGACTACCTGTGTAATAGTACATGGTGTGTAATTTACTGTACATGGCATGTACTATTCACAAAAAGTTACTTCGTGTCCTTTTTCACCTGAACACATGCCCATGTACCACTACACGGCGTGTACTTAAAGTATACAATGTGTAGTCCTTAAAAACCACTAAAACCGTTTTCTATTCCACACGGCCAGCAACACGGCTACCCACTACACGGAGTATACTTAATAAAACATCATCTTTCCCGAACGGGAAGAACACATAGTGTTTACCCTTGGAATACACGCCGTGTATTTTGGGTTTTCCGACAGGAAAACCATGGAAAACCCCAAAAATCCCGTTTTGGCCCCCGAAACAACAGATCAAGCCCCATGGGAATAAAAGCAAGAAATATAAGGATTAAAAGACATAAAAAACATGTTTAAAGAGGATATATAGTAAAAAAAAATAGACGGCCTTACCTTCGGGTAGAATCCACCGAAGCTTCGGTTAATTTCGCGGCTCCCGGTTGCTGCACGCCGACTCAGCGCGTCGAGAGCATAGAATCGGTACCAATATCGCCTTCCTTCTCTCCGATTTTCAGATCTCCAACTTCTCCCATAGGTCACGTAAAGGATGAGAGGCATAAGAGATGTTCCCAAGGAGGAGGAGGGATGAAGAGAGAGGGAAATACGAGGAAAGAAGAAAATAAATGGAAGAAAAAGGGGCCCGGGCCGGCCCCGGCGCCCGACATGAGTTTATGCCTTCCCTAGGATAAACTCCCTATTCCAGACTCAACGACGTAGACATAATCTAAATCTGATGCTCTGTTTAAAATTAATTTCCAAACGAACCTACACAAATAATTTTATATTTAATTTAATAATATTAAATATTAAATATTCCGCCAAAATTCGAACAACTCAGATTTCTTCCAAAATCCTGTCCTAGGGTAAACATTCTATTATGGGACCAACAGAGCTGTCAGAAGAATTGTCCTAGGTCAGATGGTAGGGGAAAATGAAAATTTTACCCCTCATGAGCATCCAGAATCAAAAATTCAAATTTCTTCTCAAAACGACTGTCCGGAAAAACACGGGTTCTTACAGTGTAAAATTGTGTTATAGGAAGAGAAAAATTGTAGTGTTTCAAGGAGAAATTTTAATGAGATTTGAGACATGGTGGGGTGAAGATGTTTCCATATTGATATTTATGGGAAATTTAGTTTTTAATGAAAACCATACATTTTCAATAATACAATGCTAATATTCTAGTTTCATATGCTATAGAATTTAATAAATATGAGAAAAATGGGCTTTGGGACACCCGATATCTCAACAACTCATTTTTTTTAAAATATGGAGCTTATAATGTATTTTATGTTTTAAATTTTTTTCTTCTATAGATATTCGTCTTTGCCTTGGAATTTAATATCTAAGAAGATTAAGTAATTTAAATGAAAAAGATTATGATTGGTATTTTTATCTAATTTGATAAGATTAATTTAAAATTTATAGATCATTTTACGAATAATATTTCTAAATTTGTTAAATATAAATTTTAAAATAAATATAATTAATTGTGTAAAAATAATCATTATGAATATGAATTTTTTATGATTTAAATATATACATATGAAAACGTTATATTGGATAATAATTTTAATAACATAAATATTTTTTTATTATATATAGAAATGTTATAAGGTCCTCAAAAAAATCCAAAACCAATTGTCCCATGAAAATACATGGTTTTATATTAGATATTGATTTTTTTAAATTAACATTTTAATTAGTTATATAAACAGTTGTAAAAGGGTTTAAGAATTCAAAAATAGTTTTAGATGAAAATATTTATTCCTTAAAGATTTATATGATTACATAAATGGTTTTCTAAACATCTTGGTATCCTTTATGTAATTTTATAATCACACAAAATAAATTTAAAAAAAAAATTTACTAAAAAAATTATATTATGAAAAATATTAAAATCTATTAAAATCGACATTAAATATCATGTATAAAAAATTAAGCCCTTTTCATAATTATTAAAATTTTATAATAATATATGAAGGTTAAATGGTGCATTGTGTAGTTGTTCATGATATCAAATTTACCTGCTATTATAGAGTCTTGGGTGTTACAGTGGAGGTTGATGAGTATCATATTCTAAGGAGATAAAAAAATAACCATTTTTAATTTCCCTAATTCATGGTCACATTAATGATAAAATCAACTAAAATACCACATATTGTTCTATTCATGGCTAATATGTGAAAAAATGGTGATAGAAAACTATCGAATTTCCTTATTGTGTTTTACATGGGAAGAAGGGTCGTGGAAGGAATATTACATTAACCACCATAATGGAAACATTAGTAGCTAGGGTAATTCAATTATTCTGATTACAAAAAAATTAATTCACCATACCAATAATTTTTATTCATGAGGTATTGATAAGAAGGGTTTAATATATCACTTCAGTAAGTGGAAATGGTAAATTGTATGTTTTTGATCAAACACTCCAAACAAAAAAAGATGGGTGTATGGGTTGAGGATGACCACTAAACATGTTTGAAACATGGGTTCCATCATTGTAATTTATTAATTTCCACCAACATTTTTTCTAACCTATATAATTTCTCACCCTTTTGAGAGTTGTTACATCAATATATGGGTGTTTATTCAAATTTTGCGAAATAATCCATTTAGATTTTTTTTCTCAGATATTAGGGAATCATATGGTTCATTATACCATCACCATTTGAGATTCCATTAAAAAATCAATATTAATAATATTCCAAATCATGGAACACAATGTTTTCATGTTACGGAATGAGATACATAGGAAGCAGTCAAGAAATTATTGTTCTATCTCATCATTCATTAGTCATATAAATGATTCATACCATCACAAATAGAATTAATGCAGAATAGTGTTCCAACCATAGGAACCAACTCATATGGGATAGATTAATTTGGATCAATTATTTTCTATATACGAGACCTATGTTGATCATGGGGGTGATAATCAATTTATTATTTCATATATTTGAACATATATACAATAATGGATTAAGGCCTCATAGTTTATAATCTTGTACATGAATTTTATGGTTATATGTCTAGGGCCAAATAGTTTTCCCTCAATTTCCATGAAACGAGGACTAAAATAGTAGTGTAGTTAAGAGTCATACAACAATCACAAGGGGGAGGTGTACCCTAGTGTGATGTGACACCAATATATTGAAAAATGTATTACAAAAACCCCTTATTATTTGTGATATTTTCTCAAAATGTGAAACAATTATTAATAAAATATCAACCATAACCCATAAGAATACAAAATAGTTTGGATTTGATCATTGATAAATAAATTCTCTTAAATCCAATGATAATGTTTAAGTCATAATTCTTAGTCCATAATCAATGTAAATTTTAAGGTAAAAACTCATATTAAATTTAGATGTCAGGAAAACATATCGCATGATGGGAAAAAACATACATGATCTAGTAATGGTGTCATCATCATAAATAAACTAGTAAATGTATCCAACATTTATCATGATTATAAATTGATATATTACAATTTTTATAGAGTAGGATATGGAATGGTGCTTGCCCATTGTGGAATAAAAATACTGAATACCTTGAAAAAATGGTGTGGATTTTTTGAAACTATACAACACATGGTATTTTGACACAACCACATATATAGTGGAGTGGGAATAAATGCACATAAAGTTCATTAGAGGGTGAATTAGATGAGTTTCACCAAAGGATGAATGTGGTTGAAGACCAATGCTACATATGAAGTGTTGAATAAATAATGGAATAATATGTGACATAGTTTTAATTTATTGTATTATGATGGTACAATATAATTTTACCTAATAATTGAATGAAATTTCAAACATTTCTTAACTTCATATAGTGATGATTAGACATGGAATCATAATAATTAAAATAAGAAAACATTCATAAAACACCTATACTAACACGATTAATTCTTATAGGGAGAAATAAGTAGTAATGAAATGTCACTCATAAATTATGAGAGGTCCAGATGTGAATGTATGGTTTAGAGAATGAATAATGTATTTGTCACTAAAGGATTACATGAAATTATGAAAACTAGTAGTTCATGATTCATTATTGATATTTCACCCAACCAAAAGTTATGTGATGGTCACACATAGGGTGTTCGGACTATACCCAAGTGAGCAGAGTAAAATAATGAAAATCATGACTTACAAAATTATAATTTTATTGGTCATGATAGATTGGATGACGATGAACATTGTCCAAATTGGAAAAAAAAACTAAACTGTCATATAATTAGATATAGATGAAAAAATATTAGTTTCTACCACAAAACATGTTTTTAAAAGAGATTATATTCCACATTTATTTTAATAATCTATGAGGATGTCTACTTTTGATGTGACGTTGGTCAATATATAATTGAAATTTCACCACAATGGAATTTTTTAAATGAATGGATGATAGAGAAATAGTTAATTATTAGAAAAAATTATTAATATGTAGGAAGATGATCAAGGGAAGTCTGATCACCCTAGGGTTACACCGTGGTTCATTAGGTATAATTATAGGTCGAATAAGGATTCATGTATTTTTTATCACATAAAAGTAATGACAATGATTTGACCATACCTTGAGAATGAGTGGGTTCATCCCTAATGCAGTAGATATTGTGGTCATCTACCATATTCCAAAGGTGTGATTGTATTTATAGAATTATGTATGGAAAAAACCTAATGTGAATTAGAATGACCAGTGCCAATACATACAACCATAGAGGTTAAGAAACAATTTTTATGATTATTATGATTAGTATTGGCTTCTCTATTTTAGGTCATGGAACATAGAATGGGGATCATTCCAATTAATGACTTGAAACAAGGATTAGGGATGAGATTCTATAGCTTGTATTAGTGGAAAATTATATCCCAAAGTTCTCAAGAATTCCAAGGCTATGAAATAACCAAATTTTGGGAAGATGTGAACAATTTTTAGGTTTTTATTTCAAGCATGAACGAATGGTAATTTATATGATAGGGTAATGTTTAATCATAAAATGAATTTGAAACCAAATTTCATTACATAAAAACCTGGAAAAAATGTGAAAATATTTTACCATCATGATTCTTATATTGGCAGTTTCTATGTGTTTATGATTATTTGAGCTCAAAGGGATTAGAAAAATCAATTAAATAAGAAAAAAATCAATCATGACTTTAGGATCTCAATGATAATTATAGAAACAATAGGGTGCATCTACATAGTTAATGGCCATTATATATAGACTATTTTTTGTTTTCTATGAATAAATAAGGGAACAAAAAACCAAATATGATGTGAATAACACACATTCTAATATTATTAAATCCTATAAGATTATTCACTCAGTTTTTAGTCATGTTGTGTTGAAAAAGCAGAGTGGTTTACATGGAGGAGGAGGGTAAACCTATAATAGGGTATTTGAGATTAAATTAAAATTTTAATAGGCTTTGGGATATTGGTACCTAGATTATTGTAATGGAATTTAAATTACATTTTTTAATACCTAATTTAGTATATATATTACTATGATTTTTCTTAAATTAGTACCATATAACTCATACATTATGGTTTCTACTAGTTTAGAATACTATAAATTTTGCCATAGGGCTTGAGGCATCTTATTTACCACATGGAAAGGAAAAACAAATAATTAATTATAGTACCCAATGAAAATATAGAAATACATAAATAATATTGAAAATAGATTTAGTTTAGGTTATAAAGACTATATCTTTCTATGTATATATAGTGGAAGATTTGATGGAGAAAAATAAGATCAACAGGAGTGATATTAAGCCCCAATATATGATAGATGTGATGAGAGATTCATTATTCAGACGGATATAAATGGTTTAGACATCAGTATATATCCCATGAAACATGGGTATTTCCACAAATACTTATTCATAATGGTTGAATAGGAGTCCAACAAAAGAACAAAAATGTTACTATACGTTTAAGAGAGGATCCACAAAACCACACAATTATATGTCCTGTGATTGGGACTCAAACATAAATTCAAACACCACTCAATCAAAATTTCTAATATGTAGATTAAATTCATTTGGGAAAAATGTTTTTGTAATAGTATATGGTGAGTGTGTTAATCAAAAATTTTAATTTCATATCGTAAGGAATAAGTGACTATGTATATTAATGTCGCATAGGTGGGACTAAGGCAATGAGGTTTTTATATTCTTATATTTAGCACTAGTATGTAGCAATAGTTTTATGATCTAATATAAGGATTATGGGGACTCACAACTCATAAAAAACGAAATCCTTGAACATATTTTAGAATAATAAAATCAATACCATTTATAATTTGGATAATTGTTGACTTGGAAATCCATGATTTATAAAAGGTAAATAATTAAATATGAGAGTGTGTAATAGGGGTATCCTGTCTGGGGTTTGATTTCATAATCGATAAGTGAATTCCTCCTGAATAATAGATAATTAGTCCAGTCGAAACCCCATAATATTGAATTTACCAACCAACATTCATGGATACACATGGTGTAACTCTAAAATAATTAAAATTTCACCCAACGAAAGTATGGAGAATGTAATATAATTGCTGAATTATAGGATATAAATTTCAATTGAACGATATTTTTTTAAGGGTTACTACTATCAATATTAAAATTCATCTTTCACAAATGCATTATTAGGGTTCAGAATGAAATTGTGACTGATGAATAACCATGTAATTCAAAAATTGGATCTATGGTATTTCTATATAAAATCACGTTGAATGCATACCACAAGAATGAGGTAGGAATTTTTATCATTTTTCAATAACCATAATCATCTCCCTTCAGTGTTGATGTTTCCATGATGATCCAAATCAAGGAAAACTGAATAAATTAAGATGAATTGAAAAGTACTTCTTTCGATATTTGAACACTCTAAATGTTGTATGAACATGGATTGGTCAAACCCATGGGATTTTTAGTGTGAAGACCCATTCTTAGGGCTCGTTCCATGACTAACCCAAGCCCGCCTTCCATAGGCCAGGGGCTGGCGACTAGCACCAAAGTCGTAAATCCCAAAAAAAGGGAAGGCATTGCCTTTATGAGGTAACATACACAACAGAGTACGCATGTGAAGTAAGCACTAAGTAAAAAAAGGTAAAAGATAAGTGCTGAAAAGTAAATGTGCCAGTATACAAACCCAACTGAAAGTAAAGTTCAACTGAAAGGAAATTACAACAATAGTAAGTAAAATAGCAACACCGAGTCATCCTCTAGAAATCCCACCGGAAGGGTGGGTACAGATATTCTCCTCAGCTCCTCAGGTCTGGTCGTCCGCTCCGTGTATGTCCCACCAAGTGGTCCACCTCTGGGTACTGTCTAGCTCCTAAATCCTACACCTCGATCGGTGATGTCCATCATTTGCATCCAACCTAACATAGTGTGGGCATAGCTCATGCAGGGGTGAGTATGTGATACTCAGTAGAGACCCCGAGACTCTAGAAGGTCTCTCAGAATCCATGAAGGAAAAAAATGGAAAGATACAATCATGAAGTATTAATCGACTCTACATAGATATATGTCCATACATATACCTAAGTCATCAATTACAAACAACTCCAATCCTCAAGCCCAAACACAACCCAGTCCACACGGGAAACACAACACAGTCCACACAGGAAAGAAAGTCAATCACATTGATTATAATGAATGAAAATCAAGACTAAGATCACACAGGTATAAACTTTGTAAGGTGATAAAGATTATTAGATGAATCCCCTCATTCATCTAAGTTGTCAGACCCACATATGATACAAGATTAGCTAAGCTGTCGGACCCACATAGGATACAAGACCAGCTCTTCTTCCAGACCCACTCAGGATACAAGTACAAAGGTCATACTGCTGGACCCACATAGGATTCAAGAAGAGTAGTCATCGCTGTCAAACCCACAGAGGTTCCCAGTATGGTCGTTTCCACTGTCGAACCCATGGAAGATCCAATTATGGTCATCCTCATTGCCAAACCCACAGAGGATCCAAGTGCAGTCGTCATCATTGCAGTCGCTGCTAGCTCTAGGGTTCTCGCACACAGAATACTCTATTCCTGGACAGTCCACTCCTCTAGATAGAGAGTCGATAAATCAACTGTCTCAGAGTCTAGAGTTGATGTATCCAAAAATTCCGCCTCTTCAAAAAAATACCGAATGCGACAGACGGTGCGTCAAACGGACGCCCGGTCTGAGAGTTATTGACTTTTCCGTTCGAGGGGCCTGATTGGTTTTTAAGATAAAAACAGCTCAACCATACTCCAACTGCATCCAAAACTCAAGTGGATTATGCCAAAATAACCATCTCAACAAAAGGATTCCAATGAAATTGACGACACGTCAATCGGACGTCCGGTCCTTAAGATATAAGTGTTTCCGCTCCAAGGGCCCGTTTGGTTTCAGGTTCGAACCAACCCGGCCGTAAGAAAACTTTGCCGAAAACCAGAGTGTAATATAACAAATCGTCTGTCTAAATCCAAGGATTCCTATGAAACTAACGGTGCGTCGATCAGAGGTCCGTAGCTCAATTTATGGGCAAAAGACTGAAAACGGTCTGGAGTGGGGGGTCTGGGCCCGGTCCGACCCGGACCAACCCCCCTGGGTCGGCCCGAACTGGGACCTGACCTGGGTCTGGGTCCAGCCCATTAGGGCATGGGGCGGCGTGGCCAGGGCTGCGCGACCCGCCCTGGCCCGGCGGGGGGGGGGGGGGGGCTTTCTGCGGATGAGGTGCCAGGGTGGCGCCGCAGCTTCCCTGGATCCCACGTGGCCGTGAGATCCGGACCTCACCGCCGCAGATTCAGCCGCAGGGGGCTTCTGCCAGGGCACTGCCGGGGGCTTCCGCAGGCCACCAGAGTCATTCCGATGGTCTGATTTTTCTCTCGTCTGCGCCTGCGATCATCTCGAGACCCGTATAACAATGCGAACTCCTCCAATCTCCATTTCGGTCCTGCTTCATCATCACCAATTTTTCCTCAAATCACGAACAATGTAGCGGTGTGTTCAGACTTGTTCATTAGTACTCACACATCGCGTTAGTGGTTCTAAACATCACCAATAAAATTTCACGCCATGCTAAGGGTATAAAATCACTTAATAAAATATATAAAAATTCCCCTGCCTCAACAATTGATGTCGGACGTCAACGTCGCGGTAGACAGCGTCACGGGGAAAGGAATTGCAGGCAACGTCAGAGTGCACCAAGGAGGAAGTGACATCTCCTCTCTTGTCATGAAGAAAATGATGGGTGGCGCGTCGTCGTTCTTCGCAGAACTGGTGTTCTTCATCGTTCTTCATCAGAGGCCAGCATTGTTCGTTGTTCTTCATCATAGACCAGTGTTCCTTCAAAAGCTCAAGAGCTCTCCCCCGATAATCCTTTCTCACAACGACGCTCTCCACAAAAATTAAATAATTGGCACATCCTATTATTTAATTACACACGCAAAGAAACTCCCAGAATTAAATCCCCACATTTAATAACGTTTTGACCAACAATTATGGAAGGGATAGGGAAGGTCCCCATTAATTAAACACATTGGAAATTAAATGCGGGGGTTGACAATTTAAGGAGGGGTTGTTAATGAGTGTGGTGGAAATTAAATGGTGGGACTCGTGTGGGATCCACCCCTCTAACATCCACACTTGGGTAGTTAAGTGGCTGTGGGCCCCACCCTTAACTACCCATGAGAGGGAATAACCACCTTATAAAATAATATTTTTTCCATGAATTTTTATTTAATTTTTAAATAAACCCCCAAAAATATCTTCTCCTCCGTTGCAAATGCAACTACGGTAAGTGTCCCCTTAAGCAATTACCGGCACTGCGAGTTCATCGGTGCCCTTGGATTTTAATTCCGGGAACCGGTTCAAAATTTAGAAAAACCCGCTCGCTCGTTCACTGAACATACCCGAGCTAAAATTCGGAAATTGATTCCTGGCACACCGGGCCTCAGAATCAACTTTCATCAGAAGCCATAGACTCATAAAATTCCAAAGTATTTAAAAAGAATTTCCATGAAATTTTTGGGACTTTTTAACACTCCCACCTTATGGGTTTACGTCCCTGTAATGTAACAATTATAAACTGGGGAAACAATTGGGTGTACTGAGCATGCATCTGAACCTCCCTATAATGACCCAAAGCTTGATGTACATGGACATTACATTACTTTTACGGAATACATAATACATAACAAAAACCAACACTCATGGACCGTAATAGTTTAGTGTCTTTTGAAACTCTGATTATAATTTTCTAATCATGTTGAATGATCTTCAACATCTCCCATAAAAATCTCCCCCTTTTGTTTTCTTACCTAAAAACTTTCTTTAAATCCTGGTGAAAATAAAACATATAAAGGATGACCTAAAATTCTTAGTAAGGGTAATCATGGATAAAATAAAACAAATCGTATACATTTGAACTTAAAAAAACATGAACATAATATTTAAACATCAAAATAATGATCAATAATATAAAACATGGCAGTACGTAAGGCATAGATCAGAAAGACACATTAATCATAAAAATATAGAATGGGAATAAAACATGTAATTATGTAACCATTAATAACATGTTATGATTTCCATAGTAGCCAAGGCATTGCTACCAAGACCATCTTAGTGGATAAAGTCCCTTTATGAATCGAGTTCACTCCTCGTTTCAATCCTGTAACACTGAAGCGGATTAACTTACCATTATAGCCATGTCTATCTCATGAGATATATATCTTTACCTAATTAATTGGAGGGGGATATAGGTCCCACCCATCTCATAATTAGATCATTCTTACTTGTGCCACAAAATAAACTTTAAACATTCATCATAACCCAAAGGATAAAATGGGTTTCGTAAACATCATCCCATCATAACATAATCCATATAAAACAAATAGATAAAATATCATCACAAGAGAAGTAAAACCATATAAATCATAGAGAAATTATACTTGAAACAAACACATATGAAATAATTTCATCTCAGATGGAAAATGGATTTGATAAAACAATTGAAATTAATTCTTGAAGAAAATATCCTTTCTTCTTAAAAATCATTTTCTTTTCATAAAATTCCTTGAAATCATAAAAGAAAAGTATTTTGTTGAAAATAGTCATAAAATTTTGTAGAGGGACCATCATTGAAATAAGTTTTTATGGAATCGTAAAAATCCATTCACACCGTATATGTTAAAAATAACATTCTTCTAATACTTTTGTCAGAATAGTCAAAAAGTTCCTCATATGGTAAAAAAAAGAAATATCCCTTCCATTAAAAAATGTAAAAGTAAAATAGGGGTAAAAAGGAAATTAAAAATACAGGAAAACATTTTTAGAAAACATGGACATGGATGATAAATATAACCCCAGTAAATACATACGAATAAACAATCTTTGATAAAAATTAGATTGGAAAGGTTATCCCTTAACTTATGTCTGATATGCATTGTATATATCTGAACCTCTTGTATAATGATTTAAATAATTTCATTGACTTATTATAGAATCATATTCATTGTTATGATATTATAAATGGTTTACTTATGACTTTATATTACCCATTCTTTTGTAAATTCGATGTAAAAGCAGCGGTTTGGGTAGAATTGTTTCATTTATTGTACGTGTTTCGACTTGTTGTTCATAATATTATTACTTATATCTTGATTTAATTAATTACATAATGTAAAACAAGATTTATATATAATATATATTAAGAACATACATATATATATGATATATCTATAAATGGAATGAAATAAACCATTCATGGAGACGGTAGGTCGTACCTACGCATGAACGATGTTTTCATTTCCTTATTGAATTGAATGGAATTAAGTACATGAAAAACATATATATATATATATATATACATAAATAAATTATCATTATAATTTCATATATTTAATTATTATTCATTATATACACTTTATAATCATTCATAAATTGTTAACATGGAAAATGAATCTCATCGTGTCGTGGAGACAGTAGTACGTTCGTACGCACGAGCGATGATATCATTCTCATGATCATGGAATTGTATTGAAGTATATTTATAATATTTTACAATCAATATAACTTTACAATAATCATATATAGTTATTTATTTACACATTTATACCCATCCAAGTATGGTGGAGGTTGAAAACAGATTACACCATGGCGTGGAGACGGTATTCCGTACGTACGCACGCACAGTGATTTCGTTTTCCGTAGGAAGGATAGAAGGTGAAATAAGGTTGTTTAATAATTATAATAACATATCATTATAAAATTAATACTGATGTTATTAATGTATAATGAGACAAATAAAGAAGAAGAAGAAGAAGAAGAAAGAAACATGAAATAATTGGAAGAAGAGATTACCTCTTCTTCGACGCACCTCTTTTAATATTCCTCTTAAGGAAGTAGAGTTGGTCTTGTGAGAAGAACAGAAGATTCAGATTGTTGCTAGGGAAGGGAATAAGAGAAATGGTAAGGGGTTGGCCGAGGTTTATGGCTTAAAAGGGTGTGTAGAGAAGAGGGAATGTGTTCCCTTTTTATAAGGGAGGAGAGGGGCACCTTTGGAAACCTCAAGAATATTAATTTAATATAAATTAAAACCCCAATTAAAAACGTCCTATGTTACTCAAATTCAGATATTAGATAATATAGGGTTTTAATCTCATCAACCAATTAAATTTAAACATGTTTTGTTATTATTTTAAACCTTATCATTTTGATTTATCCTTATTTAATCCATTTAATTTTATTTTTGATAATAAGATTCTAATTTTAAAATAGTTATAAATAAATACTTATGTGTTGTGAATTTTACATTATTGGATAATTAATAAAATTTTAGATCATTTAAATTTCAATTTTAAACTTTTAAATATTTTTATGATTTTTAATCAATTTTATAATATGCTATTTTTCTAAAATAACAATAATGTCAATTTTGAAACTATTCATTTATTTTAATTTAAATAAAATCCAAACAGAGGATATATTCAAACAAAAATATTTAATATATTCCTAACACGTCAAATTTTTCTATAAAATTCGTGTATTACATTAAATAGTTCAAATAATATTTAGTTTAATATTTTTAAAACCATTTATTTTGTATATCTCTTAATAAATTAATTAGTACATCATTATTGTATAATTAATTAATATACTTATTTGTTACAGAAAAATTAAAAATAAAATCATATGAATAAGATAAATCTCATAGTTTTCATAATAATACATTTACTCGAATTTATCATCTTAAAATCACAACATGTAAATCGTTTTATTTATTAAATTATGACTGTGACAACTTTGGAATCATTTATAATAAAATAATATAAGTGTCATAATTGCCTTTATAAGTATCAAAATTGTCAAAAATTTGGCCGGTGGATGATTAGGGTTTATATATACAGTACCAATAAGTTTTGTTCAGATTTATGGGCCTTTTTATGTGCATTACTATTTCATTAAAAACAACATTATTGATTTTTTCACTAAATAAAAAATTGCTGCATCATTAATGTATAAGATAAAAAGGTAATTATATAACACATAAAAATTACAAATAAATTACCAAGATAAAGAGAAATATTTTAGATTTCAAATGAGTATTTATAACCAAATTTATATTCTATATAACCTTATATTTCAAATACATTAATTATTAAAGTTTGAGTGAGACATAATTCACTTTCCTTTAAATAAAATAAACTAAAGGTCATAATCAAATACAATTGGGTTCCATTAGATTCAATTTTGACCCATGTATGACATAGGGAAAAATATAATCATCCAATTATATTAAGACATGTGTTAGGGTAATTTTATAATATTATATTTACCCTTAATTACCCGATTTACCTTTAACTATGGTAAATAGAATTTACCATAGTTACTATTCGTAATTCCTAAAAATAAAAACTATATTATTTAAATAATTTGAACCTACTGATTCCAAATATAGAATCCAATTTTCCAAATTCAAATCACAGAATTTGCAGAAATTAATTTAAAATTAATACCGCTGTTAAGAAAACGAGTTTTAAAAGTTAAAACATTACCAAAGATTGAAATAATTTTATCTATGAATTCTATGTAAAATCAATGCTAATGAAATACATTATATTAAATGGTAAAAATATATTCAATTTATACTTTAAAACGATTAAATATTTTAATTTAACCATATAAATTATTACGAAGAAAAAAAGTTGTTTTTAATTAAAATATAGCGTGTTTTTACTATTCATTAAAATATAAAAGTATCAGAATAATATGATAATTTCATCCAAAGTAAATTTTTATATACTGATCACAGAGAAGAATTATATTTTGTCAAATTGAACTTATATACATGTCAGCAACTAGACTTAATGTGGGTGCCCCATCAAAAGGCGGCAAAACATCATTTGTTGAAAAATAATTATTTTACCCGAAAAATTTATTTTGTTCATATAACATGTTTAAGAAAATGTGTAAGATGAATAATAATGTTATAAAATTCAAAATTTATTTATTACTATTCATAATGTCTATTCCAGAATAATATTATAACAATATGTCATTGTTTAGTGAAACTCGGTATTGCGTACAATACACGCTATCGAGGAAGGTCGTGACTACGTGTAATGAAAGCCAAGTCAGGGTTGCGTGTAGTGCAAGACTCCATTGTTGTTGTGTATAACAAAATCCAACCATATTTCATTTATATATTGAATATATATATATATATATATACACTCAATTTTTCGTTGAATAACTACTATCAAACAATATTAAAATTGTGTTTAACACGATCCAAGATTAGTGTTGCGTATAATGCAAGCTAATACGGTGTTGCGTATAGTGAAAGATAATATTGGTGTAGAGTAAGTAGAAGATATGAATGAAATCAAAAATAATATATCATATAAAATATTAGGGTGTTACATTCTACCCCCCTTAAAATGAATTTCGCCCTTGAAATTCGTTAAGGTTATAAGTGGTATAATATTTGTAAGTTTCTTTAATAGAAACCCACATCGTAAAAACGAATACCAAAATTTATCTTTAAAAACTAAAGTATGAAACATAACTGTTTCCAAAATTAACTAATCAGTGGGTTTCCACATAGGAGAACATATGTGAAAATATGGATATGTAAGATAAATCTAACCATCAAGTTATGATGGAGAGTGGTAGAGAAAATGGATATGAAAAATAAAAAAATCACAAAGCCATAAATTTGTGATGATATAAGATGCCATCTTATTCATCGTATATGAGGACACTAGGACAACATTTTTGGTTTTCAAGATCATTTCCCTAATGTTTAAGAATTAGAAGAAATACTTAATTTATTTCAGTACAATCTCAACATTGTTCGTGCCTCGAACAATTTCCACTTCATCTCTTAAAGATATGAAGTTGAATTTGTCATTCTTGAAGTGTAAGCAGATCATGTGATAGAATGAAGGTTCATTCCATCTATCTCAAACAAAAGGTTAGAAATAGTTATAAGTCCATATTATAGTGAGATAAATTGTATATGATTCCAAAAATGGACTTATACTTCATCTATCATACCGTTTAATAAAATAAAACTAGTTTCTACTAACAAGGGACTTTCTGTAGGCCAGTGGTAGGAAATAAAGGCCTATCACTCTTCGGTTTTTCATTAGATTCCTGCAACCTTGTCCGACGCGATAGGTTGTCTCCCATCCTACAGGTTGTCCTTTTTCTAAAACTACATTAATATAACATCCCATCAATAATATTGAAAAAATGTTATAGCCTTAGACAATACTAATTTATGTCCATCATAATCCCTTCCAATCTTTAGGATTATCGAAAATACTTATGTCCGAGATCATAGTATAAAGAAAACAATTACTAGAAATGCCATCTTCCTAACATGTAAATACCATCTTTATCCCCCATATATCATACGATATATCTTGTTGGTCAAATTAAAAACATTTGAATACCTTAATCATGTATTCTCTTGAAAAATTAATACCCATTGACCCTTAGTGAAAACATGAATGCTGTCAAAATTTTACACTTTCCACATACCAAAATACCAAAATTTCTATATACTCAAACAATGATATAACTTTGTCCTTATATCTATCATGAGATAATTTCATTTTTTTTCATTATCACTTTATTATGCGCATATCATCTTCCTTCCAAAAATATTTTAATCACTTTTCAAGGTTACCAGTACCATATAATTATTGAAAACCAATTCACAGATATTCCAAAATTCCACAATGCCATAAATGAGATTCCATGATACTATTTTTAAATCCCATTACATAAAAACCTAATCATTACACAACATCATCGTCATACTCAACATCACAAATAGTGATCGCATGTGACTTCCCTGTATCCTTTTACATAAGAGGTTGCTCACGTTGATCATCATTAACCCTTGGATTAGGGTATTGATTAGAATAATGCCCCATTTTCTTGCACTTGGAGCATTGATGTGTTGGTGGAGCGTTCTCGGTAGTATTTTCTCTATTCAAGTCATTTGAACCCTTTTTCCCATTACATCAGCACTCAGCTGATCGATGACCTTCTTTTCCACACTTGAAACAATTTTAGTACCTTTTAGACAATATCCACCATGCTTGTTTCCACACTTTGAGCATAATGAAACATTCATCTTATTTTCACCATTGTTCTGATGTTTCTCCTTGAACTCCATCTTTCATTTCCTATCAAAACCATGAGATGGATATGTAACACCAACTTCCATTTCTACCTTGATATCACAATGCACAATTACTTCATAGCTACTGAAGTCTCTTATAGATAAAGCCCTTCGAAGACTTGGTATTAAGACATGGAAGAATTGATCAACTTTACTTTCAGTTTGGATGATAAAACCAGATGCATACCATGCAAGTCTTGTAAAATTCGCTTTATATATACCAACAGATTAATCATCCTTCTGCTTAAGCTCATGTTAATCCTTTTCCATCTTTGTTCTATGAATACGAGGGAAGTACTTACTTAAAAAATGTTCTTGAACTCGTTCCATTCCATGGATTCAATTTCATCTTGGGGCCTCGTACTCTTTATTAGAGTCCACCATTGATCTGCTTCACCTTCTAAATGGTAAACGTCCAGAATGAATTTTTCATGTTCTAAAAATTGATGTATGGAAAATATCTTTTCAATGGTAATGATCAATTGTTCAACAACAAGTGGATCAGAATACCCACTGAAAGAAGGTGGAGGCTTCCTCATAAAGGACTTAATAGAATATTATTCCCTTCTCTGCTCATTTGGAAGTCCAGAATGATTCATAGCTTGCGTAAGTATAGCAATAAGATTTTGTAATGTATCACCCATAAAATTGGTTTGTTCAGAAGGACAATCATTTCATTGTCCCTTACATTGATCAACACAGTTCCTTCGGGTTCCAGCCATCATCTAAAACCCAAAAAGAATAGTGTAAGAGGAAAAAATCATGCTAGGGAAAAAAAGAAAATAAAGGGGATTACATTCAATATGTAACATCCAGGTTTAATTCTAAGATCGTTACCATAATCGTAGTACTATAACCTATACTTATACTTAACCTTAGGGACATCCCTATACATACATTAGAAATATCTCTATGGATCTCAATAATGTTTTCGCATCCATGTTTCCAAAGGTTAACTAAACTTTTCCCTAATACCAACTGTAATGACCCAAATCTTGATGTACATGGACATTACATTACTTTTGCGGAATACTTAATACATAACAAAAACAAACACTCAAGGACCGTAATAGTTTAGTGTCTTTGGAAACTCGGAATATAATCTTCTAATCGTGGTGAAAGATTTCAACATCAAATAAAGATCTTCCCCTTCTGTTTTCTTACCTAAAAACATTCTTTATATCATGGGGAAAAGAAAACATATAAAGGGTGATCTCAAATGCTCAGTAAGGGTAAAAATGAAAAAAATAAAACAAATCATATACATTTGAACTTAAAAAATAGGAACATAATGTTTAAACATAAAAATCTTGAGAAATGATATAAAACATGGTAGTACGTAAGGCATAGATCATAAAGAAACATTAATCATGATAAAATAGCATGGGAATAAAACATGTAATTGTGGAAACCCTAAATCACATGTTATGATTTCTATAGTATCCAAGACATTGCTGCCAAGACCATCTTAGTGGAAAAATTCCCTATCTGAATCGAGTTCACTCCTCGTTTCTGTCCTATAACACTGAACCAGATTAACCTACCATTCCATCCATGTCTATCATATGAGATATAAATCTTTACCCAATGTATTGGAGGGAGATATAGGTCCCACCCATCTCATAATGAAATCATTCTTACTTGTGCCACAAAATAAACTTAAAACATTCATTATAGCCCAAAGAATAAAATGGGTTTTGCATACATCATCCCATCATAACATAATCCATATAAAACAAATGGATATAATTTCATCACAAGAGTAGTAAAACCATGTAAATCATAGAGACATTATACTTTAAACATAAACATATGAAATAATTTCATCCCAGATGGAAAATGGTTTTGATAAAACACTTGAAATGAATTCTTGAGGTAAATATCCTTTCTTCTTAAAAATCATTATCTTTTCACAAAATTCCATAAAATCATAAAAGAAAAGTATTATGTTGAAAATAGTCATAAAATTTTTTAGAGGAAACTTCATTGAGATAAGCTGTTATGAAACCGTAAAAATCCATTCAGGCCGTATAAGTTAAAAATAACATTCTTCTTGTACTTTTGTTGAAAAAGTCAAA
The DNA here is from genome assembly GCA_963277665.1 of Viscum album. NCBI lineage: Eukaryota > Viridiplantae > Streptophyta > Magnoliopsida > Santalales > Viscaceae > Viscum > Viscum album. Next base: position 700,543,899 of record OY728156.1, read on the forward strand.
AAGTTCCTCGTATAGTAAACAAAAGAAAGATTCCTTCCATTACAAAATGTAAAATTCAAATAGGGGTTAAAAGGACCTTACAAATACATGAAGACATTTTTATAAAACATGTACATGGATGATAAATATAACCCCAGTAAGTACATACGAATAAACAATCTCGGATAAAAACGAGATTGGAAAGGTTATCACTTACCTTATGTCCGATATGCTTCGTATGTATCTGAAACTCCTGTATAATTATTTAAATAATGTCATTGAATTATTAAAGAATCATATTAATTCTTATTATTTCATAAATGGTTTACTTATGACTTAATATTACCTGTTTTTTTGTAAATTCAATGTAAATACAACGATTTGGGTAAAATTGTTTCATTTATTGTACGTGTTTCGATTTTTTTTTGATATTATTACATCTATCATGATTTACATAATTATAGAATGTAAATAATTATTTATATATAATATATACTAACCATATACATATATATATATATATGATAGATCGATAAATGGAATGAAATGCACCGTTCATGGAGATGGTAGGCCGTACGTACGAATGAACGTGGTTTTCATTTCCTTATTGAATTGAATGGAATTAAGTAGATGAAATACATATATATATAAACATAAATATAGTATCATTATTATGTCATATATTACATTATTTTTCATTATATACACTTTATAATCATTCATGAATGGTTAACATGGAGAATGAATCTCATCACTTCGTGGCGACGATAGTCCATACGTACGCACGAGCGATGATATCATTCCCATGATCATGGTATTTTATTGAATTGTATGTATAATATTTAAGAATAAATATCACTTTAAAATAATCATATATCGTTATTTATTTACACCCTTATACCCATCCAAGTATGGTGGAGGTCAAAAACAGATTACACCACGGCGTGGAGACGATATTCTGTACGTAAGCACGCGCGGTGAATTCATTTCTTGTAGGATAGATAGAAGGTGAAATAAGGTTGTTTCATATTTATAATAACATATCAGTATATAATGAATACTAATATTATTACTTTATAATGAGATAACTAAAGAAGAATATGAAGAAGGAGAATGAAACTTGAAAGAATCGGAAGAAGAGATTACCTCTTCTTCGACAAACCTCCTTTAAGATTCTACGTAAGGAAGTAGAGTTGGTCATCTGAGATGACCAGACCCTCCAGAATGTTTCAAGGGAAGATGAGAAGAGAAATGGGCAGGGTTTGGCCACACGTCAAGGCTCAAAAGGGTGTATAGAGAAGAGGGAAGGGGTGCCCTTTTTATAAGGGAGGAGAGGGGCACCTTTGGAAACCTCAAGAATATTAATTAAATATAAATTCCAAACCAACATAAAAACTTCCAAAGTCACTCAAATTAAGATATTAGATAATATAGGGTTGTAATATAATCAATCAATTAAATTTAGACATGCTATTATTTTATTTTAAACCATATCATTTTGATTTATCCTTATTAAATCTATTTAATTTTATTTGTGGTAATAAGATTATAATTTTTAAATAGATATAAATAAGTTTTTATGTGTTGTGAATTTTTCATTATTGGATAATTTATGAAATTTTATATCATATAAATTTCAATTTATAATTTTTAAATATTTTTCTTATTTTTAAACAATTTTATAATATGTTATTTTTATAAAATAACAATAGTGTCAATTTTGACACTATTCATTTATTTTTAATTACATAAAATTCAAATAGAGGATATATTCTAACCAAAATATTTAATATATTCCTAACATGTCAAATGTGTCTAGAAAATTCGTTGATTATATTAAATAGTTCATATAATATTTATTTTAATATTTTTAAAACCATTTATTTGGTATATCTCTTAATAAAATAATTAGTTCATAATTTTTGTATAATTAGTTAGTATAATTATTTGATGCATAAAAATTAAAACTAAAATCTTATGATGATTATAAATCTAATAGTTTTAATAATAATAATTTTACTCCAATTTTTCATCTTAAAATCACTACATGTAAATTGTTATATTTATTAAATTATGAATGTGACAACTTTGGAATCATTTTTAAGAAAATAATATAAGTGTCATAATCGCCTTTATAAAGATCCAAATGGTCATAAATTAGGCCAGTGGATGATTAGGGTTTCTATATACACTACCAATAAGTTTTTTTCAGATTTTTGGTCCTTTTTATATGCATTACTATTTCAATAAAAACTATATTATTGATTTTCTCACTAAATAAATAATATCTACATCCTTAATGTATAAGATAATATGTTAATTATATAAAACATAAAAATTAAAAATAAATTACCATGATAAAGAAAAAAAATTTATCTTTCAAATGATTTTTATAACCGAATTTACATTATGTATAACCATATAATAAAAATACATTAATTAATAATGTTTGAGTGAGACATATTTCACTTTCCTTTAAATAAAATAAATTAAGGTCATAATCAAATACAAGTGGCTTCCATTAGATTCAATTTCGACCCAAGTATGATTTAGGGGAAAATATAATCGTCCAATTTTATTAATACATGTGTTAGGGTAATTTTATAATATTATATTTACCCTTATTTACCAGATTTACAATTAACTATGGTAAATAAAATTTACCTTAGTTACTATTCATAATGCCTAAAAATAAAACTAGTTTATTAACATAATTTGAACCTACTGATTCCAAATATGGAATCCATTTTTCCAAATTCAAATAACATAATTTGTAGAAATTAATTTAAAATTAATCCCAAAGTTAAGAAAACAGGTTTTAAAAGTTAAAACAATGCCAAAGATTGAAATGATTTTACCAATGAATTCAATGTAAAATCAATGCTAGTGACATAAGTTATATTAAATGGTAAAAATATATTCTATTTATACTTTAAAACCATTCAATATTATAATTTAACCATATAAATTATTATGATTAAAAAAAGTTGTTTTTAATTAAAATATAGTGTGTTTTTACAATTCATTTAAATATGAAATTTATAAGAATAATATGAAAATTTTATCCAATGTACATTTTTATATCATGATCACATAGAAGAATTTTATTTTCTCAAATTTAACTTATAAACATGTAAAAAACTAGATTTAAAGTGGGTGCGCCATTAAAAGGTGGAAAAACTGCATTTTTTGAAAAATACTTATTTTACCAGAATTTTTTTTTTCATAAAACATGTTTTAGAAAATGTGTAAGATGAATAATAATGTTATAATATTTAAAATGTAGTTATTACTATTCATAAAGGCTAGTCCATAATAATATAATAGCAATATATCGTTGTTTATTGAAACTCTATATTGCGTACTACACACGTTATCACGGAGAGTCGCGATTGCGTGTAATGCAAGCCAAGTCAGGGTTGAATATAGTGAAAGACTCCTTTGTTGTTGAGTATAACAAGATCAAACCATATTTCATTTATATATTGAATATATATATATATATACACACTCATTGTTTCATTGAATAACTACTATCAAACAAGTTTGAAATTGTGTTTAACACGATCCAAGATTAGTGTTGTGTATACTGAAAGCTGATACGGTGTTGCATATAGCGCAAGATAATCTTGGTGTAGCGTTCAATAGAAGATGTGAAAGAAATTAAAAATAATATATCTTATAAAATATTGGGGTGTTACACTGCTGCTCCTACGTTCTCTGTTGACACCTATCTGACCACACGAAGGGTTTCCCCTTCTTCGTCAATGTTGTAAGCGGTGATGCAACTCTGGACAAGTCTGGAAAAAATTTCTGATAGTACCCAGCCAGACCTAGTAAACTCCGCACCTTCGTCACACTCCTAGGTGTCTCCCAAGAATATACTACCTCGATATTCATGAGATCCATTGTAACTCCCACCTTTGAGACGACGTGCACCAAGAAGTGAACCTCTTGAAGTCAGAACTGGATCTTTGAGAGATTTCCCTAAAGATGATGCTCTCGGAGTTTAACCAGTACAACCCGTAAGTGGTAGGCATGATCCTAATTGGCACTCGAGTAAATCAGTATGTCGTCAATGAAGACTACGAAAAACAGATCGAGGAAGGGCTGGAAGATCCTGTTCATGAGACTCATGAACACTACTGGAGCGTTGGTCACACCGAAGGGCATGACCAAGAATTCATAGTGGCCATACCGACACCTGAAAGCCATCTTCGGCACATCCTCATCCCGAAATCATAGGTGATGATAGCCCGACCTGAGGTCTATCTTCAATAACCACCGTGCAACCTGGAGCTGATCAAAGAGGTCGTCAATCCACAGAAGCAGATACTTGTTCCTCACGGTCACTTAGTTCAGGTGACAATAGTCAACAAATTGTCGCAAGCTCCCATCCGCCTTCTTGGAAAATAGAATCGGAGAAGCCCAGGGTGAAACACTGGTTCGGATGAAACCTTTCCCCTGTAAGTCGTCCAGCTATACCCGCAGCTCACGAAGCTCGGCAGGAGCCATCCGATATGCTGGAGTGGATATTAGTGATATAACAGGGTACATGTCTATATAGAAATCTACCTCCCTATGTGGAGGTAGTCCTAGAACATCGTCATGAAAAACATCCACATACTAATCCACCACTACAGGAAAAGTTGGACTCCGCACGTCAACTGATCTGAGGATGAGACTAGCAGCTGATGTGTGATTGGCATCCCTATCCTCTGCGTGAGTCCATCCTGTGATACAATGGTTCCCTTCTCGCCAGTAATGGTGAAACTGGTCGCATCCGTTCAGAAACACCGCACCTTGAGCCTAATACAGTCGATCTGAGCATGGACAGCAGAAAACCAGCCTATACCCAAGATGTCGTCATAAGGCCTCGACACCGCTACAAGAAAATCCCAGCCAAAGCTCTTCCCTCCTAGAGTAAGCTCACACTGCTAGCCCCAGTGTGTAATCGTTGAGTCCGGTCCCATAGGAGTCTCTATCCGTAAGGATCGTGCCAATGGCTTCGTCAGAATCTCTGAGCTTCGAACAAGGGCAGAGAAAATAAAATAATGACTCGTACCTATTTCTATAAGTTCTACATCAAGGGTGTATTAGACACAGATAGTAACTCGAATCTTCTCAGGTGCACCGTGGTCGTAAGCCTCTGCTTCCTGGAGCTGAGCCTGCCTCTTCCCACCAGCTCCCTTTGGTTGGGGTTGACCTCATAGTGGTGGTGGTGGTAGAGCAACGAAGCGTCGTCCACCTCCCACTGCTCAGCCAGCTCTTCTGCCTCGTCTTCCTGCTCCTTGTGGACCACCATGGTCGAACCTCTACCTTTTCCTGGGAGGTCCCTCCACTTTATGCTGCTTGTCTTCATGGCGGGTCGGGTATTCACGAGCCATGTGGCCCTGCCCGCCGCATGCATAATATTGTCTTCTCCTCGTAAGGTTGGCTATGAGCTTTGTGCCCCACACAGCCGAACATATATCCTGGGGTCTCCCACCTATCGGCCTGGTCCACATGGACCCCTGCATCATTTGTCAAATACCGGTCGCAGAAGACTCTTCTCTGTGCCATCCTACGGTGAGTCTTGGTGATGATGGCTGCTCGGCGAGAAAGCTCCCCACTAACAGGGATTGCTCCAGCACCCCCACCTGCATCGAGATACTGAGGGGAATAGTCTAAGCTCTGATCTCATGCCTCAGTCCCTACTCAAAGGTCTGGTCCTGGAAGAATGGGTCCCGTTGCATGTCCGTGGAGTAGCGCAAGAGGTCGGTAAATCATGTCGAGTACTGGGCTACTGATAGGATTCCCTACCGTAGATGTACTAACTCTTAGATGCGCACCGCTTGGAGGGTGGATAGAACAAACTCTGAGCGGAAGAGGCTCTCGATGTCCTTCCATAGTAGAGATGCATCACCAGGAACCTAGAGCATCAGGATCCACCATCTACCTACTGCTGCGTGCAGGAGAGTCGCAGAAAGGATCACCATAAGATATGCTAGTTTCCCTGTCAGTCTGAAGACTTTGAAGACAGCCTCCAGCCAATCCTCGACTGCCTGAGGATCCATCTCTCTAGGGAACCTGGGTGGCCTCTGTCTCTGAAACTCATGAAATGCGCTCAGGCGGCATGCACTCTCCGATGCTGGGGCTAATAGCACCGGTACCTCAGCGGGTAGTGGTACTGCTAGTGCCTCTACTGTACTGGGGCCCTGCATCGAGGCCTCCTTGCTCGGTGGGCTGCAATCCCACACGTAACTAGGAACCCTGGCTGGCTATCTTCATGGGGCCAGCCTAAGAAAAAACAGGTGCTCCACAGTTAAACAATATACCTGGTGAGCTGACACATAGTAATCACAATGAAAACTTTTAAAAGGAAACACACACGCAATCAGTGTTTTCGTGCACTGAGTCGGAAACCAGAGGTTGGGGTCCTGGTGTAAGGATACGTCAACCGCCGCACCATCATGGGACTCCCTGGACTAAAAACCACACTCAATACTCTTAACACTATTTCTTCACAGGAAGGAAAGATCAGAGTCCGGTGTTCTACAGTAGAACTAACTCCTCTGATACCAATTTGTCATGACCCATCCTCGTGTCCCGTTTCGTGACTACCCCATGCCCGCCTTCCAAAGGCCAGGGGCTGTCGACTAGCACCAAATGTGTAAATAATAAAATAAGGGAAGACATTTCCTTTATGAAATAACATACACAACAGAGTATGCTAGTGAAGTAAGTACTAAGTAAAAACTGGGTACATGTTACGTGTTTAAAAGTTAATAGGAATGTATACAAACCCAACTGAAAGTACAATACAACTAAAAGGAAAGAACAACAGCAGTAAGTAAAATAGCAACAGCGAGTCGTCCTCCAGAAATCCCACCTGAAGGGTGGGTACAAATAGTCTCCTCAGCTCCTCGGGTCCGGTCGTCCGCTCCGTGTATGTCCCGCCAAGTGGTCCACCTCCGGGTACCATCCAGCTCCACAAGCCTCCACCTTGATCTGTGTTGTTTGTCATCTTCATCCAACACAACGTAGTGAGGGCATACACCACACAGGGGTGAGTATACGATACTCATTAGGGACCCCGAGACCCCCGATGGTCTCTCCGAAACCACGAAGGATAAACCACAATGGAAGGAAACAATCTCGAAGTATCGACCGACTGTAATTATGTATTTCCATATATATACCGAAGTCATCAGTTAAAAACCGCTCAATCATTGAGCCCATGAACAACCCAATCCACACAAGAAACACAACCCAGTCCACACTGGAAAGCAATTCAATAACATCGATGATAATGATGTTAAATCAAGACTAATCTCAAATAGTTATACACATCGGAAAGCGATAGAGATGATCACATGAAGCCACTAATTCATCTAAGATGTCGGACCCACATTGGATACAAGACCAACTAAGCTGTCAGACCCACATAGGATACAATACCTGCAAATCTGCCGGACCCACTCAGGATACAAGTACAAATGTCATACATCCAGACCCACATAGGATACAAGAACAGTAGTCATCGTTGTTGAACCCACAGAGGATCCCAGTATGGTCATCGTCACTGTCGAACTCACAGAGGGTCAATGTATAGTCGTCCTCGCTGCCAAACCCATGGATGATCCAAGTGCAATCGTCATCATCACAGTCGCAGCAAGCTCTAGGGTTCCCGCACACATCATGCTCGATTAAAGGAGGGTCCCCTCCTTGAGCAAAATAGTCGATACATCAACTGTCATGAAGTCGAGAGTTTATGTATCCCAATGTTTTGTATCGTCAATATAAACCCAATGCGACAGACGATGCATCAAATAGACGCCCAGTCAGAGAGTTATTGACTTTTCCATTCCAGGGGCCCGGTAGGTTTTTAAGGTAAAACCAACTCGACAATACTCCAACTACATCCAAAAATAAATTATAGTATGACTAAAGAACTGTCTCAACAAAAGGATTCCAATTCAATTGACGACACGTCAATCAGATGTCCAGTCCATAAGATATAAGCGTTTCAGCTACAAGGGCCCAGTTGGTTTTGGGTTCAAACCAACCCGGTCGTATGAAAACCATGTCGATACCTTGAGTGTAATATACCAAAACGTATGTCTCGATCCAAGTATTCCTACACAACTGACAGTGAGTTGAGAGGAGGACCTTATCTTAAGTTATGAAAAAATACCGAAAACGTTCTGAAGTGGGGGGGGGGGGTCTGGGCCTGGTCCGACCCGGCCCAACCCCCCTGGGGCAGCCCGAACCGGGTCCGGCCCGGCTGGTGCCACCCAGTCCGCATGACCCACCCCAGCACGACCAGGGGGATGCTCTGGCTCGGCCAATGAGCCGAGCAGGGGGCGCGGTCCCCGCTTTCCATGGACGTGGCACCAGGGTGGTGCCGTGACTTCCTTGGATCCCACGCGACCACGAGATCCGTCCCTCGCCGTCGTGGCTTCAGCCGCGACGAGCTTCTTTCAGAGTCGCGTTGGGGCGCCGCCACCTCCCAGCAGCAGACCGGTATCGGGCACCGCCTCCAGCCACTGGCTCGGCCGTACCGGCGCCCTGTGCGGTCTGGGGCTTCTGCGGGCCCCCGAAGTCATTCTGGTGGTCCGATTTTTCTCCCGTCTGCGTCTGCGGTCATCTCGGGACCCGTACATCACTACGAAGGCCTTAAATAACCATTTCGGTCCTGCTTCGTCATCACCAATTATTCCACACATCATGAATAGAGTAGCGGTGGGTTTGGACTTGTTCGTTAGTCCGAACCCACCGCTTTATTGGTTCTAAACATCACCAAAAAAAAGTTCACGCTATTCCGAGGGTATAAAATCACATAATGAAATATATAAAAATTCCCCTACCTCAACAGTTGATGTTTGACGTCGGCATCGGGGTAGATAACGTTGTGGGGAAAGGAATCGCAGGCAATGTCAGAGTGCGCCGAGGAGGAAGTGACATCTACTCTCTTGTCATGGAGAAGAGGATGGGTGGACCATCGTCATTCTTTGTGGAACCGGTGATCTTCTCCATTCTTCATCAGAGGCTGGTGTTCTTCGTCGTTCTTCGTCAGAGAACGATATTCTTTCAAATGCTCAAGAGCTCTCCCCCGATCTTCCTTTCACACAACGAAGCTCTCCCCCAATATTAAATAATAGACTCCTCCTATTATTTAATTATACACGCAAAGAAACACCCATAACTAAATAATCACATTTAATAACGTGTTGACAACCAATTATGGATGGGAGAGAGAAGGTCCCCATTAATTAAACGTGATGGAAATTAAATGGGGGGGGGTTTCGAAATTAAAGAGTGGTTGTTAATGAGATTGGTGGAAATTAAATGGTGGGGCTCGTGTGGTCCCTAACCCTCTAACATCCACACTTGGGTAGATAAGTGGCTATGGGCCCCACCCTTCACTAACCATGAGAGGGAATAACCACCTTATAAAAGAAAAATTGTTCTGATAATTTTTATTTACTTCTTAAATAAACACCTATAAATATCATCTCCTCCTTTGCGAACGCTACTACGGTAAGTGTCCCCTTAATAAATTACCGGTGCTTCGAGTTCATTGGTGCCCATAGATTTTAATTCCGAGCACCGGTTCAAATGTTTGAAGAACTTGCTCAATCGTTCCTTGAATGTACCCAAGGTAAAATTAGGAAATTGATTCTGGGCACACAGGGCCTCGGAATAAAGTGCCTTCAGAATCCACAGACTCGTAAAATTCCAAAGTATTTAAAAAATAGTTCCTAGAAATTTACGGTTCTTTACATTTCGTACATAAAATGGTTGAACTAATCTATTTATAATATTCTAATTTCTATGTGATGTTACTTGAGGTATCCTAATGGATGGAAAAAATCATGAAGACCCCCCAAGGGTTATGAGATTGAAATATTATATGGGCTCGAGATAATATTTTTGTACAAAACTGTGTATCCCATGAAATGGGATTCAATTAGAACATAGTGATTATGGAATGGTGTAGTGGTAGAATAACACTAAGGGAGGGATTTTTCTCTCGTGAGAGTTACCCAACTAAGTTCTATATTATATGTTTCATAAAATAATATTCCAACAGTGTAGTTTCATGTCATTGGTCTAGGAAAGAAACCAATACATTTTAACATCTTATGTAATTTATATTAATAACATATTTTAATTTTATATGAAAAGGATGATGTGATATTTAGTTTATGGTTTTAAAAACTAGATCACATTCACTGTAATTTACTAGAACTTGAAGATAAACCATTCTACTATCTTTTGTGTCACAAAAAGTTGACTCTTGCAATAAATTTTAGATTCAAATAGATTAAAATTAGGGGTTATGAAATTTATTTAACAAAATGAGATTCATTAAAATTTATTTGAATATCATGTAATGAGACCATTGAGGTATCAATTTTTATTTGCAAAGTATCATTTGCGAATCCTCACATTGTCTGGGGTGTGATGTTCTCCCCATCCATGGTCATCAATGAATATTAACTAGTGAATTAAACTATTTCAATAAATCTGAATCTCTCATAAATTGGATATATCAGTGTTAGATTCCTTGTCGGGATCATTGGTGTAATAAATTCCATCACTAAGATTCATTACTAAGATGAGTGTAACAATCCTTTTTGTTTAATGATTGTGACACTTATATCAGATAGACCATGAGGTTTAATAGCAAAAATTTCATCATTTTCATTGGTAGACACGACTTGAACTACATGTAATTTGGAATAATTTTCATATATCATATATCGGAGAATGACTATATTGAGTGACTAAAAATGAAAACCAATAGAGATCACTGCTTCATTCATATACACAATAGAATAAGTAGACTCCTGGTGGATTTTGAAGTCATCGTATGATATCCACACATGGTATTAGAGAGTTTATAAAGTAAAATATTATTATTTAGAAAAAATTAAATATATATAAGTTTAATTTTTTTATTAAACTCTATAATAAATATATTATCCCATTCCTGATAGAGATGTGTGTGGTAATACTAGAATAGGTTCTTAGTGTGCAACATCGTCAACCAGCCAGATTGGATGTTAGTTACGTTTACCCCATGAATGGATTGATGCATCCAAAAATGATGGATAATATGAAATTTGTCGAACACGATCACAGACCTTTTAAACCTCATTTTGGGTAATTCTATGATAAAATTTTAAAATAAAATCGTTTTTATAAAATGAATATAAACTATCGAGCTATCACTAGAAAGTAGAGGCCCGTGACATCAATTATACATATAAATAGAAGGGAAAAGGGTACTTATTAGTGTGGATAATATTTCTATTCTACAAACTGTATTATGTGAACATACCAAAAAATATTCCTCTTATTAAATACATGAATTCATAAACCATATTGGGATATATGTATCCTAACAATTAATTCTATTGAGAGAGATCTAATCCAAATTAATGATCACCACATATAAAACCGTGATAATTTAAATAAAACTGAAGGATTTACATTAATTAAATGATAATGTGAATAATTACATTAAATATAAATCTATATAGGGATTTCTATGAGATGGGTCCATCAGAGAGTAAATAATTTACTAAACACATATTTATATACACTCAGTCAGATCAACTGGATGGAAGAGTTAAATGTCTGAGGAAATTGATCAATGGAGACATATAAAGGGATTAAATTGGTTTCAATAGTGATTTTTATGTCCTTGTATATCAATATATTGGGTATAAATGATTCACATCACTATTTTCCTCGTCATGAGTTATAAGAAAAACAACATTCCATTTTTCGAAATGGAGGAATATATCATCCTGATATAGATCTGTAATAGATGTGACCATGATTTATATTGAATTAACTCGATTATTAGGTGATCATATTTAAAAAACATTCTCCTGGATGAAAATTTACCCATTAGATCACATTTAAACATCAGAAAGAGGACGGTCTAATGTTTATTGATTGTGTAGTCACCATTGATTTTCTTGATGGAAATCTCAAATTTTGATTTCGAATGAAACTACAAGACCTAAATATCATCTGATTTCTCAATTTTAGTGTGGAGGACTTGGAATTAATCATAATTATTGGTGAATAATTAAATTTTGGAGAACAATTATGGAATGGGTGCCTTTTAAGTAGTAAACAATCCACCTCTATGGATAATTCTTTTTAATCCTAGGGTTATTAAAATTTTCAATTGTTGGGATTCAAGAGGATGCATCAATCTATGAATGAAATTACAGAATAACAATATTAATGAAGATAATGAACTTTTAAATGAAATATATTATAAAGGTATATGTATTATAGGGTTGGATATCTTATATATAATTTAACCAACAAATTTCCCTTGAAATCCTTATAAGGGATAGAACTATTATTAATCTTCTAACTGATTATTCACTATTAATAAAATTTTAATATCAAAATGTGATGGTATATTAAATAAATATGTGGGATAGTTTTATTGATTAGTTGGACCATATGATTTAGTACATAGAAACATATATAATAGACTGTGAAGAAAATAAAAAGGTAATTATTTTTTATTAGAGAATTTCTAGTCAAAGTATCGAACATCATGTGACTGGGTTAGTTAAAAAATTATTATTTTCATTCATTTTTAATCTATAAAATGAAGGATATTAGTGGAAATTCATAGGTAGCCGCATAAAGGACTAAATTTATTCCCAAAAGAGGTGGAATCATAAATAGTGGAATTAGAAATAAACACTTGATATAACCTAATGTGGTATGACATTATTCATCCAAATGATAGTAATCACCATTATTCATTAATTATTAGAAAGGTATGTATTTTATTATTATATAGAAAATAAAATTAAAAGGATATTCTATATAGTCACAAAGGCCATGAATCTCATGAAGATTTTATTGGGGATGAATTTCGGTAATGGCCTTGATCTTCTCTAGCTCTTACTCATTACCTTTTATAACAGATAAGGAAGATAATGAATTTCTGAGAGGTATCCCCTAATAAATACTTCTAAGGAATCATCATAATGTTTTTGGTAATTGACTGAACTAATCAATTAATCAAGATCATTATGAATATCTTGGGATTATATAGATTTCATTATCATTCAAAAATGATATTGATGACATTATGTGTGGTCTATTTGGAAGTATTTTTAGTGTTATTCATATTAAAGGTATAACTTGATATTAATATGAATATCTTTGACCGATGAATTCAATTATAAATATATATTATGGGTCCATATTGACTATATTATATCCATACTGAACTTAAATATGGGATATAACATAAAAACAAATGTTTCCAACAAATAGAAACTCTTTGAACAATATGAGGATGTTGCCCTTTGGGAAGTGGGGTTGAGATCCATGATGTCAATGAAAGTTATAATCTCTATATTTTTCATCTATAAAGGGATAATTCTATTTATCCATATATAATAATGAATTTCCCTATTGATGTAGGATATGGTTTATTTTTCCAATTCTTCCAAAACCATGGATCCATGATAGGGATTCATCATTTGGTGTACATGTTTGAATATATAGTTGAAAATGGGATGGAAAATAAATCTGATTAAAACCTATGTATATTTCCATATTATAACTTTTTAGTTATAAGGAGAGAATTCTTGGTGTTATATCTGGAACATAACAAACTAGTTCATTTCAGTGAGAAATGTAATGACACGGGTCAGTATTAGCCTCATATCATACCAAATGTAAAGGATCACATATATCTTCTCATCAATTACAAGGGAAACACCTTCATTAATTTAATTAGTGTATTTTTATATTTATAATTAATTCATTTCATGAATATAAGTGGGATAATATTAATCCTCAAGAACAAGATATATTGAGTTGGAATCTCATTATTATGTAGGGAATGAATAATTGGACTAAATACTTTTTATTTAAATTTTGTAAAAAACTAAAAACTATGGTCATGTATATGATATTATTTGATCATTAATAGAAGGTTATATCAACCATTTTGATGTAATGTTTCTTAGATAATAACCAATGGTGCAGTCCAACTGTATGTTTTAAAAGGTTGAGATTTCTATTTTTAGACATATGTTGAATTTTTAGTAAGTTATTGGAATGATATTTTAATTCCCTATAAGAAATCTTCCTTCATATAAATATATGTTTATATATGTTCATATAAATTGATGTTTATATATGTACACACATCAATATTTAGAATAATGATATTTTTTCTGAGGGTTTGGTTCATTTATTATATATAGTTTATATATAGGAAAAAACTAAATTTCATATTATCTGAATGATTTATTAATGAGAGTGTGAAGTCATTATAAGAATTGACACTCTAGTTTTCATTAAACATGGATTTATTTCTATAACTATTATAATAATACATTAGAATTATGAGATTCACAGGATTTGCAGAGAGAAACATCACCATGAAACACTCTGACGTGACTATTGGGGCAATATCTAGGGCACTAGTGATACAATGAGTATAGTGACCCAAAATTTTCAAACATCCTTATTTCATTACTTTTTATCAAAAATCATTAAATTATACAAACATGTGATTGAGGAATGTAATATTTGAATTCATTTAGAGACATGTAGAAATAAACATTGTCCTATAAGTGATATACAATGTCTCCCACAACGTTCTACACAACTAGATACCTTCATAGAGATATCATTTATAATAAAAATATTTATAACATGGGGAAAGGAAATATAATAAAGGGTGGGCTTAGATGATCCATAAGAGTACCCAATAAAGATATTTTATCCAATCATGAACATAAGGGTATGGGAATATGAGAATATCATTTCAATAACATACCATAAAATAAAATATAATAATTTGGAGTCCTAGAATAATTATTGTCATTTCAGAAGACATGGATCATAATAAGATCAAAAAAATTGAGGCGTGAGATAATTTTTTTTATAAAAAATGGAATTTTTTGAATAAACATTATAATAGAAAAAAATTCCATATTATTCATGCCTCACTACCAAGACCATAATAAAGGCAAAGGGCCTTTACTAATCCCTGTTGACTCCCCATTCCAGCCCTATCTTACTGAACAAGGTTCACTCCCCATTCCTTATATTTCTTACTAAATTGGTTTCACTAACCACTGTTTCCCTATATATATCACGAGATAAAATTATCTACCTAATTTATTGAAGGGAGATATAGGTCCCACTAGTCACATATTTAAAACTATATTTAATTGTGAAACACGGTCATAAAATTCATCATATCATAACCCATAAAATGAATTAGGTATCATAAAAACTTCATCATATCATAACTCAAGTATAAAATAACAGATTTCATAATAATTTCATCATAGCATAACATTAGAAAGGAACCAGGATTCATAATAATTTTTTAATTTTATAACTAATTTAAGATACATGATTCATAATTAGCATTCCATCAGAATACTAAACCATTCAGTGAAATAATTTAATTTTATTCACGTGTCATATCCCTAATAAGGAATAGAAAACATAAATAGAACTCATATTATATAGGTAATATGTTTGGAAGATCATTTAAAACATTTTTTAATGAAAATATACATCCCTCCTTAGAAAACATGTTTTAAATGAAAAAAATATGAAACCATTTTCTTTTTAAAATTAAAATTAAAATTATAAATCAATAATTGGATTTAAATTTAGACATTATTTATAAAATATTTATTTTTAGAAATCAATTAACTTGAAAATTATCTTAATAGAACATTTAAAAACATTGTTTTATACATTTTAATAATACAATTGTTTGAATGATATTATCTTTCATACCAAAGTTGGAAATTAATTCAGGTATTCATAAAATAAAATTTCCTAATTTTCATTAGTAAGGAAGAGATAAAACAATAGTACCATTATATGGATTTACCATGAAGAAAAAGAGTATAATAAAATTCATGAGAATTATTCAGTGTTGGATCCTATGATTTTCACATTGGATACTTATTCATAAATAATCCTTATAAATGATTATATTGTAACAAAATATTTAAACCACCTTGGAAACATTGAATCAAAAACCCCAAGAACGAATAAAATTGAATTATATTTAAAATATAATGAGGTTAAATAAATTAGTGATTTTTTATTTCAACATGGATTTATATACACCTCATGACATAACATTACTTATTAATATAACATACATCTCAAATAAGGAAAATCAAGACCAAAGAAATCCATTACCACATTAGTAGGTTTTAAACCATAAACCATTGGGAAGAGAGAGATCCATAAATGGATATTTGAATCCCCATAATTTTCATGATTTTTATCATAAAATAAATTAACTGGAAATATATTTTCCACGTAAAATAATAGTTGTTGAATATAGAATGTGTATCATAAAATTAAAATGTGAGATGAAAATTCATTACCTTATGTATTGTCTTCCTTCATACTCATTAAAACCTACTGTATAAAATATACGTGTATCAGAAATATTACTGAACAATATTCAAATATACAATAACCTGTATTAAATTATTATGACATTTCATTTCCTATTTTTTAACAATTCCTTATCAATGTTATATTTCGGGTAATAACTGATCTATTTTTTATATAGGTTATAATTTTTTATATTTTTGGTCATATTAAAATTATCATGATTACATAATAGATATAATTATATCCATGATAGGTTTATAATATATATTAATTATATATATATATATATTGCAATCCATAAATTTTATAGATACAAATTAAATAAATCGTTCTTGCAGATGAAAGACATACATATATATGAATTATATTTCATTCATTTAATTATTAGAATAAAAGAAATAAAAGTAAATGATAATATTTCTCATTACAATATTAGCGTTATGTAATATATATAATTTTTTTTTCAAACACCATCCTTAATAATTTCCATGCAATGTGTGAACGAATCAAATCACTTTGTGAGGCGGTAGTCCAACAAACCAAAAAACAAAATTATCGTATTCCCACTGAATAAAAAGCATGAAGGTATGTGTAATATAAATAATTTAAAAATAATTATAAAACACTAAATAATATATATTTAATAAATTCAATAAAATAATTCAATTAAACCATCCTTGATAGGTGGTAACTAAAATCTAAATGACATTGGTAAAAATTGTGGTTGTCCTCCATGCCCGTATATGATGATTTTTAGGCCATGTGATGGATTTGTGTGCAGTTTTAGGTCATAAAAATATAATAAAAATATATCAGTATATTAAATATATTGAGTTTCTAATTTAATAATGATATATCATTGATTCTTGGGATCCATGGATAAAAAAATGATCATTGATAAACATTACCTCTTCTTAAGGAATCCTCCTTATGTTCAAACAAAAATCCTTCCAATGATATATTTATGCATTTAAATAAGGATTTTAGAATGTGTGGTGGTAATTTGGGAAGTAATTTTGGTAGTCCTGAAATGAGAGATTTTTTTTGAATGTTTGAAGAAGGGAAGAGAGTGGTGTGGCATTATACATGGGAGAAAACACATTTCATATTTTTGAAAATAAATATGTTTCCCCCATTATAATATGTAAAATTTTTCCAAATTATGCCACATCTAACCATAGATTAATAAATGTCTATATATTCTTAAAAAAAATTTATAAATAGTTTCATAGGTTATTTTTACACTTTTAATTTCAGTTTAACCCCACAGTAAACCAATTTTACCTTTCCTGTTGTAAATAACTTTAATTTAATTGACTATTAATCGCGGTATGAAATTCAATTGAACATATTAGAAAGAAAAAATTATGTTTACTAAAAATATGGAATATTTTTTTTCAAATTCATTTCATATAAATAGAATAAATAAAATTAATATTAATATAGCATACATGTCGATAAAGTGGGATTTTGAAGTGAAAATTTTCAAAAGGTGACATCATTTTTATATCCAATTTCAATTTTAAAATGAGTGAAATGAAGAAAATTTGTTCAAAATATGTATAATTGAACTAATTATACATTAATAGCAATTCAAAATATATATCAATTGTTCAAATAAATTACAGGGAATGATATTTTTCTCAAATAATTCAGTATTTTTCAAAATTCATATGAAATGAAACTTTTTATAAAAATCCATAAAATTCACACTAATGTAATTTTTAAATTTTGAATAAAAAAGATAATTTTACTTTCAAAATTCTTATTTTAGACGTTTCAAAATTTAATTTTATAATTGTTCACAAAAACACGAGAAAAACATTTTTGGAAAAATAAATTTTTTTAAAATATATAAACACTCAAACCAAAAGATTATATTTTATTATAAATATTTTTCATTTATATCAAACCATTTTAAATGATATTTAAAAATTAGTTATTATTATTCATATCCCATTTATTAAAGCCTAGTTTATAATGGTTATGTTTAAATTACTATATTTTTAATATATCATGGATTTTTTCATACATTGTGATTCATTTAATGCATGCCAAGATAATTTTTTGTATAGAGAATTATTGTATTGTTTTAGTTTATAATGAGACATTAACATGGTGTATCATGAAAAAAATCCATCAATGAAATATAATTTATTCAAAAATAAAAAATCATAAAAAATCTTGGTGATACATTCTACCACTATTAAAATGAATTTCACAGTGAAATTTTTCCAATATAATAAAAAAACATGTGGATACTTATTAATTAGTGTATTCTAATGTTACAAAATGGCATCAGAAAATGAGATGTTTTTTCTAATGAAATATTCACAAAGTGAGTGGTCATTTTTTGATGGAAGTTTTCAATATGATCCATCATCTCCACTGGTTATTCCACATTAGAATGATCATGCTCTAGAGATACGACCTCTGAGTTAATTACATTTGAGGGGTCTAGTATTTACTTCCCTAGAAAAGCTACATAGAAAAAATTGTGTACATGAGAATGGTTTAGTGGAAGTGATATGAAATCGAATTCTATCATGCTAAAATCATAAATTTCAAGGAGACAGATTTACCTAGATCTTAGAATCCCAGTCATGAAAAAACTCAAAACATTTTTCCATTGTGAAATACATAGAAACACATTATCAATAAATTCATTTTCTAGGTATGTATGGTTATTTTCTACACAACATTTATACGAAATCGGAGTTACATTGATGTGTCTTTGAAAAGACTTAGCCTTATCTGTCATTTCTTCATCAATATCAGGTCCTGATAGCTTTCTTCCCTTTACTTAATTCCCACACATTTGGAGATTTAAATTTATTTATATAGAGGATTTCATAATGGTGGAAATGAATTATTGAATGAAAGTTAATTTTTTAAGTACATTGTTAGAGGAATGTGTTGATCCCAAACACATTTGAAAACTAATGAATAACAAATCAACTCATCCTTCAGGGTTTTTTTTCTTGAAGACTTAAAATCTATCCTAGTATTATACATGATGATAAAAATAATCTTCATTTCATGAACTTTTGGAATAATTCTCATGAACATTAAGATAACCCTCAGATACCAATCAGATATATTGGAATGTATTTACTCCATGAATCTATACCACCAAAATGATTTATATATTTCCAACCTGATCCATAAACATGCCTGCTATGATAGGGATTATGTGTGTTTACATAGTATGGATATTAACTAAAACCCATTATCATAATGACCATTATGGGGTTTGGGGAGTGTAATAACCAAATACATAGTTATTTTTCCCATTTCCATTATGGTATGGGTAATTGATGCAACATCCCCTTAGATTTGTTTCTTTTATCATTATCATGTTAGAATACAAAGAAGAAATATACATCCACTATGTTGTATCTCTTTATTCCATCCCCTACAAGTAAACATTAAAATATATTTATATCTTCATATATATTAGATAAATAGAGAATAAATTACTATGTGTTTCCCCTATAAAATACTTCATCAAATTTGATATATAAATAACACATATATGGTTCCTAAAAATTATCATTCCATAATAATAATAGTTAAACATAAAAACGTTTATAAACATTTCTTAGATATTGAAATCCTCATTATACTCCTCTTTAATATTCACATAGATATATGGATGAAATTTTAATTGAGAAAGATTATATTTCTCCCCTTCATTTTGGAGTTCTAGATCCAATCATTGAAAATCCAAAAATATTGGATCTTTTTAATCCAGAACATGGATAATGTAGAATTATCCTTTTTACTCAATGAATCAACCAAATTCATTACATTACTAGGGTGATAATTTACTCAGTAGTCATAATCATTAATTAGCACTAATAATTTTATATGGGGCATTTCCAACTCCATCTTTGTGTATATATACATTAAAATATTATTATTTCCATATGTCACACTATTATCCATAATGATAGTGACTACAAATACTCAATTATATAAAAACCACATCAAACTCTAAATTATGAAAAAGATAATTTTTTTTCATGAATGCCTAGTTTTCATGTGTAAAAATCATTAACAATGTCATCTATCATAAGAAAACATCATAACCACTTCTTGAATTCAAAAAAACATTTTACAAAACCTTCTCCACTATAGAGTAATGTTTGAAATGGTTCATATACTAAAATTCTCATCAATTCCATGAAAAAATCCTCGCATTAATCTATCTAAAGGATCTTGGATCGATTCTTGGTTAATATGGTCAGATGAATAGATAGTTTTGATAAATTCTTGGGAAACAATCGATAATATCATACTAATGCAAGAAAACTATAGATCTCATTCACTATATTTGGTCTAGGATAACAATCAAAAGACTCTATCATTTATGGTTTTATTTAAATTCTCTTTATTTAGGTTATGGAACTCAATAATGAATAATATTTGAACTCAAATTCACACTTAGTAATTTTTTCATATAGTTTATCCTTCCTTAGTGTGATTAGTTAAATTCTCAAGTGGCTATCATTCTTTTCCTTTAACTGTGAGTAAAATATAATATTTTCTATCACAATGATCACTTTCTGAACATGTTAATAAATGAATAATCTATTAATTAAATTCATGAATATGTATGGATAATTTTAAATACCAAATGGCAGTAATATATATTCATATTGTCCATAACTTTTAAGTAATGTAGTATTGGGTATATCCTACTTTTGAACCTTTTTTGATGACATCTTGAACAAAGTCCAATCTTGGAAGAGTATTGAGATCTATTTAGTTGATAAAAAATTCATCAATACAAGGAAGATGATACTTGTTCATAATTTTTATCTACTTTAACTTTTAACAATTAATAAAGTTTCACATTGATCCATCGTAATTTAAAAAAAGAACCAGTGCACCTCAAAAGCTACACACTAGGTAGAATGAATCCATTTACAATGTTTACCTTGATTTTATTATTTAATTCCTAAAAATAAATTGGTCTATTAAATTGGGAGCCTCCAAAAATGGTGTGGCACCATGTGTGAGCTCTATTTAGTACTCAACATAACATTTTAGTGAAATATTAATATTTTCCTCTTGAAAGACATTAAAAAATGCCCACAAAAATAGAATACCATCAATTTTTATTTTCTCCCAAATCATTTGAGATAAAATAACTTTTCCATAGGAATTAAGAAACATAAAATATATGTAATATGCATCATATGTTCATAATAATCATTATTTTTACAAATTATAATAGTAAGGTTTTAAATATGAAACATGAATTCCCCTCCATGAAAATTGTTGAGGGGATTATGTAGATAAATATAATACGCACCTAAAATTTCATCTAATTACACCATATAGAGAGGCATAAAAAAATATGAATGAAATTACAAAAATATTGAACCAGAGTGGAATCATATAACTGAGATATGATCATCATAAAATTAGGGTTTTCACTCATAATTCGATATATAATCATTCGGGTGGTATCGTAATACATTTAACAAATTCTCCTCATATGAAGGAATGGGTAGACTCATAGTTAAATAGGATATTTGAATTTCTAGAGGGGTTGGTATTGTGTCATTATTAGACCCCATGTCAGAAACAGTGATCAAATGATATTTCCATTTATCCCTTTTATTAAGAGGTTGTTAACAATGATCATCATCATTAACCCACGGATCTGGTCATTGGTTAATATAATTTCCATTCTCTATAAACATGAATTAATGATGTGTGAGAGGTTTATTATATATAAATTTTACCTTATTCACATTTTTAGCTGAATTATTCCCATCAATTTGGAAATCAATTTCTTGATGACCTACCATTTCATAATTAAATCATTTATTATTTCCCTTAAAAATTCCATCCATACTTCTTCCAACACTTGGGAAAAAATGAGAGATCATTTTCTTCTGCCCTTGGTTTTTATATTTTAGATTGATCACTATATTCAATTTCATATTAAATCCATGAGATATATATGTAGAAATGTCCTTCAATTCAACCTTGACAGAACATCAACAAACATGTTCATATATATAGATGTCCCTTATGGCTAACGCCCATTCGATACATCATTTTGAGTTCTGATGAATCAATTATCCTTACCTTTAGGATGTATTATAATAATACAACAATATATCAAATATCTTGAAAACATTTCTTCAAAGGTTCCAATATATTTGACATAATTTTCCTTTAACTAAAGAAACTCCATCTCCATATTATTATGAGGAATAAAATGATTTTTCCAATCGAAAAATAAGTTCATAAAATCCTTTGAATCCATTGAGTAATTTTAATCATTTTACCTTTCATTATCGATATGATTCCACCATATATATTATCACCATCTATATGGTAAACAACCAAATGAACTCTCCATATTTTGAACAATAGAGAAAAGAAAATATATTTTCAGTGGTAGTGTTACATTTAATTGAAATTAGTAAATCAGTGGTTCTACTAATGGTAGGTGTTCATTTCCTCATGTAGGACTAAAAGAATATTGTTCCCTATGTTGTAACATTGGATGTCTTACTTGATTTATATCATGAAAAATCATGTGACTATAATAAATATATTTTCATTCTAACTCCCATAAAATTTGTATTCTCATGAGTAAAATAATTTCATTATCTATAACAATATTCCTTAATTTAGTTTACATGGGTTAATATAATGAATAAAATCAAAAATAATAGTGTAAGAAATTATAATGATGTTGTGGAACCACATACTCATGAAAAATCACATAAAGGATCTCTAAATCCTGATTCCTTTATATTTAATATTTGACACATTAGTAACATACTAGGAAATTAATAATCATCATATATTTAAATCCTTCATTTTTGTTAATATATAGTTTTTTTAATTTAAAAATCATATCCCCTAGGAATGTCAAACTTGGTGCGCATTAAGGCTCACTGTCATGTACCAGTACCCAATTGACTATAGATCATTATAGTGTTTTTAATGTTGTTTCTCCTAGGTACATCTATGATTGTTTCACATCCAATATTATTATATAGAGATAAATTTATTTTATATAAACAAATTTCACTATCCTAAAACAAAATTCAATGAAATTTTCTTATACATTGAATCATCCTTAGGCTTATCCATAGACATGTATTTAGGGATCTCACTATGATTTTATTATCCTAGTTTCTAATGTTTAAATAAAAATATTCCCTAATATCACACATAGTGACTCAGGTTTTCATAAAAATATATTATATCATTTTATGATGATTATGTATTACATTACATAAA
Source organism: Viscum album (assembly GCA_963277665.1). Classification (NCBI taxonomy): domain Eukaryota; kingdom Viridiplantae; phylum Streptophyta; class Magnoliopsida; order Santalales; family Viscaceae; genus Viscum; species Viscum album. The sequence goes on from OY728156.1 coordinate 700,567,578, forward strand.
TATATACAAAAATACCATAATAGTTTAGTGTCTTTGTGTCATGAACCTAATCTGGTCGCCAGTAATACCAGAACCAAACCTAGTATGTGAGAAGGACCGAAGGGCATTCCCAATCCCCACGGGAGGGCGCAAGTTCATAGGTATCATTTATCTTAGTTTTGGAACGATTTACCCAAATATGTATATACAAAAAATAAAAATAAATTGATAAACTCAATCTAAAAAATTTATTCCAAACAAGGATTATACTGAAATCCAGAACATAATACATAATTTCAAAGGCACTATATATTCACCAAAGAACTAATGGAACAAACATAAAAATAAACCCAAGGACTCCACACGACATGTGGTCATCACCCACAAGCTGTCTCCACAACACTACACCGAGGATGAGAACTAACCCCCCGAACCGCCATCAACCATAGCCTTCCCTTTACCTGAATCAAGCATAATAAATTCACCTTACACCCAAGGGGTGTAAGTAGGTTGTGAGACTAATATAAATATAATACCACCCAATGATTCCAAATAGCATGAATATAATGTAAAAAAATCAAGTAGTTTTAATACGTAATGAAAATCATTGATAACTTCCAAGAAATGCATCATTCAATTGAAAATAATATTCATGTTACAATTTTACGAATTGTATCACTTTTAAATAAAAATGTTAGATACATTAATTTATGTCAAAAAAACACCCCAGAACAAGGTAAAATACAACAAATAAAATGAGAATAAAAACCAGGAACACTACTAAGTACTAGATAGTCTGAGGCCCTGTGTCCCTCATACCTCGGTGTAAAGTAACCATAGTTAAATTTTTTCTCATGCATGAGCCACTAGTATGGAAGATAACCACTACCTAGTGGTATCCAATAATCATCCACCTAGTTTAGTTAGAGATTTCGTTATAAAAATTCTCGGTGAAATAGAGAACAATCCCATCTGGTCCACTAGTTGTACTTGTACACATCTGCCCCACCTTTGTACTCGGGCTTCCCCCTATGTGCTCAAAAAATTTATTCATTTAACACATATCCATATTTATTTAAAATTACTCTAATGGTCACATCAACCCAGTAAATTAGTTATTTAATTTTATACCACTTAAAACACACAACATACACTTTGATTTTTAATGAAACATTTTCACAAAATCCCGCATTTTTTGGCACAAAAAACCGCTTAATAACCCCACTTGTACACTATTTGCACACCTATAAGGTACCAAAACATTAATGTAAGCATATTAAATTTCAATGAAAACAAAAAATAAATTTTTGGGATACACCATGTTAAAAAAGAAGTGATTACTTAGTAAAACTTAAGTTTTCACACAAAAGTGTCACCCAAACATCACATTATTTACAAACACCAATAAAACCCATAATTGAAGAATAATAAAAAGGGTAAATACATTAAAAACTATATTTTCATCCTTATTAATTTTCAATAAAAAATGTATTTATAGGGAATCCCCAAATAAAGCAATAAAATATTTATTTGGAAAACCCCTAATTTCACATCAAATTGGCATTAAAAATAAAATTGAAATAAAAACACCACTAAAAAATATTTTTTTCAACAATTATAAACAGATATAAAAAAGAAATTATGTTAAATATAGTTTGATAATAAACCATTATTTTAAAAACATTGTAATCACCTATGAAATCAATGAAAACACATGAATCATCGTGCTAAAATCAAGTCGCACAACCGTCGCACCAAGAGGGACTTATATCGAACCTAAAACCACAAGAATTGGCTAATAAAACCCAAGGTTAAACCCTAGGGTAAAAACACTACCCCTTGGTAATTTTGAACATCAATAAAATTGAATGAAACATCATGGAAAGGGGAAGAACTAAGGAGGAGATACACTTACTTGAGATTCATTTTAGTTCATCCACCATATCCCCCTTCAAATGGGGTTACAAAGAGGTTTCGAGCGACTTGGGGGGCTTCCATGGTTTTTAGGTTCTAATAGGATGGGTAAGGGTCAAATTAGGAACTAGAATAGTGGAAAAAGAGTAAGAATTGAGAGAGTTAATAAGGAATGTGGTTACCTATTAAAATCTATTCGATTTGAGAAACCCTAGTATATTCTGTACTAAATAGAGATGGAAAAGAGCTCCAAATAAGTGGAATGATGAGAGGTGGTGGTTGGGTTCATTAGGATTAAGTGACACATTAAATCACTGAAAAATCATAAAAATTTAATAGGTTATTAGTTAAACAATTATTTTTAAAACTATAAATGGGATTTTGGGATGGCACAATTCCTTATATAGAAAATAAAATCCACCATTATTATAGACTTTTAAAGTGTCGAAATTGAAATGGTGGTGTTAATTTGTTAGTGGAGGCCAGTTAGGAATTGGGATAAGTGAATAATATTAAAAACATGATGAAGTTATAAAGGAATAAAAATTGGTTTTTAAATCTATAAATGGGGACACAGTTTGGCCCAAATCATGGAAACTCATCCATTCTTTAAAAATTGCATGGGAAACCTCCCAAACAAAGAGAGAATAGAAAATTAAATGAAAAAAATTTTAAAATAAGACATTTTTGTGACAATTCTCCAAACTATGAAAACTTTATGTCCCTGTAAATCCAAAAAAATACCAAATAAAAAAACTAAACCCAACCTATAACCCAATATGAATTTATTTTCTTCGTTTTGCCCCTAAAGGCAAAAACACCTCTAGTGGTCAATTAAGGACGGATTACTCTCCAAACCGAAATGTACAAAAATATCATAAAATGGTCATTCAAATTCATTCTTTATCCCAAAATAAAACACCTCAAAAATGATCCAAACAAGACTAAATCAATTCACCCAAATGAGAAATAGCATTGAACACAGTTATAATTTCTTTACATTAACTAAACCACTGGTTGATATCTAATTCCAAAATTTACTCAAAAATGATTGTGGATGCAAGATAACTCTAAAAGAGACTACCAAACTGCAAGCCAATACAATGGATAAATTTGAGTTATTAGTATGGGGGGATATAAATAGGTTCTCCACCATAAGAGAAAACCAATATTTTTCCCGACACAAAATTCAGATAGTAATAGGGGGAGGGTTAAATTGACTCTATGGTACAAAGGGTAGACAAAAATTCAAAATTTACAAAGGAAAATTCATGAGAATTTTAGTGGGTCTCCCCATAATAGGTACCAACAATCTTAACCGACCAGCATGGGCTGACACAGAAAGTCCCAAAAAATTAAACATTTGGGAAGGTGGCGCAATTAGTTCACATTGTTTGGGAAAATGTGAAATAACTATGTAGATCATTCTTTCTGCATGGATTCCTTGAACACAGACCCTACTAATCATGCAAAAACTGTATACTCAGCCTGTATAGGCAAATTTACAACCATTCTCTAAAGAGTCAATAGAAACCAAAGGGGGAAGAAATAACATTGGCTGATGACATGGGTACAAGGCCATCCACCTATTTCCACATAATGGAAAAAACGGAAGAATGATGTTGAAACCAAAGGTTTAAACACATCATATCATTCAAACTAAGGATATGGCATTGTAAAAGGGTTTAAAACACATTGGGATTTCACCTAGCTATGATCCACCTTCTCTCGGAGACCTATAGATGGAGCTCAAATGATTGAATCATCTACGACCTTGAAGTTAGGCATTGAAAACCCCCTAAACGAGAATTCGTCTTTCGATGCCACCAACAACTACACTGTAATCCCCATTATGTTTTACAAGACATCACACATTCCAAAATCACTCTACCCTAACATGATATTTCACTAAAACAAGGGCTTAGAAGATACACACACATCAAGCCTTTTTTCTTCGGGTGATAAATAGTAAATGTAAAGAAAACCTACACTCACAATCCTCTAAAATGGATGATTTTGATGTTCTTCCAAGGGTTACATTCTCCCAACATAACAAAGACTCTCATAATATTGCACAACTTTTTTCTTTATGGTCAATCAGGCACATGACATCACAAGGCATCACGGAACATGGCCATTGCGACAGATATAAACAATGCATGGAGAGAGACCTTATAGAACATCCCCAAACAACACACAATTCTAGAAAGTGGCCACAATATCGTATCATGACCTAATTTCCCCCATTGGTAGTTTAACATGAACTATTTCTTCTAAGAGACAACAAAGGACCAATATGTCCTCTTAGACACCATCCAGATACTCATCCCTACAAACAACCATAGACAACATCCACCATCAGCACATTGGGAAACTTGAGAAGCTAATATCTATTTCAACCTTCCACGATCACTCTCTCGATAAAATAGGATTCAAAAAACCAAAAAAGGAAAGGGTGCAGACACAATCTACAAATATCAAAAATAAAATTCCTTATATTGATCAACTGGAGGCTATTTAAAAAGTGAAACCTTCTGGGTTGCAGTTTAGGGGTGCACTAACCCTTAACGGGGCATACCTTATCCAACGATTGAACCCAATGACCAAACTGAGATGGTATATTGGTCAAGATAGACCACAAAACATATCCAAACAACATAAGGGAACCACCATAAGGTCTTACCAAGACATTTTTCATAAGATAACACTAACTGACCCTTCAACATAGATTACCGACCAAACAAAAACCCAAAACACAGTTCAAATAGGAGGGGTTCTGGGCCTCAAAACATCCCACAACATCAACATTTTCAAAAAAAAAACATAATAAAAAACCATCCCAAAATAGTAATCAAGTCATCAATATTTCCACATTAAAATCATCTAATTGAATGTAAAAGGTTAAATGGTTAGTGTATCCACCAATGTTACCCCATGAGCCTCACACATGCATGTTTTTATGCCACTTTGGCACCCTCCTCATATCCATCTTGAAAAACATCCATCAATTCCATAAACCATCCATCATCCCATATAATCCCATGCATGTGGTCACTCATAGAAATACAAAAGGATAAAATAAAAATTATTTCCACTTTTCAAAACCAAATCTGTAAACCAATACCTCCTTTTTCTCGTAATCGCTAACCACAAAATCAAACCCAAATTATTTCTTACCAAAAATTTCAGAAAGGAACAATAATTTAAATGAAAACACATTTTCAAGTTAGACAAATTAATTTCAAAACAACTAATCCCATTAAAATACCTCTCAGCAGTTTGGAAATCTATATTGCAAACACCTTTTCAAAACCAACTTTAACCCAATTATATGCTTTTAGAAGATGTATAAACACACCGTTTTCCCTATCAAAAAAATACTGAAAACTCAGTTCCACCATTTCAAAATGAAAACCATTCTTTATATATTATGAAATCATTTCAAAAAAATATTACACTTCTTAAAACTATGTCATTTTTGTTTTAAAACCTAACATCCAAGATTTCAAAACAAAAGGACACCTGATAATGAAAGGGGAAACTAGCTTTGATAGGTGACATGGAGATATGGTTGGAAGACATACTCCTATCACTTAACCATCACATAGTGTGTTCTAGGAAAATATCCTCATATCCACAGGTCTTTGTAGTTCCTACGTGCTCACTAAGACAATTAGCCCAACACTCTTTTCATTTCCCCTAATCGTCATCAAACTGAGAAAACCAACGGACTCAAAAAAGCCCCAACTTCCCCTAACGACATGAATCCCATACAGAGATGTGGTGATCATCCACATTACTCATACCCAAAATTCAATGTATCAACAATCCTAACTCCAAAATATCTCGACTGTTCCCCAAATAACATAACCCAAATAGAGAGAACCTACTTTGGTAACATTTTTTCACGAACCGAATATGGTTTCCACCAATACATCCACAAAACCCATCCTATGACAAGGCCCGAAGAACTTTCCCAATACCCATGGGTTGGAACAATTTCTCTAGTATCATGTATCTTGGTTTGGGAATGATTTACCAGAATATGTATATATAAAACATCAAAATCATTTGATAAACTGAACTTGAAAAATTCTTACAAAACAAGGTTTATAAAAAAATCCAGAACATAATAACTATGTTCAAATGCACTAAATATTTTCTAAATACACAAATAAAACACCTAAAAATAAACCCAAGGAATCTACATGAAATGGGGACATCACCCACAAGTCGTCTCCACTACTCCACACCAAGGATGAGAACTGACACCCTGAACCGCCATAACCCATAGCCTTCCATTTACCTAAATCATGCATAATAAATTTTACTTACACCCAAGGGGTGTATGTAGGGGGTAACCCTAATCCTAATAGGATACAACTCAATTATTTTAAATAGCATTGAATTCAATGTAAAAAATCAAGCAGTTTTAATACGCAATGGAAAGTTGTGATAACTTTCAAGAAATGTAACATTTCATTGAAAAAGGTTTTCAAGATATAATTTTCAAAATGTTTACACATTTTAATAGAAGTTATATCTAAATTAAATTACTTCCAAAAACACCACAAGAGAATTTAAAATACCAAAAATACAATGATCAACAAAATCGGGAACACCCCTAGGCACTAGATTGTCTCAGGCCCCATGTTCCTCATAACATGGTGTAATGAAACCATAGTTAAATTCATTCTCATTAACGAGACACTATCAGGGAATATACCCACCACCTAATGGTCACAAAACATCATACAAGTTGTTTATGTCTAGTTTCCATTATCTAAATTCTAGGTGAAATACGGAAAAAACCCATCCTGTCCACTAGTCATACAAGTACACATCCTCACCACCTGGGTACCTGAACTTTAAACTTTGTGCTCAAACAATTTTAGAATTCAACACATATACATTTCCATTAAAAATACCACTACTGGTAAAATACCCAAAGTATAGTATCTATCAGATTTTATACCACTTAAAAAGACAACAAACACTTTGATTTTTAATGAATTGTTTCTTCAAAATCCCACAATTTTTTTCCCAAAAAAACCCTTAAGAACAACACTTGTACACTATGTACACAATTTTAAGTTAGAAAAATAGTAAAGGCAAACCAATAAATTTCAATGAAAACAAAAAATCAATTTTAGTGTAGCCCCATGTTAAAGAAGAAGTGATAACCTTGTAAAACATCCATTTTCAACCAAAAGTGTCACCAAAACAACACATTCTTTACAGACAGAAATAAAACCAATTATTTAAGAAACAAAAAAGAGGAAAAAATTCTAAACACTTATTTCAGCCTTATTATAGTTCAATATAATAAATAAGTATTTATAGTGCATCCCAAAATAAACCAATATACCATTTCTTTGAAAACACCCAATTTCACACCAAATTGGCATTTAAAATTGAATTTCAATAACAACACCATTGAAACTAATTTTTCAAGAAATCATAAAATGAGATAAACATGAAAATATGATAAATAAAGAATTATAATACATAATTATTTCATAAACAATTGAAACACTTACCAAATCAAAAGGAAACTCTGAATCACCGTGCGAATACAAAGTCGTAGTACTATCGCACCAAGAGGGATTTATATCAAACCTAAAACCACAATAATTGACCCAAAAAAACCATGGTTATACACTAGGTTCGAAACCATATCCCTGGGTCATTTGGAACTTCACAGAAATTGAATGAAAAGTCATGGAAAGGAGAGGAACTACGGAGGAGAGACACATGAGATTCTCTGAAGTTCCTCCACCAATTCCCCCTTCTAATGGGGTTCCAAAGAGTTTTTGAGAGTATTGGAGTGATTCAATGGATTTTAGTTTCGAATAGGATGAATAGGGTTGAATTATAAAAAATAATAGAGGAAAAAGTCTAAGAATTGAGAGAGTTAAAAAGGAATGAAGTTACATATTCAACTATTGTCAATTTGAGAAACCCTATGATCTTCTATACTAAATAGTAATGTAAACAAGCTAAAAATATGGGGGAAAGATGAGGGTCCCATGGCTGGGTTCAGTGGGTTTGGTAGACACTTGGAATCACCAAAAACTCCTTAAATTTGAATATGTTATTAATTAAACATATGTTTCAAAACTGGAAATGGGCCTTCTGGTTGGCCTAATTCTTTATATAAAAACCCAAATCCACTAATATTATGGATTCCTAGAGGGTCCAAGTTTAAATGGTGGTTTTATTAGGTCAAGGGAGTCCATTTTGGAATTAGAATGGGTGTAACATATTATTAAATGAAAATTTTATAAGAGATACAATATTGTTTTTTAAATCAAGAAATGGGCTCACGGTTTGGCTAAAATCATTAAAACTCACCCTTTCCTCATAAAAGATTGGGAAAACCCAAAAAAAAGAAATAATAGAAATTAAATTGAAAATATATTTAAAAGAATTCATGTATTTGACACTTAGGATATTTTGGTACATTAATGTTGGCCCACAAGTAAGCAACATTATCTCCCACAACATTCTTTACAACTAGAAACCTTTATAAACATATAATATATAATTCCTATATTCATAGTAGAGGGAACGGAAACATAATAAACGGTGACCAAAAATGATTATTAATGTAATAAATGGATATTTTTAATCCTAAAAATAATATAAGGTTTTGTGAACATGATCACAACATCTGAAAACCATACCCAATGAATCAAAGATCATAATATTGCATCATAGAATAATTATTTTATGTTCATAAGTCCTGAATAATAAGAAGATAAATATACATTATCCATGATATGATAACATTTTAATAAGAATTGGAATATATAACATACCCATAATCATAGAAAATAACTTCTATATTAGTCAAGGTTATCTTCTAATATCATCATAGCAGAAAAATTATTTAATTGAACAGGGATTCACTCCCCATTCTAGAATTGTCTTACTAAAATGGGTTCACTCCCTTTCTATCCCTTTATTATTTAATTAGTGAAACTCATTATTATATCAACTTCTACTTTATTATATATAAATGTTTACCCATGACTTTGTAGGGAGATATAGGCACCACATGTCAAATAATAAAAACAATATTTATGTGTGACATAAGAACATAAAAATTCATTATACATAACAAGTGAAATGAAATGTTTATCATGAAAATTTCATCATATTATTCCTCGGGGAATATAGGTATGTTTGATAATAATTTCATCATATAATAACACATAATTTTCTTTTGGTTTCATACCCATTTCATCATGGTATAACCAGTAGGTGAGAAGTGAGTTTCACAAATATCATTCCACCATAAACATAAACCATTCAATTAATGTACATGAATGGAATCACTGGGTAATATCTCCAATAAGGAATGTAACATAAATGGATAACTTCGTATATGAAAAAAAATTAAATGTCATTTAAATCATTTCATTAAGAAAAAATAATTCCACGTTAAAAATTTCACTTTAAAACATAAAACATTTTGAAAACCTAATTTTATGAAATTAACCTGGAAAAAATATTACAGAATATTATAATATCATTTTAAAAGTATATTAAAATTTAAAAAAATTTAAAATTTTTTTTCCTTGGAAATGAGAATAAATTAACATTAAAAAAATAGAAAACATTATTATAAAACATTATTCTGAAAGAATAATGATTACTGATTACAACGGAAAATAAAGTTGGATTATCATAAAATCATATTCATAACAATAGAAAGTTCTAAAGAGTGGAAACATTGTACCTATAAATGGATATATAATTAATAACAGTGGTTTAATACATTCTATTAGAATTATTTAGTTGTATATCAAGATATTGTTATATTAGATATGTAATTGAAAATAATTTTGATAAATGTTGAGATTATCACATAAAATATATTCCACTTTGGTGTCATTAAACCATATTCCTCAATAAAGGATAACATAAAGTCAATCATAAAAATTAATGAGTATTAAAAAATTCATCACATTAGATGTCAAATGTGCGGGAAATACACCTTCTGAAAGAATATAGGTTCATAACATAACATACATCTCAAAAATGAAGAATTGAGATAAAAATACCTTATATGTTTTTTAAAATTTGGAACATAAGTCATATGAAATAAATATCCCTTAATGGATATGTATGTCACAGTATTTTAATGTATAATAATCCTAAAATAGTTTTAGGAGCATCATATACACCTCATATAGAAATTGGTACTAAATATAAAATCTTTTCCCCAAATGTAAAAATTATGGCGAAAATCCCTTATCATAAGTCTTGACTTCCATAATAGTAATTAAAACTACGTATATAATTAATATAAGTTGATTATACATTCATAAATGAACCATAATCATACATATCCAATATTATATGATTATATTATGACTTATAATACAAATATATGAACAATTAAATGTTAAATTTATATTTTGGGTAATAACTCCTTTGTCTTTCATATAAGTTTTAATTTATTATATTTTTATCCAATAACATTTTTAATAGATCCATAACCTCATTGATTATTAAAATGATAAAATGTCATATATATTCAATATATATGTTTTTTTATTAATAAATAATTTTTAGTGATAAAAAATGAAATACACACTTTGTGGAGACGGTAGGCCACACGTACCCATGAACACTACTTTTTTCATTTTATTTTTTGGTTGATAGAAATAAAAGAAAATAATATATATTATTATTTCATAATATTTTTTCTTTATATATGTATATAAATATTATTGAACCCATCCTCAATAAATTCAATGTAAATGGTGAATAAATCACATCACTTCATGAGACAGTAGTCCGACGTACACAAGAAATATGTTATCATATTATCTCAAAAATGAAAGAATTAATGTATGTGAAATATAAAAATTCCATAATAATAATAACATAAAAAATATTATACATATCATATATAATCTATATATCCATCTTTGAAACAATAGTAATGAAAAAAATGCAGAATATTGGTTCGTGAGGCGGTAGTCATCTATAAACATAAATGATGTTTCTATAACCCATTTGATGTATTAAATTGTGGTTTTAGATACAAAATTATTTATTGAAACTTATAAAAAAATTTATGATGATGTGTTTATTTCATAATCAATATATTAAATTAATTTATGTGGCTTGATGAATAAATAAACAAAAAATGATTGTTGATGATAGTTAATTTTTCTTCGGGTATCCTCCTTTGGGTTTCACTACAATATATTATAGGATTTATTTATTTGAAAACTAAGACTTATATAATTAGGGGAGTGATTTTTGGAATTAATTTTGGATCTTATTTACTAATCAAAATATGATTTAATGTGTGAAGAAGAGAGGACAGGGGTGGAATTTTATATGTTGGGGAAAGGACACAAATGTTATTTTTAAAATTAAATAAGGCATCCCCGATTCTTCATAGTTCAAAAGGGTTAGCATTATTCCATTAGGGAACATTATATGAGTAATTTAATACATAAAAAGGACCAATAGTCCTTATAATAGTATATTGGTTATTTTTACCCTTATCTTTTTTGTTTAAGTCCATGGTAAAATCATTTATAACATAATAGTGGTAATAGATTTCAACATAATTCACTATTTAGTTTTGAAAAAATTATATTTCTCATATTAAAAATTGAAAATTATTTTAATTCATATTATAGAATACATTTTTTCAAAATAAATTAATAGAATTTTAAAACTTATTATTGTGTGCAATGTACTATATACCCATTTTGTATGTTTCCAATTCATAAAATGGTATTATTTATAAATTAATATTATATTTGGTTATCAGAAAACATAATCCATCAATGAAATTTATTTTTATCAAGAAAAATAAATCCTAAAAATTCAAGGTGTTACAAAGAATGCATGACTACAAAAATTTGGGTCAGGGACATCATTGGAAGGTGTTGATAGTGAAGTATTATGAGGTAACTCTGATTTTTTTGTTAGGAAAAAATATACCAACAGGGAATTCAGTATGATCATTCCTAGATACTTCTTCTCTCATTTTTATTTCACATAATCTTCATGTTAGATTAGACCATGTTATACTCTTTCTTCATTAATATGTCAAATATCAAGGAAAATATGAGGTTTATCAAAAACATAGTTTCCAAAAATCAACAATTTGAATCCAATATTTTAACCACTCCTAAAGAATAGTGTTGGTTAATTTTCCCATATAGAATTAATCATTTATCTTAACTAGAGTTGAACATAAGTCTTTCCATTCACCATTCTAATATTCCCCTTGATTGTACAATTTATTGATAGCCATATCATCCTCAAAATCCAAAATGTATCCTTAGTGCCATAAAAATTGCCTCAAAATGATCATTTTATATGAAATTTGATTCAATAATAGTGATCCATTACAAAATATTTGTTATGTAATAAATATTTCCACACTTTCAGTTTAGGGGGAATTTTTTTTTTCACTAAGTGGATTCTCCTTAATAAGAAGTGTTCATGGTCTAGCTAGATATAGGGAAGGTGACTAAATATTGCCTAAAAATATAAAAATGATTTATTAGATATGGATGTGTTTTAGATGGATTTTTTTTACTTCAATGGTCAACCAGTCAAATGTGCTGAATATGTGTACTGGAGGATGTCTTTGTGAAATGAATCACACGATGAACCGTAAACAATTAATTCATTATGTACAAAGTTAATTATATATCATTATTATAGATATTAAATAAAACACTATGTTTTACATTGAATCTGTATTCATTCCTCTATTCTTGTGATGATGTTTTGGGGGACGATTCAACTATTATGCATTATCTTAGAGCTCTTTACAGTGATCAACTGTCTTGATTGAATTCATATGGTGCATTCATATTCTTTAACAGAGGATTCCATTAAGACTTGATGGGTCATACAACTTCCTCAAAATAATAGAGGCCAGAAATCCATTAGGGTGCACACTAGTTTTGAGTCTTAATAAATTTCCTAGTCATCCATTCGGGGGAAGTACATATTCCATCATCAATTGGGGATTCATTATATAACTAGAAATATTGAGAGAATATTCTCGTATGTGAAGGTGGATTATGATTTATTCAGGTGTGAGTGATTACATTCACTCAAAATAATCAATTGGGGAACCCAATCCTCAATTATCAACGGAACCATATTAATTATTGTCCATCATTCCCCTCTATCTTGATCATCGTCTGGGATGACCTATATGTCTATGACATGTCCCTCAGGATGTCTGAATTCCACTACACATTGATATTCATATTCAAGGTGTAACTTGATGGAATTTGAATACTGATTGATGGTATTACAAACTAATATTTCATGGGGGAAATATTTAGGGAAATTTTTAGAATCATACTCCTACATAATGTGGATCTCTCATAATTTTTTTAGATTATTCTCCATGGAAAGTAAAATGAATACGAGTACATGGACATCTAAAAAATAATTGATATTGGTCTTTCAAAAAACATGTGAGATATATTCCCCTAAATAATGAAGTCAATGAGTTGCATTCATTATGTAAATTTGATCCACTTTGGGAATTTTTTGTGGGGATTCTTAAAGAGATATTTCTTGGGGGATGTGGTGTGGTTGATAAAAGTGATTTATATCCTTATTCTATTATATTATAATTTATTAGAGACCAATTATTTTTTATTATATGTATTAATTTATGGGATAATCAACCTCCATAAATTCCTAATAATATTCTAGATATTTAATGGGGACAAGGCATATAACTAGCTTCTCCCACATGTAGCCAACACACATTCTCAAAAAATGTATTGGGGATGAAAATTGTTGGGAGAGATTTGAAAACCATTCCATAGAGTGATGAATTTGGTTACACAACCATTTCCAAATTCATATAACTAATTTTTTTTGTTAAATTCATGATATGTAGGGTATAATATTACAAGAAGAGAAAATATCACAGAATATATTACTAGATGGTGACAGACCATGGAAGAAAATAATTTACAAGATGAATAATGTTCCTTCTTGTGTAAGGAATAATAAATGAATCTTGGATACCTCCTACAGATATAGGGTTCCAAACAACATTCAACATTGAGATGAAATGTAGGAATGGTGTGACTATAGATCACTCATTCAATTAAAATATTCAAATATATATATTTCGAAATTCTTTTGTGGGGGAACATGGTCCACTCATTCTGGTTATGGATTCCATTTAGGTTTTATCCAAGATAATGACATCAATAAATATTTTACATGAGTAGTCATAGAATTGATCCGATCATCATAGGGGGTTGTGACATGTGTCTACCCCTATAGTAGTCATTTGGATCTTGAAATAGAGTTCCCATGATTAAGTGGTGGAATTCCATGTTCATATAGTAGAGATGAATCAGAATTGAATTATGGGTTGTGGATCATGTGAGGAGATCCACATCTATAGAACTGTTATGATTTGTAGAGCTGCCTAATTTTACCATGGATGATCTACTAAGGACTTGTAATTGTATGGGTTTTGGAGTAACCATTATAGACTCAACATGACCACCCCTTCCAACATAATAACATCCTCATAGGATATCAACATTCAATTGTCTATAACCATTATGCCCCATGTGTAAAAATATGATCCTGGAATCTACTTCTATTTCCCAATAGGTTTGATATCACTATATGATTCTACATCAAATTTTCCTTTGTGTGGAATCATGTAGAAGTTGTAAGTCATACAAAAGAAGAACTATTGAGTTCCATAAAATGTACACATAATTGGGGTGATCACCTATATAAGGGTCTCATATCATTTTTTTATTCTATTGGGGGGGGGGCTGTCCAATTTTTCATCATTTCCAACATAATTCCCCTTATTATATTTTAGTACTAATGGTGATAATATTCCTTATTTTAGATTTTAATGGTGGAGTGATTATAACATTGTGTAGAGGAATATATTCAAATACATATAATCACAACATTAGATGAAGGAATTTTAGAAACACATAATACACCTAGAATGTAATTTTCACATGGGATGATTCAGATTGATAAATCTATAAAATATGTATTGAAATGATAGTTCACACATTATGGAACCACTAGTGATATAAACCAGAGTAAAGATGGTACAAATTTTGTATCTTGGTATGATCTTCCTTTTTAAACATCTTCTGAGGGACAGAAGGCATTCATATCTTCCTAAATAGTTCAAAAGGTGATCATAAAATATGTTAATAATTTACCATAGGTTTATCATGATATCTATTGTGTTCTTTTTAAGTAAAATTATGTGATGGTTAAGTGAAAGGTCTCATGCATAAACAATTGAACCCGAATTTGGATAGTGTCTAGGGCCTCTCATTGTCTATCATTATCATATTTATCCTTCTCAACTGGTCAAACATTCTCCAATGCAGAAAAATTGTGGGATTTCACCGGAATGACTGATAAAATATAATTTCATGTGTATCCTCTCATGATAGTGTGTTAATAAAATATAATTTAACTCTTACTACGGATCTATCTTACTATGGTGGATCAGGACATAAAAGTATACTCATATAGAATCCGGATTCTACATATTTTTATCAATGTATCTATTTTGTTGTATATAGTTCATCAAACAAAATTCTCATCATTTTATATTTCTAGGATGGATTGTGGAATCTCTAACTCATCTTTGGTAGACGTAATAAGAATAGGTGTTATTGGTGTTTGGGATGGATGAATTTATATCCATTAAAAGAAACCCATGAATTCATCCACATATTAGTATTTATTGATAGAAATAATGACCTTGTTCACATCTATATATGGAATGTATATCATTAACTTGTTGGTTTATTCTCTTGATTGTTCTACTTGAGGTGGGAATATCACTTTTAAATCATCCAATGTATCTTATTATATATTTTTTGGAGTTCCATGATATTGTTACCCATTGTTCAAACTCTGTTTTAGGAATGGATGTTACCCTATAATTAAATTATATGGTCCAAAAGTATCAGTCCCATTGGTAATGTTTTTTGTGTCACGAGTTTCGCCTCTGTGACTACTGCTAGCCCCTCTACCATAAGAAATACTTTTAGGGTCATGTCCCTCATCATTATAGAGAGGAACTCTATGGTTGTTATCGGTGGGACTATTTTAATGGAAATAATTTTCATCCTATTCATCATGGGAAGGGCCTCTATGAAATTTGGTGGTGTAACAAATGGTTAAAAGAGTCTACCTATAATTCATAATGAGAAACTACAGTCATGAACCATGTCTAAAAACAATTTGGACATGTATAGTGGTGAGGATTGAAATGGATGCGATCATTTTGGAAATGGATAACGGGGTTATTGGATCATTACATCATGGACGTTGATTGATTTCTAATCCATGGCGTGGGAACCAAAAATATTGAACTAGGTTAGTGAAAACAAGGATCACATATACTTATTCTGATATGGTTTGTGATATCATACGCTATGAATGATATGGGGTAGTGTTAACCCCCCTGCAAACTCTAATAGGAATTTAGTGTCTAGTTCAACATATATTTGATTTACCAATTCATAATAAGGGATGTTTTCACGTATTTGTTCTAGAGATTTAATCTCAAAAAGTATTGTTTTCGTAAAGGGTGGGGGAGGTGATTTCCCCATGAAAAATATATATTGGAGATTGTTGAATGACACTATTTCTTTTTGGACCCCCACATAAATATCATGAGTGGGGACGAATCATTTCTACTAAAATCAATGGTTAATGGGAATGATAGACCTATGATGTATAAGTAAGATTGGGGATATGGAAAGCGGGTACCGGAGCATCATATGAGATGAAATTGTCCAAAATTGTGAATAAATGTTTGGTATTTCGAAAAGATTGGTTCTACTTCCCCATGAATGAGAGTGGTGGTTGGGGCTAGACGATTAGTATGTTTGGGGGTTGGAATACTAATGGAATATTCGAAATAAAACATTGGATACATTCAAAATGATATTGATTCCCAACACATTAAATTCTACTCATTCCCTCTTTATTGAATGATAAGGAATTTACCAGGGAGATTTTTGATAGTTTTGAATCTAAATTCTAGAAAATATTTTCATATTTAAGGATAAGTACTTTATATTGGTTTCAATATTCTATTTTTTAATTATTTCATCCTAAAAAGATATCACATTGAGAAGCATCATTGTATGGTCATGATCTGAGTCCCACATTCCATATTTAAAAATATGGGTGTTCTATAAAAAATATGGTAGATGGTTTTAGATCATTTATTTGAAAAAGATGATGGGATTTAAAAATTCCCTTCCAAAGATCTCTCAGTTGGTTTTTCATCCAAGTGTGAGACACCCATTCATATTTAAGACATGTTTTTAATCCGTTTCCAAATTCCATAATAATGAGTGTACAGTATAATTATTTCTCATCCTAAAATAGCATGTTTACCACCAAATGGTTTGAGATTATGAGTGTGTTGGGTATATTGTGGATATAAAAATATCCTCCTAATATATGATAATGATGTAATCTTGTGAATTTTTATAAGGTATTTTAATTTATTCACTCAAGGAATCCCAGTGTTGTCCAATGTTAATCATATTCAGAATACTCTTATTATCACATAAGGAAACATCAGGTAAACAAATAAGGGATCACATACTTGTCACATAGGTAATTCCAGGATCGACTGATATGTTGTCATATACTCATCACATTAGGTCCATATGAATCATAGTATTTTAAACTAAGGGTTAAATCAGTATATCCCATGGTAATAAAATACACGTTTTATTTTCATCACTTAGGAATCTCTTTCATATCACTTGAGGCACCTGGTTTTCATCACAAATATAATGATGGAACCTTAGGTTCATAGCATAAGTGAATAGAAGAAATATCATATACTCATCACATAAAATTATTGTTCTCGTTACAAATGAATCATATGACTTCACCAATAGAGACCTATACATTTCATACATAGTTATTAAATTTTATTAGATTAATATTCTTTACATAACACCATGATCCAAAATTGAATGATAAAGGCGTAGAGTCCTCAGAAACATGGATACATAAAAAACTTGTTCATAATTTAAATACTTCATATACCAATAAGTTCTTCTTTATTATCACCCTTTATAGATGTATAATAAAAAATTCAATTATTCAAAACATGTGGAATGTTAACATAAGAATAGGTGAGGAGACATTCTTCGTAAGGGTAAAAAATAGAGATATCAATGATCATATACACATTACATGAGTATATAGATATGAAAAATTGTTCTTAAAATTTGAAAAAAATTTCCTTTATAACATTGAGCATACATTTTTTCATTGAATTGACCATGGATAATTATAATACATGAATTAAAATGAAATAAAATAACATGATACATGAGTGTTTAATATAGGGATATTATTAGATTTTATGTCATACAATAAGAAAATAAAATAACTTCCTTTGTAGCTAGGAAATACTTCTTATACTATCATAATGGATGAGGTTCATTACCCAAACCATTGTAATTGTCATGGTTCCATCCCAAGACTATCATTGTTTGAATTGTACCTTAATGAAATGATTTCAACACATATATTACTATTATTTATCACAAGAGATATCAATTATTTCCCAACTCAATACAGGGATATATAATTTTGGGCTCACCCATCACATAATGATAATTATATAGATTTATGCTACAAGATCATAAATAATTCCCTATTTAATTTCTGATGAAAAATGGGTTTCATAATAGTTTCATATTGGAAAACCGATTTAAATGACATGGGTTTCATAACCATTTCATTATTTCATCATAATATAACACATGTAAATAAAATGGTTTCATCATCATCTTATCATTATAATTATAAATCATTGAGGAAAAGAATGAATATGGAATCATTAGATCATATACATAGAGAAGGTTATAAATGATCAATTGAAATCATAAATGATGAAAAAACCTATTAATTTTAACTTGAAATATTAATTGAGTAAAATATAAATTTTATTGTAAAATAACTTCTTTAAATCTTTTAAAATTTGAAAATATTATAAATATATTTCAAATGGTCCTTGAAAACATATAAATTATTAACCAAATCATCAAGTGGTCAAAACATGATTAAATTCCTTTAATTCCATATATTTAAAAATTAAAAAATAATTTCACACTTTTAAAAAAGGTAAAATGTAAATCACTGATAAAATGACAATATAATTTCCCTCTGAATAGTAAAATATTGTTTTCCCATAAAAATATTAGCTTCTCCCTTTGAGTGTATAATTAGAGGAAAATAAAAGGAAATATTATATTATACATGGGTAACTAGAGTGTAATAAAATTAATCAGTTTCTTGGGAGTTAGATAATATTATTTACTCATTATAAATAATTAATAAACAATCCCAATAAATAATGAGATTATAAACGACAAGAACATACGTCATTGGTGGATTTCAACTCAAAACCAAATGAATGATAGATCCATATATTGATATGTATATCCACATAATATATATATTAGGATAATAAAATTATTCATGGAAATTATACCAACTAAATAAAATAAACAAGTAGTAAATATGGCATCTGCCTCAAATAAATAAAATTGAGATGATATTTCCTTACATCGACTTCCACATTCGTAAAAAGATCAATAATTTAATTTATACTAAAATTAAATTTAAAAAATTTATTCTATAGAATGATTTAATTACTTACAATATCATAACTGATACAATTTTAATATTTTAACATCCAATTATTATAAACGACTTATTAAAAACATCATTTATTGGTGTTAACTCTTTCATTTATTAAGAGTTTTTTCTTTTTATAGTATCGATACATGTACATTGAGAATGATTCCATATTGTACATAATTTTATTTATTATGTAAATATAATACATATTCATTATATATATATATATATATTAACATTCATCTAAAAGTAATTGTAATAGGCAAATGAATTACACAGTTCAAATAGATGTTGAGTTGTATATACACATGAATGCATATTTCCCTTTTAATTGAAAGAAATGAAAGAAAGGATACCATAAATTCAAGTTTATAGAATATATATTATAACTTCTAAATAATATATATTCACTTAATATATACTCATTATAATAAAGGATAACAAAAAATAAAAAATGAATCACATTGCTTAAGGGAGGTGATAATCCAAACACACCTATGATTGAAAATGTAAATTTAAAACTATTTGGAAGATAAGATGGTATAAATGATATGATAAATTTAAAAAATTTATCTATTTCTTAAATATTATATATTTATTTTAAATCAATCACTATATAAATCCTTCATTTTTGGTGATGGAAATTAAATTACATTTGATTGTGATGAGGAAGTCTACCATACATAGAATCAAAAATTTTGTTTCCCATTTGATGAAAGAGTATATAGATATATGGTATTAAAAAAATAACAAAATATCAGTATATTTTAATTTATTTATTAAATTGGAATAATTGAAGAGTAATTGATCATGGTTAAAGAATATGTAAAAAAAGAAAAGGTTCTATGAAGAAAATTACATTCTCTTAAAAAACCTCCATTAGATCTCTTATTAAGAACCATAGGGATGGACTTTTGGGATTCATAGAATATATATAACATCTAAAATAATTTTTTGGAATGATATTTTTGTTTTTTATTGAGATATATGTTTCAGTATGAGAGAACAAGTGAGGGGAGAAATTTCCATTGTATAATTTATTTGTGTGGACCACAAGTAATATTTCTATGTTTTAAAATAATGTCACATCACATTCTTGAAAAAATGTATCTCAAATAGACCATCATCAAATATTATAATAGTTAGGATTCATAAATCTCTAAAAAATGGTATTTAGAAGAATTTTTTTTTATTTTTAAGACGTATCTTTTTAGTTTCCCCTCGTAAGAAACCTTCATTAACAATAACTATACTAAAATTCTATTACACATTTTATTATTCATTAAGAATATAATATTTTTAGATATTATTAATTAATATTTTGAATGATTATTGAAAATATGTTATCTATTTTATAATGTTCAATTCAAATAATTGGAGGAATTTAATTTTAAAATTCTCATAAATTTAATAAAGGATGTTTTTTCAGAAAATTTTATTCTTATGATTACAAAGTAATCTATATCAAAATTAAATATAATATTTATTTCAATCACGTTAATTGGATTAATAATCATATAATTTTACAAATTTATATTCCAATATTGTTTTAAACAAATAGGTCTTTTTAATTTCACTAATAAAAAATAAAAATTTAAAAAATATTAGTATTATTCACAATTTATCAGAAAAATAATCACTAAAAAATTTATCAAAAATTAACTCTAAGATAAATTTTCAATTTTTTATCATCAAATTAATTTTTTTAACAAACTGTCTAGATGTGGAAAAATTAAATATATTATTATTTCCTAATAATACTTTATATTAATTTTCTCTGACAAATGTATTGATGAAGAATGTAATAATCCTTATATAAAGAATTTATCATTATATTTTATTTATGTAATACATTTATAAATAATAAGTGGGTATTCTTATCCATAACAACATTAAAGCCTAAATTGTATAATGGTACAGACTATTATGATCCTCTAAGACTGAATGTTTCGTGTATCAAAACCCATCAAAGAGATTATATTTATATAAAAATGAAATATATCATGGAATAAAATGGGTTTCATTCAACTTCTTTTTAAAAGAATTTATCACTTGAAATTCCATTACCTAGATAGAAAAACGATGGATTTCTCTACCTCATTACATTGTCGTGTTCCAACATTACTTAATTGGATTTTTGATTCCACTAGTGATAATTATCATGGTGAGTTATATTGTTTTGTAGAACATTATCTATATGATCAAAGAAATATACCTATTTTTCCTAATAATAATTATGATTCTCTAGTAACACACACTTTGATTTTAGTATATTTCAATAGTTAATTCTTTTCATCCTCATGAGAGATATATTGATCACTTCTTGAACATGATAGTGTATTTGTTGGAGAGGAATGATATAAGATAAAATATATAATAAATAAAGATTATATAATAGAAAATATACATGAGGATTAGATTTACATTATTTAGGAATATCATAACCATCTTCCATGGATAAATTCCTTGAAAATCCTTCTATACATTTTCAAATTCTATATCTCCCCAATTTACTATAAAAGTTCCCTTTTTATGTAATTTAATTTTTTGTCAATAGGAATGATTTAAATTATATTGAGTTTATTTAAATTAAAAAATAATGTTGTGATGATGGTGGTAGTTATAAATATATCGCCCACCTTAATTTTTATGTTTATGTAACTGATATGTAGATCATAAAACAAGTTTTATTGGTTTATTTAATGGAAATAATATTTACAAAAATTGATGAATAATAGATAATTAGAATTTATTATATAATTCCAAATATATGATAGGAGAAGTATGATTTTATTTTTAGTAGGTATTAATAACTATATTTTGAGTATTGAAAAATAAGCCCTTTGATTGATGATTTGGTCCGAGCCACAATAGTCAGCCGAAGCAGGGTGGCATCCACTACATATGTGGGAAGTAAAACTCGTAGTCATCCATCATGGGATTTCACGATTTTTGTGTGTGAATAGGTTTTACATGTGTAGGTTAAAGAAGAATTTGTGAGCTACTATGTTTTAGGGCCTAGTAATGGAGCGTTCCAACACAAGGTAGTGCTAACTATTGTCAGGAGAAGACCCCAATACATGATATTGGCCTACTAAGGATTCACCAGGTTATAAAAAGGAGCACATGAATATGTTAATATACAATGGGGGAAAGGTGTATTAAGTCATGTATCTCTACATTTAAAAACACAAACAAATAAATTCCATCAAATAAGATCAATACATGATATTTTATTGATTCCAAGTGTTTTTTTACTCCTCTACCATTCATCGGAGGACTTCTATTCATAGAGTTCCATGTGTCACACATCTGATCGGTTGAGTTTCAGAATTAGAGAATCATTTCCTCATTCTGATGAATAAATATGACTGAATCAAAATTAAAATTTAGTCTGATTAAATAATTATGATCAACCAAGTATAGATAGTGAAAATATAGAAAAATCAGTGGTAGTGATTCCCATTATCGTATTAAGGTTCCATATAATAAAAAATTCGGATTACATGATTTTCAGAGCACTAAGCCCATGGATATTTTTGAAATACCTCTTCTAAATGCTGGAATTTGTGGTTGGTGAGATGAAAGCACATCCAACTGATTTTTGACAGAGATGGGAGACAAAATGCAGTACAAATGCTCTATATTTTTTAAGAATGTTCCATGAATTCAAAGTGAGAATTTGTATTGATGATCTCATGAAGATGGATTGAGATTATGAGAATATTTTTAAACTACCACACTATGTTTTTTGGAAATATAGAAGTCTTTTATTATAGTGTAACATGTAGTAGAAATTTAGAATATGATATTATATATACTGTTATGTGAGGTGTTTTAGAATCACATATGAATGTATATCCATTCATAGTTTTTGTTTCTCTTGAATTACTTTATATTTATTGATGTTGATTTTTTATTTCAAATGATTCTCGTATTTTGTAATGAACCATTATATTCCTCTCTTTATACAAAAATATTTATCAATGTGTGTGTATTCTATTTTTAATGAAGAATGGTTGAGAAGTAAGCATACTCACATGATGAAGATTAAATTATGTGTTTATGAATGTGACTATTCTCATGCACACATTGTATATGTGATTTGGTTGTACAAATTTCATGATAAAGTGAAATGTAGAATAGGGATATAACATCCCTACTCTATATTACGTAATTAAATATGACTTATTACATAAAAACATCACATGATAAAACATAGAAGATCAAGAGGTCTAATGTCTTTTCGGATTAAGAACATTACATATCTACTTAAAGAATACAACACAAGAACTTATTGAAAACATCCTTTACACAATCACGACATTCCCTCGTACCTAGTACTGAATAAGAAAACATGAGGACATGCATAAGAAAAGGGTGAGATATACACCATAGTAAGGGAGTAAACAAATCATTTCATGAATATTACATTACATGTTATTGAATAGGTATATCAATGGTGCACAATAAAATCATAAAAATAAAGGCTTGATAAAGCATGATAAGCATAACATGGAGATGTGGGAACAACACCAACCATGGAATTAGCATGATCCATGTCTCATTTCATATGGAGCATGATTAAATCCTCATTTCAGATGAAACATGATTAAACCGTCATTTCACTTGAATTTTCATGATTCAATATTCATTACACATGAGGTATCATGATACTATACTTTTCCAAATGCATTGGAGCGCTATTAGTGTGCTCCCTTCTTATACATTTAATTTCATGCATATGTGTGCCCCATGAATCTTACAACATGGAATCAGTCATCATCAGTTATTCCATGATAAATAGATGTGGATTACATACATGAATCTTTATCATAAATAAGTAAATGTGCATAAAGGTAAAAACCATTGATAGGGAAATGGGCAATGTATTCACTACACAATGACATTGGATTGAATAATCAGTGCCGTTTTGGCAGCGTTACGACATGACATAAGAGTTCATAAAAATGATTGATGAAAGAGAAAGTGGGGAATCATTATAGGTACATGAAATTTACCATAAGGGGGTCATATAGATACATCACAACCTATTTAATGTAATTTATATTCATAAAACAAAAGTGTTGTCGAATGAAAATGAGGAGAGAGAAATTTCATATTGATTTTTGGCTTGGTAACAGGTGTACTTGGGAGGAATTTAATGAGAGAGAAAGGGGTATCTCATCATTAAAACATAAAGAAATTTTTTTGGGGAGGTGTGAAATCATAACCCAACATTTATAATTTAAAATAAAATGCCATAAAATTATTCATAAACATGGATAAAAAGAGGAAGGTAGGAATCCCTTACTTGGAAGTGTGATCTGAAAGGCTTGGGAGGGGTTTGAGAGAGGCTTCTAGGGATCTTGGGGTGCTTTGTGAGGATTATGGGGAGATGAGGGAATAGGTTTTATGAACTCCAAAGGCTTTGACTAAACAGGAAGTGGGAGCATTGGTGGGTTTATATAGGAAAGGTGATTAAATTCATTATTATTTAGGTTTGGGACACCACACATTAAAATAATCAAAAACACAAACCAACCATTGGTTTTTTCTCAAGGATTTTTCCAAAGGGGAGTGGAAAAAAATTTATAAGGCCAATGTCTCATCTTTATAAAATATTAATGTTGCTTTTCTGGAGGTGAGTAACACTCTCAAGAAAAACAATTTAAGAAGCTAAAATGTTTGATATGACTTTGAGGATCCACTAATGATTTTTAAAATAAATAAAATAAACCTAAAATCACATTATTTTAGTGGTAAACCATATATTGTCCAAACATATAATTTACAGTATTTTATTACATCACCATTTGGTCATTGTGATGTCATAAAACTCATTATATATTTTAACAATATCTAATTTATTCCAAAAAATTTGGCTATCTCAGAAAATTATGAAGGCTTCACATTTGGATAATTTCAAAGTCTTAATTAGAAAAATAATAATTATTTTATCTAAATAGTTTTCAAAAAATGTGAATCTTCACTTTTAAAATAAAAATAGACAATTATCTAAAAACTATGGGTTTTGAAAAAAACAACTTTCAAACCATAAAAAATATTACAGTTGTATTTGTAAAATTATACGATCATTTATATTTAATAAAAAGTAATTTAATAATAATAATATTTTATTAAAATTTAATTTAATTCAAAAATATATTAATTGTAACACCCCGGCCCCAGAAGCCTATAGTCGATGAATTGTTACATAACTTTAGTATGATCACAAAAGATCAAGTCTCGAATGACCGATTAGTTTAGTAGCCTGCGAATCACTAGATTCATTCATAAAGATAACATTACATAATAAATTGAATAACTAAAACAACATATTCTCCATAGTAAACACCCATATCCCCTCAGAATATCCTTACAGGTAAGTCATAAAATACTTCTTCACATCCTATGAAAAATAAAACATTGAAAGGGGTGATCTCAGATGCTTAGTAAGGATAAAAATATAGTGGAAACATTAATAAATAAGAATAATCTTTTAAGGCAATCTATAAATGAAACAAAATCCTTTTAAACATGAACTTCAGCATAATATGGCAATAATGAAATGATATAATTCCATTTATTTATTCACATCGATATTCTAGTAGTCGAATAATCACATGCAATATCAATAACCACTTTTATAATGATGGAATGCATAATTCCATACCTTCATAATCACATAGCCAAGGCCTTGTGACAAGACTACAAATAATATTTTGTCAAGGCCTCATTCCAATACACTAGTTAGTCTCATGAGACCTACCGATGCATCTGGTAGCTATAACGGGCTCCACCCACCACTTACTAAGTCCATTACATTGATCATATGAACAAGTTTAAACATAACACAAACATTCATATTAAAAATGTCAATACATTTAAGATAAACCATGAATGGTATAATGATAACACATCCACAGTCAAACTTATAACAAAACCTTCAATAAAATATGGTAGTTTTGTATCAAAATAATTCAACTATGAATAAGATTAAAATCCATCAAAGGATGTTGACAGAGATGAAATCAAAACATTTTTTTAGAGAAATATCACTTAATATATTGAAATCATTTAAAAGTCATGTAATTATAAAATGAAGCATTAATTCTAGGAAATATTCTTGTAATCTTGTAATGGAATATTCGACGATGTTATAATGACGGAAAATAGCCACACAAAATGTATAAGTTAAAAAAACATTCTTACCTTAATTATTTCTAAAAGGTTATAAAGGACATTGTTTGGAAAACGATGGAATGATTCCTTTATAAAAATCTTGTAAAAGTCAAACAAGTATTTAACAGACATTAACCCATAGTTTATAAAATGTTAATAATTCTTCAAAATACATTTTTCGGAAACATGGATTGGATGATAAAGAGGTCCCAATAGATACTTACGTAAAAACAACCACAGATAATAAATAGATTGTGAAATTAACCCTTACCATATACTTTTCCTTGGTCAAGCGTAGGTTAACCTCCTGTATAATGGTGAAATAATTGTTATTAAATTATACAAGAATCATATTCATTAATATGATATAATATATGATTTTTAACATTTCTTTGTTAAAAATATCTTAGTATTATCGTCATTTCGGGTGTTAACGGATTCATTTTCATTTATATTATTTGTTTTGTGAGACATATGTTTTATATATGGGTTGTATCATATTCATATATAGAATGATACCAAGTCTTTAAACATTATTTTTAATCATCAAATGAATATTAGTTTTGAATGGATACGATGGGGAATGAATCTCATCGCGTTCGTGGAGACGGTAATCCGTACATACGCACGAGTGACAATATAATTCTTTTGATATTAATATAATATATAACTGGATGGTATATCATATATACAGAATCATAATCATGTTATATTTACTATTTACATCAATTACACATCATTATTAAACCTATCCAAATAATAATTCTTTGAATAACAATTACACTATGACATGGAGACGGTAAGCCGTACGTACGCACATATGGTGACAGGTCATTCAAATGATTGATAGAATAATTAATTTGGTTGTACCATATTTATAATAACATCACATTACATCGAATATACTTATGTTATTATTTTATAATGGAAACAAAAAAGAAAAAGGAAGTGGTAGAAGAAAGGAACTTGAAAGAGGTGATGAAATATTTACCTCTTCTTCAGGTTCTTCATTTTGATTTGATCAAAAGGGATCCTTATATTGGCTTTAGGCCTAAAGTAATGACTCTAGGATTAAGAGAGTACATTTTAGATATTATATGGGAAGAGTTTGGTCGATCCAAATTGCTTTGAAGGTGTGAATTAGAGAGAAGGCGGAGTGCCTTTTTAATAGAGGGGTTAGGAGATCCTTAAAAAAAGCTAGAAATAATATTTTAAAATAAAATAATTTTTATTTTATAATTTCTCAAAAATTGATAATTTAAGGATATGGTGTAGATGGGTCAAAAAACCCCTCAACCAATAGGTTTTAAATTGGTTTGGTTCAATATATTAACATTATCTTTTAGATTTAACTCTTAGTTAAATTGTTTGTCATTTACCATCTCTCTTTGTATTATTATATTATATGGTTACTAAACACACTATACAATTCCAAGAGAATCCTAAATGGTTCATTAATGATTCACCTATCATTATATAATTATTTTGGACTATCCTTAGATTTTTATAAATATAATATCAATTAACAATATAACATTTCTTTTAAGAACTCTTTTATGTCAATTTTGAAACTATTTGGTATTTTGTTTTTGATAAATTTATAACATCATTATTAATTCGAAAAAATTCATCTAATGGACACTAATATATAATATTAACGTAGTAAATTACTGGAATTTGTAAAAAGTCTCAAATTACATTTCTTTGGATATTAATAATATGAATTTCTTTAATATTTCATTAAATAGTTAATTACTCAATCATCATTGTGTCGTAAATAAAATAAATTATTTAATGTCTAAAAAATATAAATAAAATACCATTATGTAGGAAATTTGATTATCATTATAATTAATATTTATAGTGTAATTTATCTTATGTTTAGCTCAATATTAAAAATGATTTATCTATTAATCTTTGATTTTATCTCTTTTAGCTCTTCTTTAAATAAAATTATAATAAAGGTCCTAATCTAATCCATGTGAACCAAAGAGGTTCAATTTTTTTCCTAAGGTTTTTTTTGGTAGAACTATATTTATCTAGTAGAATTTGGACTTGTGTTAGGGTAACAATAATATACCTTTTACCCTTAATTACCCTATTTACTTTTAACCGTGGTAAATAAAAGTAAAAAGTTACTATTCACCAAATATTTTTTTTATCCTGTTGAACAACATTTTACTTCTTCATATTAAGTGTGTCTCTTGGATTTTAGAAATTAAACTCACAGAGGTGGTAAAATTATGTTTTATGTGAATTTTAAAATTCTCCAAAGAGGTGGGTAAAAGACGGTGAAAAGTTCAATATAATTTTTATATATCTAAAATTATTATAAACTGACTCAAATGAATTACATTGAACATATATAGGTATTATGTATCTATTTTGACCTAAAATAAATTTAAATAAAATAAAAAATTATTTAAATAAAAATTAGGTTTTAAACTATAACTCAGTGTTTTTCACTATTCATAAAAAATTAAATGTTTTCAAAAAAATACCAAAAATTCTCCCTAAGCTAATTTCTATATTGTGAATCCAAAAATGAAGTCCATTTTGAAAATACAATTTATAATATTTCAAAAAGTGGATATTACTATTCATAATGGCTATTTTTATTGGTTGTGGTGTGTTATAATTCGAAGTTGCGTACAACACACGCTACCGTATTATTCACAGAGAAGTGTACCGTGGAAGTTTGGGATGTTACATTCTCCCCTCCTTCAAATACTTTTTTCCACAAAATTTCTATAGAATTACTGCATAAAAAGACTTGGGTGGTTTTTCATCATAAGTTCCTCAGGCTCCCGTGTTGCCTCTTCC
The DNA here is from genome assembly GCA_963277665.1 of Viscum album. NCBI lineage: Eukaryota > Viridiplantae > Streptophyta > Magnoliopsida > Santalales > Viscaceae > Viscum > Viscum album. The sequence continues at coordinate 700,597,182 of OY728156.1, forward strand.
ATATTATGGTTTCTTCATAGAACTTTTACCAAATGGGTCATCTTGTTTTTCAGCAGTTCTTCTCTTATATCAAGAACCTGGATAGGCTCTTCACAATAAGACAGATCGGGTTCCAGTTCGAAATCTTTATAGGTGATTACATGCGTTGGGTTCAACATGTATTTTCTCATAAGTGATACGTGGAACACATCGTGGACATTAGAGAGACTTGGCGGATTTTCCAAATGGTACGCTAGATCCCCAATTCATTCTAGAATTGCAAGATGTCCGATGTACATGGGACTATATTTTTCCTTCTTACCAAAACGTATAACACCCTTTCATAGAGATACCTTCAAGAAAACATGATATCCTTCCTGAAATTCCAAATCCTTCATTCGGTTATTGGCATAGCTCTTTTGCCTACATTGAGCTGCTTTGATGTGTTTTTGGATTACCATTACCTTTTCCATCATGTCCTCCACTAGTTCTTGGCCAATGAGTTTTCATTCACCAACATCATCCCAATAGGTTGGTGTGCGACAACTCTTTCCGTATAATGCTTCATATGGAGCGATCCGAATACTTGACTGGAAGATATTGATATATAAAAACTATACCAGAGGTAAATATTGATCCCACGTACCTTGAAAGTCTAGTGAGAATGATCTCAACATGTCTTCTATGGTGTGAACAGTCCGTTATGATTGTCAATTAGTTTGGGGGTTGTAGGCAGTTCTCAAATGATGTTAAGTATCCATGGGTTTTTGAATACATTTCCAGAATAATGATGTGAAACATGGATCACGATCATAAACAATTTATAGGGGTAATCCATGAAGTCTTGAAACATCATTAATATATATTCTTTCTAGATGTTCAAGTGGTAAATCTTCCCTTCTAGAAGGAAAATGTGCTGAGTTGGTAAGACGATCAACAATGACCCATATTGCATCGTTCCTTCGAGGAGTCGTTGGTAGTCCAATGACAAATTCCATCATAATATTATCCCATTTCCACTCTGGTATGGGAAGAGGTTTAATGACTCATGTAGGCTATTTCCTTCTAGATTTCACTTATTGAAAACCCATAAATCGTGACACAAAATCAGAAATCTCCCTCTTCATGTTTTCCCACAAAACATTTTCATTTAAATATCATTACATTTTGGTGCTCTCGGGGGGTATAGAAATATTGGAACTATGAGAATCATCCAAAAATTCTATTTTTATATCAGGTTTATTGGGAACACCATGTATCGTCCCAAATTTCAAAATTCCATCTTCAAACACAAAGTCACTAAATTTCCCATAATTCATAGCTTTAATCTTCATTTGAAACACTTTATCATTGGTTTGTGAACTCTTTATCTTTTATAGTAACGATGGTTTAGAAACCATTTGAAAAATTATTGATGTTTTCCCTTCGAAGGTGATTCCCATATCCATCATTACCAGATCCATGTATATATGATCCTTTATAACTCTCATCTTGTTAAAAACACCATGATCCTTTCTACTCAAAGCATCTACCACCTTATTTTCCATCCCCTGGTGGTAGTGTATCATGAAATCACAATCCTTGAGTAGTTCAAGCCATCTCCTTTTCCTCATGTTGACTTCTTTCTGGGATAAAATATACTTCAAACTCATGTGATCAGTATAAATCTCAAAATATTCACCATAGATATTGTGTCTCCAAATCATTAAGGTAAATATTACAGTTGATAACTCAAGATCCTGAGTAGGATAGTTTTTCTCAAAAAATGATCAACTGCTGTGATGCATAGGTAATAACCCTATCATTCTTCATAAGGACACAACCAAGTCCTTTCTTAGATGAATCACTATAAATAATGAACCCATCATTCCCCGATGGTAGAGACAATATATGAGCATTGACTAACATTCTCTTCAATTCATCATAATATTCTTCACACTATTTTTCCCAAAAAAATTTAACCCCTTTATTTGTGAGATTTGTTAATGGGTTAGCCAACAGGGAAAAATTATGGGCGAAACATCGATAATAACCTGCTAATCTAATAAAACTTCATACCAAAATTTTACTTGTCGGTGCTGGCCATTCTTGGATTTCCATGGTCTTTGAAGAATCATCATAAATTCCATCCTTAGAGACAATATGGGCATGAAATGAAATCTCCTAATGCTTAAATGCACAGTTTATAATCTTCCCATATAATTCACGTCTTCTATGAGTCTTCAGGATAATGCAAAAGTGATTTTCATGATCTTTGTAGAATTTGGAGTATACCAAGATATCATCAATAAATACCACTAAAAATTCATCAAGATATTCCTTGAAAACTTTGTTCATTAGATCTATGAAAATAGAGGGTACATTTGTCAATCCAAAAGGCATTAATATAAACTCATAATTCCCATACCTGGTTTGAAATGCTATTTTCAGAATGTCTTCCTTCTTCACACACAACTAATGATATCCAGATCGAAGGTCTATCTTTTAAATGTATTGATCTCAATGCAGATGGTCAAATAAATCATTAATGTGAGGTAGGGGATACATGTTCTTTATTTTTATAGTATTGATCTCCTAGTAGTTGATACATAACCTCATATAAGAAACTTTGTTCTTAACCAAAGGAAAAGGGCTCCTGATGGAGAAACACTAGGGTGAATGAATCCCTTTTTACTCAATTACTTCAGTTGTTTCTTTAGTTCCACTAATAAAATAGTTTCCATTCTATAAGGGGTCTTTGATATGGGCCTTGATCCATGAATTAAATAGATGTAAAACTCAATTTCTCGTTCTGGAGGATGTCCAGGTAAATCTTTTGGAAACAAACTAACATATTCTTTCACAATAGGAACATCCTCTATTTGAACATTTATTTCCTCACCCACATTTATTTTATTCTATTCCTCCCTAATAATTGAATTTAGTTGAGTTACTGGGGGTGGATATAGATATGAATTAGGTGGTGACTTTTCTACTCTATATATAAGGTCTTTTTTATCATCATCACCAAAAATCGTAACCTCCTTCTTCTTATAATCAATCCTTACATCATGGTCTGAAATCCAATCCATACCGAGGACTATATCAAACTCAATCAAAGCTATGATGATGAGATCATCAGATAATGAACATTTATATGATCTAATGGTAACAGATTCACAGAACTTTATTGCGATGATACTTCCCTTAAGAGTTTAAACTGACAACTCCCTTGTTAAATCTAACTGGAAATATAAAATTTTCTTATCAAACTGGGAAGATATGAAACAATGTGATGATCCAAAATCAAATAAAGAATTTTCTAAACACGAGGAAATAAATAAATTACCTGCCACCACGTCTTTAGAGCTTCTACCTAAGCAGTAGAGGTAGCATATGCTTGGCCTTGATCCCATGGCGTTTTTTGAGGTATTTTCCCCTGACGCCTAGAAAATTGATTTGCATAATGTCCCATGTCCCTAAAATAGTAGCATTGAACACCGGTAGCTTCTTTATTCCCCTTGCAATCACGAGCTTGGTGGCCTTTTCCACCAAACTTGTAACAAACTCTCATTACCTTAAAGCATGTACTGTGGTGTTTCTTCCCACATTTACCGTAGGAAAAAAAAATCAACTTTTCCCTTATTCCCCTTATTTCAATTTTCAGAGTGATCAGCTGATCTCTCCTTCTCTTGCTTTTCTTTAAAGTTGTAAGACATAGAGAATTCTTTTTCTGTCTTTATAGTACAAGAGACAGTATCTTCGTATGATGAGAAGGATATTGAGATTAAAGGTTCATGAAGAAATGGTTTTAACCCATAAAATAAATGATCAATCTTACTTCATTGGCTATGTATATAATTTGCAGCATGCCGTTCCAACCTTGTAAAGTTAGCCACATACTTTGCGACATTCTCATCCTTCTTTTGCCTCACACACAGAAATTGCCTTTCCATATCAGCTCGATGGTCACGAGGAAAGTATTTTTCTCTAAAAAGATCATTAAACATCCTCCATTCTATAATTCATACTTCATCATATTCCTTTGTGTTTTGAATCAATGATAACCATTGATCAACATCTCCAATGAGGAGGTAAACTGCCATGATAACTGTATCCCTTTCATTACTCCCCAAGGCATAGAATATTTTCTATAAGGAATTTATCCATTGATCAGCTAATAATGGATTTGTACTCCCATTCAATGATTGTGGTTGTTACCTCAGGAAGTGATTCAACATTTATCCTCCATGCTGTGTATAAGGGTGCTGCATACGGGTAAGGTTATTATTCATAACATGAGTGAGTTTTCCCAATATAGTGATAAGCTGATCAGCACTATTTGTATCACCAGCTACATTATTATTATCTCAAACAGGAGGGAAATCAGTACAAGGAGTTCGTGCATTGATACAATTTTCATTCCTTCCACTAGGGGCCATTTCTAAACAATGGCATAAACTAGATCAGTTAATGAATCACAATACATATTTCCAAACATGTAAAAAACATAACATAAGTTGAACAGATTATGGATATAATATATAATCAAGAAAAAAATGTTTTCTTCGATGAATTATATACTCATAAACCCTTCATAATAGTTTGTAATGAAAATTAGAATTATCCTATGAATATCCCACATATGTGCCATAACAAAGAGTGTCACAAGGCCCGTTGTCGTGCTCCAGTTCCCATTCGAGTCTAACTCAAAGTGGTGTTTTTTGGGTTTTACCCCTAAGTACATCTATGCCAGAGCCACCTTTACAAGCTCGTATCTAGAAAGAGATATATTTTTTTTGGAAAACTCACAAAATCTCTACAATACCACAATTCTAGAAGTTCTTATATATTAATCCTCAAAGTCTAACTTAGGGCTATGTGCTCTAATATGATTTTATCTAAATCTAGTTTCTATTGTTTGTACTAAACTTCCTCTGATACCAACTATAATGCCCTGTCCCTATAAGCCTAGAGTCAGTGAATTATTACATAACATTGGCATGATCACAAAAGTTCATGTCTCGAAAGAACGATTCGTTTAGTAGCCTTGGAAACACTAGAAACATTCATAAGGTTTACATTACATCATTAAATGAAAAACTACAACAACCTAGTCTCCATATTCCACACTCATATCCCCTCAGAATATCCGTACAGTTCAGTCATAAAATACTTCTTAATATCCAGGGAAAAATAAAACATAGAATGGGGTGAGCTCAAATGATCAATTAGGATAACAAATAGCTGAAACTTTTTTAAATAAGCATAAACATTTAAGTCAATGTATAACTAAAACAAAAGCCTTATAAACTTTAACTTCATCATAATATGGAAAAAATAAAATGAAATAATTCTATTTATGTATTCACATTGATATTCTACTAGTAGAATAATCACATGCAATATCAATAACCAATTTTACAGTGACGGAATGTATAATGCCAGACTTTCATAACCACATAGTTAAGGACTTATGCCAAGAATATAAATAAGATTTTGTCATGCCCTTATGCCAAGACACTAGTTTTTCTCATGAGACCTACCGATGCATCGAGGATCTATAGAAGGCACCACCTTCCACTTACTATGTCCAATGCATTCTTCATATGAGCAAGTTTAAACATAACATAAACATTCGTATTAAAACTAGAATATGAAATGTAAATACTTTATCCATAAACCACAAATGGTATAAAAATAACAATTACACAGTCAAACATATCACAAAACCTTAAATTCAATATGTATTTTTTGTATCATAATAAATCAACATCAAATGAACTTAAAATCCATCAATGGATGTTGAAATAGATTAAATCAAAACATTTTTTTTAGGGAATATCTCTTTCTATTGTGAAATAATTTAAAAGGCATGTAACTATAAAAGGAAACATTTATTTTTGGAAATATTCTTGAAGTCTTGTAAGGAAAGATTCAATGATGTTATAATGGCTGAAAATAGATCCACCCCCCATATAAGTTAAAAAAACAATATTAGCTTAATTTTAACGAAAAGGTTGTAAAGGAAATTGTTTGGAAAATGATGGAAATATTCCTTTATAAACATCTTATAAAAGTCAAACAAGGTTAAAAATTAATTTAACCAATAGTCTATAAAATAGTGAGAATGTTTTGAAATACATTTTTATGAAACATGGTTGTGGATGATAAAGATATCCCAGTAGATACTTATGTAAAAAAAATCTCAAATAATAAAGCAATTGTGAAATTAACCCTTACCGTGTAATTTTCCTTGGTCGAGGTTAGGATAACCTCTTATATATTGGTGAATTAATTTTTATTAAATTATACAAGAATCATATACATTAATATGATATCATATATGATCTTTTAACGTTTCTTTGTTAATAATATCTTAGTATTATCGTTGTCTTGGGTGTTTACTGATTCATTTTCCTTTATATTCATTGCTATGTGAGTCATATTTTTTATGGATGGGATTTATATTACTAATATCCAGAATGATATCATGTATTTAAACATTATTTTTATTCATCAAATGAAAATTAGTCTTGAATGGATATGATTGGGAATGAATCTCATCGCGTTCGTGGAGATGGTAATCCATACGTACGCACGAGCGACAATATCACTTTTTTATATTAAAATAAATTTATTATTGGATATTATATAATATATAAAAAATCATTATCATGTTTTATTTATTATTTACATCAATTACACATCAATATTAGGCCCATCCAAATAATAATGTATTGAATAACAATTACAGCACGACGTGGAGATGGTAAGCCATATATACGCAGGTATGGTAACATGTAATTAAAAGGATGGACAGAATAATGAATTTGGTTGTACCATATTTATAATAACATCACAGCATATAGAAGATACTGGATTTTTTATTTTATAATGGAAAAGACATAAGTGGAAGATGAAAGAAACTTGAAAGAGGTGATGAAATATTAACCTCTTATTCAGGTTCTTTTTTTTTGTTTTGATCAAAATGTCTCATTAAGATGTCTTTATAACTAATGGATTGAATATATGATGAAGGTAGGATAGTTTCTAGGGTATTTGGGTAGAGTTTAGCTGAAAAAAATGGATTTGAAGGTGTGAATTAGAGAGAAGGGGCAGTGCCCTTTTATAAGAGTAGTGAGAGCCACCTTAGGAAAAGCTAGAAATATAATTATATAACAAAATCATTTTGGGTTTCTAATGGATCCAAAATAGATCATTTAAAGGCTAAGGTTTGTATGGGTATGAATTCACTAAAAAAGGTTTTATATAGGTTTGTGTCCCTATATTATCTTTATCTTTTAGATTTAACTCTTTGTTAAATAGGTTGACATTTACCATGACTCTTTGTATTATTATATTATATGGTTAATACACATACTATGTACTTCCAAGAGAACCAAAAACGGTTCATTAATGATTAAAATAACATTATATAAGTCTTTTTTCTGAACATTATATTTTTCTGAATATAATAATAATTAATAATATAACATTTGTTTTAAAATCTCTTTTATGTCATTTTTGTCACTTTTTGGTATTTTGTTTTTGATAAATTCATAACAGCATTACTACATCAAAACAATTCATCTAACAAACCCTAATATGTCATAGTAACCGTGAAAATTAGTGGAATTCATAAAAAGTTTCAAATTACATTTATTTGGATATTTATAATATCAATTATTTTAATATTTCATTAATTAAGTAATTACTGCATCATCATTGGGTAATAAATAAATTAAATTATTTAATGTATAAAAAATATAAATAAAATACCCTTAAGTAGGAAATAATTTTACCTTTCTAATGAATTTTTACATTCTAATTTATCTTCTATTTAGCACTATATTAAAAATGTTTTAGTTATTAAACACTGATTTTAACTCTTTTAACTCTTATTTAAATAAAATAATAATAAATATTCTAATCTAATCCAAGTGGAACAAAGAGGTTCATATTTTATTCCTATGGTTGTTTTTGGTCGAACTATACTTATCCAATATAATTAGGACATGTGTTAGGGTAATAATAATATCATTTTCCCCTTAATTACCCTATTTATTTTAACCGTGGTAAATAAAAGTAAAAAGTTACAATTTACCAAAAATTAGTTTTATCTTATTGAACAACATTTTACTCCATGATATTAATTGTGTCTCTCAGATTTTAGAAATTCAACTGACAGAAGTGGTAAAATTATGTTTTATGTGAATGTGAAAATTTTCCTAGGAGGTGGGGAAAAGACGATTAAAAGTTCAATAAAATTATTATATATCTAAAATAAATAAAAACTTACTCCAATTATTTAAATTGAACCTATATAGGTATTATGAATCTATTTTTACCTAAAATAAACTAAACTAAAATAAATAATTATTTAAATAAAAATTCGGTTTTAAACTATAACTCAGTGTTTTTCACTATTCATCAAAAAATGAATGTTTTCAGAAAAATACCAAAATACACCCAAATCTAATTTCAATATCCCGAATCCAAAAATGAAGTCCATTTTTAATGATAAAATTTATAAAATTCCAAAAGTGGGTATTTCTATTTACAATGGCTAGTTTTATTGGTTGTGGTGTGTTAAAACTCGAAGATGCGTACAACACACGCTACTATATTATTAAAAGAGAAGTGTACCATGGAAGCTTGGGTTGTAACATTAATTCATCAAAATAGATTCCTTAGCTGAATATTATCTAAAAATTCAATTATAAAACTATTTACAAAGTAAAAATAATAAAATAAAAGTATATTGTTCATTATATGAAAAAATTATATACATAATCATAGTTCTAGGGTTTTCATACATAACCCCTTAAAACACATGAATAATACCTTATAGTAAGGTGAGTGATTGGGAAAGACACTTGTGTTGGCTTGGATAACATTTCTAAAGTGGTAATCTCTTTCAACATCCACATCTATCATAGGCAGTTCCACTGAAGCTTAATGTATTCAAGCTCGGCTTGGGCTTGGATAAGAGTGAAGACCAATGACGTCACCTATGTTATGAACTCCATCAAGTGGGATTCGAATGGGGATGTCTACTAGATGAGGCCATCACTTCCTTTGTCTATGTAAATTGTATTTCTTAAATCCATATATTTGTTATTATCTTGTGATCACTGTACAATGACTATATTTGCAACAGTGACAATTCATAATGGTATTTTAAAATCAAAAACCTGAAACCAAATAAGTACATACATTTTACATAACCATAAGATGAAATTTAAATTGACCAAGGGTAATTTTCATTAATGAATTCGTGGGTCATTTCAATCTTCACCCCTTAATTAATTTCACAATCGAAATTTTTTCCCACACTAAAACATATATGGGTAACTCGGCTTCATTACTTCCACTAATATCCACATCACTTCTTAAAACTTGTGGTTTCACCAAATCACCTTGACGAGGGGCATTGTCTTATTTCATAGAACCATTTCTCGACAATCTATTATTTTCATTGGTTTATCCTCGCAAGAAAGATCACCGTATAACTATACTACCTTTGAAATGTTTACAAGTGAAATGTCCGGTATGTACTCCCTTAAGAGGGATACATGGAAGACTCTTTGTACTTTGTCCATGGTAGGTGGATGTTCTAGTAAATATGCCACAACACCGAGAAAATCAAGAATATGAAAGGGGCTGATGTACCTAGGACATAACAACTCTTTAATTCAAACACCATGACCTTCTTCCATAGAGATATGATTTGAAATACCATGTCTCCTTCATTAAACTAAAAGTTGTGTCGACAGTTATATGTATATCGCGTTTGTCGACTCTGGGCTGCCTTGATATGATGTTGAATGTTTTTCACCTTCTCTACCATTTCATCCACCATTCCAGGTTCTAGAATCTTACTCTCACCGACTTCATCCAAATATGTCATTGTTCTACACCACTTACCATACAGTGATTCATAAGGTACCATTTGGATGCTCGAGTAAACACTATTATTATAGGAGAATTTAACAAGTGGTAGATGTTGATCCCATCATCCATTAAAGTCCATTGAAAATGGTCTTAACATATCTTCCAGTTTCTGAATTGTTTGCTCAGACTGAACATCAGTTTTAGGATGATAGGTCGTAATGATGTTCCGTTCAATATCCACTGCATAATAAATAATCTTCCAAAACATAGTGGGAAATATGGGATATCGATCAGAAACAATAGATAATAGTACTATATGCAGCCATATGACTTCCCTAATATATATTTGTACATGTTTATCCAATTAGAAATCCTCTCTAATTTTAATGAAGTGTGCAGATTTTGTAAGATTATTCACAACAAACCAGATAGCATCATTTCCTATGGATGTCTTCAGAAGTCTGGTGACAAAGTGCATGATGATGTTCTCTCATTTCCATGCTGGTGTTGGAAATGGTATCATCATCCCCTTAGAATTCTCCCTCTCTTCCTTCACTTTCTGACACACCATTCACGTGGATTTATATTAAAAAATCTCCCTTTTCATATTATCCGACCAATATTTCTCTTAGAGATCTTGATAAATCTTTTTGTCTCCTTGGTGAATTGAGAAATTGGAACTATGTGCATTATCCAAAAGTTCCTTCTTCAACTCTGGACTTCATGGAACACATATTCCTTTCCTAATTCTCACAATTCCTTCTTCAAAAACATTTATTTCTGAGGATTTCTCTTTTCTGATATCTTCCACTCTCTTCTGAAATCCCACATCATCCTTTTGAGCATCCTTTAACCTTTCCAAAAGATACATTTGAGCAATAATTTGTGAAAGGATTGATGATGTACCCTTCTTTAGGATTCCCATGTCCATCATCATCAAATCTAAGAATATTGGATCCTTCCAAATTCTCATCAATGATAGAATCACTGGGTCTTTTCTACATAGATAATTATCCACCTTGTTCTATTTACCATGGTGGTAATTGATTGAGTATTCATAGTCTTTGACTAGCTCTAACCATCTTGGATTGCACATGTTCAACTAATTCTACATGAATATATACCTGAGGATTTTGTGGTCCGTATATATTTCACACTTCTCCCCAAAAATATACTGACGTAAATTGTTTAAAGAAATGACTACTGTATCCCTCTCCATATCATGTGTTGGACAATTCATCTCATGAAATTTCAATTACCATGAACCATATGCATGGAATTTTTTATTTTTCATCATTACACAGCCCATAAAATTCTTTGAAGAATCACTGAATACCCCAAAAACACCTTAACATGTGTGTAAAGTGAGCACATGCATAGTGATAAGCCTCCTTGTTATCTCATTGAAGCTTTATTCACATTCATCACTCCAAGAAAACATTACTTCGTTCTGATTTTTCTTAGTTAGAGGGTCGGACATTCGTGATAAATTTCTCCCAAAATGTCGATAATATCCTACTATCTCCAAGAAGCTATGGATATCCATAAACAATGTTGTCCTCAACCATCCCTCTATTGCAGATTTCATGGAGGGATCCATAGAAATCCCATTGTTTGGGATGATATGGACCATGAATGACACCTCCTATAACCAGAACTCACACTTGATATAATTTTCATAGAGCTTCTCATTTTGCAGGGTCTCTAGAACAATTATTAGATGCTCCACATGATCCTCCTTGGTTTTGTAATATATTAGAATATCATCTATAAAGACTACCATAAATGTTTCTTGGTAATCTCTAAATACAATATTCATCAAGCCCATGATGATTTATGGATCATTAGTGATTCCAAATGGCATTAATGTGAATTAATAGTTCCAGTATCTTGTAAAAAAATCAGTCTTGGGGATATATTCCTTCTTCTCCCTTACTTGACAATATCCCAACCACAAATCTACCTTGGAGAAGTATTGTTCTCTGCGCAGATGATAGAACAACTCATAAATTCTTGGGAGAGGATACTTGTTCATTATCATTATTTTTTTAGGGTCATGACAATCGATGCAAAGGCGCATTGGCCCATCCTTCTTCTTGATGAAGTGTACTACTACACCCCCGGGTGATGCACTTGGTCATTTAAACACTTTATCCCGATTCTCTGGTATTTGTTTCTTTGGATCCTCATGGTCCACAACATCCATTATATATAGAGTCTTTGATATTAGCAACACCCAAGGAATAATATCAATTGAGAATTCAATATCTATTCTAGGAGGAAGACAAGACAATTTCTCAAGAAACACTTCAGTGAATTCTATCAGAATAGACATGTCTTCAAGGATTGTTTCCTCATAAACTAAATCATCTGATCTAGATATTCATGCTCATAGGGAATTAATATCCACACTAGAGCTGATATAGATAAAGAAGATCAATCTTCCTCCTTGCACTTGTGTAGAATCGGGGGTCGATTTTCCACATGGAGAGTGATTTTCCTCTAACGGCAATTTATGTTGGCACTATATAGAGAAATCCAATCAATGCAATGAAATGAATAAATTTCCACTAGATGGAGTATTATGAGGTTCTCTAGGAAGTTAAATCCACCGATTATTAAAGGGGAGGATTATATTTATGGGTTATAATGATTTCCCCATTTTCCTTACACGTCGATATCTTTACATCCATGATTTGTGGTGGAGTTGGGAGTGTTATACTAATCATTCAGGATATAAAATAATTCATAGATCCTAAAAAAAAGTATGTTCTCTATTCTTGAATTAATAACTATTATAACTTTCACCACTTCAATATTGGGGTTCACTTCAGCGGTAGTGATGGAAAAAGCTCTTAGTTTCTCCCTTGGAGGTTGTTGGTTTCCTTCGAAAGCCCTATGATTAGGGCACTGATTTTCTTGATGCCGTGGATATTTTTAGTTGAACCAATGAACAATGTGTCAAGAGTCAAATAGATCATTCCTTTCATCTGTTGCATCCGTGGGGTTTTCATGTTGGCAGTTAACAACTATGTTTCCTTCTCTTCCACACCTAAATCATTTCCCCATCCCCTTTAAGCAATTTATAGGGTGCTTATTTCCACACTTATATCAAGTGAGATGGTGGATCTTTTTTTCACCATTGGATTTATCCATTGGACCAAAAGAATTGAAATCCATCTTATAGTTATTATTCCCATGAAACCACTGAGATTCCCCCATTTCCATTTCATCCTTGAGGGAGCATCCAAAAAATTTCCTCATAGATGTTTAAGTCTCGGATTTCCAGGGATTTACATAGGCTAGGTTTCAGCCCAACCATGAAGTGGTCAACCATGCATTCATGGGTAATGAACAAGATAGAGGCGTATAATGAAAAACATGTGAATTTTGCATCACACACTCTGATGGATTTGTCTTATTTTTTTGAGGGCAAGGAAGTCCTTTTCCATCATAAGCCCGAGGGTGCACAAAAAATATTTATCAAAAAACTATTCCATAAATCCTTCCATTACAATGCCTCGATGTCCTCCTTAGGCATCATATTTTTTATCAATGTCCACCATTCATCAGCTTCACCCTCCATACAATAAGTAACAAGGAAAACCATGTCCTATTTAGAACAATAAAGGATATGGAAGATCTTTTCAATGGAGTAGATCTGTTGCTCAATGATTGAGGGATCGAGTAATCAATTAAAAGTAGGAGGACATTGTCTCATGATACTCTCTATAGAGACTTGTTCTTTCTTGTGGGTGGGGGGGGGGGGTTGAACGTTTTTCATGACACATGTTTTTATTTAATGATTTAGTTAACTGAGAGACAACCATGATAATGTTCATGATTCCCTCTCCCATCAGATTGGGCATCTTATTTACACAGTCATCACATTGATCTTCACATATGTTGTTAGCCCGAGTCCTCTTCTTACCAGCCATTGGATGGAATAAAATAAAAGTTATGGATATCATATAAAGGGTAATCCAAGGACAAAAAAATGAGTTATAAATAGATTATTTTTCCTTAACATATGAATCTATAGGCTTCAATCTATGTTATCCAGGATCTACTATCTAACATATATTCTTAGAGGAATTTTTTTATATCCATAAATAATGGTTCATAATAAACTTCTAAATTTCCCAATACATATCCTGAGGAGTGTTGTAGCCTAGAGTGCAGCAAGGACCATTGTCGTGTAACAGGATACCTTGGGTCAAGGATGAAACTCCTTATTAGGGTTTTCAACCCTAGGTACATCTGTGCCATAGATGCCTCTACCTACATGTATCTAGACAGGGATGTATTTCCTTGATAACCAAATTACTCAATACCCACCCAAACATATGGATGTTTTTATTATACATAGTCTTGTTTCTATGGAGTCACTAGGGGTTTCAATTTCTAATCCCAATAATAACTAAACCCATCTTCTGATACCATCTATAACTACAATGTTCATTATTACATACATAAACATGATTTATTACATAAAAACTTCACTTGATAAAAAATAGAAGATCGAGAGGTCTAATATCTTTAGGGATTAGGAATATTACATAACAACTTAAATCATATAATTCAACATCTTATTGAAAACTTTCTTTACATGACTACTACATTGCCTCATACTGAGCATTTCATGTGATTACCTTAGAACTTGCAAAAGTAAATGGTAGGATATAAATCCCAGTAAGTGAATAAACAAAGAATATCATTATTAATACAATACATTTTATTCAATAGGCACATCAATGGAGTTCAATAGAAAAATAAACATAAAGGAATGATAAATAATGATAATCATAACATGGAGATAAGTAAAAAACACAAAACATGGAATTAGCATGATCCAAGACTCATTGAAAATGAAGCATGAGTAACCCACATGGAACATTAAGTAAAAGTAAACACCCAATTAATTTTAATTAGCATGAGTCAGCCCTCATTTCACTTCAAGCAACTTGATACTAATTTTTACATAATGCATTTGTGTTCAATTATGGTGCACACTTCTTAAACATTTCACTTCATGCATAAGTGTGCCACATGGATCATACAACACAGAATGAATCATCATCAGTTATTCCACAAGAAATGGATGTATAATACATACATGAAGATTTATAATAAATAAGAAAATGTTCATAATGGTGAATACTCTTGATAGAAAAATGGGCATGGTATTCACTACACAATGAGATTGGCTTGGAAAATCTATGCAATTTCAGACACATTACGACGTGACGTAAGATTTCATTTAAATGGTTTATGAGAAAGAAAGTGGTGTATCATTGTATCTACATGAAATGGATAGTATGGGGGTCATATATATTCATGACCCAACATATGTAAAAAAATTTAGTTTCAGAATAAAAAATAATTGCTTGAATGTAAATGAGAAGAGAGAAATTCCTTATGGAATTTCAGCACGGTTACAGTTGTACATGAGAGGAATTTAATGAGATAGAAATGGGTCTCTAATCCTTAAATCATAAATATAGAAGTATGGGGGAGGTTTAAAATCATACCCCATAATTTATAATAGAAAATAAAAGGGCTTAATAATATTAATAAACATGGATAAAAAGAGAAAGGTCAAAATACCTTACCTGGAAGTGCGATCCAAAAGGCTTTGGAGGGGATTGAGAGAGGCTTCATGGGATCTTGGGGTGCCTCGAGAAGATTCTGGAGATACACAGGAAGAGGTTGGAATAACTCCAAAGGATTTGATGGAAGATAATGTGGGAGCTTTTGTGGGTTTATATAGAAAAAAGAAGGAATTCATTATTATTTTTCTTTGGGAAACCACACATTAAATAAAATCAAAACTACCAACCAGACCATGGTTTTTACCCATGGTTTTTTCCAAAGGGGAGTGGGAAACAATATTTTATAAGGCTAATGGCCGAACATCTTATAATACTAATGTTTCTTAAGTGTAGTTGAGTCACACTCTCAAGGAAATCAATTTAAAAAGATGAAGTTATTATATGTCTTGGAGGGTCCACTAAATCTTTGTTAAATAAATAAAATAAACCTAAAATAACATTATTTTAGTGGTAAACCACATAATGGTCGAACAACACATATATATTATTTTAATACATCACTATTGGGTCATTATGATGTCATAAAACACATTATATTTTTAAACAGTAATTAATTTTTGGCCAAAAATTCGTCTATCTCAGAAAGTTACTAAAAATTCACCGTTGGATAATTTTGACATCCTGATTCCAAAAATAATATTCATTTTATCTAATTAATTTCCTAAATATGTGGATTTTCAATTTTAAAATTAAAAGAGACACTTATAAAAAACATGGGTTTTGTAAAAAAACGGCTTTTAAAACATAAAAAAAATTACAATTGCATTCATAAAATTATTTATTCATTTGTATTAAATAAAAACTAATTTAATAATCATAATATTTTATGAAAAAAAAATTTATATCAAAAATCCATTAATTAATCAAAATTGATTTCGTAGTTGAATATTAACTAAAAATACTATTTAAAAAAATTATTTACAAAGTAACAATAATAAAATGAATGTATAATCATTATTATATACCAAAATAATGTACATAATCATAGTGCTAGGGTCTTGTCACATAAACTCTTAAAACACCAGCATAATACCATAGGGTAAGGTGGGAGATGGTGACCGACTATTGGGATGGCTTAGAAAAATTTCTCGAGTGGTAATCTCTATCAACTTCCACTTCTCTCATAGGTGGTTCCACTCAAGCATAACATATTAAAGATTGGATTGGGATTGGTTAAAAAAGAATCCCAATTATTCCCCCTATTTCCAAGCTCCTACAAATGTGCTTCGTATTGGGCTAGTCTACTGTATGAGGCCATCATTTCCATTGTCTAAGTAAATTTAAATTGCTAAAGCCCTATATTTATTCTAATGATGTGATCAATGTCCAATGTATATATTAGAAACAGTCACAATTGTTAATGGTATTTGAAAATCTAAAACATAAAACCAAATAAGCCCATACGTTTTACATAACCCTAAGAAGACATTTAAAATGTCCAAGAGGAATTTTCATTGATGAATTATTCGTTCGTTATGAAGGATGTGTGAATGTACATGAAGATAATATGTCAAGAATAAGTGGAAATCATGTGTATTTATGTTGTTGAAAATAAAATATTTAGGAATTCCATGCATTTAATTTGACATGATTGATATTTTTGAATTGAATATTTTATAAACAAGAGTGAATGAATTTGTGTGATTTGATAATGAAGTTATGATTTATTTCATAAGGAGTAAAACTAGGTTATTAGTATACTAATAACATTCTCTAGAATTTGATGATCTGTGGATAGTGAGTAGGATTATTTAGTCGATTATTAGTTGTAGCAGAATATGAATATTTTACAAAATCAGATCAGGTGTTCCTATTTAATGGATAAACACCACATATCATGATAGTTTAGTTGTATTATCTAGTCAAAAATGATCTTTATATATGTGGATCATATATTATGTGACTAAAGATTAGTGGAAATATTCAATGGGATTCAGAAGATGAATAAGGCTCCAATGGAACTCTAGAGTAGGATGGTGTAATTCTAGTAACACAGTGGGATGAAGTATAAATATCCTCCTATGGATCTTTTGAGTTTTTATAAAAGGTGGGAACTTGTATACTATAGCGGGACTCCAGATTGGGACATTTTTTGACATATTGATCCTAGAACTGGGACATTCCATGGTCATATCTGGCAATATATAGTGAAGAATCTTTAACTAGGAGGAATAATTTGTTCCATCAATGAGTAGTTCATTGTACCCATCATTTACAAAACCCTTGTCTTTTATTATTAATTTTTATTCTTTATTGCAGTGAGAGGCAGATAATTGATGATGATGGATCAATTCATTAATTAGTCATAGTGGTTGGATTAAAAAGAAGGATTTTTTAATTTTTTTTGTAAAAATGAATCACCACCACCCTCATTGGGACCTCACCTATCCTTGGACAAATCAATTGCAATAAGAACCAATTTCCCATCTCTATATCTGAAAATATTATAATAAATGGAGAGATTTTATTCTATGAGAATCATAAGAATTATGACTTATTATGGATGGAATTACAACATCTTGTGGAATATTACGCTTCTTTTTTCTATCATTGGTCTTGGAAGTGAGATATATGAAAACAATGGGCCTACCCTTAATTTTTGATCATGTATAAATAAATCCAGATGAAACACTATATATAAATGATTATGGAAAGTATTAGTTTAAATCAACATGATTTTTGTAGAAAAATTTCACAATGAAGTGATGGGTCCCCAAACTATAATTTACATTTAGGATAAACTGAGAAGAAGTTATGTGGAAAATCATAATGTTAATATAGTTAAGATGAGAACTTAGAAAAGCATGCATGAAAAAAAAATTATATATGAAGATATAATTTATGAATATTTCATTAATTAAAATGTAAATGAATGTAATATTCATTGATTTGGTTAGAAATAAGGAGATTAAATAATTTTGAAAATTATTATGTGAAATTTATATAACATGTTTGATGCCATTACTTCATCCTTGTAATATATGGATGAAATTTTATTTTTTAGTGACATGATATTTTCATATATTATTAAATGAGAATGTCACTGGATATCAAAAACAAGGTAAAAGAAGATATGGTCCCTGATGCTATAAAGAAAGGTATGTTCAAGGAAATAGAGGTTAATGAGTCAAATGATTCTGATGATGCCGAAGCTGAGGAATACCTATTTTGAATTTCTTATCTTATTAAAAGTGGTTTTAAAAACTGTAAATATAATGGGAAATGAAAGATACGACTCATGCTATTAACATCTAATGATATTAGATCTTTTTATATTTATTTAAAAATATAAAAGGTCGAATCAAAATCTGATGATTAATGTAAAAACCCTTACATATAGATAACGGGTAAGACGAATAAAAAGTATTGCAGTTGCAGAAATAAATTTTGATGAAAAGGAATACACTAGACAATTATTTATATAGTTATTATTTAGATGACAGACTATTTTCCTTTGATGAAACAATGAATCAATTTTTTCAGTGGTTGTATATCTATTGGTAAATGTACATTTCATGTTTGCAAAACATTTTCTCAACATATATGTCCCAACCACTAATCATTCAGAAAGAAATATGATACTAAATGTTTTATTTCACATATAATATAGTTCTATTACAATTATAATAATACAATTTTATAATATAAATATGTTGGGTAAAATTTTTTAAATAAGTAATAAAAAAAATTCTCTTGGTATTAATATTACCGAATTATAATAGGCGTTGATTAATTAGATATAAATAAAAATAATTTTTTTCATAAAATTTCATGTTATATTTATTAATCTTTCAAGTATAATATATACATATTAAAAATAAGTCTATTCTCATACATGTTCATTGTTTTGAAAAAATTATATTCATAATGAAATTTAATAGAAAAATCCAGGATCTATCTGAACAATCCATTCAACGAACTATACAACAAGCCCATTCAATGGCCCATAAAGTGACCCATACAATGATTCATACTTAGAACTATTAAAGGCTCATTCTACCTCCATCATCATATTTTTATAAATAGTAGAAGTCAATGCCAACTCCATTACCATCCATGTCAACTCCAACATCATCCATAACAACTCCAACATGAGCACCAGCTCTAAAACTGACACATCCATGCAAGTGAGCCAACTCCATCAAGAGGGATTAGGGAGAACTAGTGACCCATGCTAGTAATTTATCTCAAGAATAACCCCATCCATTCCGTTGATTCGGATCTAGATCCAGTGACCAGTGGGAACATATGACCCATATATACCCTAGGACTTGTTATCCAGCTTCATCTCCATCCATAAACTCCAACTCATTTTCTTACCATATCATTTATCTCTAATATCTCCAACATACATAACTAAATATCACATTAGAAAATGACCATACTCTAATAAATGAAATAAAAAATCAAGCCATCTCCAATACTAGTGTGAATACCCAAGTATTTAATATACCACACCATATATCTCAAATATATATATATAAAACATAAGTGAATACCCAAAATTTACTAAAAATAATCTGAATGAATCAAAAAAAATTAGAAATAAATTTAAGTATAAAAAATGATTTATATAGTGATATTATTTCATCATCCCTACTAATACCTTAATAATCGGTAGTCCGAATGACTCAAATAAAGGAATCATTTATCTATTGGAAAAATATTCATAAAAAGCACTAGAAATGTTTACTTCAAAGATGAATTTTAAAAAAATGATGTGGTGTTTATTCTAATATATAATTATATAGCGGTAACCAATTTTTTTTATTAAAAGTGAGAGTGCATATTTTATTTTTGGGTGCCTGCATTCCATTTTTGAAAACATGATGTCTACCACATAAAAATTTATGAGACGCATAATGCCTACTCAATTATTACTACCTAAATGGATTCCTGTATTTAATGTTCCTTGTACTTATGTGTGATCACACACAATTTTGGAAATCATAGCTCCATCCCACATGTGATTTTTTCTTTAATGTTTATGGAATTCTCTTTCCACATTCTACTTGTGAATATTCCCATCAGAAGTGATGCATACATTTAATTATTCCTCTATTATATCACATGCACGATACATCATTCTAAAATTTATTAAAAAATGGATCCAACACACAAGACCAATATAAATAATGTTGTAAAAATTGGCCCAAAAATTTGAAGGGTAGTGGATTGAAACACCACTGGATATATATTAGTAACTGGCCCATTGCCTAATTACTTATCCTCTCCCAATGCTTTTCACATTCATTGAGGGTTAATGATGAATAACCCTTCATAATACTAAACCATAAAAATTATAAAAATATTTTCTTGAAATAATTATAGTGGGACTAGAGGGAATACATTTATACCAACTAGTTTTTGTTAGATATTATGATATTTCAAAGTGTTAAAAACACAAATTCGTTCCTATTATATAAGAAAAAAATAAATATGTTTTATACCTTATTATGAATGTATTTAAAATATTATAGATAAAAATTTGATGACTTAATAAATATGAATGTCTTTGAAATATGACATATTATTTGATATGAATTGGAATACATTTTTTCTAAAGATAACAAAATATATAAATAACTTATGATGACATACTAAAAATTTTAGTCTACATATGGAGAAACTGAAAACACGATATCATAATTGTTATATTTATAATTAATTCATAATTTTTTTTATATATGTAAATTATTATAAAAGATACAAATCAATACCATGAAATTATCAATAATGTATGTGTAGTAAAATTCTTCACCGAATTATTCCATTAGAACTGTTTTCTCTTAAATGAAACACATCATTCACAAAATCTATTATATTTGGAATTTTTCTCATAGTGTCATGGGAGTTAATTTTTTAACCTTCAATTAAAATATAGTTAAATATATATTAAATCTCAAGGAATATTTTTGAATAAATAAATACGAAGTTCTGTTATGAATGTAGATTTTTGTTGCAATTTACCAGCATTAAAAAACTGGTTTTTAATAAACTCATATATCAGTGAAACAAACTGGGCTTCTAATAGAGCTAAGTTTTATTGTAGATTTTGGACTAATTGTTGGTATTGAATGTAGAGGTGCTGAGCTCATACATGTTATAATAGATGTGCTTATGGGGATCATAAATAATTTATTGTCAATTTCATAGTGTAATTTAGGAAGAATTGAAAATAAGAAAATAGTTAATAATATTTCAGATATTAATTAATAAAACACAACTACATATATAATTTCTTAATGCAGTTGATACATTATCATAAAAACAAAAAAATTAATAATAAAAATACATATAGTGATGGGTATTTTGTACTATTAAAATGCTTGAATTATGGAAAATAATATTGTGGTATCAATTCATTACGAAAATTGTTTTTTTATAAAAAATATCCATAATTAGAAATATCATACGCATGAAATGAATAGAATAATTAATCCAGATGAAACTTCATTGAAATAAAATTATGTGTATAATGTGAGAAACATATAATATTAAAGTATAATAAAACATATTTAATTGGAAATAAGTTTATTAATATAAATATAGAGAACGTTCAAGAATTTATTTACATGAATGTTATGAAGGAAACTTTTGAGAATATAAACAATAAATTATAATTTTAAAATAGGTTTAGTGGGGTTTGTTCTACATTAGAAATGTGTAATGATACGAGATTCCATATTGTTTTTAATGTTCATTCATTATGAAAATCCATACCTGAAATAATATAAATTATACATCTATGGAAAATCATTGAGTTATTTCACATTATAAAAACCCAAAGGAATAAAATAAAGAAAAAAGAAATTAACCTATGATTTTTCCATATTTTACCTCTGGATTTACTGATCCCTCTATAAGTTTTGTTGAGATTATCAGTTTGGTGATTTCATTATGGGGTTCCTTCATTCAACACATTTTGAGCCACCACCCTCCTGTATGATATCAGCCTCCCGAAGCTTGCAATTGAAAAACCACATAGAATGTATGTGAAATGCTATTATAAATTAACAACATTAGTCATGGGAAATATTAAATTATATATGTTAATGATACAATAATAGATGAATTATCATTAATATTAAATCATAAAGATTGTTATAGAAAATTCTACAATATCTATTGGAACTAATATCAAAGGGTATATTATTAATTTTTATCAAAAATATTGTAATGTTCTATGATTGATTTCTCATGAATGTATAAATTGGCATGAAAATGTAACACCATTAATAAAAACTCACAACTTTATATTGTGTAATCAAATTTCACCACTCCCAAAAACCATAAAATTGATTCATTGAAGTGTGTGTTGTGAATTATTTGGTAAGTATATACAATCCATTTTATTTTCAAACAAATTTATCTCTTATTAAAAATCATGTACTCATTGATAAATTCTTCCAAACTTGAATAATAATTTTATTCATTTTTGATAATAAGTTTGTTTCATTTTCACACATTATTGGCATGTAGGTGTTTGATTTTTAGTACATTTATATGACTTGTAATATTCATTTCCGTGAAACATAATTTTTTATTTATTTTTCCAACATCCATGGTAATGAAATGATCTTTTATTTTATGTTTTTAACATAAGTGAGCATTAAAAAATTTCTTCATAGATAATTATTTCACTTAATAGAAATGGTTTTTATCAACATGGATTTATGAAACAGATGAATCACTCAATCTTGATTTCATATTCATTTAGAAATGCAGAGGCATACCTTGAAAGTCTCATTATGTATTTATCATAGTTTTAAATGTATTCATGCACATAAAGTATTATTTTTATAAAATATCTCTCCATTTTAATTTAATGATTTTGGAAAAATACATACATAAAAAAATATTAAAGTCTAACCAAAATATCATTCAATTTATTTATTTATTGTTTTCTTCCTAATTATGGACCAAAATTGTTTAGAATCAACCTATTTTTGATTTAGTTAAATAATAAAACTATCAATAATGACGTGCTAAAAAATGGAAAATATATTTCCCATCATAGTGATAAATTTCTAAAAAACTAATGAATTTTATGATCAACTAAATGAAGGTAGTTATTTATGCATGAATGAAGATATTTATTTTTTTATAAGAGGATAACATGTTTTCTATTATTATTCTTTTATTTATGGTTTTATGCAATCATTTATATGATGGTTTTTTACTATGGATTCTTTTATATTTGATTTCATAAGTTGATATTATTGTATTATCCCTTTATCCCATTGTAAATATTATTTCTCCTTGTTTTATTAATTTTTTTAAATAATTAAAATTTAAAGAATAAATTATATATGTAAAGAAAAAATATAAGTCATAGTGGTAAAACTAAAA
This sequence comes from Viscum album, assembly GCA_963277665.1. NCBI lineage: Eukaryota > Viridiplantae > Streptophyta > Magnoliopsida > Santalales > Viscaceae > Viscum > Viscum album. Next base: position 700,621,001 of record OY728156.1, read on the forward strand.
TTATAAACCAATGTAAACACAAAGTCTTAGAAAAATGAATTTATAAAATGTGAATTTTTTTGTGTTGGTAGTTTGGATATACTAAATCATCTATCTACTCAATTATATATCAATTTTGGAGGGGGGTTTTTTAAGGATGACATCCCATTATAGATTAGTTTTCCGCATTATAAAAGGCCACCTTCTCCCATCCTTAATTTACACCAATTAAGACCTTTTGTTCAAAAAATAACTACCAATATCTATAACTTACATCATTAAATATGTGATAGATATTGTTTTCATCCAAAAACTCCAACCCTAGGTTCCTTAGTATGTGACCAAAGTTGGTTGTTCTGTAAGAACATATTTTTCAACAATAAAATACTTATTTTAAATTCTTATCATACAACATTAATTCATGTTTTACTTATTGGATTGATTTTAAGATAGATATAATTATTATTGTAGAATCAAACTGTTGTCTAAGGAATTGCATACTTTAAAAATTCCTTAAGGAAATTTTGTATAAACAAAATTCACAACACCACTATGTACTACTAATTTTCTTGATTCTAGAAAAGTGACTCTGGATATGAAACATAAAAAAAGTTAAAAAAATATTCTACATTAAAGAGTATATAATCCTATTTAATCATAATACAAATCTAAGGAAGTTTAAGATATTTATACTCTTCCCAAAAACAAAAATTAAAGCAGAAAACAAAAATTGAAACACTACAAGAAACAAGTAGTAAATATTTTAACCCAAAGAGAAGGGTACCCAAAAACCATTGATAAGGTTCTCTTGATTTATACATTCATAAAATAACGTCTTACCCAAACCCATGTTATCCCTCAATTCAAAGATTGGTATCTGTGTTGCTATCCTCGAAGCCCTTGATTTGTAAGGAAATCGGCACATCTGACTTCATAGCTTGAAGCATCTGATTTTAAGGAAATCGGGCCTCTGCACAAAGAATTTCTGCACAATTAAATGTTTGAACAATCTTTTCAAACATTCTACACAATTATTTAGAGTTTATAAGGGCCTCTCTCTCATGAAATCGCTTCAATAGCATGTAAGTGAGTTCTACAAAATGTAAAGTCTGTAATAGTTATGTTTGCAAAAAGTTATGAGCTCATTCAAATGACCTCCTATTTATAGACACAACTTCAACGGTCGACTCCCTCCTCCAATATAAATATTTTTCGATGAATTTAGGAGGGACCAGTACATGATTCTCTCAAAAAATGGTTACTTAGTAACTGAATGCAGGAAATCATTTTATATCAAAACGTAAGTAAACAAAATATTGTCACTTAAGGATATTAATTTTTTGGAGTGTAAGAAAAAATAAAAGTTTTTAGTCTAACCAAAAACTATTCGATGTCCCTAATACATGGATATTCAGATTCGGTTTATCAGAAGAATTCAATGTTAGAATTCTATCGAATTTCAGAGTTTGAGTTTGAATGAAATTTAGAGCCCTGAATGTAGTAGAATTCAAAGTCTGGATTGATAAGCATTAGGAGGCTGAACATACAAAAGAATTGAGTCTGAATTCAAAAGAGTTTGGAGTCTAAACATAGAAAATTCGGAGTCGCAATTCACAAGAGTTCGGAATTTGAACTCAAAATGTTCAGAGTCTGAATTCAGTGAAGTCGGAGTCCAAACTCAGAAGATTTCGGAGTGTGAATTTAGAGAACTCGGATTAAGAACTCATAAGCCTTCGAAACCTAAATTCATATCCTGAAAACAGAATGTTTTATATATAAGTATATATATGATTCTGAGGATTTGGATGTGAAAATAAATTTTATACTTAGATCAGATGAAAAATTAAATACATGGTAAGGATAAATTTCCTTGGGGGAGGAAATTTTCATTATGAAAGGAAAGCATAGGGAAAAATGATATTTTCCTTAAGACAATGTTTTTGTGATTTTCCAAATAAGAATGAATGGTAAAGTCATAAATAAACAATATTGATTCAATAACATCCCCAAACATGAAGTAATTGAAAATTCATATGGAATTCTTATTGGTCAACAATCTTCTCTTTTTTGGAAAGCACAAACATCCTTACAAAAAAGAATATAACGACTTAGAAAGTATTTTTCTAGACTTTTAAATAATACATATCTCGCTTTTCACATGGAAATGATGAATACGACTAACTACCCCTTAGTATTTGGAATAAAAAGTATTGTATTATATATTTCCAGAATGATATTTTTCAATATCTTTAATATAGAAATCTTTGAAATGAAAACCCCCCCTTATATTAACGCTCCCCCTAACAAAGGGAAACATATTCATTACTTGGAATTCTTTCTTCCTTTATCCCCCTTTGTTATTTTCAAAAAAAAAATTGAGGTAATAGAAAATAAATTATGGTACCTAAAATATTATTAAAAAACATCTAAAAGAAATGCAACAAGAAATCCATTTTGATAAGAACAATTTGTACAAGGAATACAATACAACAAAGTATTGGATTTAAGAAAGATAATCCTTCATTTTCCATGGGAATAAGAATCTTCACTATTGTTTTGATATTCTTAAGATTCTTGAGGTCTTCCACAACTTGCTTGAGAATTTGATCCTGATCCTCATCTATCTTCTATAAGGATTTTATTTTATCGTCCTGAGCCTTGAGAACATCTACCTGAGCCTTTAGGACTTCTTCTTGCTTGAAAATCTTTTCTTCAATATGAATCTAAAGATATCTTTCTCTCTTCCAACGTTGAGATATTGAATTTGACTTCCCATTCAAATCCTTCACTTCATGAATGCAAGAATTATGTTCCTCAGTCGATTTTCATCAAAACTGGTAGTGACGTCCTTGATCTTACCATCTTCAATGTCAAAAGCCTCTTTGACTCCATCTTGAAATTCATCAATTTCTATCCGGTCTTCAACTATCTTATTTGACTAGCTAATGATTTTCATAAAATAGAGTTTGTGGGAATTGTTGTTAATGAATAAATTCTTGAAATCATCCTTAAGCATTACACAGTTATCCATCACCATGGATACTTAATCTGATTTCTGATTTAGTGTGTGTTGAAGCATCTAGCATATGGAGTCTATGCTTGGAAAAATCAGTATGGTTCCAAGAATCTTATTTAATAACAAAAAAAATGAAATCATGTCCTAGGGATGGTGATTCCGAATCAGAAACATTTCCTTTAGAGGGATCTTTCTCTAGATCAGCATGTTTTCTCTTTGAAGATCCACAAGATTCCTTTTTATTTACAACTTCCTCAGTAGGTTTATCAACAAAAAACTACTTACCCTTATCAGTTTTCGGAATGGATACATCATCTGTAGATTTATGTTCACTCTCAGGTAGCTGAAAAATCTTATCTATATCAATATCTTCTTTATCATCTCTTGCCTCAGCATCCTCACGGTGAACGAAGTCATGATTAAAACATTCTTCCTCAGAGAGATTATTCACTACAGCTTCAGACTAGTCATCTAACCATGAGTAGCAAGCTTTGATGATTCTGCTTGAGATGTTTGGATTGAAAATATCTCGGATGGGCTTTCCGTCTCATGAATGTATTCCACTTTCTTAGTAAAATCTTTCGTATCACCATTACTCTCAAATTCTTCTTCAACTTCTTCCACTACTTATTCATATCTTTTTTTGTCTATTTCTAGAGTGAAAAACTTCTTCCCAGAGGTTTCTGTTAAAGCTTATACCAAGAAGGATTTTGGTATCAAGATATTTTCAGCTGATTCTCAATAAAACATAGAATAGATTGCACTATCATGACTTCAGTCAATTTATTCTTTAACTTCATTTCTTTAGCTTGATTTTTAAGCTCATCAGCAGTTTTCTCTTTTAAGGATTTTGCTTCACCAGGATCCAAATAAAAACATGGCTCCCCTGATTTCTTTTTTTTTCTTACCTTCCCTCTATATTTATACAACCTCACCAGGATATGATTTTGTCTTTGTAGGTTATTGACGTGCAGATTGAGCTTCCCTAGATTTTGGGATTTTTTCTTCCTCTTCTAATTCCTTCAACTTCCTCTTCTTTCCTACCTTTTTGGATGGTTCAACAACATCTTGTTTTTTCGGAATATCTTCGGCCTTTTCCTCTAGTAAGTCATAAAACAATCTTGAGCCTGTAGAAAACCCAATGTTCACCCTCTTCAAGGTATCATCACTGACTGGCATGACATTGCAATTCCATGGATTTGAGCTTTATGTAATTTTAATCGATTCTAGTCACTGAATAATTATCTTGGAGAGAATGGCTGGATACATGATTATCTGAGCCTTCAAGTTTCTGTTCTTAATATTCTCAATCGAAATGAAAATAAGTTTAACCAAGTTGATCATCCATTGGTTCACCAAAAAATCCAAAATATACAGGTCACACTTCTTCAATGTATCTTTGCCACCTTTTCTTGGAATGATGAATCCTTGACCCCATAATTTGAGAATCTGATAGTTTGTAGTGAGATGAAAAATAATCAATGTCTTGAAATCTGTAAGACCGAGGCACTATATAACATTCACATTAACATAGCTTCTTTTAACATTTGGAATCTTATGAGAACTGAACTCAACTTCCCTTTCATATGGAATACCAACAAAACTAGCTGACTTAGTATATGAAAGAGAATAAGTCATTTTGTAGCTTTTAAATGAAAATTTTTCTCTTCCTTCTTCCTAAAAGAAACTCACTGATACATAAAACTCAACTAGTAGATTTGGATACACTAAATCTTGAGAACACGGGTTTGATATGCATACACTCTCCCATCCAATAAGATTAATGTTCTTCATGATTATAGAACCATACTTGTTGAAGAAGTTCGGATGCACCAACCTTTCTATATATACATTCCACACAGAGATTGGATTGGTATTAGACATATCTTTATGAGAGGATTCTTCTACAGACATTCGGAATTGAGAAACCATTGAAAATCCGGAATGAGATTATGTAGAAGGGCATAACATCAGCACGCGAGAGATTGAGAATCGATATGTGACAAACATCAGGGGGGTCATTTATATAGGCACTTGGTGTGACAGTTCATCTTCCAATCTCAATCCAATGGCTGAAAATCCATCTAATCCGATTTGACCATTGAAATGATAGCCTCAATGAAATCTTGAATATTATATTTTGAGGATTTTTTAATATAAACATTTGGATTTACGGCAAAGAGAATCCAAAAAATTTAAAACCAAAAGAATCTAACAACAAATAAAAGATGATTATTAAAACTCAGGAAAGGAAACATACCTTTTGGATTTTATATAAAGCATATTCATATTGGGAAAAAACATTCTCGAATGACATTAGATTCTGAATATTGATTACGAAAAATAAATTTTACAACTAAAATCTCCATTATGAAAATTTTGAGTACAAAAATCATCATTACAAAAATTTTAAGACTACGAAAAAAATTTAATACTATGATAAGTTTTGTTACAAGATATTTAAAAAAATGAATTTGAAAATTTTAATTACGAAAGATTTGATAAATCTAACTACGAAAATTTTCATTACGAAAGATTTGAAAAATCTGACTACGAACATTTTCATTGCGAAATAATTGAAAAATTTGACTACGAATATTTTCATTATGAAATAATTTAAAAATCTAACAAGAAAATGTATTGCCCCTTTGAAAACGAGTTTATTACTATAAAGTGATTGGTTTCAATAGAATTTTACAAGGAAGATTACCTTATAGTTATAATTCCTAACTTCTGTTTAATGTATTGAAATCTATTAGAGGGTAATGATTTTGTCAAAATATCAGCAATTTGACTTTGTGATCCGATAAATTTAAAAATGATATCCCCCTTTTGTGTGTGATCCCTATGAAAGCAATGACTATTATCTATGTGTTATGCACGGGAGTGGGGTGATCGGTTTTTAATTAGGGAAATGTCACTTCTATTATCACACAAAATTAGTGTTTTTGTAAAACTCATACCATATTCTTTGAGTGAGTGTTGCATCCACAACACTTCAGCACAACAACTTCCAGCTGCTACATATTCTACATCAGTAGTGGATAGTGTGAGTGTGTTTTGCTTCTTTGATGACCCAAAAACTAATGAATCTCCTAAGAAATTATGCATTCTGGATGTACTTTTTATATCCATTCTACATCCACCAAAACATGAATCCAAAAAATACTATAAAATAAAATCATTTCCATAATTATAAAAGATTCCTAAATCCATGGTTCCCTTTAAGAAGCAAAAAATACATTTCAATGCTTTTAAATGATATTCCTTAGGATTGGATTGATATCTTGTACATAATCATACTAAAAACATTATGTCTGGATGAATTGTTGTTATGTAATGTAAACAACCTATCATACTTCTAAAATATGTTTGATCTACTCATTTCTTGGCTTCATCAAGATCAAGTGTGTCTGAGGTATCAATGGGAGTACTAATACTCTAAGTGTTATGATATCCATACTTTTTAAGAAGAACATTAATAATCCTATGAAGGGATATATATAAAGGGTTGGATCTTCATTTCCCTTAACATAATTATTTTGAAGAAAAAATTCTATTATCCTATCATACCAAGATCGAGTGGGTTTCTTAAGTCCATACAAAGCTTTGGTTTGTTTATAAACATGTTAATGATTTTTTTTATCTTCAAAACCTGAAGGTTGTTCAACAAAAACATTCACTTCAAAATACCATTAAGGAATGCGCATTTCACATCCATTTGAAAATGTTTAAAATTGAAAAATTTTACGAATGAATGTAGAATACGAATAGATTCAAGTCTAGATAATGGAGCACATGTTTCTTCATAGTCTATTCATTCTTTTTTATTATAGCCTTTAGAAACCAATTTAACATTATTTCTTACAATGATTCCATTTTCATCACACTAATTTCTAAATACCCATTTTACTACAATAACAAATGTTTCCTTAGGACTTTCCACCAAGGTCTAGTCCTTATTCGTTTCGAATTCATTTAGCTCATCTTGTATAGCTTTTATCCAATCATCATCTCCTAAATCTTCATCAGTGATTTTTGGTTCTAATTGGGAATGGAATTCTAGATGTTCTACTTCATTCCATAAGGAACTTCTAGTCCTTACAGGTTTATTTACATCACCAATGGTACTATTACTGGGATGATTCATTATAAACAATTGATTTGGGTATTTTGAAACCTGCTCATCAACATAGGATAGGATATCTTCTGGTGTAAATGCTTCAGAAACATCTTATTGGTTATTTTTCTTATTAGAAGGATCTTATAACAAAGGATGATAATCAGTTTGGGAAATCACATACGAAGATGTAACGTGGGGTTGTTTAAAAACAAAAGGTTTAGTTAAATCAAATTTGACAAGTAATGTATCTTAAACAATACAAGTGTTTTTATTGAAAACTCTATAAGCTTTAGACGTTGTGGAGTAGCCTATGAAAATTTCTTGATTGGATTTTGGAGAGAATTTGTGTATATTAACTTTAGTATCCAAAATGAATACATTGTATCCAAAAACCATAAAGTAGGAATGTCTAGGTTTTATACCATTCCATAACTCATAAGGAGTCTTATTAAGAAAAGGTCTAATCAATACATGATTTATAGTATAACAAGAAGTACTTACATATTATGGCCAAAAATGATTGGTTATAGAATATTCAGTCAACATGATTCTTGTTATCTCATGAAGAATTCTTTTTCTTCTTTAAACAGCACCATTTTGTTGAGGTGTTCTAGGTGATGAAAAGTTATTAGTATTGCCTTTCCTACTGAAAAAAGGTTCCAAATGAAGATTTAGAAATTCTCCTCCATGACCACTATGACTAGTTATCACAAGATGTTTTTTTCTCATTTTTAACTTCGGATCTAAGGCTTATGAATTAAGAAAAATCATCATATTTATTTTCAAGAAAATATACCCATGTAAACCTAGTGTAATCATCAACTAAGACAAATACATAATATTTTCCTCCAATTCATCCAGTTTGTGTTGGTCTAAAAATATACATTTTTACCAACTGTAATGCATCAGTGGTTGAGACTTCATTGAATGATTTATAACTTGATTTATGTTGATTTTTATATTGTCAAGGATCAGAATCTTTTGAAGAATCAAATCGAAGATCTGGTAGATCAATAACTAGTCTTTTCCTAGAGAGTGTTCATAGGTTCCTAAGATTATAGTGTCTTAACCTTTTATTCCATAACCAATAATGATCAACCATTACACTATGTTATGGTAGATCATGTCTCCTAATGTGTTCAATGTTTAGTGTGTAATCATTCTCTTTCCTATTGGAAGAAAAAACAAATCCTTCCTTCGGATTGTGTACAATGAAATTTTAATTCCAAAAAGTCACAAGGTAACCATCATCGCATAATTGATATATGATAATGATATTGTGCTTAAGACACATGACAAATACAACATTCGAAATAAATTTTTTTCCCAAGAAGAACGATGTTACCTATACCAATAATTTCACCCTTAGTATTATCTCTGAAAGTTACATTTCCTCATTTCATCTTTATAATCTTTTCTAAGAATTCTCTATTACCAGACATATTCCAAGAACATCCACTATCCATGTACCAAGTATTGCTATTGGTACTTTCTTTATTTTCATTAAAATAAGAATGTTAGACTTTCGGAATCCAAAAATTATTGGATCCAGAATTTTTAGAAAATAACATTTTGGGTATCCACATTTGTTTAGAAAAATAAGCTTTATGAAACCAAGATAGTGAACTTTATTCAAATAAATTATTTTCATCCAATTCCCACCACTTTGACATTTAGTAATAAAGGGGCTCTGGATGGAATAAAATAGTTGTTTTTGAAAACAGATTTTCTGTGAGTATAACCTACTCTAGTAGTATTTCCATGAGATTTGATTTGAGAATACATCTTGTCAAAATATTATTTAATATAAGTCAAGTTCATAAAATGTTTTATAAGTGAATATATTTCATATTTTAGTCTTATAACTGTATTCCTATACTCTGGAATTATTTTCATAGAGTTAGATTATTCCCCAAAAACATTTATTTTTAAAATATCACTCTTATGATCTTTAGAAAATTTTTCCTTTTTAGTATTTACTTCCTTAAGGTCTTTAGAAAGATTTTAAATAAGCTCATTCATATCATTATGATCTTTATAGAGGGCAGATATTTGTATTATTAGAACATTTACCCTAGTATTTTCTTTGTATAGTTTCTAAAATTTTTTACAATTACTTGCATCTAACAACTTGGAAAATCTAGATAATTCTTCATATGATGTTATTTCTTCATTATCTGAAGATGAAATATCATCATTAGAAGTATTATCTTTAGAATTGTAATTCTTATCAAGAGATAAATTTTTTAAATCCTCATAATAGAGTACCATGACCCTAAGACTTTTATTTAGGATAGAAGTAGAAGCAATGAATCCATTATTTTTCTGTGCTGATGATTCATATTCAGAAGATTCACTTTTTGAAGAATCTCCACAGCTATCACTCCATGTGTCATTTTCTTTATGACTTTTCATGTGCTTCGAATGATAGAACTTCTTCTTGTTTCTCTCTGAATTTCTGTCTTTATTTTCCTTCTATTTAAATAGAGGACAACCATGTCTGATATGACTTGTTCTTCTAAATTCATAATATGTAACTTCCCCATATTTCTTATCTGTGTAGTATATCTTCTTGATCTTATTTTGATAGTTATTCTGAGATAAAATCTTGTTCATTCTCCATGAATGATTTGCTAATTCATTCTTATACTTTTATGTATCACTAGATTCTGACTAAATAGCGACTTTCATTGACTTTGATCTAGTTAGTCTTTCTAGAGTCTTGGAATTCATATGTTTTGATGTAGTTGTAAAAGATACTCCTCCATTCCCATTATTTTTTTTAACATTATCAGAATATCTCTTCATTCTAGTCTCATGCTGAAGAAGTGTTCCAAACAGCTCATCAAAGGAAACCTGGGTGACTTTCCTATTCCAATCAATTATTGTACTCTTTGAGTCCCACTCATTTGGAATGATTTCTATGATCTTATCTTCATGGGCCTCATCATCCAAACATTTTTCTCCCATATACTGTAAGCTATTCACAATATTCATGAACCTTTGAAGAACTTTTCTTATAGGTTCTCAATAAAGAATGTTAAATCGATGGTATTATACTCTCAACATAGCTCTTCTTGTATCTATTACATTATATGTACTAAAATGATTAACTTCATTTTTATTCCAGATACTATTTTCTTCTTCACATGAATATATTTGACTATAGAGGTTCCATGTCATAGAACAAAGCAAGGTATTTCTGACTCTGATGTTTTCTTGATATTTTGATTTCTTCTAATTAGTAAAAGTTTTCAATTCCTTATCATGAATCTTATAGTCTCCCATTAGCATCATGTAGTTATCAAATCTATTATTAATAACGAATGTATTCATTCTATCTCTCCAGTACTCATAATCATTTTAACCAAAATTAGAAAGTCTGTTAGGATTTATATTTTCTATAGAACCAACATTTAAACATTCCATCTTAAGGAAAATCATTCCACACAAACATGTTATTAATAAAATATTGTAACCCAAAAAAAATATCCTATGAAATAAAAATAGAACTAGAGTATCTCTATGAAAAATATGAATAAAATATTTATATGTCTGAATGTGTGATTCTTAAAAAGTTTAGAAGAAGGTTTCTCTTCTGAATATAATCGTGAGATTAATTCAAGCATACCCAACTCTTATATTCCAATTTTTGAATTGGTTAAGGGTACAAGGTCACCTCCTCGAATACCAATTTTTGGATCGAATGAAAGACAGTTATGATACTGATTGTAGTATCAAAATATGATGTAGATACTCAATATACAAGATGGGGGTGAATTGTATACATTAAAAATTCCTTATGAAAGTTTTGTAAAAAAAAAATTTACAACATCTCTATGTTCTACTAATTTTCTTGATTCTGGAAAAGTAATTGCATAAGTGAAACATAACAAAATTTTATAACTACAATGATTATACCATAAAGCCTATAGAATCTTATTTAATCAGAGTAAAAGTATAAGGAAGTATAAGATAGTTATAGATTCCTCAACAACCAAAATTAAAGTTAAAAACAACAATTCAAACACTACAAGTAACAAGTAGTAAATCTTTTATCTCAAAGAGAAGGGTATCCAACATCCTTGGATAAAGATATCATGATTTATACTTTCATGAATGTATGTCTTACCCAAACCCAAGTAAGACCTCAATCCGAAGATCGACATCTATCTTACTATCCTTGCAAGCCATTGATTTTTAAGGAAATCGTCTCCTCTGACTTCAGAACCCGAAGTCATTGATTTTAAGGAAATAACACCTCTACACAAAGCAATTCTGGACAAAGAAAATATTGAACAAGCCGTTCAAACATTCTACATGAATCCAGTGAGTTTATAATAACCTCCTTCTCTAGAAATCACTTCAACATCTTGTATGTGAGTTCTTCCAAAAATAAAGTCTTTAAATGTTCAGTTCGCTAAATATTATGAGCTTGTTCAAGTGAGCTCTTATTTATAGGCATGGATTCAATGGTTGGATCCCTCCTCTAACAGTCATATTTTTCCTTGAATTTTGGAGGGACCTATACATGTGTCACTAAAACAATGATTAGTAAGTAACTGAATGAATGAAATCATTTTATAACCATAACATGAGTAAACCAAAATATGGTTACATAAGAAAATTCATTTTTCGGAGTGTAAGAAAAAATTAAAAGTTTGGAGTCTAACCAAAAACTATTCAAAGTCTGTAATACATGGATACTCAGATCTTTTTTATCAGAAGAATTCAGAGTTACAATTCTTTTGAATTCCGGAGTCTGAGTTTCAGGGAAATTCAGAGTCTTGAATTCAGTAGAATTCGGAGTCTGAATTCATAAGAGTTCGGAGTTAGAACATACAAAAGTTCAGAGTATGAATTTATAACAGTTCAGAATCTGAACATAGAATGTTTAGAGTCTAAATTCAAAAGAGTTCAGAGTCTTAACTAACTATTTTCAGAGTTTGAATTTAGAGAACTCAGAGTCAGAACTCATAAGAGTCCAGAACCTGAATTCATATCCTGAAAACAGAATGCTTTATATTTTAGTATATATATGATTTCAAGGATTTGGATACAAAACATGATTTTATACTTAGACAAGATGAACAATGAAAAACACGGTAAGGAAAAATATCAATGGGGAATAAATTTTCCTTACAAAACCAAAGCATAGGGTAAAATGAAATTTTCCTTAAGATAAGGCGTTTGTGATTTTCCAAACATGAATGAATGGTAATGTCATAAGGAAACCTTATTGATTCAACAATCTCCCAAAACATGAAGGAATGGAAAAGTCATAAGGAAACCTTATTGTCTCAATAGTAGTTACTAAAATATAAAAATACAAGTATATAAATTATAATTTGATGTTATTATATTTTTTTCAAAACATATATCTATCTCGTCTTTCATTAAATGGAAGATGAAACTACAGATCATCTGTTTGGAGGAATATTGCATTGCGAACTAATGTAGTTTGTCTTACAATACCACATCTCATGATTGGATATATTGATGGATTAAATAAAATTATTTCATAATAATGACTTAATTATACTTATATAATAAAAAATCACAAATACCTTTTTAATTTTTATTTCAAGGGAATATGATAACATCACTCATGTGTAGAATAGACTACTTCCTCGTGAAGTGATGATATACGTTTTTAAGCAACTATTTTAATGGAAATCTATAATGATTTCTTTATTGAAAATATTTGATATATATGACATGAAACATATTATATATGGTTAATATATTATCTTCCTTTATTTATTAAAATCTTCTTTAGAAAATAGAATCAATGTTCTTGCATACTTATGGTCTACCATCTCCATAAAGCTTGTATTTCATTTTATATGTCTACACTTTACTGATTATTATAAATATTTTTATTCATAATATATATATATAAATGGTTTTAATAGTGTTGGTAATATTATTTCTATTGTTTAACCACTATTGTATTTAAATAAATGATATTACAAAGTTAAAACATACAAGAAAATAATGTAGTTATATAATGAAACATGATTTTAACAACAATAATTAATAAACGAGTAACAAAAGGACATATGTAAATAATATATTTTTTGATATATAAAATCATGGATCAATAATATATTTATTATAAAACTATATTTATAAAAAAATATTTTTTATTATATGATGGTATTTGATCATTATGGAGAGATAATTTCATTTGAAATTATCTTTTTTGGACATACATTATGTTGTGCACCGATATTATTTTATGAGGTGTATTTATAATTACAATTTACATGGTACATCACAAATTAATTTCATCTCATGATATTTATTTTTTTAGTTTATAATATTATTGAATGGTTCTTACATTTCAAAATTTAACAACATGTTATGCGATTAATGATAAAATCTCATTATTTATCTTGATTGTTTATGATTATACATCAAACGATGATATGTTCTGATATAACTATAGAGAAATATAAATGTATTACTGTACCAAAATTATTTCATAAAATCTATATGATACATTCATTTTACCATGTTTATCTAATCCAAACTCCAGAATAATGATTTTAATGAAAATGGGTAGTATTTCTCCCTTCACTCAAAAACGCTTTTTCTCCCAAATCCATGTTTTATAAAAATATATTAATGAAATTTTTTACTGTTATCCATCGAACACAAAAAGGTTTTTATAATAATGTTTTACTTTTTCTAATAATTTTTGTAAATTAATCTTCTTGTCATTTATCAATTGAGGTTCTTTTTAATTTTTCCATAAATATGAATATAATATTTGTTTTCTAATTTTTATTATGAGAGTTAAAATTTCCTCTATCACTATAGGTAAAATATTTAAGTAATAAAATATTTTTTTACAAGGTTATATTATTATTAATTTTTTGGAATGGTTTTACATATTATTTCTTCTAAAAACTGTTTAAATATGGGAAGGTTGTATTTGTTGAGAAATAAACCATGTGATCCTTTAAAATAATTATCCATATATGTTGAATTATTTTATCACACATATTCTTTTCTAGGGATATAATCCACATATATATTTATAATTAAATCTTTAAATGGTATATTTTTTTGTTGACAATATCTTTATAAAAATTTCTCCTGATGAATGGGGTATTCTATGAATAAATGATTAAATGTGTTTAGAACCCATTTGTTTTCCACGATTTATTATATTATGGAATTTTTATGAAACACGTTTACATTAATTTGTATTGATATGATTAACCTTTAATGTTACTTTGGAAGACATATGTTTTTATTATTATATGATTGTGTCCAAAATCACCCTCCATTTCATGGAGTAATGATTGATGTATCGTGCAGTAAATAATTGAGGAATGAGTAGTAAACCCCATTTAGTAAGGAAATTTAAAAACTATGATTGTCATGTGGGTGAAACACGACTATTTAAATAGTTTAGAGACTGAAGCCAATCAACTATGATAGTCATAGTAGGGAAACTTGTCTACTAAGATGATTTGCAGAGTAAACCATTTCTACTAGGATAGTCATGTCTCAAAACCTTGACTATAAAGGAAATGATGCTCATTGATTATGTGCATGGAAAACATATATGTCTTATACCAATATTATGTTCTCAAGGAAAATATAATTTTATTTTGTTTTGATATATTTATTTTTAAAACCCATGATTTATTCCTTGACTCAATATTATGATATATAATATAAAAGTAATGTCTTTTAAATGTTATTCTCTTGTTATCATACCATTATTCTCATTTTATGGTGATATCTCCTATCATTACTCTTTCTGAGAATCCAATATCACCCATTCATATATTTTATTTCCCCAGCTCGTGAATAATTTTATTATTTCCAATATTCATAAAAAGGGATATAATTATTATTAATTAAGTGGAATATGATCATATTAATTAAAAACTAGTTGTTTATGTTTCTAATTTTCCAAATGCATTATGCCTAACTTATTCTAACATGGATAATTATGTTATATAATGTATTTTTTTACATTAAGAGGTAACATTTTATTATGATAATTTTTTAGTTATAATTATTTTTCATAGAACATGTTGAAGTAATGATTTGGAAACTATTATGAGAAATCTGTAGTGATATCCCTTCTGATATATCAAGGGAGAAGTCAATGTATAAGGAAATGTTTAATAATTTTTTTAAGGATATAGTGGGTGGTTTCCAAAAAATTATGTGCCTATCAAGATACTAAAAGTGGATGGGGTTCATAAATAGTTGAACCTTGGAGTAATAGCTTTGAAAAAGATTACATTGGGCTTCTATCAATCATGTCATAGTGCATGATAATTTTCCTTGCTACAAAACTAGTTTTACGATAAAATGTGATATTCTATAAAAAATAAAATTAACAGTTTGAACAATCTTAAAGGATTTAAATAAAAAAAATTATTTACATATTGTAAATCTAAAAATTCAAAGATTTAAAAAATTATTTTATGTGTTTGAAAAACTAAAATATATTTTCCAGATTTTTGTGGTTCCCTATTATGATTTTCATTCCTTACAATATGCTTATTTTTAAGTAAATCCAAGGAACCATCGAGGACTGTGTTAATGTTTAATGTGATGTAAATTGAAATTATTTCCCTCCTGAGAAACCAAATGTAAAGTTAGATGGAATTAAAAGTCATGTTTCTCTACTCACAGAACATTTTCATCATCTGAATCAAGATATAATTCCAAATGGGTAATGGAGAGAATAATTGTCTGTTTATCCCTTCCTGATTCTTTTTAAACCTACTTCTAGTGGTTTCAATGATAAAATAGTTTTTGATAAATTGATCAGTAACAAAAAATATACATTTTCATTTACCCTATGTTCAGATCCTGAAAAATTTATTTTGATGGTAAAATATTTTTTATAACAATGTAGATCCATGGTGTACTATTATCAATAATATTAGTCAGAAAGATGAAATTGACTCTATGGAATGGTATGAGTTTAAGAAAATACATTACAATATGTACATTATTCATATTTTCACCACAAAATGAGGATGATAATCCCATGAGAGAAACCATAATGATTGAGAGTTTATTGGTACCTATGTAGAGAATTTTATAGGGCATGCAAGGTAAACTTCTAGTATTATCAACCATTTAAAATTTAAGGGCGATCTATTCTTTAGAGGAATAAAAACATGTCACTTAGGTGTGTTGGACATGATGTACTTTAGTAGAAATGGAGAAATTATTTGATGTGTTGTTAAGGTGAATGTGGAAATTAGAGATACCATTAAATATCATGGTATTGATAAGAAATAAATATATAATTTAAAAGATGAAATAAATTTATTTTTTAGAAGAAGAATATATTTCCTTCATGATTATTGTGTGGAAGGAAACATTGATGATATTTTTATAAGGGTACTATAAAATTTTTTATGTGTGGAAAAGAATCAAATCAGGTAGTCAATTTCCTATTTAATGGTAATAAGTTATATAATAATATAATAGTTTTTATGTTATATAGAATGACCACCCACACTATAGTACATAAAATGAATTAATTTTAGGAAATATGAAAATAATTTCTCTAATACAAGGTTTGATGATGATTATAATCCACAATAACCTCTAAAGAAAATGTAAAAATGGAAATCATAGTTAATCATGATAGCTAAAGTGAATCATGGTAATTAGGTAACATTGATCAACTAATCTAGTGTTTGGAATTTAATTATTACTTTTGTATGATTTTTCCCGATTAAAATATTTTTTATCCTTCAGTAAAATTATTTGTTATTTAGATAATTTATTATCTCCCTCTACATATATTTTAGATTAATGAATTCATTTTTGAAATTCTATTATTACAAGGATTAACACAAGATCCCAATGGAAATTATTATTTCTTTGATTTATATTATTTAAGAAATAATCGTTGAATTATATTTTGGAATCATATATGTCTATATTTTTGGTTTACTTAAGAGAAGTGGATATAATCATGAGATTATGAATTTAAGGATGATATTAAGTTCAAGTCCATAGGAATACATTTTGTTGTTATATGAAATGTGATTTTATCCTAATGAAGTATTTTTGGTGATATATATAATGTAATACAAACCGTTTCTTTTGTATATGTTTTATTGAAATTGTTATTTCCGATGGAATTCAATTACATTGTGTGAATATATGATTAATGGTACTTATAACCTTTAGGGTTTATATTATATTTTATGCTAAATGTAATATGGGTTATTAGATTTATTTAATTTATTTTTGGACAAAATATATAAAAATATTTAGGTGAAAACCATTCATA
Organism: Viscum album; assembly: GCA_963277665.1. Taxonomy (NCBI): domain Eukaryota; kingdom Viridiplantae; phylum Streptophyta; class Magnoliopsida; order Santalales; family Viscaceae; genus Viscum; species Viscum album. The sequence goes on from OY728156.1 coordinate 700,638,410, forward strand.
TATGATAAGGTCAGAGATCTTGAACCCCCAACTAAGGGGTGACAATGTTATATCACCTTCCACTGGACAATTTAAAATATTATTTTTTATGGGATAAAATTATGAGATATATTGATTAGTATGTGTCTTCAATCTTATTATAATATTGTCTTATGTATTAGGGAAAAAATAATAATGGGATTCAAATCCATACCTGAAAGGAAGTGGGAAAGCATCACTGCAAATTTTCTTACCGAAATCCAAAAAATATATAAAAGTCAAAAGTAAATTTGGGTTATAGATGATCTAATAAAAATTAAGTAAAGTTCAAATCTATAAGTTTAAATTTCTGTCTTTATTGGTTTTATATATTATTCATTAATGATGGAGAAAGGATTAGTGGACTACAACATTCTATTGTTTCTGATCAGGAGACAAGGATTATTTAAATGTTTTGGTGATGTATTCAGTGGGATCTGTATATAGAGTTATGTTTCTAAAATCTATATCATTGTCATATAGTGTTTCAATTTTGATAATATATAAAACCATAGGGGACATGTTTAGTTATTGTTTTATGCATTTCAACACCTGTTGGAATCAATACCTTCCTCTATTAGATTATTATTACAACAATATTTTTCCTTAAATCATTTATATTCATCCGTATGAATAAATTTATAGATTGTTGTGTAGATATCAAAAATTATATAATTAAGTCAATGAAATAAATATATTGTGACATGTATTATTATAATAAATTTAAAATAAATCAATATCTATTTGGAATCACACAAGATCTGTATTATGTGAATCACCTACATAATCTGAAATTTCATGTTGATGATAATGAGTTTTAATATATTTCACTATGGAATAAGGTATTGAGATTTAGTTATAAGGGGTAGATGTGAACAAGAAATATCAGTACTTCGGAAATTATAGATAGTATCATGATCCTAGATTATTTCTTGGTGCTTAAATCAAATATATCTCATGTTCATGAGGCGTTCCATGTATCATTTATAAGGAAGTACATACCTTACCCATCATGTCTACTCAAATCAGAGTCCATACCCTGTTAGTGTTATTTTTATTATTGAGATCAAATAGTGTAGATTTTGTATCATATATATATATATATATATATATGAAACAAGACCACTCACATTGTCAATGTTTAATGGGGAAACCGCTATCATGTGGAAGATTTTTTGGAAATTTTTGATGTAATGAAGTTGAAGTAGAATCAATTGTTTTTACTAAAAGTGTAGGAATTTGGAGGGTGAAATTAATTTTAAGGAGGACCAATGTGAGACTATGATATTTTGGGAAATAATTTTTTAATAATTTTAATTTCATTCATAGATTATAATATATGGAACACTGTGTTTTAAAGTACCCAAATTTACTATTAATTTTATTATTTAAACATAAATTTTACTAAATATCTTATAAAAATAGAAAATATATTAAAATATCAACAAGTTATTGTTTATGTATAATGGTTATATATATAATAATATGTATAAAAATATATAATTTATCTCAATAAAAAATATTAAATCTCTAAATAAACTTGTTAAACATATCTTTGATTAAAATTTTGAGAATTTAATATCATGATTAATTATTTGATTAATAGTAAGAAATAATGTATTTTATTGTAAACAAATATTTTTTTAAAGATATTACAAAGACCAATTTTTTGAATATGGGATTAGAAGTAAAATTATTTATGTTATATATTTAATAATATAATATATATTTTTTTGAATCAATTATAGATAGAAATTTTGTATTAAAACATTCTTTTATTTTGATAAACATCGTTTCAAAAACCCGCTATTTCATCAACTATATTGGTTTAATATTAAATTACATAAAACCAATATATGATTTGACTTTAATAAAATTAATTATATAGTTGGAATCAGTATAATTTATATTATATAATATGGTAACGTAATTTTTTTCTTGATATTAAAAAATGGAAATGAATATTAATTACCTTGGTAAGGATAAAAAGTGTTTTTGACATCCCATGAACTTGTGTTAAAATTACTTTTCAATAGATATATATAATTTTACCAATAATTTTTTTTTCATATTTGTTATATGTGGCAGTAATTTTGATTAATGAAATGTAATTTTATTTTATTCATAAATGAAAAATTACATATGTAAATAAAACCATACAAGTAATCGGGGTGAAATCTAAAATGGTATAATTAATTAAACATAAATACAAATAATGATTTTTTAAAAATAAATGTATTTTTTGTGGTGGAAGTCTGGGTTGATCATATCATATACCCACTACATTACTAATCATTGGGGGGGGGGGGTATTTCTTCCCATTCTCTAATATTTTTTGGGTATTTATGAAAATGTCACTCCTCCTCGATTAGGCAATATCCTCCCTCTCATTTTTAAACCACTTAAGAACTTTGGATCTGAAAAAACCTACCAAAATTTTTACCAAAAATCCATACACATGTTATATAGATTCTATAAATCCCTAAATACCAACCATAGTGTCCTTAATAAGTTATTCAAATGGGGTTGTTCTTAGAAAAGGTAATTGTCTTGGAAAAACATATTATTTTTAATAGTATATTTAAAATCATAATTCAAGTTATATTAATTAAACTATAATAAAACCCATATATAAAATATAAATATATGTTATTATTTTATTTTAATAACATATATCTATATTCTATTCTAGAAAATAAAAAATGAAACCATCGACCATTTATATTGTGGACTACCGTCGTCCGAACTAATGTCAATTATTTAAAGCACCAACTCTCATGAATGGATATAATGGTGGATTTAACATATTTATATGATATTTATTTCGAATGTGTATTTAGTTATTTATAATATCATATATAACTTATTAAATTCAATTTTTTGGGAATACAATAATTTCGTTCAAGGGTTGGGCGGGCTACCACCTCATGAAGGGATATGATTAGTTCTTCACATATTATTCAAAAGAAAATTAATTTGGATAGGTTTAATGAAAATTTTAGATATATATTAGATGATAATAATTTTTCTAGTGTATAAAATTTCATAACATTCTTCCTTTTCATCCTTCTATATAATGGAAAAAATGTACATGCGTATGAATGTGTAACCTTCTTCATAAATAGTGTCATTCATTTTCTATATATAACATTTTGGGATTAATCAAAATACATATATAAATAATATATATATATATATAATGATAACAAAATTCGTTCTAAAATTATGTATATTTTTGCTCCACGATCAATTTATGAGAACCAAGAATACCATATCACATATCTATGAAAAACTATGTTGTTATTAACCGTATTGTGATATTGAAAAGGAATTATTTTAAATAGATAATAATTCATAACTAAATCATATATGATATATTATATGTAATTATCATTCGTTGACAGATTTATAATAGACCAATATTTATTATATAGTAGGTTCAAAAATGTATTATAGAATTCAATAATAAAGGTAAGGGAATTTCATATCAAATTTTTTGCTTTGGGGCATATGATAAAGTTATGTACCTATTTTATTTTATGGGGTGTATATAAAGCCCCATCAACATGTTATATAATTTATTTAATTAATTTCATGATATTTAATTTCTAATTTTAGGATATTATTTAATGTGGATTGTGATTCAGAAGATACTTGTTGAGTCAATAAGGTTCTCCTTATGACTTATCCATTTCTTCTCGTTTTGAAAATAAAAAACACGTTATAATTAAGAAAATATATATTTCACTTTTATATGGAAAGTTTCCTTCCCGAAGGAATTTTCCCCTTCCATATTTTCATTACACATATCAATATATTTCTTAAGTATAAAAATTTGGATTCATATCTAAAACCTCGGAATCATATAATACTTAGACAAGAGGCATTCTGTTTTGGGGTCTGAATTATGGATATGAAATCTAATAAAATTCCACTCCAAATTCTAGATACGAACTCTAATGAAGTTCCACTCTGAATTATGGATACAAACTCTAATGAAGTTCTATTATGAATTCTGGATACAAACTATCATTTAGTTTGACTCCAAATTATGGATACGAACTCTAATATAGTTCGACTCCGATTTCTGATTACGAACATATCTATGTTCTGACTCTGAGTTCTCTAAATTCCAACTCCGAATTCCCATGAAATTTGACTCTGAACATTGTATGTTATGGTTGCGAATTCTAGTGAAACCAAACTCTGAATTCCCATGAAAATTCAGACTCCGTATTTCTACAAAATTCAGGTTCCGATTTCAAACAAAAATAGAATCCGAATATCTCTCTACAATAGACTCTGAATTATATTTTTTGTTAGACTCTAAAATTTTATTTAATTACATTCTGAAATTTAGTTTTACTTATACATATACTTGTTTCATTACAAAACGATGTTTTTCTTTCAGTTATTGGATAACTGTTGTTCGAGTTACACTTGTACAGGTCCCACGGAAATTCAAGGAGAAATATGACCATTGAGGGACATAGTTGACCGTTGGAGCTTCCCCTTTAAATAGGAGCTCATTTGAACCTGATCACAACATTTGGAACATTTGGATTTTTGGCAATCAGAACTTCCTGAAGTGATTTCTAGAAAGAGAGGCTCTTATCAACACTCAATATTCTTGCAGAATGTTTTGAGCAACTTGTTCAAACTTTTCCTTGTTCGGGCATTCTTCGCGCGACTCTGATTGTTGCTGACTACAATCGAGGGCTTCCGGGGATAGAATGAAAGAGGTTTCTACACCTTGAAGTTGAGGGCTTCCTTGCTGAGGAAGACAGAGGTGCTGATTACCATATAGTTGAGGGCTTGCGGGGATATAAAGATAGACTCCGATATTCGTATCAAGGGATTAGCCTAGTGTGGGTAAGAAAGAGAATTTTGAATATATTAATCACGGGGCCTTTATCCAAGGATGTTGGATACCCTTATCATTGGGTTAAAGGAGTTATTGTTTATTACTTATAGTTTTTACTACTTTGTTTTTTCAACTGCATTTTGTATTTATAAGGAAAGTATAACTTTCTTATAATTCCTTACCTGTACTCTGAAATAGTTATATTCTATACAAATTAAGGTAGAATCTTAATCTTTGTAACGTTTGTTAAGTTTCATTTTTAGAATCACTTTTCCTGAATCTAGAATGTCTTTTGTACTCATAGAGGTCTTGTGAATTATCTTATTTAACCATGTTAAACATAACCATTCTAAAATTTCTTAAGGGAATTTTAAAAAGGAACAATTCATTCCCCCCCTCTTGTATCTGAGAATCTCATTTTTATTTCAGTCATATGTTTGGTATCACATAGTATATCATACTCAGAGTCATACCATCCTAAAAATTGGTATCAGTGGATTTGGTTCAGTCTGAATTATTCTCTTGATTTGATTCAGAGGAGAAATCTCGGAATTGTTTTTCAGATCCACATTTTCAGATTCGTATTTTCAGATTCATATATTTCAGAATCTATTTTTCGAACTCATAGTTCAGATTAAATTTTTTTCTTAGAGATAAAAATTTTCTTTCTTATAATATTTTCTCTTGTTTGCAAACTTATACTACTAATAACTTTGTGTGCAATAGTTTTTTTCTTAAGGATGGTAGGATTAAATGTTGGTTCTATTGATAACCTAAATCCTACCAGACCACCAATTTTTGATGGTAGTGATTACGAATATTGGAGAGATTGTATGAAGTCTTTTGTTATCAATACTGGGGTAGATAACTTTGTCATGATTACTGGAGGATATGAAATTCCTGATAAGGAAGTAAGTGCTTTTACTAATCAAGAAACACATGAATACCAACTCAACTATAAGGTAAGAAATAATTTACTTTGTTCAATGACTAGGAACATATATAGCCAAATTTCTTCTTGTGAAACACCTAATTGTATATGGAAGAAACTTGAAGTTACAAATTTTGTTACATCCAAAGTGATTGTGACTAGAAGAGCCATTCTCAGAGCTGAGTATCATGGTTTTAATTTTTCATATGGGGAACTAATTCGTATGGTGAGATAGAGATTAATGACTATCATTAATAGCTTACAATATATGGGAGAGAATGGTTTAGATGATGAAGACCTTGTTGACAAGATCGTAGATATTATGCCTAATGAGTGGTAATAAAAGAGAACTTGTTTTGATTAAAATTGAAAGGTTACACAAATTTCTCTTGATGAACTATTTGGAAATCTTCTTTAACATGAGACTAGAATGAAGAGAGATGATAACAACCTAATGACGAAGAAAGGGATTGGTAGTGTTGCTTTTACTACAACTTCAAATCACATGAAAGATAAGACCCCTGAGAGAGTTACTAGATCCAAAAATAAGAAGGTTATTACCCAATCCGAATCCAATGAGGGTGAAGTCTTAGAAAATGAGTTAGCTAATCTTGCTCGAAGGATGAACAAGATAGCTGGACAGATAAATTTCCAAGCCAAGTATATGAAGAAAGAAAGGAAAGATAATAAACATTCAGAGGTCACATGCTATGAATGCAAGAGAGATGGACACATAAGACCTGACTACCTTATGTTCAAGAAGAAAGAGAGAAAAGAAATGAATTCTGAATAGAACATAAATTTTTTTACAAGTCCAAAGCTAAGAATGTTCTGAAAGCTAGTGACACCTGGTGTACCAGTGGTGGTGACTCTTCATATGTATATTTTAATTATAAATCTTCTGGACAGAAGAATCTTGGTCTTATATCCAGGCTACCTATTGAAAATCATTGCATTATGGCTAAGGTAAAAAATGTTTAATCCTTGACCAATGTTTCTCTAAATGATAATGATAGTAAATATTACAATTATTCTAATTAATAATCTTCTTCTGATTAATAAAATACTTTACCTACCTATAATGAAGTTTCTAGGTTTTCTAAACTTCTTGAGATTGAGAACTCAAACCTCATGAAAATGATTGATAAGGAAAACTCTAGAAATACTATTATTACTAAGAAAATATCATATCTTTCTAAATATCTTGAAATTAAAAATCCTGATTTTGAAAGTATCTCAAAAAATCGTGAGGAAGTAAGTTATGAGAGGAATAAATTTTCAAAAGATCTAGAAAAATTAATATCTAAGAAATATGTTTTTGAGCCTAACTCTAGCTCAAGAGAAGATGTTTTTTAAGACAAGAACATAGTTTTAAAACTCAAATCCGAAATATTTTCCTAAAGGAAGTTTTTTTCAAACATTACCCATAGTAAGGAAAACTTTGACAAAATGTTTTCACAAATTTGACCTTGACGAAATAATTCTAGTTTTGGTTACACTATTTCTCAACCAATTTTTAGTAACAACTACTTTGTTCCTCAACGTGCCCCATTTTTCACAATGTGTCAATGTGGTGGTCACTCGGTAATGAATTTTTCCTTAAACAAAACCTAATATTTATGATTTCATAAGGCTTATTTTTCTAAGAATACGTGGGTACCCAAAATTTTTACATTCTGAAACATTTAGATCCAAACAAGTTTGGAATCCAAAAACCTAACGTTTTCTTATTTTTAGAAATATAGGGAAAGTACCAACAGAAATACATAGTACATGGATAGTGGATGTTCCCGACATATGACTAGTAATAAAGACTATTTTTAAAAGATTATCAATACCAAAGGAGGAAAAATAACTTTCGGAGATAATTCTTAGGGAGAAGTTATTGGCATAGGTAACATCGTTCCTCTTGAAAAAACATTAATTTCAAATTTTTTGTTTGTTAAGGGTCTTAAGAACAACCATATCAGCATAATTCAATTATGTGTTGAAGGATACCTTATGAATTTTAGGAATGATAAGTGTATAGTACACAATTCCAAGGAAGAGTTTATTCTTTCTACCAATAGGAAAGAAAATGTTTACACACTAAACTTAGAAGACCATAGGATCCAAGACATACCTTTACTTAGTGAAATGGAAGATCATTTTTGGTTTTGGCATAAAAGGTTAGGACATTAACCTTAGTAACTTATGTAAACATTCTAAGAAAGGTTTAGTTAAGGATCTACCGAAGCTTAGATTTGATTATTTAAAAGTATGTGAACCTTGTAAATATTTCAAGAAACATAAATCAAGTTTTAAATCAATCGGTGATGTCTCAACAACTGATGCAATACAGTTGGTTCAAATGGTTCTTTTTGGTCCAACACAAACTGGAAGCATTGGGGGGAAATATTATGTATTTTCTATGTTTATGATTACACTAGATTTACATCGATCAATTTTCTATCAAAGAAGTCTGATGCTTTTTCTTATTTCAAATTTTTTAGAGCCCAAGTAAAAAATAATAAAAACCTTCCATTTAATACTATTCATAGTGATCAAGGAGGAGAATTTCAAAATTCTGATTGTGAAACTTTTTGTAGTAGAAAAGGTATTACTCAAAACTTCTCAGCACCAATAACACCTCAAAAAATTGTATTTGTTGAAAGAAGAAATATAATTTTTCAATAAATAACTAGAAGCATGTTGAGTGGGTATTCTGTAGCCAAACATTTTTGGGTGAAGCTATAAGTACTGCTTTTTTATTATAAGTCGAGTTTTTATTAGACCTTTTCATAATAAAACACCTTATGAGTTATGTAATGGTAGAAAACCTAGACGTTCCTAGTTTAGGGTTTTTCTTTTCTGCAAAGTATACATTCTGAATACCTAATATAACTTACAAAAATTTGCACCAAAATCTGATGAAGAACTTTTCTTAGTATACTCCACAACTTCTAAGGCTTAGAGAGTTTTCAAAAAAACACATGTACTATTGAAGAGGTAGTACATGTCAAATTTGATGAAACTGATCCTTTTATTTTCAAACATACCCAACCTACATCTTCTGATGTGTTTTCAAAAAATGATTATCAGCCTTTTATATAAAATCCTTCTAATAAAGTAAATGTTCTAGAATATGCTTCTGAAATGTTTACCCTAGAAGATTTTCTAACCTATGTTGATGAAGATGTTTAAAAAAACCCAAATCAGTCGTTTATAAAGAATCATCCCATGGATAGCATCATTAGTGATTTCAATCAACCTGTAAGGACTAGATGTTTTTTAAGAAATAAAGTAGAACATCTAGCATTCCTTTCCCAATTAGAACCAAAAATCAAGGATGAAGCTTTAGGTGATGATTATTTGATAAAATCTATGTAAGATAAAGTAAACGAATTCGAAAGGAATAAATTATAGTCCTTGGTTGAAAGACCTAAGGAAACTTCTTTTAGTGGAGTAAAATGGGTCTTCATAAATAAGTGTGATGAAATTGGAATCATTGTATGTAATAATGCTATATCAGTTGCTAAAGTCTATAATAATCAAGAATGAATAGAGTATGAAGAAACCTATGCTCCAGTATCTAGACTTGAATCTATTCGTATTACTTCCCTTTGCAGCATTCTTCAATTTCAAGCTTTTTCAAATGGATGTAAAATGTTCTTTTCTTAATGGTTATGTTCAATTAGAATTTTTTGTTGAACAACCTCCTATCTTTGAAGATATAAAACATCTTGATCATGTTTTTTGACTTACCAAAGCTTTGTATGTCCTTAAAGAAGCCCCACGAGCTTGGTATGATAGACTTACATATTTTTTGCTTCAAAATAACTATGTTAAGGGAAATGCAGATCCAGCCCTTTTTATAAAAAAAATATAAGAAAAATGTTTTGATTGTTTACATTTATGTTGATGACATTATATTTGGTTCAACTCAGAAATCTTTAACCGATTCCTTCATGGATCTAATGAAATATGAGTTTTAAATGAGTATGATGGGTGAGTTAACATTTCTCCTTCGATTACAAATTTCTCAAAAACCATAAGGAATCCACATATCCCAACTTAAGTATATTAATGATCTTTTTAAAAAGTATGGGTATGAAAATCATAAGAGTATTAGTACTCCTATTGGTACCTCAAACACATTTGATATTGATGAAGCATGGAAACCAGTAGATTAAAAAAAATTAGAGGTTTGATAGGAAGTCTAATTTACATAACATCTAGTCGGCCAGACTTGATGTTTTCAGTATTCTTATGTGTAAGATATCAATCTAATTTTAAGTAATTTCATTTAAAGGAAGTGAAAATAATTTTTCTCTCCTTAAAGGGAACCATGGATCTTGGACTATTTTATACTTCTGGCAAGTTTTATGTTTTAAAAATCTTTTTAGATGTTTACTTTAGTGGGTGTTGAATGGATAGAAAGAGTTCATCTGGAACTTGTCATTTATTAGAAGATTTATTAGTTTCTTGGTCATACAAGAAGAAACATTCTGAAGAAATATCCACTACTGAAGATGAATATGTAACAACTAGATGTTGTAGTGCTCAAGTGTTGTGGATGCAACAGACACTCATAGAATATGGGCTGTGTTTTACTAAAACTCAAAATTTTTGTGATAACCCAAGTGCCATTTCCCTTAGAAAAAACCATACACATCACTCTCGTGCAAAGCACATAGATATTAAGAATCACCTTCTTAGGGATCAAAAACAAAAAGGAGATATCATTCTTCTGTTTATTGGAATGCAATATCAACTTGCTGATATTTTCACAAAATATTTACCATCCGATAGATTTTAATACATTAAATAGATGTTAGGAATGATAACTATGAAGTAATAATCCTTCATTAACATCTTTTTGAACCATTCTCCTTACAGTAGTAAACTCTTTTTCATAAGGGGAGTTCATTTGATTGTTAGTCATTCAAATTTTTTCGTAATGAGTCTTTCAAAAATTTTCTTAATGAGCCTTTCAAAATATTTCATAACGAGTCTTTCAAAATATTTCATAACAAGTCTCTCAAAATTTTCGTATTGAGTATTTCAAAATTTTCGTAATAAAGATTTCATACTGGAAATTTTCGTATGAGAATTTTCGTAATGAGAACCTTCGTAATAAGAATTTTCATAATGGAAATTTTCATACTCTATTTTTTTCATGGTATGTATTTCGTAGTGAGTTTTTTCGTATTCAAATTTTTATCAAGAAAAATATCACCTATTAAGAATAAACTTCCTAGCCAATCCGAAATGTATGACTTCCTTACATAATTTTTGTAGTCATTTTTAGTTGCTGGTAGTATCTTTTTATCATAATATTTATTGGATTCATTTTTTCGTAAATCTGAATGTTTTTAAAACCTCAAAAAATGAGACTCAAGATTTCATTACGGTATGATTTCAACCATCAGGTCAGATCAGGGAAATTTTCAACCGTTAGATTGGTTTTTGAAGATGAATGGTCACATCCACCACCTATATAAAGGGGACCCCCATAGTTGTCCCACATCGATATCCATGCTCTCGCGTCTTGAATATCTACCTCAGTTCATAAATACCATTCCGAATATCTCAGAGCTCTTCCATTTTGAATGTATGTAGAAGCCACCTCCTAAGATATGTCTTCCATGAAGCAAATTTAAAAATGGAAAGTGTAAAGAGAAAGAATGGTCCATCCGATCTTTTACAAGTATGAATCTATCATCTCTAAGAACATCAAGATGAACGGTTGGGAAGATGTATGTATATCCAATAAATGTGTTCAAGATGTGGTCTATCTGGAGTTACATATAGTGTTCTATGAATTAGAAAGCATCTATGAGGAATAAGGAAGAGAAAACATTTCCTTCAAGTCTTATGGAAAGACATACAAACTTACTTACACAAAGGTAGAAAGCTTGGTGGGGCTGGCATATGATCGAGAAGCTGAATTTTGCTCACACAAACTTCAATATGTTCAAGTAGGTTTTGTTAATGTAATGAACATGGAGTGTCTTGGGCTTGACGATGTAAAGACATCCAAGATTTATCAACTATTTTCTAATAATCGGATTATTTAGCTATGGGTATAAGGTTTTTTGGTTCCGAGAATGGGTGTCAAAGATACCCTGAAGAAAACTGATATATATTTCTTAGACTTATTAGTGAATCTATGAAAAATTAATCTGATGAGGCATGTGCTTGTGACAATCAAGAACATCAAGGAGGGAAATTTGAGAGCTCAAATCATCATGTACCCTGCCTTATTATTAAATTTGATAGTCTGGTGCCTGTGTTCTTTCAGGATTGCATGTAAGTCTAAGGCTCAGAATTCCAAGGTTATGCTTGTTAGTGATGATACCTTGAAAAGTATGAATATATCCTATTTCAAGGGAATAATAGAGTTTTATATTTTTCCAGAGGAAGAGGCTGAAATCAATACAGAAAATGTAGACAAAGCTATGACAGTGAAGAAGGTTTGTAAGAAGAGGAAATTTAAAGAAGTGGAAGCTGAAGACAAGACCCCCAAAGCTAAGGAAACCCAATCCACACCTAACTGGATGAAGAAACAAAATGAATATCTAGATTAGGTGGCTTCAAAATGGAGAGAAGATATGGAAAAGAGGAAAGAAGGTGATCCACAGTTCGTATTGGACCCTGTTGAGGCTAAGGCCTTAAGAGAAAAAGCTGTAGATGAGTTAGAGAAACAAGCCAAAGAGAAGAATATGAAGAAGAAGATGACTGAAGTTGAAGTTGAACAATATCTTATGAGAGATACAGAAATAGCTTCTAAGAAGATTCCAATTCTGAAATCCTTTTTTGTTAAACCTTTACCAGAGACCCCTGGAAAAAATTACATCACTGTAGAATGGTCTAAAGGGAAAGAGGTTGTTGAAGGAGTAGAGAAAGGAGCTGGTGAACAAGTAGAGGAAGAAGTTTTTGATAAAATAGAGGAAGAAGAGGAAGTAGAAAAAGAAGATGTAGTAGTAGAAGAAGGAAGTGGTGATCTAGATGACATGATTAAAAAAGTTTAGGACTTTCATGAAAATGTCGAGACCTCAAAGCTGGTAACACAGGGAAAGGGAGATAAAAAAGGTGGTAAAGGAGATGATATCCAGGAAGAAGATAAAGAAAATGAATTTTCTGAAGAAGAAAGCTTTGAGAAGAACTTTCTTGAATAATGAGATGTGAAGGATAAACCCGATGAAGTTAAGATTGTTCAAGTATCAGAAAGTGAGTATGAATCATCTAGTGAGGAACCCATTCTGAAAGTTGATAAGGCGAAGCATGTGCTTTTGGACAGCCCAAATAAGATATCATTAGGGAGAAAGATGTTGGTGGTTCGTCTCGATGAAATCAGGTCGAGATTGAAGAAGAACAATCCCAGAGGAAAGTGTCTGATTCTGAATCATCCGCTCTAGCTCATTATTTTGTTATTGAGTCTTTGAAGAAATTGGTGGACACCATTCCGATATTTCCGACCATAGACTCCAGGTGCCAGATTCTACATCACATCCTAAATCTGAAATTTGAATCTGTATCCATGGTAATGGGTAATTGTGTGAAGATTTAAGCTGGGCATAGAATCTTTCTTATTAATTATGATGTTCATAGAAAAACATGCTGCAAAATCACTCTATGGTCAATGAAATTTGATGATGACTTGGTTGAGTTTGATATTTTTCAAAATGATGTTAATGATTCTTTTCACACCGAGGATTCAATGATTATGAATCTTCACGATAAGCTTACACTTAAAAAATATTCTCGGAATCAACTGGTCAGGGAACTGAATGGAAAGCTTAACTTGGTTTCTCCAAACAGGAAAGGGGAAAGAGATATCCAAATTGGGATCAAAGAGAATCTTGAAAACTAGGATGAATTACTGAAGAAGCAGGAAGAGGCCATGAAGGCATAGTCAGAGGTCCTGAAAGCTCAACAAGAAAGGATCACATCTTTATAGAAGCAAGATGAGGAGGATCATAAAGATTTGAAGAAGCTCAAAAGCCTATTTAAGAAGTTAATTCCAAAGGAAAAGGAAGACAAATAGACTCAATCAAATTTTTTGTTGCATTTGATCTTCTTTGTAAAAATTCTTCTAATTATAATAGAACTATGGTTTCTTGTTTTCCTTTCATGTCATTACTAATATTTCAGGTACCATATTTCTTTTCCATTCCATTAAATTCTTTTTGGAAATCAAAAACGGGGAGAAGGAAAAGGAACTACTAAAAAGGGGGAGAAGGAAAAATCTAAAACAGAGATGAAAAATTTCTAAGTGAAGAACTATGCTTATGTAAAGGGGAGTTTCTCAAGAAAAAGTTTTTCATTCCTATGATAATGAAAACTCCAGTCCAGAAATCCAGAATAAAATCCTTATAGTTTTTAAGCCTAAGGGGGAGTTAGTTGTATTAACCATCATCCATGAAAAAGGGAGATAAGTTAAAATTTCAATGTCTAAAGAAATATTTCAAAGTCCATATATTCATTTTTGAAGGGTTAATTGTGGTTTCCAAAAAGGGGGAGATTTTTGAGTTAATATGGTTTTCCTTATTACTTTTTTATTCTTTCTTATTTTGAAAATCATAAACACCTTATAGTTAAGAAAATCAATATTTCACTTATATAAGGAAAATTTCCTTCCCAACGGAATTTTCCCCTACCATATTTTCATTACTCATATCAATATTTTTATTATGTATAAAAATTCGGATTCATATCTAAAACCTCTAAATGATATAATACTTAGACAAGAGGCATTCTGTTTTAGGATCTGAAATCTTGATACGAATTCTAATGAAGTTCCACTCCGAATTATGGATACAAACTCTAATGAAGATCCACTCCGAATTTTGGATATGAACTCTAATGAAGTTCCATTCTGAATTTTGAATATGAACTCTAATGAAGTTCCATTACGAATTCAGGATAAGAAATCTCATATAGTTCGACTCTGAATTATGGATATGAACTCTCATGTAGTTCGACTATGAACTAGAGATATGAACTCTCATGTAGTTTGACAACGAATTCTGATTATGAACTTATCTAAGTTCTATCTCTGATTTCACTAAATTAAGACTCTGAACTCTTATGAGTTCTGACTCCTAATTCACATGAACTATGACTCTGATCTTTGTAAGTTCTGGTTCTGAATTGTAGTGAGACCAGACACTGAATTTACTTGGAAATTCAAACTCCGGATTTCTATAAAATTCCGGTTCTGAATTCCTACAAAAACAGAATCTGAATATCTCTTTATTATAGACTCTGAATTCCATTTTTGGTTAGACTTCGAACATTTATTTTCATACATTCCGAACAAAAGTTTTACTTATACTTATACTTGATTCATTACAAAATGATTTCATGCTTTCAGTTATAGGCTAACCATTGGTTGAGTGACACAGGTATAGGTCCCTTCAAAATTCAAGGATAAATATGACCATTGGAGGAGGGAGTCGACCGTTAGAGATTCGTCTATAAATAGGATCTCATTTGAACGTGCTCACAACTTTTGGAACTTTTGGATTTTTGGAAATCAGAACTTCTAGAAGTGATTTCCATAGAGAGAGGCTCTAATAAACTCTCAAGATTCGTGTAGAATGTTTTGAACAACTTGTTCAAACTTTTCCTTGCGTAGACGTGCTTCGTGTGACTCTGATTGTTGCTGATTACAATCATGGGATTCCTGGGATAGGAAGATAGAAGTTCCAACACCTTGAAGTTGGGAACTACCTTGCTGAGGAAGATAGAGGTGTAGACTACCTGATAGTTGAGGGCTTGCGAGGATAGCAAGGCAAACTCTGAACTTCGTATCGAGGGCTTACCCTGGTGTGGGTAAGACAGAATTTCATGAAATTATAAATCAAGGGACCTTTATCCAAGGTTGTTGGATACCCTTCTCTTTGGGTTAAAAGAGTTATTGTTTGTTACTTGTAGTTTTTACTTGTTTGTTTTTTCCATTGAATTTTTTATTGATAAGGAAAGTATAACTTTCTTATAGTTCCTTACTTGTACTCTGATATAGTAAGATTCTATATGATTTAAGGTAGAATTTTAATCTTTGTAGATTTTGTTAAGTTTTATTTTCTAAATCCCTTTTCCAGAATCTAGAAAGTCTTTTGTACTCATAGAGGCCTTGTGAATTATCTTATTTAACCTTGTTAAACATAACCATTCTAAAATTTATTAAAGGAATTTTTAAAAGTTACAATTCCCCCCCCCCCCCTCTTGTATATGAGAATCTCATTATTATTTTGATCCTACATTTGGTATCACTAAGTATATCATACTCAGATTCATACCATCCAAACAATACTAAGCTGTTAAGGGTTAAATGTTACTATGGGAAGCTTAGAATTTGATAGATTGAAATTTAATCATGATTGTGATTACTGTGAATCAAAATTGGATTGATTAGGGTGTTTTTAAGTAATTTGATCTCAAAGTTTAAGATAACTATAGAACTTTATGTGACATTTTTTTCTGGTGTTTCCGAAATTTTTGGCCTAAAAAATCTGGTGAAATAGGCTAGCATCAGAAAATGTTTTTTTCATGAATAATATCTTCATAAATATGGACAATGCATTGGTGTCTTGAAAAATAGTTTTTTCATAGATTGATCATACACATAAGTATAAATAATATCAATTGTGTGATGATTTTAGGGTTTCCTTTGTGACAATGACATTGAATTCTCTATTAATTGATGCTAATCTCAATGACATTGAAAAATATCACGATAGCATCATGACTGAAGGAGTTTTTTTATTAAAGTTCTAGAGTTTAAAAAAACCATTTAATGATTTGGGATCATCATGAATGGTTGTGCCTATAAATATGATTCTATCCACATTAAATTCGATGGGAAAATATAAGAGAAACGGTAAATAAGATTGATTTTTCAAAGGCCAAAGTGCTTTTCAAACCATGTATTCAAATATGGATTGGGCATCACAAAAAATGGTATCCTAATATTGAAAAAATCGTATGTGTAATTGAAAAATGAGTTTTATGATGATGAGGTATTCCGTGAATTCTTAATTTGCATTTTGAATAATGTTTGGCTCACGAAATAAGTCTTCTTCATCGTGGATCTGACTTTCATTAATCAGATCTACAAAGACTAGTTATGTACATCATGTTTAAGTAAACATTGCATTCATGTACATTAACGTGGGTCTATGGGGAAAGAAGAGTCTCATGATATTTAGATAAGAATACTAAAATGACACTCTATTGAAGCGACCATCATATAGATAATCTGAGTGAGACTTCCACCAAAGCAGCAAGCTTGGTGTAGTTGACTGAAGTGTTTTTGGGTATGTAGTGTGATATCACAAAATTATTTTAATGGAAGTGTTCATGGAATAGAGTGACTATACATTATGTTATGTATTCTATGACTAGTGTAAGACAATGTACTAAGGTATGTTTAAAAAAATATTTGATGCTTGCTCAGTTGGCTCTTCCTTAATTGTGAACCATGTAAAAGTGTTATGTTGTATCACTGCATGCAAATATTTCATTACCTTAATGATTCCATAAGATATGTTTAAAACGTTCCTACAAATATGGGAAAAATATCTATAACATTAAAATAACTTTTTTTCACCCTCATTCACCCCTCCCCTCTCAGGGTGTTCTAGCATCATATAATAACAATCACATTATTTATCGAGGATGTTTACAATTATGCTTCAAATGATAATATAATATCATATAACTCCCAAAAATTCAATAAATTTTTTTATCCACTAGATATTTCATGAAAATACAAGTTTCCCTTAATTTTAATCTCTTTATGATCTGATATTTTCAGGGGAATGTTTTTATTGAAAAATGGTTGTATCAAACTTTTTTGTAAAAACACTTTTTCTTCTATATCCATGTTTTAGGGAAATGTTTTAAATAATGGTTTTACTATTATACAATATTTTTTGAAAAATGTTTTCAAAAAAATTACATTAAATTTTTTTTATTAATGTAATTTTTTTTCATTTTCAAAATCAGGTGATTTGGATTTCTACAAAAAATGCGAAATGAAAAATTTTGCTCGAAAATATATATCATGAAATAAATATTCAACCAACATGAATGTTTAATTATTTAAATATTATTTTAAATGTTTCTATGATTATTTTTTATAAAAAAAATTTGGAATTTTTTTAAAAATATTTGTTTTGAAAATCAATTTTTAAAATGGAATGACTATTTTTCTGGATAAATGTTTCATTCAATCTTTCAAAATGATTTTACAACTATGAATAAATATTTTTACATGACATATTATTTTTGGGGGATATGGTCGTTGGATAAAGTTATTATTCATTCTCTAATTTTTTATTTTTGATGATGTTATGTTTATGAAACCTATTCATTTTCTAATGGATTTGCACTGATGAAATGATGAAATGTTTATTAAACTTGTTTCTCTTACATGTGTTAAGATATAATGAAATTTTTATGAATTCAATTTCTTTTCATGGGTTAAAAAATGATAAATGTTATGTAAAATTCAACATCATAAAAATGTGGATTATTTGATGGTTGGGACTCATGTCTCCCTCAAATGGGTAGGGTAAATATTGATATATATTTAGATTAATAGGAGAGTAATGGGTTGTAAACCCAATTCAAAAATGGTAATTTCTATAATGATAGTAATGGGAGTGATACATTAATGCTATAATGGATTAGGGAGAGAACCCAATCCACTTTTATAGCCTTTGGAGTGAACCTTTTCTATAATAATGGATCAGGGAGTGAACACATCAAACTATGATGTCCCTGCCAATGAGACATGACTAATTAATAAATTATTTTATAGGCTTATGTTTGTTCTAATAATATATTTATTATACCATAATTATGGTCACATGGATCATGTAATTTTTTTTGTTTTTATGTATGTTATATTGACTGCCAATAATTATTCCCACACTCATGTTTTTGGTCTATGATATGCAAGGTAAGGTTTTCAAATTTTATTCACTTGTTCTCATACCTGTATTCTCATTTTATGATTATATCTCCCTTGTATACAATTACTAATAATCTAATATCACCCTTTATTATGATTTTATAACTTAGTGTATGAAAATAAGTATTATATATGATATTTATATAAGTGGTTCTAGTTAAGATGATCTTATTAGAGATTATGTAGCAAAATTATAAACTCATTGTTTATGTACCCATGTTTCCAAAGGCACCAGCCCTAAAAAATAATACCATTGATTATTATTTTTTAAATGAATCTTTATCTATTAATATTTAATATTTAATATGAGTGGTTAGGTTAGTTTCATTTATGGTACACATAGTCATGTCCAAAATGTTGTAAATCATTCTTCATTATTTGTGAACTATATGGATTTCTCTTTCTTATGGCTTCCACCATACTATGTATTCCCACATGATTCAATTTAGAATCATTTATTTTCTCCAAAATTATTGTTTGAGAAATAATTTTAAAAATGAATGATTATGTGAATTCCCTTACTACTCCCATATCCATCCATTTAATCAATAATAAGGTCAGATCTTTATGAATTATCATCATGGATAGTGTGCAAGATCCTTTTTTATTATAGAATCTTCCAATTTATTCTCCTTATATGGATGGTAATGTATTAATTAGTACGAATAATTCATATGATCTGACCATCTTAATGGGAAGATATTATGCTATCTATGTGTGAATACATGCATTACGATATTATGATTTTTATATATTTCACATTTCTAACCATATATATAATGTTTCATCCCATTATTTTCAAAAATCACTATATCCAACTCTATTCCATGTGTTGTGTAGATCTACTAATTAATATTAAACTATATTGAAGCATATGATATCACATTATCAATTTTCATTAGTACACTTCCCATTTACATCATTAATGAGTCCTTGTACTCTAAAAATATATCCCCACATGAGATTTGTGTATTTATTAGTTCAATGATATGCCTATTTTTCAATTACATAAAGATATCGTCACATTAATTGGTGTAGAAAAACATTTTCCCTTTTCTAATTCATCTTGGTTTGTGGGTTTTACAATAATTATAAGTTTGTCAAAATTCATTAGTAATACCCATATGGTCTAAGGAAACAATATATCACTCTAATAAATGTTGGTCTATGCAATTTCTCATTCACCCCTTTCTTATTAGACTTTTCTTATAGCCATTTAATGGTGAAGATATTCCCCATGAATGAATAATTACTTATATAGAAATCACATTTACATTACTTTTCACTATAATCTCTTTTTCAAAAGGCTTTAACATAGTATCAAACTATTACTCATGATGCTTCACGCTTTGGGACTATGTGTTAATAACATTTGTAGATACTACAATTTTATTATGTAATATCTTAAAAATGTATTCATTAATTCCAGGATGATTTTTATAGAATTGGTTATTATGAATAGAATCATTATAAACACATTGTGTGAATTCCATGTATGAAATGTATTTATGGATATGTCTTTATTTTTCACCTTTAGTTATTCATTTTTCAATTAGTGGTCTTCCATAAATAATTATTGTTCCATGTTATGTTCATACAAAAAGTCATTAATATTTGGAAGGGGATAAATATACACTTTCATGATTTTTTTGAGTTAATAATATTCAATGTATAGGAATATCCACTAACATTTCTTATTTATGAAAATTATTGGTTCACCCCATGGTGATGAAATCCTGCATATGTAACCCATAAGATATTATTTTTGAAATAAAAATTCCGTTCTTCCTTAAAAAAGGGTGGACACTCCGAAATTAATAATCCATATTGGCAGATATCTAGGTGTATGTTCAGTTGGGAACTCTTCCACTTGTTCAGAAGAATGAGTATGAAACTCTTCCTAAATTACATCGGTATAGTCCCTCATAATAGACATGCCTTTGAATATGATTTTCTCATTTTATAAATTTTTCAAGATGACAATTCATTATTAGAAGGATATAAAATCTTTTTATGAGAATAAGATTCAAAAGTAGACTCAATCACCTCATAATTTTTTTTGGAATTTGAAGATGACTCGATATTTGATGAGTGATCTCTCACTTATGAATGTTAATGTAGGATTTTGATAAGGATTGAGAATCCAGTCCAAATATTATAAACAATTCCACTATTTTAAGTATCAATAAAATATTTGGAGACTTAATCCTCAAATAGTAACATGGGAGGAGTAATATACTTCAGACACAATAATTTACCCATTTTTTATTCTTGAAACTATCTCAAACTACTTGTTTTGAGGAAGTCATTGAATGAATCTACAAATGTAATATGATTTAATTAATCAACAGATAATTTATTAGAAATTATGATCAATATTATTATATTAATAAATGTATTAATTATTATTAGGACAAGGCTTTAAACCTTACATAATTTTGAATTAAATGAATAATTCACATTGAGGATCTTTTAGGGTTTAGAGTTTTAGTGAAATAGGACATAACTAATACATTACAACATGAATATTACATGTAGACAGTACTACTCAGTATCCATTTTTTTCATTAAATAAAAACACTTAAAAAGAAACATGCATGGTACCATGTTTTAGATATCATGACTTTTCCTTGATCCCATCCGTGACCCTATTCATATTTAAGTCGTATAGAAAAAATTTAAAAAACATGGGATTATCAAAAAAAGCTCAGTAAGGGATATAAAATAAATAAGGAAAACATTAGCCCACCAATAAATACAAAACAATGAAACCATACTTTTCAATCATAAAATATCTTATGAAATCATGAGATTTATGAATAACACACAAAAATCATAATTCATAAAGGTTATTTATCACATCCATATCAAACATACATTTTAGCTATCATAGCTACATAGGGAGTTACACTTGGAATACCCATCACGGTATATTCCCAAAATCTTTTAAGAGAAACTTCATGTTTACCTCCGTCATGTTACCCAATCCATTAGAGAGCTATCTCGGGCTCACCCACCCTAGGTTTATCACGGAACCACCCTTATATGCAAACAATTCCAAATAATGAAAACATAATCATAACACATAACCCAAGTATAATGTAAAGATAAAATTTCCACATTCTACTATATCAAATCGAGATATTTAAGTAAACAATGCTTTATCAAACCATTTTCAAAAACCATTTAAAAAGATATCTTTGAATCAAAGTGTCCCATAAAACATTCAAGCTTTTAAAGGAATTATCATTTGAAAATATTAATGTCCATATTAATAAATCCTAAAACCCATTTTGAAAACATGTACATTAATGGGAAATATTTAGAAGAATAAATCATTAAAACATTCAGAACGATATTCAAGTTTAAGAGTTTTTACCAAAAATAGAGACGCTTGAATACAAATAATTGTGAAATAAATTTTAATCAGAACATTATAATAGAATTAGAATAAGGGGAATCATGATATACAATTTCAAAGGACAGTATATACACCATATAATATTGAATTGGTGCATAACAACAATGAAGTCTCAATGGAAATGTAAATTGAGATGAAATCCCTTATAAAGATGGTATCCTTAAATTAATGATAAATCAATCTCATAATTATGTGTGAAAAATATAAATAAACCCAATAAAAGTGGATATTAAGTGTAAAACAATCATAGGTCATTCGCACATATACATAGGATGAGATAAATAAAAAAGAGAAGATTAACCCAAAGAATGGGAATTGGGTTAAGGAGTTCCCTTACCAATTTGGTAACTTCCAAAACATATGCCACATGAAAGAAGGTTCATCCAATGAAGATGTAAATACTCATAAATGATAGTATATTAGAGAAAGAGTACAATCATCGGCAGTACATACACCGCACAAAAGGATATAGTGTCAAATATAGCATGAATATCACGGGAATAAAAACAAGTGAGATGTAGACCCCTTACCACGTTGTAATTCAATCGAGTCGTATGACCAAAATTTATTAACCACCTAAATAATCACAGAATACTATGAATATAAATATAATCATGATATTATATAGAAAATGGAAGTACACAATACACCACATGCAATAAACATATGGTGAATAATAAAAATCTAACGGAATTAAAAGTGAGATGAGAAATCCCATACAAAAATTTGGTAGCCTAACGGCGCCACATAAATATTCATAAAATGAATCGATGAGAGTAAGAGGGGGTATCTCATCATATGAAAATAAAAATTATATTATGGTAAATATAAAATAACATCCTCCAACATAAGAACATGGAGCATAAACGAAATGACATAAAAGAGGGTACTTGAAAAGAAAGAGAGAGGTCAGATCCCTTACCTCATGTCCGACGTGAGTCGATCGTTCTTTAATATCCTGAATAATAAAATAAATTTAATTTCTACATTATTAATAAAAAAATTCAAGTTTATTATTCCTTTTATATCACTTATTACAATGTTATAAACATAATGTAATCATTTAAGTCAATAATGTTTGTTTTGTTGATATTGGTAATTGTGTCAAAAATGGACTTCTTATAATAACATATTGTTCATGTGGTCAATGGATTATTATATAGAGAATGATATTCATGATTTTTATATCAT
Source organism: Viscum album (assembly GCA_963277665.1). NCBI lineage: Eukaryota > Viridiplantae > Streptophyta > Magnoliopsida > Santalales > Viscaceae > Viscum > Viscum album. Next base: position 700,661,799 of record OY728156.1, read on the forward strand.
ATATATCATATATAACGAGTATATACATGTATTTATAATAGTACATACCATTTATAGGTAAGAAATGAAATGCACCGTTCATGGAGACGGTAATCCGTACATACTCATGAACGCTACTTTCATTTCTATTTATTATTTTAGGGGAAATAAAAAATAATGATACATGGGTATATTATAAATCCAGTATAATATCATATATAATATCATTAACTCATTCCTTTATAAATCCCACATAAGACATTAAAGAATCAAATCACTTTGAGGGGGCGGTAGTCCGCACTTCCTCAAATGAGATTATCGTATTTACCCACTATGGAAACAATAAAGGCATGATATAAATGGGAAGTACAGAAGCATAAGGAAATAAAAAACATAATATATATCATATATAAATACATTTCAATCATAATTTCTCCCATGATAGGCGGTTGGAGATGTTTGAATAATCATTGTTTCGTGGGGCATTAGTTTTCCATCCACAGAAACATTTTGTTCTTAACCCATTATATGGAGGTGTGTGTAAGTGTAGTTCAAATAATTCTCAAACCAACATCCTATTATATTGAAGATACTGGTGTTATTACAAAAAGAAAATAAATAAAAAGAGTTTATGGGTGAGAGATGTAAAATAAATGAAAACAATTTAAGAGAAACCATTGCCTTTAATTTGGGTAACTCCCTTTGGTTTGAACCAAAGGACTTCATGAAGTTTCTTAGGACTAAGGTAAGGCTTTTGGGATTAGGATAGGTATGTAGTGAGACTAATTTATCAGAGTTTGGATGAGAAAAATTCCATGAGAGGTGGGAGGAATTGGTTAGAAGTGGTCTCCTTTTATAAGGGGGAGGAGGAGCTCTTTAGGAAAGTGTGAAACTAGTATTTTCTTATATAATGATATTCAGTTTCTAATGGTCTAAAAATAATTATCATAGAATATAAGATGATTAATGGTCAAAATAAAATCATCCAATAAGAATTGGAAACGTTTTGGATAATATTTTAATCATTATAATCTAATTTATTTAAATGATTTATTAATGAGGTAAATACTGCATCATTATTGTGTCATAAATAATTTAATTTTTATGAATATAAAAAATTATAAAACAAATTCCATGATGTATGAAATCATTTTATCTTTATTAATAATATTTATATTCTAAAATAGGACTTATATAACACCATAAAAAAATTAATTACTAAATGATTTTTGTTTATGTCTATTTTGCCTTCACTTTAAATTAATTTATCTAAATTCTCATTAACACTCCAAAGTGGATCAAAGTGGTCCCAAAATAGACCCAAAGATGACCAGGATCATTAGGGACTCATCTAATATGGGATAGGACATGTGTTAAGGTAATTTGGAATTTCTATAATATTTTTTTAACCTTGAATTACCTTATTTACCTTTAACCGCGGTAAATAAAAGTCAAAAGTTACAACTCACCAAAAATTATTTTTTTCTTAATGAACCACATTTTACTTTTTTTAAAACTACAATGTATATTGTATTTTTTAAATTCAATTCACAGAAGTGGTAAATTTTCATTTAAATGAAAAATTTAGTTTTTTAACTACCACATAGTGGTTTCACTATTCATAAAAAATTGAAGTTCGTCCTTGCAATTTTATAATTGGGCTTGGGAACTTCATTGAAAGCCACACATCGAAAAAAAGACAATAAAAATATCACTTTAAAATAAAGTAAGAGAAGTAAAAAAGGTTATCCGAGACAACAAATACTATGATTCCATGAAAAGATGGATATAGAGGAGAAAAAAAACCTTCAAGTTCTGATGGAGAGTGATATAAAACATGTTTAAGAGAAAGTTATTCACAAGAAAATCACAAACTTGTGATGGGTTAAACAGTCTATGAGTCCCCAGAAGGAAAAATTATTTGATAAGGTTTTTGTTTTAAGTTACTTTTCATTGAGGAATTTATTTATTAGATTAACAAAAACATAATGAAGTATACTTGTCAAGTAGACATTCATCTTTTACTAGATTTCTAACACAAACTCATATTTTCTCCCAACGATGAGAATTTGAGAAGTATTTTTTTACATTAAAAGTGATATAATCAACTTAGAGAGAATCCAATAATCCACAAAATATGAACTATATATTTCCATTGTCTCGAGATATTATGTAAAACCAAAACATTTAATACAAGATCAGATATTCCTCTAAAAGGATAATATTTTACATAGAGAAAAACTACTCTTAATCTCCAAAATTTTTCTAACAAAACCCAAAGTTCAACAAACACCATTCAACAAAATGTTGTCCTTAAAAATTTTCAAAGTAATCCAAACTAAGATTGAAAACCAAATCATCGATGTATTTAATTATATAGTCTTGTATGATAAATATTATCATTTATCTCCAAATTACATCAGTTACTCATAAGGTTTCATATTGAAAAGTAATTAAACTAATAACATATTCTCCATGATAGGTTAATCATTTTCATAAATATATCCAATCATTATGTGTCCATAATAAAAACATAGATTCTTACAAACTAAAATTTCAACCATTATTCCACAATTGAAATCCAATAGTATTCTATCTTCCTTAGGCATATAGTGTTTCTCAAAAGAGAGAACGTCTTCCATAACAACCTTTTATCACTTAATCACTAAATCAGTTTTCAATACTAAGTATATCCATTTGATAATACATAAGTTCAAAAATAAAATTATTCTTGTTCCATAAAAACATTTTACTAAAATAATAAGTCATACTAACCAGGGACTTCATGTAGGCTAGTGGTAGGTGATATGACCTTGTCACCCTTTTATTGTGGGTTCGATTCCTATAGCCTTTTCGGATGCGACGGGTTTAAACCCTTCTATGGGATTTCCTTTTATAAAACAAAAAAATAACCCTAACATGTTTTAACCTCTATGGTTTCCATATACCTCTAATTTTCATGAAAATTCATTATGATCTCAATATCTTAATTCTAGTAGTCTTATTGGACCACCATATGATGAGATAAAATGAGCCCAAAAATGAAAAACATCATAACATGATCATGGTGTCCATTTGGTTTCATCGTCATCTTGTTCGCATATGTAGAAGGTCAATGCATTGCAACAATGATTTAGAGATCCTTCAAAATCATTTTCTTCCTCCATCCAAATACACTTTGCAAAAAATGGGTCATATGGTTGTTCACAGAAAAACAACTTTGGAAAATAATCATGTATTACAAATAATTTCAAAACATCTGATAAAACATGATTTCTATAAAACTGTCAAACTGAATTTGAGTTGAAACTTTCAATTAAAGGTCCTTTCAAAATAACATAAGTATGTAACGAGACACTATATTTTACAATAAAATATAAATAATTTGCGCAAGGGTCTCATTCATTAGCACCTTTTTTAAAATCATAATATACTTCAAAATCTTGTGATAAGGTAAACTATTTGAAAATGCCTTGATAAGATTTACCTTTCTTGAAAATATGAGAATATTGTGAAAATAGGATTTTTTTTAAATACAACCCATGATCAATGATGATAAAGAGGTATAGTGGAGGCGTTTGATATCTCAAACAACTGCTTGCAAGTGAGTTGTATGCTAGAAAAAGTTTCACAATCATCCCAACATGACTTTGCAATAATTATTGCAAGCATGTCATCAGGAAGAGATATGAATGTCATTTGAGATCATGTACTATCTATGTGTAACTGACTTTCATTGATCTGAAAAAGTTATAAAATAAGGATTTAACTGAAATAATAGATAGCGACTAACCATATGTCTAATGAAATTTCCTAATCCCTAAAGTTGTCTAAACCGACCACTGATACCAACTATAAGGACACAGCCTTAAACCTTACATAATATTGAATTAAATGATAAATTAACGTTCAGGATATTTTCAGGTTTAGAGTTGTAGATAATTAGGCCATAACTAATACATTACAACTTGAATATTACATGTAGAGAATACTACTCAGTATCTATTTTTTCATAAAAGAAAAACACAAAAAAAGAAACATGTCTAGTTTCATGTTTTAGATAGTATGACTTTTCCGTGATCCCATACTTGACCCAATTCGTCTTTAAGTCATGTGGAAAACATTTTAATAACTTGGGATGATAATAAAAATCTTAGTAAGGGATATAAAATAAGGAAGGAAAACATTATCCCATCAATAAATACAAAATTATGAAACCATACTTTTCAATCATAACATACCTTATGAAATCATGAGATTTATGAATAACACAGAAAAATCATAAATCATAAAGGTTACTTATAGAATCCATATCAAACATACTTTGTAGCTATCATAGCTACATAGGGAGTTACACTTGGAATACCCATCAATGTATATTCCATAAATCTCTTAGGAGAAACATCACATTTAGCTCTGGCATGTTACCCAATGCATGGGAGAGCTATCTCAGGCTCACCTGCCCTAGGTTTATCACGGAACCACCCATATATGTAAAAAATTCCAAATAACCATAACATAATCATAACACATAAAAAAATTTTAAAGGAAAGAAAAAAATTTCCACATTCCACTATATCAAATCAATATATTTATGCAAACAATGCTTTATCAAACCATTTTCAAAAACCATTTAAAATTTTTTTTTGAATCAAAGTGTCCCATACCACTTTTAAGATTTTAATGGAATTATCATATTAAAACATTAATGTCCTTAAAAATATATCTTCACACCCATTTTGAAAACATGAACATTAATGATAAATATTAAGAAGAATAAATCATTAAAACATTTAAAATGATATTTTAGTTAAAGAGTTTTTAACAAAAATAGAGACGCTTGAAAACAAATAATTGAGAAATAACTCTTAATCAGAACTTTATAATATCATGAGAATAAGGGGATTCATGATAAAATATTTCAAAGGACATTATATACACCATATAAGAGTGAATTGGTTCATAACAACAATGAAGTCTCAATCGAAATGTAAATTGAGATGAAATCCCTTATAAAGATGGTATCCTTTAATTAAAGATAAATCATTAACATAGTTATGTGTGAAAAATATAAATACACCCAATACAAGTGGATATTAATTGTAAAACAATAATATGTCATTTACACATATACATAGGTTGAAATAAATAAAAAAGTGAAGATTAACCCAAAGAATGGGAATTGGGTTACAGAGTTCCCCTACCAATTTGGTAACTTACAAAACATATGCCACATGAAAGAAGGATCATCCAATGAAGATTTAAATACTCATAAATGAAAGTATATTACACAAAGAGTACAATCATGGGCAGTACATACAATACAGAAAAGGAGATAGTGTCAAATATAGCATGAATCTCATGGGAATAAAAACGAGTGAGATGAAGACCCCTTACCACATTGTAATTCAATCGATTCGTATGAAAAAAAGATATTAACAACCAAAATAATCATAGAATAACATGAATATAAATATAATCATGATATTATATTGAAAATTTCAGTACACAATAAACCACATGCAATAAATATGTGGTGAATAATAAAAATCTCACGGAATTAAAAGTGAGATGAGAAATCCCTTACAAATATTTGGCAGCCTAACGACGCCACTTAAGAATTATTAAAATGAATTAATGAGAGTAAGAGGGGGTATCTCATCATATTAAAATACAAATTAAATTATGGTGAATATAAAATAACATCCTCCAACATAATAACATGGAGCATAAAAGAAAAGACATAAAAGAGAGTACTTGAAAAGAAATTGAGAGGTCGAATCCCTTACCTCGTGTACGACTTGACTCGATCATTCTATAATATCTTGAATAATTGACTAAAGTTAATATATAATTTCTTAATAGCAATTTTCAAGTTTATTATTCCTTTTATATCACTTATTACCAGGTTATAAACATTATTTAATCATTTAAGTTAATAATGTTCGTTTTGTCGACAGTTGGTACTTGAGTCAGAATGGACTTCTTATAATAATATGTTGTTCATGTGGTCAATGGTTCATTATATCCAGAATGATATTAATTATTTGGATATCATATATATCATATATATTGAATATATACATGTATTTATAATAGTACATACCATTTAGAGGTATGAAATGAAATGCACAGTTCATGGAGACGGTAAGCCATACGTACGCATGAACGCTACTTTCATTTCTATTTCTTATTTTAATAGAAATAAAACATAATGATACATAGGTATATTATAAATCCAGATTAATTTCATATATAAAATCATTAACTCTATTTTTTATACATCTCACATAAATCATTAACGAATCAAATAACTTTGAGGGGGTGGTAGTTCGCACTTCCTCAGATGAGATTATCGTATTTACCCACTATGGAAACCATAAAGGAATTCTATAAATGGAAATTACAGATGAATAATGAAATCATAAACATAATATATATCATATATAAATACAGTGACATCATAATGGCCACCATGATAGGTGGTTGGTGATATTTGAACAATCATCATTTCCTGAGGTGTTAGTTTTCCATCCAAAGAAACATTATGCTCATCACCCATTTGATGGAGGTGTGTGTAAGTGTAGTTCGAATCATTCTCATAAAAAAATCCTAGTATATTTAAGATACTAGTGTTGTTATAAAAGAAAATAAATAAAAATAGTTTAGGGGTTGGAGAAGTAAAATAAAAGAAAACAATTTAAGTGAAACTGTTACCTTTAATTTGGGTAACTCCAATTGGTTTGAACCAAAGGACTTATTGAGGTGCCTTATGCCTAAGGTAAGGATATTAGGATGAGGAGTGGGATTTAGGAAACCTAATTGAGAAGTGTTTTTATGAGAAAAATGGATTCTTAGGTGTGAGGAATTTGATAGAAGTGGTCTCATTTTATAAGGTGGAGGAGAAGCTCTTTAGGAAAGTGTGAAACTATTATTTTATTATATAATGATATTGGGTTTCTAATGGTCCAAAAATCATTATATTCAAATATAAGACGATTCATGGTCGAAATAAAATCATAAAATCATAATTAGACACTTTTTGGATAATATTTTAATCATTATATTCTTATTTATATAAATCATTTATTAATGAGGTAAATGCTAAATCATTATTGTGTCATAAATAATTTAATTTATTTGAGGTCTAAAAATTATAAAAAAAATACCACGATGTAGGAAATCATTTTATATTTCTGAAGAATATTTATTGCCAAAAATAGGACTTATATAACACTATATAAAAATTAATTACTATAAGCTTTTTGTTATTGTCTATTTTTCCATTACTTTAAATTAATTGATCTAAATTGTCCTTATCACTCCCAAGTGGATCAAAGGGGTCCCAAAATAGACCCAAAAAAGACCATTGTCGTTAAGGACTCAACCAATAAGGTTAGGACAAGTGTTAAGTTAATTTTGAATTATTATAATTTATTTTAACCTTGAATTACACTATTTACCATTAACCGTGGTAAATAAAAGTCAAAAGTTACTATTCACCAAATTTTATTTTCATCTTAATGGACCACATTTTACTTCTTGATAACAACCATGTGTGTCGGATTTTTGAAATTAAATTCATAGAAGAGGTAAAATTTCATTTAACTGAAATGTCATTTTTTTAACTACCACTAAGTGGTTTCACTATTAATCAAAAATATAAGTTTTTCAGAAAAATAACAAAAATTTAGCTGAAACATTATTTGATATTCCGAATTCAAATTTGATTTCTATTTTTCAAAATTCAAAACATTGAAGTGGCATTAATTAATTTAAAAATTAAGTACCATTGTTAAAATAAATAGCGTGTTTTTAAGAAACAATAACTATCAAAAGATTGATACTTGTTTTTGTCAGATTTTAAAGTGAAATTAATTCCAAAGACCAACATTGGATTAAATGGTAAAAATATATTTTAATTTCACATTAAAACCAACTAAAAATATAATATATCCCTATAAATAAATTAGATTAAAAGGCATATTTGAATTAAAAAACAATATTCTTCACTATTCATTAAAAATGAACATTATCAGAAAAATACCAAAAATCACCCAAAGTAAATTATAATGTCCCCATTCTAAAGAAGGATTTTATTTATTCATATAAAATGTATTAAAGTGACCAAAAATATATTTAAAGAGGGGTCTCTATTAAACGACGGTAAATCATCCTTGAAATGTAAATTTTGCTTAAAATTAGATTCATTCATATTTTATGCCTCTAAATATTTATTGGATAAATGTAAATACATTTAACAATCATGTATAATCATATTGTAGTTAGTTTTGTTCATTCCCTCCAATACAACGTCTGGGAGTTAACTACCATTTAAAATAATAATATTATATTATTAGTGTGCAACGTAAGATTTCAAAGATACTCGTTGTTGCGTATCAGGTACGCTATCGAACATTGAAACCACTTTAAGTTAAAATTAATATTTAATTCACAAATATTAATAAATATGAAAATGTCATATTCTTCATTAATCTAGGATGTTATAATTATCCCCACATCATTTTAGGGATACACGACATATTTTGTGATAGAATATTCCATTTATTCCTCTATAATCACTCATGGTTATTGAAATTGATTTTCAAAGACAACCCTTCACATAAGGAATTACCTTTAAATTAATATTTTTCATTGCAGTTTAAACACTAGAACATAATTTTTTTGGTGATATAAACCTTATTTTATTCAATTTAATTTCTATGATTACTCATCTCCATTCATCCTTGATTAGCCTAATCCCCTAATCTTACACATATCAAGCATAAAATTTTTCCCTTGAGGTTGTTTCCTGAGAACTTATTCCATAATTTATTATACAAATGGTGTTTTTTTCATTCCACTATGGAATTTATCCATCGATCCTTTCAAATTATGATCCATTTTTTAAATAAATATACATCCCCATATAAAAACTGGGAGTCATAATTCCTAATTGAAACATGAATTTAACAAAAGATAATTTATTTATAGAAACCACAGTCTTATATCCCTAATTATTTTAAAAAAATTATCTCTAATACAATAGTGATGTTTTCAACCATAATTTCACTGTTTATGTAAAATCTAGATTCATACAATTAAATCCTTGTGATGTTTTTATCGTACACACTAATAAACTCATCATTTGATTTATTCAGTATGAAGAAATACCTCTATAATTTTAAATGGTTTTTTAGTAAAATATTGATTCAATAATATTTTATTCAATAATTTTGATTACATGTAATAAATTTCCACTTTTGGATTCAGGATTTTGATCACTTTCTTCAACTGATCATCTTCACTATCTAGGTGATAAATGGCCTGTAAAAATTTCATTTCTTCAAAAAATTAGATAATTTTGTATTTCTTTTAAATTGAATTAATATATTATTCCTTAATGATGATCTCATAAGATCACATAATGGTAGGTGTACATTGTGGAATAAAAGACACAACCATAACATTTCCACTCTTCGAAGAAAGAGGTAGTTTGAAAATATTTATATTTATTTCATATAATCATTTTTTTGGACTAGTACATCAATTAAGTTGTCATATTTCACTCCCATAAGAATGGGAATATCATTTGGTAAATCCTTAATGTTCTTATCACAATGTTTTTTGGGATTGTTTCACTTTCTTCCCACCATTGACTAAAATAATTGAACATTTTATATGACAATTCAAAAATTAAAAAATTAAAAAAATGGAATTAATAAAATTATATGGAATTATATGTAAATTTAAATCACATTCTAAAATATCAGTACTTATGTTTCAATTTAGGTTATCCATGAAAATTTATATTTTATATTTTCTACACAAAAAAAACTATTCTTGTCCTTGATAATGCTTTATAAAGAATTTGGAAATTTTCAAAATAATATCACCTGATAATGTGAAACAAGGTGAGTAGAAACACCTCATTGTCACAAACTATATAATTTTAAAGATAAAACTAGTTGATAGTTTTATGGTTTATAACAACTAGGAATGTCTTTTTTAGATTCACATTCACAAGTTGTATATAGATAGAGATGTAATTTTTTAGTAACCACTCACTCTATAACGTACAAAAATTTCCCGATGTTTTCCAGTATATAACCTTATCCCTGGGGGTTTTTTACTAATATATTTTTGTACAAAATAAAAAAAATATAGTGAACACACTTAAAAAAAAAAACCAAATGATTTTTCACATATTATAAAATAATTTATAATATAATTATCCAATAATCACAATGAAAAAATGAGGGTCCGAGTTTAATTTTATGACTATGTATATCAAATATAAAGATCAAAATAAAATTAAAATCCATTATTTTAATATCCATATTGTTTATTAAATACTTTTGAGTTATGAAAACTATATAGGATATCATGGAGAAGAAATTAGCCAAATTGGTGACCTAATAGAACTATTAAAGGGAATAAATTTTATAACAAATAATAAAATATATGTCAAAATGAATAACGTGATATCATAAAATAAAAGTCTAGTAAATTATTCTTAATGAGAATAACATTAAGAAAATAGAATATAATGACCATGACAACATATGAATGTGGAAACAATATGAAATATAAAAAATTTATACGTCAAGGGTAACTTCTATGAAAATATTTCATGGTAGGAGTGGTGTTATTGATTCGTATTACTCCATAATCCCATACATATAATTTATGGGAGAAATAAATTACCCATTTCCATAGATAACTATTCATATAAACATATTATATCATGAATATTATTATATGTGAATCAAATGGGAATCAATCAAATGGAATAAACATAAAAATTACCAATGCAATGATATGGTTTTTAAAATCATACCTCATATCACAAAAAATAATATTTCATAAATATATAAATGAGAAGAGTGAATTAAATATTCTATATGTTTACATATGAATAAAAAACAACAGTCCTCCCATTTTATATTATTTAAAAAAATAACATAAAAAAGTTTATATAATTATGAATAAAAATGAACATTTCAAATAGTTTTCTATGTAATCAACTAAATACCATTAATGAAAAAATAAATATGGATTTTAGATTATAAATGTGTAAAAATAGATTTATTTTCCAAAACAGTATTATAATAAATATGGAAATAATGAATAGCAAAAAAGATATTAAATGAGTGTTATGTAAAAATTTTAAGCTATAAAAATGTTCCCCATAATCAGGTTTAATAATAATGATGGAATTTTAGAATTAAACATAAGGAATTGATATCCTCATCAGTGGAAGGGATAATTAGATTGGTATATATATAAGAGTAATATTTAAACAATTTATAACAATTATAGAACATTTAAGTTGGATATAAATTTATTTACGGAGATAAATTCCATAACCCAAGAAAATAAAGAGGTATAGTGGGATCCCTTATATTATATCCATAATTATCCTACAATTACATATAAATTAATAAATAATAAAAATATATTAATTAATTAGTTAATTTAGAAACATTTTAAATTAAATTTTAAATTTCAATAATTTTATAATTTTAATTAAAACCCATTTCAATGAGATATAATGATTAATTTTGTTGTTCTAGGGTGTTTTTTTCATTCATACATGGTTTGGAAAATTCCGAATAATTATATAATTTTATTACGTTTTTTTCCAAATATATAAAAGTGAAATAAAATAATATTTATTTACTTAAAAATATTTAAATGGACCCAAATATCAATATTGTTTTCAAATATCTATTATTCATTATGTATAAACAATACTGTTATATTATTGGATCATTTTGGAAGCTTCATTGACTATCATGAAATATATTAGATTTATTGTACTGAATTTTTATCTATAAATTCAAAAATTGTTTAATAATTTATTGTAAACATATTGTCATCATATTTGACAATAGTAATATTCGTCGAAACCTTTTACATCCTAAGGACATCAACCATAAATGGATGATGATGAGCATCCCACCATCATTCTCAACATACACTGCACTATAGAATGACCTCTATGATGTCTCACCTCTAACCTAAACACATTTTAGTATCTAGGTTCAAAGGTCGAACATTCTCATTATATTTGGGGTGGTGCCAAAATGTCTGGAATTATCATTTCAACACAGATGTTCACTACTAAGCCCTCAATAAACAACACTATAAACTATTGATCATCATTATAACCCCCTAATATAGGTACATCTTGACATATCAAATGTCTCTGGCTTCAGTGAACATAATATCTCATCAAAAAATAACCACCACCAATCATGTGCAGTTACTGATAAAACTAACCACCACTTCCGGACTCTATAACATGAAATCATTAACCAATTTTTCCTTTGACCATAACACCGCAAAAAAATTTGGATTATTCCAACAGGACTTTGGAAATTTTAATGGAATATTAAAGAACCACCCATAAAAATCCAAAAAAAAACATTCTATCACATACCTAGTTCATCCAAGGGATCTCAAAGAAATTGATTGGTGCTTGATTCCCAAACACTAGTGTATATACCCCATACAACATCATTCTTTTCAACACATTAACACATCTGGGCCTCCTCAAAGCCATATAGGTATTGCACATTCCGATTACTACACACTGAAATTGACTTTATATCACATGAGGGAAAATATCATGGGCCTTTCCAAAGTACCCCCTTACTCACCTAACCACATCTCTAATTTTATCTTCCTCATCAACCTCATGTTATTCTCAACATATCACCCAATATCAAAACAATTATTATGAAAAAACAATATGTGATCATGTATACCTAAGGCTCCACCTTCATAACAAAAGCATCTATCCACACATCGATCACCCTTTTCTTGCTCGCCTGAATTCAACATCATAGACTACATTAATACTTATAAAAAAGAAAGGGAAGACACCCAAATTATCCAACCATTAAAAAACAACCATAAATACAATACCAACACTCTATTCCCTCCGTGAGAGAGAAACCATGGGATAAAAATGATCTTTCAACATAAACTCGATGAAGCTTGAATGCTTTTATTCCACCCATGAAGAAACCACTTGTTCTTCACATATGAATACTCTTTCAGAAATGGGCCAACCTCCATTGAGGTTTCCCTCAATTTAACCAATCATTAAATGCATATACATATCACAAATCTCCATACCAAAACCAACAACCTTCCCACTAGTTTCCCTAAACCATACCAAAACTAGTAACACATCTTAGGGTAACACCTACAAGGTACATAACATCCACTTATGTTGTACACACACAAAAGAGATTGAAAAATTGTTCAACTTATCTAATTGGTCACCACTGATTTTGAATTATATAAACATTATAAACTAGAGTAATGATAAGAAAAATACATTATCTCACTATCTAATCCATACACATCATGCCACATAAAAACCATCTCAAATTTTTGACACTCCTACTCATGTTCATAAACACAGGAAACATCACATGCTAATAGACCATTAACACTAGATTCTACAACAATGATACAGGTATAGACACCTCAGAAATTCAAACAAAAAAACTTTATCTGAGTCCCAAAAGACAACATGTAAAGTCCCAAACCATAATGTATAACATATTCCCATGTACAATCCTTACAATTCATTATACACCCCACACAATAATGACCGATGGAGGATTATACCCCCACAATACCAAACAACATTTCATAAACCAAATGATAATGTTATACGAAGGGTTCAATTACATCATTTCTTTTTATGTACATCATAACTCATACTTCTATAATTACCATCACCATTGTGAAATAGAATCATTCACAATTAAAACATTCCACTAAACAAAAATTTTTAAACTCACTCTCCTACTTGAATCCATATTAGAAAATAATCGTTCCCAGTAGAAACATCAAGGAATGATCAACCAGATTAACCCATATAGGGAAAATAATAAATATTAGCCTAAAATAACCCACTCATGATGTATTACCACAAATAATACCCAACATGGGACATGGTCAATGTGATAAAAAATTCACACATTTAGACCATAAATATTTCTCTTTTAGGTGGCTTTCAATCATTAAAACTCACTACAAACAGTAATTATAACAAATTAATATCCCTTCATTAACAATAATTATTTATCATTTCTTTGACAACAATTTCATTCACACATTTTAAACAGATTTAATTTTCATTACACTTTTTAGTGTTTTATGGAATATAAAATGATTTTTACCCCTTATGTCCTACAAATATGTCACGTGTGTGCCTACCAATGAGTATGAAACATATATCCATATATTCTATATTAATTGATGAATCCATATCCTCATTCCATTATAGCAATGAGAATAATATTATAAATTATTCCCATTACACATCAAGTGAATCAAACACTGGTGAAATATCATCAACTATATGATTATACATCAAGAACATCAATTCCCTCACTAGGTAGTTGTGTTTTACAATGTACATATGTATGCTACTCCCTTGAAAAATATCATTTTAAAGACCTCACACTTTATAATCTCTTCTATTCCAATCAAAAAAAGTATGATAGATAAATTAATTCCCTCTGATACCATATTGTGATTTCCCAATCCCAAAATCCACTATGTTGATGCCCTGATCTAGGTCACAACATGACCTTAAACGTGTTTCCCCATATGCCAGAGGTTTCTAACTAGAAGATAGGATATAATAGATCACATGGTGAGACTATACCTTATTTTCTAGATAAATCTATAGAAGATAAAAAAATAAATATATGAACAATAACAAAAAAACCAAAAACATATATTACCAACTAATTCTCCAATGGGGTATAACCACATTTATATAACAAATATGTTATGTCATGATAAAAATTCTAGAAATAATGGAAACACTAATATGATTTCAGAAATATGGGTACCCAAATGGGTACTAACTCCATGTTTAGATTCTCAACCATGCACATCCTAATCCCAACTCTATATCCTAGCATGGGGATTTTTCCCTTTTCCTAACCTATAACAAAGAAATATTCTTTGATACCTAATGAAGGCCCGAGAAGGGTGTTATTACAACTCAATAAGACACCACGAACATTATATACAAAATATCCAGTCTAAATAAAATGTGAATGGATGGAAAAAATAAATGAAAGGGAAAACATGAAAAAAATCATGTTCCATTAGTTAACAATAGTTATTGTAATCATTATCATTATTCATTAAATTTTCATCATTTGTTACTGTTACATTACAAAACCCATTTCCACTAATTAATCAATTTCCCATAATAAATCAATTTCAACTAGTTAATCCATTTGCACTCTATAATCCATTTCCACAACATAATTAATTTCCACTACATAATTCATTCCAACTACTAAATCCATTTCAACTACCTAATCGATTTCCCTATTTAATCCATTGTTTAGGAATTTGTGTCATTTTCACTATTGACTGTGACAATCAATTTCTATCTAAAAGGGAATAATTCATGTCCCCTATCTCAATAAGGATACATATTTTTAGAATAAAATGAATCACACTTACAATCACGCCTCAGTCCTGGTAGACTCATTAAATGAAAGTGTTAAAGGCATAAGGAATCAGTCCCCTTACATAACCCATGCATTATAGGGATGGGGTTTAAATATTCACAATAACCAAACCCAAGGGTGTATATCCTCAATGACATTTCCCAGAAACTACCAATACATATGCCCTTGGTTATTTATCTATTTATCACATAAACTAAATCACAAACAAAACAAAATCATTACACATGACTTTTACAGTTCATGTTTCTTAAATCATATGAATCATCATCAATCCTTAACCCATTATCACATTTAGAATTTACATAGCACAACCCAATTAACAGATTTTCATTTTAATACCTTAATACATTTGGAGTGTTGAATAAATTTTATACATTATCCCATTTGAATTATTCACAAATTCTAATGTATTACCCACTTTTCACATTCATCAATTCATATTTTTTTGGGCCTTTATAATTTTCCATTGAAATTGATAATCCATATAACACATTTAAATTAATCTATTTGAATTTTTTATCATCATTCCCAACAATCCTATATTATATTTCCAATTAAATGATACAATAATGATTAATATATCTTTATAACAAATAGAAACATTTCAAAATAATATTCTAAGGATTGTTTTCAACACAAATCATCACTAGGATTAAAATTATAAGTTTCCATGATTGATAATCTTGGTTCCCCCCATGGGTGGCACTAAATCGGTCCAATAAATCTTGATCAATCCCACAGGGATCATGATGAGTATAAATAATCATTTATCCAAACATTTTATCTAATTTTTATATGTTCAAGAAATGAATATTAACATATAAGAATAATAATAACCACATATTCACTATTTGACTTCAACACCACGAGATATAACTTGTAGAGCTCTTACCAATCATCTATCGATGAATCCTCACATAACAATATCCGTAGATTCAGATTTATGCAACATTTGAAGCCCCAATATAATATATGACAATAAAATATGGTTTTAGGGGTTCATAATAAGAATAAAAAAACTATAATCCCTATTCCATAAAATAGATGAAATTGAATCATTAGAATCACCAATAGCTTTGATCCACACCCAACAACACCCCAAATGTCCTATAATCTATATAGATCGAACCTTAGGAGGACTTGATCAATATTCTTTGTCACTAGGAATGCTGGTGGAGAAATGGGGTAATAAATAAGATTATAGAACATAAAATAATATGGGGTAAAATTTGAAAAATGACACTTTTAATTAGGCACATTTTTTGGATTTATGGTTTTTCAAACCATACACCAAACCTGTGCCGACCTTTTTCTATGAATTTTCCAAGTCACAAGGATTCACATGGACCTCAAATAGTTTTTCAAACAATGTTTCAATGATGTGAAATTACATAGTCTATGGTGGAATGGTATGTCTTTCCCCCTTTCCTGGTTTACGTTGACCATACGATAACCATGAAACACTCACTGGATGACCTGATACCCCATGTAATTCATGTACGGAACAACCAGAACATACCTAGGATTCATTATACACCTATTAAAGAAGTAATTATCCAATTATAAGGGTCAAAAACCAATATTTGAATAATAATATACCTTTACAAATCATTGATCATAGATAATTCTTTGTGTTATATAATAATACATTAATAAATATGATAACATTTATATGAGTTGGGAAATTCCATTGATAAAATTTTAGAGTTATAATTCCTATATTTTACTATAATTGGATGAATTAGGTAAATTATTATTTTACTTCATCCAAATATATTGATACACATCTGTCATATGATATTCTGTCAAATGATAGGATTTTTTCCTTCCCCCATTTCTTATTTATAATTCAGAGGATATAGTGGAATAAAAATTTTTAATAAATGGTTTCGATAATAGGTCATATTACTATATTAATTATTTACAACTATGGTTGATGTAGGTATGTTTTGTTTAAAAAAATCGGTCATCATACTGGAAGTGAAAACTAATGGGGTTTTTTATTACTATTGTTAGATAATATTATAATTATTGTTTATTTTTATAATTATAGATGGAAAATTTGTTGGTTATAATTCAATGGTTGTTCTCATATTTTAACTATTGAATATATATATATATATTCACTATATGAATAAATGTTTATATACAATCGATCGTATTAGGGATGTCAATCTTAATTATGTACTTAGACCATGCATGTGCACATCAGTATTCATTATTTTTAGGGAATGAGTTCAAGTATAGGTAGAGCAGTTGTAATAGATTTAGATTAATGAATATAATGTTCCAATATGATGAAAATTATATAGTACAATAATAAACATAATTTTTTGTTTTATATATGTATTTGGATAGATATTCCTATTAGTAGATCAATTTTTCATATATTTATATAAGTAGATTTGGGTCCACTATGTTATTTAAGTATTATTATTTAGGAATAATGCAATTTATACCCTAGTTTATACAAATTATACAGTATTATTTTTTACTTTCATGTGATTATATTCTAAAATTCAGTGGGAATATAATATTTCCATGTTACAATTTGTTTATTTTTATTTTCATTGGATTTTTTTGATAGGGGAGGCATGAAAATGAATTTTGATAATCGATCATTAGACATATTATCAGAAACCATTCTAGTGATATTAAAATCCTCCCACCCCAATGAAAGTGTCTCAATCCACTAGAGTTATGGACAAAAATTGTGGAAATACAATCATGATCTTCCAAAATACTAAAATAATAGAAAAAACTTTCCAAAAACCATCTATCACAATAAAATGACTACAAGATTCACCACTCCAAAAATATCATTTGATTCCACTGATTTATCATTTAGGAAAATACTTGACATGTAAATAGAATCAACTATATCTCTATTTTGAGAACTAATCAAATAATGGCACTATATTTTTATCATGATTTAAAATCACCAATACATTTTCATTGTTCTTTATAAAAGATGGCTCAAGATGATTTTTTGTAACCATATAAGAAATAAAATTCTATTTTCTATTAACTATAAAATATCTATGAATTTTTCATTCTAAAATATAATAACTAAGAAATGATTCAATTTATGGACTTCTAAAATCTCCATTTCTTCAATAAAAATGTTCATAGTGAAAATATGATTCTGTCTACATAATAGATAAACCATCTTATTTGAAAACAAAATTATTTGAAAATAATACAAGCTTAGATATTTTTCCAAACATATCACCCGCATATCAATAAGGATACATAGAATAACTCGAAATGGTCGAATCATTAAATAAGAATAAAAATTGATATTAAAACACTTATTTAATATTGAAGCTCTACAAAACCCTTGGAAAGAGTAGACACCATCACAATTGAACATAACACCAAAACATTCCACCTCAATTAAAAAAAATATGAGATGAAATATGAAATAAAAATATTTTTTATATTCTATGATGATACATATTCATTTATGTTAACAAAATATTTTACATGATAAATGATTTCCCATGAATAATATTCATATTTTATTGTTATTTAAATTGGTTTTCAATTAAATTGTAAATTATTTTTGTTAATTCAATGAAATAATACAAACTATATTAGATATTAATTACATTATTATTCTCTAAATAGTTTTTTAATATGTGATAAATAAAAACCATTATTAATGGAGAATAATGTATAATAAAAAATATAATAATATTCAATATCATGGTTTTAGGTATCCACCTATGAAATTTAGCACCAACCCAATTTATGATACATTGTTTTATATGTTTTTTGTTTATTAATTATTTTTATTTTGTTATTATCAAACCCATATATTCGTTTCCATTAATTAATAATATATGAGTCACTATATAAATCCTATAATATGGTGATGTGGGATTTCAACCATTTATATTATCTTAAACAGAAACACACACACACACACAAATATATCCTTTCCAATATACATTGAGATTTGATATTCTCTGATGACATTAATATTTATTTTAAATCAGGTTAAATCATTACAATTTTTCAATATTAATGATTTTTTATATGATATAATCACATGTCTTGGAATCAGTTAGTTTTACCCATTTAGGTTTGGTTTTGTTTATTTGATCTTATATCTTGTATATTTTTCTCCTCGTAAAATAAAATCGTTGTGTGATTAGATTATTATGGTGAAAACTAATATGAAATTATAGAAAGATCATACTAGAGTAGAATTATTGTATTATTATTATACATAATTTTTTTAATAACAATAAAAATTTACCCACAACCTCCTAGAGAAAATATATGGTGGTATCTCTAGTGTGAAATTCATGGTATATTTTTGAGTTGGATACTAGGATATTAAGTGTTACCTAATCTGTCAAGGTAATGTTGGGGTAATGTTTCTTAGGATGAAAGAGGAGATTTCCTATTTTCCATAACTCTATAAAACATTGGATTTACTGACCACACTATCCTCATGTTTACTTTATAAATGGTTGTTTACATTTGAATGTATAACTATTATAAAAATATTATATTTTTAAGTTATTTTTATTGGATAGTAAAGGTGGGTACTATAATAAATTAGGAAAATCATAAAGCCAAAATTCACCATTTTAACCATCCATAATTATAATAATAATGGAAATGACAAAGTCACTAATAGACAACATATATTTGGGTTTGGGTTTTAAGATAATTTGGATAACCACATTATTTAATAACACCCGTGATTTTATAAATAAATTCACAATTTTACCTCTATACTATTAAATTATTATTTTATACTATTTCATCAACATATCCCAAAAAATTCTTCAAAACCTGTACAATTATATACATATAGAAATTAATGTTATTTTCTCAACATGGGGATCTAGATACATATTTTATTGATCTCAAAAGCTTAGTATGGGAAATGATAACAATTAAAAAAATTTAATCATAAGTGAGCTTATGATGTACATATAAATATGATAAGAAGATCACAACATATTAAATAATTCAATATATGTCATAAGTAATAAATTACGAGTTCATGGTATTTGAAATTTTTAATAATTATATTCATTTTTAAAAAAGAATATATATTAATCAGTTTTCAATCATGTGCCATGAGAGGATATCAAAATGAGTGGAAAAAATTGGGGATTAAATAATTACATTTAAATTCATCACTTTTCGAAAATTTATATGTCAATATAATTCCAACCAAAACAAGTGAATAAATCTACCTTTTATCTTGTCCACCCCAAAAAATATGAACATATATGACATCAATCTGGTTTATGAAATAAAATTAAAAAGTAGATACCTATAATAATTTCCACACCCAAAAAAATATCATGAGATATAAAACATTACGCAATTAATTGTAGGGAAATAATAGTCTTACCAATCATATAATAATAAATCATTCATTTATAATAAAAATATAATATAAGATAATTTATCTTGTTATAATCGTTTAATTAACCCATAACAATGAAACAGGTTTCATGTGACATCCTTAGAAATCACCCTCCTAAGAGATTAAAATAAAGGAATTGGATGGTTTCACAAGATCATATCTCTATTAGGGAATGAAAATCCTTAAATGATGTTTCCATTGATGAAAAATGTAATATTACAACACTTAAAAATGTTCTTTGAAAATTAAAGAGGGAACATAGAATTATTTTTTTATCCTGTAAAAACAACATAATAATTAAAAAAAAGGAATATAATTTCATTTTTAACACCATTCAACCTTTTAAATGAATCATATTTCAGATTGATGAACATATTTAAGGGAAAATTCTTCTTTGTTGTATATGTTAAAAAACTAAATTTTCACAATTTTGAAATTATTTTAAAAATGTCTATTATAATGAAAATGACCAAAAAACTATTAAAATAATTTTAATAATGTAAATTATAGTAAAAAATTATGAAATAAATATTAATAAATTATATAATGTATTTCATTAAACCATTTTTATGGAATATGATATAGAGGAAAAATATTCCTTGTCAAAATGGAAAAATACGTTCTGATATTATAATAAAATATTTTAGTTTTTAAGAGATCCAAATTTTATAAAATGGAATTAATATATGAAATTTATTTAAAAAACTATATTAAAATGTAATATATTTGGTTTATAGAGGATATAACATGTAATTTATTATAACTAAAATTTAATCATAAACAATACTGTTAAAAAGTAACAATGTAACAAACACCCTTACAGTTTTGGTAATCTATGAATCAAAAACCCATCGAAAAAAATAACATTAAAATGAATATTGATTATCACTATTACTGAGTGAATCATGATATAATATTTTATATATGTGTAACATCCACCATATACATGAATTTAGGTGATTATTTGAAATTATGTTGCAACAAAAGAACGTTCAGATAACAACCCCTTACATAAAATCTGTCATTTTATCATTCATGTTTTAACATGAATTATAATAAACCAAATTATTATAAATATTTAATAGATAAGTATTATTAATTTTATAAATAAATTTAATTTTTTAAATAATTTATAATTACCTGAATAACAACAATTCATTAATATAATCAATATTTTAATGTTAATTATAATGTTTTCTATGTAGTTATATAATTATAGTTTTGGTTAGTACACCATGGACATGGATTAAATATAACCCTAATTTTCATCAATATATATATATATATATATCGTTTTTTCATATATTTATTGCCTTCTCTAATCAATTTATGGATATTATCTTAGCGTTTCTCATTGAACACATAAATGTTAAATTTTATTTTGATAATTGAATTTATCAGAATAATTGGATTGAAAGGAAAATATAATTTTGAATAAAAAAACAATAGAATAATTAATAAATATAAATTTCATAATTAGTATATTATATTTCAATCAAATGATACTCCTTTATCATTTTTGACATAAATATTAAGATAATTTTCATGTATGTGGTAAATCTAACAAACAAACCCATGTTAAAATAATGGAATTTTTAATATTTTTTTCAATGTGTCAATAAAACTTTTATTAAATATTAATAATTCTATAAATATCATATTTAATAAATATATATATTTTTATAATCATTCTTTTAATGTCTTTTTGAAAAATCAATCACATGACTTTGTAGAGGTAGTGGTTTTCATTTACACTCGAGTGATGTTTTTATTTTTACATGAATATGAATATAAAATGGTAAAGACTAATAACTACTTATAGAATCATAATTATATCATATATAACCATTATATTTATTTAAATGTTAAACAATGGGAGAAAACAACAAAAATTATTTTTTATGGAGGTGGCTGTTCTCACGTATGCACAACCAAACTTTATATTGTCCACATGATGGAAAAGAGATTGAAAATAGATTTGCAAACGAATTAAAAACATGTAATTTTGATAAATATACTAATTAAATTATTTTAATATGGTTATATAAAATTTTCAGATGATTAAACAAGAAAACATCATGGACACGGATGGTAGTAATATTTACCTTTCCTTGGAAATTTACCACTGAAAAATGTAAATGGCTCCATTGATTGGTATTTTACGACGAAAACATCCACAAATAAATGGGTAAGTTAGTTCGGAATGTATTTTGTCAATCATTATAAATATTACATACTGAAGTAGTGTGGATAAGAGTGGATATGTGGTTCATTTTGAATTATTAAATTGTGTATAATAACAGTAATTATTAATCACATTTATATATAACAAATGTTTTTCTCATAGAATGTGTACTTAATTTTGTTCAATTTAGTGTATAATAATTTTATAGTCTATCTATAATCATCTAACCAAATTATAATATTTCAAGTGATATTTTTAGCTTCAAATGTTTTAATCCTCCTTGTTAACCTTATTATCCATTACTATGATAGAAAACATTTTATCATGGTAACTATACAATATATTTATAAAAATAAAATCACCATATTAAAAAAATTTATTTTCATTCTTTCAGATTTCAAATTCATTAGTTATGATTCAGTATCTACAACTTGTAACAATTACATTTGAAATAAATTTTTAAAATTTTAAGAAAAAATATTCTTATAAAAATAATATTTTATTCATTAAAATGATATTAAAGTAAAATCAACTACCGATATTATTCCCATATAATAAAGTGAACTTTTTTTATATAAATTCTGATTTATATTACTTTAACACCAAGCCAAAACTAAGAATATCATTTATATAACATGTTTAGAAGATAAAGAACCAAAAAAATTTTCCTTTGGTTAGAAAATTATATAGATTTCATAATTTTCCAACATTTATGTGTATGTTCAAAATTAGTATTTAATAATTAAATAAATTATGTTTTTAATATATATATTCCTAAAAAAATTCTTTTCATGAAATTTTTATTATTTATTATATACTTATAATATCATAAATTGATACTATTTTGAAAATATATTATTTTCACAATTCAACTAAAAATTGACAATTTTTAATAAATATAAAAAATTCACATTTGATACTTTTTAAATTTTATATTTTTATATAATGATAATTTTTTATGCTGAAATTATAAAATTTTATAATACATCATTAACACAAATTGATTATAAAATACAATTAAAATAATATATTTTTCATAATTATTTATTCATTAATAATTTATTTTAAATTCTCATCATAATATAATGTGGGGAAAATTTCCCAAAAGGAATGTTCATGGTGATTTTGGATTGATTATAGTTATTGAAAATGTATCTTCAAAATGAAATTTCTGAATATTTAGTAGGACTATAGAAATTTTGTGCTAATAAAATAACCAAAATGATGTATGAATGATCAGGATATCGTATTAAAAATTTAATGTCTGAAGTGGAATTAATTCAAAGTGTTTTAAAAAATATTCTGGTCAATGATTTAAATGAAGGGAAAAATTTCATGGAAATGTATTTTAAAAAATACCTCAAAAAAATATGGAAAAGGCATGAGATTCTTAAAAGAGATATTATTTTATAAATGATTAGTGATTTTTAGTAGATTTGTTTCCAAAATATGGAAAGACTCATGACTAAAATAATTCCCCAAAATGTTTTAGAATGGTAGCTAATTATGAAAACACATTAAAGAGTCTCATGAAAAAGAATTAGAACATAACAAAGTTTTCAATGGGGAATTATCATCTATGAATATTCAGCAACCCCCCTCCTTTGTGCTGATGAATTCATAATTAATATTAAAATTACTTGAATTCATGAATCATTTTTGTGAAAGATTTTCGTATGTAGAGGTTTCATAGAATCATATGTTCATTAACGAATGAACATTTTCTAAAATGTTAGAGGCAGTTTCATGATGGTTTAAAGAGAATAATTAATTATTGTGGAGTTTTTGAAATTGTAGTTTCATAAAGGATTAATATGATTCATGAATGTAGATAATCAGTTTCATAAAAGAGAAACATTAGTAAACTAGATGTGTTTTCAATGAAATTTTATGGAAAATAATTTCTCATCATGTTGTTGAAATTAGTTAATCATGATGTATTAAATTTAGTGTAAAATTATGTTTTCATCTGATCAGAATATGAATATTCTAAAGACTAGTGTGAATAAATCATTTGAGATTGTAGTGGGATTTCCAATTTTGATTGGAAATAAATCGGTATGGGCATCAAATCTTCTCCATACATTGTAATTTTGGCTCCCTGAATTTTATTTTATAAATTGTTTCATTTCCTTTATCTACTTCTTGGAAACAGCTCAGTGCCAATGAACCATGTAAAATATTTGTCTCATGCATGTTTTCATTTCTTCTCAGAAATTTATATGTGAAATAGAGAAAAGAATTTTTTCATAAAAATAAAATAAGATCCTAATGGGTATTTATTTTAATATATAATACATTTACTGACCCCGCAAGAGTATTTCACATGGTTGGAATATAAAATAACAATTTAGTGGTTGTTATGAATTTATTTTAGTAAAAATAACTGGAATACTATCGATACATGCTACTAATATAATTTTTTACGGTATAAAATATAAAGAAAATGGGAAACTGAACAAAAATGTATCATTATAAAATATATTTTCATATTATATTGTGAATCCTTTTTAACAAATTATTTCATTTCACAATATATTAATTTGATCCATTTTATATATAAATTTATCATTGTTCACAAAAGCTTATTATTGTGGGAATAATAAGAAATCAAAAATAAATATTTAATTAATGAAAAAATATTAAAAAATATTAGGGCTTTACACTCTAAACTAATAAATAAATTACACAATTAAAAATTTAATTATCACATACCAATGGAAAAATATATTCATCACCCTTTAATTTTAAACACACAAAATGAGATAACAATGATATTATATTTTTAGAGACAATTAATCTATTTTTTTTACCATTTAGACAAACATTTATCTGAAATAATGTCTCTCCCCAAACATTTGACTGAAATACCAATTATGAAGATGAATCATGACACATTTTATATAATTAATTTTCATTGGTATTATATATTTATCCATTTATTAATGAAGATCATCTTAAAATTGACTTTACTTTCTCATTAAAAGATATAGAATCATTTTAGAATGTTATAATCCATGAAAAAAATAAAATTATACTATAGTTAATGTATTAATAATTTTAGGAAGGAAATTAAATCAAAATATTCTTATATAGGGATATAATTAATGGAATAAATAGTCATTTAACTAGTCAAATTAAGAGATAAATAGTCAAATAGTAGATGTATTGAATGTGATTTCCTTAGAAAAAATTCTTGATATATTGTAGATCATATATCTAGAATAAAATTACGATGTTATAATTGTTAATGTGATGATGATTATACCATAAATTGATTCATTATTATAACCCAGTTCAGTTGATTTTATCACATAATCATTCACATTTTCCCATGTCATATGAGGTTCCCATTATTAATTTTCATCACTAACCATCAGATTGGGAAATCAAATTTCACCACTCCCAAAAACCATCTAATTAATTCATTGAAGTGTGTGTTGTGAATTATTTGGTACATATATTCCATCCATTTTATTTTCAAACAACTTTATCTCTCATTAAAAATCAGGTACTCATTTATAAATTCATCTACACTTTAATAATACTTTTATTCATTTTTGATAATTTCTTTGGTGAAATTTCACACAATATTGGCATGTCGGTGAGTAATTTTTCTTACATTTATGTTACTTGTAATATTTATTTCCATGAAACATAATTTTTTATTTACTATCCCAAAATATATGGAAATCAAATGATATTCCATTTTATGTTTTTACCATAAGAGAAAATTAAAAAAATTCATCAAAGATATTGATTTCAGTTATTAGAAATAGTTTTTATCAATATGGTTTTAAGAAACAAATGAATCTCTCAATCTTGATTTATTATTCATTTATAAATTTAGAGGCATAACTTGATACTCCCATTATGTATTAATCATCGGTTTTAATGTATTCATCCACCAAAATTATTATTTCTATAAAACATCTCTCCGTTGTCATTTGATGATTTTGGGAAAATACATACAGAAACAAAATCATAAACACTTACCGTATTACCATCCCATTTCTTCATTCATTGTTTTATTCCTAATTATGGACCAACTTTGTTCAGAACTATCTTATTTTTGATTTATATAAATGATATAACTATCAATGATGAAGTGATATAAAATGGAAAATATATTTTCCATCACAATGATAAATTTCTCAAAAACTAATGAATTTTATGAACAACTAAATGAAGGTAGTTATTTATACTTGATAGAAGATATTTCCTTTTTTATAGGTGCATAACATGTTTTCTATTATAATTCATCTATTTTTGTTTTTGAGAAATCTTTCCTATGATGGTTTTTACTGTGGATTCTATTATATTTGTTTTCATAAAAGGATAATAATGTCTTATCCTGTTATCACATGGTAAACAATATTTCTCCCAGTTCTATTAATTTTGTAAAATAATTTAATTTTAAATAAAATATTCATAAAATAGAAAGAATACTAACATATAATAGAAAAACTAAAAATTATTTCAAAAAACCATATCACTTCTCCCCTAATGAATGATGACTCGTCTATTACAATTACATCCAAATGAATGATCATATAATCCTAAAGATTATATTTAATAATCAAATCATGTAGTTATAAATATAAAAATATTCTCCACAAATAACAATTTTACTGATTCACTTTCTATGCATGGGTTTCATATCTATGATAATCATTCAATATATATATATATACAAAACCATGAATATTTTAAAAAATATCTTCGTTTTGTTTAAAATTTAGTCACTTGTGTCTCACAAAGGGTATATATAGACATAAAATAAAGATTTCTTAAGAATTATTAACCATTAATGGTATCAAAAATGATTAAAATATACTCATATGATATCTTCCATTTATTTAATATTACCTAAACACAACTATTATACCAATTTAGATTTAGTGAGACCTAGTCTCCCATATCTGATGAGAAAAACAAAAATATTTATATACTAATATTTATAGAATGTATAGGGTACTAATTTTTAACATCCATAATTACAACATAGAAAAACATATTGAGTAACCTAAATTCCCAGGAAATATTTATGTTTTTAGTTTTATTTGAAGTAGTAGTAAATAATTTACGAAAAAACTAATTTCATTACCATTAAATAGTTATTTTTTCAATTATACCAAAATATATTTTTTTATTATAATTATTCATCATATACTAAAACATTCACTACTCATAACATTCTTCCAAACATTACTTACGTAATATAATTAATTATTACCTGGGGAAATGAAAAAATTATAATGGTGATTGCAAATCGTTGGTAAGGTTAAACATAAGTATTATCAATTGAAAATCATTAGTGATAATAAAATGATATTATGGGAATGAAAATGATCAAGAATTATAAATCATAATACAAAAACCCATAGATAATAAAGCATTATTTATTTATTAAGGCATTATCATGATAAAAATCATGATCCACAGGTTTGTAGGATCTGCAATAATTAATAACTAAATTTGAAATCATGTTATTAACATATGATAAAATTTTATAGAATAAATATAATTATAGAAAATCATAAAATTATAAAAATAACCATCTACGACCATTTCCAATAAAAAATTGTGAGCATAACTACCCCTATCATTTCCACTCACTAATATATTAATATCATTAACTATTATCTTGTCCATCTAACAAACATGTAAACATATCAAACCACATTTTGGTTTATTAATAAACAACATTGTAAAAGGAGATATAAAACATAACCCATTACATTGAAGGGACATATTGGACGTATCAATAACATAATAATAACTCATTTGTATATATTAGAAAAAATTAAGAATATTCATCATTCTTTCATTGTTTAATTAACAAGTGTGAATGAAATTTGATTCAGGAATCATCATTAAAACAACATCATCAAATATATATATAGTGGAATTAATTGGATTTTATTCATTCATCTTCATAATTTATTCCATGTTCACGGAATGTTTAATAATTACACATATATCTGATTTAAAAGAGGTATAACTATATAAAGGTGAATAAAATTGATAGGAAATTGGAATTTTATTCAATATATAATTTTTTTGGAATGGAAAATCACAATTAAATTTTTGTAGTATAACAACATCACATAAAAATTCAAAAAATGGGTAGATGAGAGAGAATGTTTTATTAAAAAATTTAGATATCAATTCTTATGTATGGGTTATATGGAATAAATATCCCATAATTATGTAATTAATATAAAATACATAGGTTAATGAATAAAATAGAATAAAGTAGAGAAAGGAAAATATCACTTACTTGATTGAATGAGTCCAAATGCATGGAAAGATAGTTTTGAGAGAATGGGTGAGACATAAAAGGATTATTGAGAGGGTAGGATGTAGTTAGGATGTTCTAAAAGATTTTTATTGATGATAATTGGGATTATGGGTTAGTTTATATTGAAAATGGGGGAATATCTTAATTTTATTGGTTTTGGACTATAGATAATAAAATAATCCAATCCACAAACCACACTAGGGTTTTTTGGATGGATTAATCCAAATTAAAGTTTTTATAATTATTTTGTAAAGCCATATGTGGATCATAATAAAATAATTCCCATGATTATGTGGAGTCGAGCAGCACTTTTAAATTAATTATTTGAAACCCTTAAATATAGTAATTTTTTTGGAGGATTCATAATATATTTATAAAAATAAAAAAATAAAAATAAAATAAGATTGTGTTTAATTTAAAACAAATATTTGGTCATAGATACCCATTATATTATTTATTACACTACATTTTGGTCATCATGAAGTCGTAATACACATATTTTATTTAAACAACATTTATGTTTTATCTAAAAATTAATATAACACATAATATTATGAAAAATTTTCCATTGAATAAATTCCTCATTCTATTTCCAAAAATAATTATTAATTTAAATAAATAGTTTTCTTAATATTTTTGTTATCTCTATTAAAGTATTAATCGACATTCATGGAGAAACGCTGGGTGTTATGACATAAATGTTTTTTTGACACATATAAAATTACACGTGACATGATAATATTTATATTATAATTAATAATGAAAATTTATAATTTAATAATATTATTTCATTGAAATAATACTGAATTAAAAAATAAATTAATTTTTTAAAATAAATTCCTGAATTGAATTTGAATATTATCATAAAATATAATTTGTGTTTTATTGTTTCAAAATAAAATTCATTTATATTGTTAAAAAATTGTATGTAAATATATTAATTATTGTATGAAAATAATATAAATACTCATAATTATCAGGTATTGATACATATCCATTAAATAAACTAGAAAATGTTGCACATGTATGTATCAGAATGGTTAGAAATTCATGGGATGGTTTGACATTCACGGTTTTGGTAGTATATATTTATAAACATGAACTACTCGTATAAATGGTATTGATCATGCTTATGTTTTTGGATCTCAGTTTTTACATGGACAATGGAAAAACATAGTGATTATATCTCTCTTTGAATCTCCAAGAAAATGGATTCCTAGGGTATAAACCTAGTGTTTATGGTCATCAATTCCATTGTCAGTGTCATCAAGATTTGTTAAAACCCAATATTTAAACTAAAAATGTGATTACAATTGAAAGAAAATATTATAAATAGTAAAAATACCTATTTTATTTTTAATTCCAATTGGATATAAGAAAAAAAAAATTTTATTATTTTTTATAAACATATTATATAATAATACATGTACTAAAATCAAAAGGGGGTTTATTTATAATTGTTCATGGAGTTCAAATCTTTACACTACAGAAAGATCGCCTAAAAATTTTCATTTCCAACAAACAAATCAAGGAGGGTAACTCTACATTATCATATAATCTATATACCGTGTTTTATCTTCATACTTGTGGTTTCTCTAAATAACATTATCTAGGTGCGTATTCTTATTTAGTATAAATCTGTCTCTATGATCTGTGGCCTTCAATGGATGCACCTCATATGGGAGATCATTCTTCAATGGTACAACCTATGGATTGAGTACGTGTGATGGGATTGGTATTTACATTCTCAAGATGGATATATGGAATACATCATGTCCTTAATATAGGTTGGGTTGGAGTGCAACTTAGTATTCCACTACTCTGATGAAATCATGGATCTTAATTTGGCTGATGTGTCATAGACTAAAAATACTTGTATTCCCAATTCTCACCACATTTTTCTATATAGATATGTTGAGGAATACCATATCAACATCGCCAAAATCTACATCTCTTAAATCATTGTATATATAGCTCTTCTATCGACTCTGGGTAGCCTTGATGTTTTATTGAAAATTATCAACCTTTCCACCATTTCCGAGACTATTTGAGTACCTAGCAGCTATCATTCCCTATATTAATCTCAAAATGAAGGTGCTCAACAAGTATTCCTGTAAATGGATTAATATTTGTCTATTTGGATGTTTTAGTGGAATCTTTTATTGTATGAGTACTCGATAAGAGGCAGATGTTGGTCTCATCCTACCATTATATCCATTGAACATGATCTTGGAATATCATCTAATGTCTGAATAGTCTACCCAGACATTCAATCAATATGAGCATGATAGGTTGTACTAGATTTTATATCAGTGATTAGAGAATTTTAGATATTTTTCTTGAACATGGAGGTGATTCTCGGATATTGATCAGATAAAGTTGATTGTGGTACTAAAACAAGTATTACTACCTCTCTAATGGTTGTATGTGCATGTAGATCTAGTGGTAAATCCACTTGATTTTAAATAATGTATGATTTTTTGTAATATGATCCACAAAAAACCATATAGAATTTCATCCACTGTATGTTTTAAATGATTTGGCGAAAAAAAATTAAACAGTACTGTTTTTCTATTTCTATATTGGCATGGGTAATGGTTGTTTCATCCCCATATAATTAATTATTTCAACCTTAACTATCAAACATACTAGGAACTTTTATGTATATTTGGTGATATCCATCATTATATTTTCAAAAAAATAGTATTTTATGGAGATCATGATATATATTCACGCATTCGAGATGGATTGAGAAGGTCAATCTATGGTAATAATCCAATAGCACATTCATTAGCACATGAAATTATGTTACACATATTCATGTCACAAATATTACAACTCCTTCATCATTAACCACAAACTATGAGGATTTCTCTTTTATTATTGTTCATATATTCCTCTTAGTTCCCACATCATCACAATTTTCTTCATTTAGCTTTTCCAAAAGTTTCAGGTGATCAATCAATTGTGAACAGATTGATGATGTTCATTTCATTTTGATTCCCATGACTATCCTTCCCAAATCAGTGAATATCAAATCCCTCTCAATTAACATAAATGATAGATCTGATGATTCCTTCATACATATTGCATCATCCACATTATTTTCTGCACTAGGATGGCTGTGGATTGAGAATTCAATGTCTTGATCAACTCCAATGATATTCTTTTTCAAATTTTCATCTCATTATATATTAATATAAACTTGAGGATTTTATGATCCGTATATATTACACATTTCTCAAAAAATATTTAATGCTTCAACATTTTTAAAGTGATGATCCCAGCAGAGAACTGCAGATCATTAATTTGGTAGTTCTATCTAGGAACTTTTATCAGCCTTGAATAATATGCTATGACATTATCCTAATATATTAACCCAGATCACAATCCCTTCTTCAAATAATCACTAAATACTATGAAATGTTTCCCACTTCATTGTAAATTGATCACATTAGTAGTTATAAGAATCCTATTCATCTACATGAATCCCTTTTCACATTGATCATTCAAGGAATACATTAGTCCAATCATAATTATCATAGTTAGAGGGTTTAAAAATAATGATAAGTTTCTTACAAAACAATGACATCACCTATCTAATCCAATTAAACTTCCAATATTTGTCCCATATGTGGCCTTTCACATCCTTCAATTTCCCTTTTCGTTAAAGGGTCAACAAATAAAACATTATTTGAGATGATATTCCCTATGAAAGTGAATTAATACTATTATAAATAACATTTTTTGTACTTGGAATAATAATTATCTTTTAATAAGGTTTTTATCATAGTATTTTGATACTCCTAATAATACTCTATGGTTTTGGAGTATATTAAAATATAATATTCATGGAATTCAATAAATTTGTTGATATTCTATATATAGACACTACTCATCAAATTCATGAATATTTTGGGTGCATTAGTGTGTATGAATGTGATTTCAATGAACTCATAGTTTCCATATCATGATTGAAAATAATTCATGGTGATCTCCTCCTTTTTAACCCTGACATGGTAATATCCCGATAGTAAAATCACATTTAATAATTATTATCCACCAAAAAAGATATTTAAAAAGTCATAAACATGATCTTGATGAGATCATGTTAATCAATGGAAAAGATAATTGACCCATCATTCTAGATGAAGGGGATTGGTTCCCCCGATGGTGAAGCTCATGGGAATACGAACACATTATGTATATTCTATTGTAGTTTTTTCCTTAGATCGTCAATTTCTACAACATTCATTCAATTTGGAGCCTTGGAAAATGTTAATTCCCAATGTATTATATTGATTCAAAATTCAACCTCTCATCTAGGAGTAAATCATGGAAATTCTTCTACAAACACATCAGTGTATTCCATCAAAATTGTCATTTCTTCAAATATGGTTCTATCCTTAGACTCATTGATTTGAATTTGGTACACATTTTCATAGGGAAATAATATCCATTATGTTGATGTTGGTGCTAAATATGATTCATCCACCTCCTTGAAATTGTACATAATTAGGTGGTGATTCACAATAAGGAGAGTGGCTTCCTTCTTGCAAAATTTTATGTTGGCTATAAATATTGAAATCCAATCCATTCTTATAATTTCGTCAAATTCCACCAAAGGGAGTATAACAATGTCCTCTAAGAATTTTATCCAATAAATTGTGAAAGGGTATGAGTTATATTATCAATATTCAATAATGTCCCCATTGGATGTTTATAATTATAACACCACTTTGATTCTTTATGGTGGGGTGTGAATAGTTTTACTAATCATTTTATGATATAGATTAATGCGTAGGAAAAGAATAAAAAAAATTAAATTCTATATCCTTGAATGAATAACTTGAGTACATATCACCCCATCATTGTTATGATCCACCTTAGTGGTTGTGATAGAAAAATATCACCCCTGATTCCTTGGATGTTGTTATTTGTCTTATAAATCATTGGCTTAGTCATTGGTTTGAAAATCTTCCTGGTTATGTGATGTTTAATTGATGAAAAATTTTGTGATGGTTTATGGTATAATTCCTTCACTCTACTACATTACTGGTATTATCATATCAAAAAATTTATAGCTTCGATTCCATCATTCTTGCACCAAATTAATTTCATCACCCCCCTTAGACAAATATTAGAGTTCTTATTTCTTTAACTTTGACAAATGGTAAGTTTTAATTTCAGGACAACGTTTGATTTCTCTATCGGATTTCTAGAATTAAACTCTATGTTATTCTTATTATCACATTTTACCTTATGATTCTGTGATATAAAATTATAATTTTAGGGATCATTAGATAATTTTCTCATAGATATCAGTGTCTTGTATCACCATGACACATCATTTACTATTTTTTATCACAGTAAACAATAAGTAAACCTTAAATATGAGGGTAGATAAAAACCCTGAGGCATATCACAAAAGTATGGAAATGATTTTTGTATATTCCCTAATAAACTAATGATCATTTTGTAGGATGGAATTGAAATATCATTCCATTTTATGTCGGAGGGTGTGAGGAAAGTATATATTGAAAACATTTATCAGAATTCCTCTAACTCCATAACTTTGATCACATCTCCAGCATTCCTATTCTTGATCAATGCCATCCACATACATGATTCTACCACCATGATATTAATACGCAATATGATCATTAATTATCAGAACATTGATGGCTAGAGAAACTCTTCTCAATTGAGATGATATATTTTTCTGATATTAAGGGATTGGATGTTCAATAGAAATTTTGGGGCCATTGTGGCATAAAGCTCTGTATTGTAGCTTCTTCTTTCTTTTGGAGATTTGGAGGCTTCTCTAGATCCATGTTTCTCTTTAGAAATTGAGTTATCTGAGAGATTATCATCAGGAATTTTTCTATTCCTTCTTTGATCCAGTTGAGAATTTTATTGGGGAAATCATCAAACTACATTTCACATGGATTATTAACCCGTTACCTCATATTTTTTTCCATTGTGTAGATTTAAAAGGAAATATAGGGATAAGTAATTTTGAACTACTAAACACATAAAAGGGGAATCCAATGACATTAATGGGATAACATAAACATTAAATATATTTTCTTATCATATTAATTTCAAGGAATCTATATATATTATCAATGATATATTTCTCAACATATATACTTATAGAAAAAATTTCCCTTAATAATAGCTCATAATGAACTTATGAATTTACCAAAGATTATCCCTCAAGAGTGTCAAACCAGATGCGTGGTAAGGCTTATTGTTGTGAACAAGGTAAAACTGAGTAAATCATGGAACACCAATTTTTAGTTCTTAACCCTAGATATAACTATTCCAGAACCACGTCTACTTGTAGCATCTTAATAGTGATGAATTTTCTTCATAAACCACTAAATCTATAGCTACCAAAAATTTATGTCTGTTTTCTAACACTTAGACTTATCCATAATGCATTCTCTAGAGTTTTATAATAATAGTCCTAAAAATTACTATGCATTTACTTTGATATCATATATATATATATAATGATCATTATTACAATATAATACATGATTAATTTCATAAAATTACTCATAATACAACCTTAGATGTTGAAAATAAATTTTATTTATTAACTAGGTAAAAATCCTAACATTTTGAACCTGGGAAACTACCATTATATTGAAAAAATCCTTAACATGTTTCTAAAATTCGACGGATTATAAAACTGCAGGGATAACTTGGGGGAAAAGATATGAATGGTGTGAGAAATAAATCACATTAAGGGAATAAGCATATCATATGGTGATAAATGTTAGATAATAGCCATATAAACAATGAATAAAAAGAGTAGGAATCATAAAAATGAATAATGAGAAATGATATATCATGATAATTATAATGTAGGATATGTGGTAGAATCCTACAAAATTTAAAAATAAAAATCGGTTATGGCTATATAAAAAGAAATCCCAACAATCAATGTCCCATAATGAGATTAGATTCACTCAAATTTCTTGTTTGACATCTCATGTGACTAAAAATTACCCAATTCATTTGAGATCACTATAATTTTGGGTGAACCCTTCAAATTAATTTTATTGTCAAGAATAAATGTTCCACAGAGATCATAAATCACATATTTTTTCATTATTATATTTTTTTTATAATCATGTAGTGAGGGATATAGACAGATAAGTCCCATGTCAATGAGATTTAATTTTATAGTGGTCAATACCATGGTTTAGAAATAGGTCTGGAATTCAACACAGAATTTTTTTTGGCATAGAAAATTCATATGAAATTTTTATATCATAATATCATTACATATAAATTAATAATATGGGTCAATGAGGGAAGAATGAGCCTCTCATAATTTTGAAATAAATTTGACTGTATGGTTTATATGGAGTGACATATCCCATCATAATTTAATGGTGATGAAATCAAAAAGGAAATTAAGATACTTGAATAATGTGGAGAAATAAAAGGATCCATTTCACGAGGGTGTGACTCCAAATACTAGGAAGAATATTTTTGAGGGAATGAGGGAATCTTGAGTTGATTTTAGATAGGGTATTCCTGAGTAACTAAATGATCCAATAATTTTTAATTATGATAAATGAGAACTTGGGTGACTTTATATAGGAAACAAGGGGGTTTAATTACTATGAATGTTTTGGACTCTATATAATAAAATATTGAAAACATAAACATTCCCATGGATTTTTTGTATGGGTTTTTCCATGTGGGGGTGGTTATCATTATTTTATAATTACATTTTCTTAGAATATAAATAATAATTCATTTTCTTATGTGTAGGTGTGTCACACTATTAATATTTTTTTTAAATTTTAAAATATATAAATGACATTGGAGGATTCATATTAGCATTAAAAAAATTAATAATATAAACCTAAAATCATATAATTTTAAATTTAAAACATATATTTGGCCGTGGATACACTTTATAGTATTTATTTCATCACTTTTGGCCCATTATGATGTCAAATATAAAAATTATATATATATGACATTTAATTTTTACGTCAAAATTCATATATCTCATAAAATTATTAAAAAATTACCATTGAATAATTTCAACAATATAGTTTCCAAAATATTAGTTCATTTTTCTAAATAATTTTATAAATATGTTAATTTTCATTTTTGAAATAGTAGACATCATTTATTGAGAAATTTGGGGTTTTTTGGAAAGAAATTTTTTTAACCCTAATAAAAATTACATTTGAATTCATAAAATTTATATAAACACATATATTGAATTAATATTATTTAATAATATAATATTATTAATATGTTACTAATTTTAAAAGAAAATTTATTTATGAAAATAAATTCATTAACTGAATTTGAATATTACCCAAAAATTCAATATGTGGTTTGTGGTATCAAAAATAAAATCATTTATGTTGTTATGAAAATCAGACATGTATATATTAATTATTTTTTAAAAAAAATTACATAATAAAAATTATTGTATCATGATACATACCCCTTTTATAATGCAGAAAATTTCCTAAGTGCAATGTGCCCATTCAGAGAATTTCAAGGTTGGTTTGGCATAAATTGATGGGTCCTAATTTTGAAAGGATTAAACATGCCTCATAGACAGTTTCTCTTAGGCTTAAGTTGTTAGATCACATATTGGGATTGGTCATGAAAAAATATCAGTGATTCTATCTCCCCCAAGAGGTCTGATAATTGGGATTCATCGTGTATGATCCTACTGGATGAGGCCACAACTTCCATTTTCGGTGTTAATTGGATTTTTATTATCCTATATTTATAACAACCACGTGGTGAAAATTAAACCAATATATTATCAATGGTAAATATCATTAATGTTTATTTATGTCGAATTATATATAATGAATAAAAATAAATGCATTTATTTTCTAGAACCTTTTTATAGAATAATTCATTTTATTAAGTCAAAAAATTGGAATTTAGTTTATAATATTTGGGGTTATAACATATTCTAGTTGTTGAATATTCTTATAGATTATCTATAACTTATATAATAATGAGAAAATACATGACATCAGATGTCTAAAACACAACATCAAGGCTATGAAAAACAGACCACACATAAATGGGTAACACAAAACCCAAAACCGAATATAGTTTTTATCTTGAGATCTATTGATGAATCGAGGAGATATAGTCAGATCCAACTAACACTTACTATGTATAAAACATTTCTGACAATAATAAATAATAAAACATTAATAAACATTCCAAAAAAAATCAATTATCATATTTATTGGATGAACTAGTCAAAAAAATAGCATTGCAACCCTAGTAGAAAAAGAAACTGGATGAATGGTATTATTATAGTACATATTCTAAAAAATATTCAACAAATTATGATATCAATGTTGAGTATAAAATAAAGTATATGTTTTCTATGTTCTTGAGTAAAATATTCCTTAAACATTACAATATTTCTAATACCACTTTCAAACACTTGAATTATAAGACCAATGATGGAATAACAATAAATGAATCTTATGATATCATGAGAATAAGGATATTAATGATATAAAATTTAAAAGGAGAAATTTATACATCCCATAAAAAAACACAGGTGTATACCATCATAATATGACTCAATGAGAGGGAAATGATACAATGTCCCATAAAATAATAATATCAATAATCGAACGGATCAATTGTGAATTTTCACTATAAATCAACATAAAAATTGGTAATACAATATAATATAATCCATGTTAATTTCTCACATATCCGTATCATGTCATACTCAATTAAATATATGATTATCCTATTTAATGAAAATAGAGATAACAAATCACTTACAAATTATTATTAGTGGAATTATATTCCCTATAAAAGTAATATTTTGAAATTAAATATTAATTAACATGAATATATGGAATATTAATGATATTTTATATCAAATGGATGTATAAATACACCACATTCATGAATGAAGTGGTAAATAAGTTTTATTTCTCAAAAATTTAAAATTGAAATGAGAAATCCCTTACCTTGTGCTTTTATTTATTTTAACATGATTTAACCTACTATATATTTATTTAGAACATTTTTTTAATTTATAAATATCCATATTCATATTTATTATATCATATATTATCTTTTTGTATGATATTATAAACCATTTTATTAACATCCATTCATTATTTTGACTATTTTTAGTGTCAATTTCCTGTTTTTTTAGTATGTTTTAACTTGTTACAGGTTCTTCATATTAATTAAAACATGATTTAATAATATATAGATTTAAAACCCTTATTAATTATCATATAAAATCCATATATATGTATTTTAAATAATAAATAATATTTTTGATATAGTAAATTTAATAAACCATTCATGGAGACACTAGGTTGAATGTACGCATAAACACTACTTCCATTCCTATGTAATATTTATAGAAATGAAATGAAAAGTAAAGATATGTAAATTCTAATTCTAAAATTATATTTCATGAATATTTTCAAATATTTTTGTTAAAACCTATATTAATATATACCTTTTCATGTGTGAACGAATCACATCACTTTGAGAAGGTGGTAGTCCTCACGTCCACAAATGATGTTATCATATTCCCATAAAATAGAAATAATGTGTTATATAAGAATTAATGGAATATAAAAATACTTATAATTATTATATATATCATATAAGAACTATAACACCATCATTATTCCATCCTTTAATGTTAGTAATGGAATAATGAAGAACATTATATTGGATGTTGTGGTCTTTCTTACATGCGAATGATAATGGTGTATCCCATTAGATGGAGGCGTACTGATGTTTAAGAAGAAATCACTGAATAAAAACATTAACGTTTATTTAGGATACATATTTTATTATATAATAATGATATAAAAGGAATCAATGGGTTTTAATAATTAGTGAATCAAAAGTGAGCATTCAAAAATATTACCTATTATTCAGGTAACTCGTTTAGGTTTATACAAAACGAAATCCTTTCTTGCATTTTATCCCTAATACAGGCTTAAATTTTTAGTTGTAGGACGTTGAGAGGTAATTTGGGTTGAGTATTGATGATCTATAAGGGTAAATGTAGTGTGAGGATGTGAGGTAAGTTGTTCAATTTTATAAATGTGGTAAGCGGCACAATTGGAATCTCTAAAAATATTAAATTAATATAAATTAATACTCTATTTAAAATGGCACTAAAGTTGAGTTATTTAATACATACTATGAGAATGGTTCTAAATCCACTAAAATAATAATTTTTTGATTAGTTTAGTTCACCTTTAAAGACTTGTCATTTTTCATTATCACTTATTTAATCTCATTAAGTCTTATTGTGACAACACATGTTTTTACTCATTATGGGTTAATATTGTTTCTATAAAATGAAAAATGAACAATTAATGGATCCATGCTAAATTTTTTCACTGAAAAATTAATTGGGCTTAAATTTATATATTTATGAATTTTATATCATTTAAAAAATATTATTTCTTTTTAAATATTATTATTGTTAATTGAGCATAATTTTTTGTTTGAATGTTGAAAAAATTTCCATAAGGAAGATAATAAAGAAAAATACTCTTAATGAACCCCTAATATTTCAATTACATCCAAAAAATAAATTATTCCCTTAATTATTTTAAATTATATTTATTTTAATAATTTTTATATAATTCATTTGATATTTCCATTAATTATACAATTATAACATCATCATTGTACATAAATTTAATTTATTTAGTTATTCCCTAAAATGAGAAATAATTTATAATTAGGAAGGAATGTATATTTATTTCAAACGAAAAATTGTATAATTTATCTTCTTTGTTACCTAATGTTATAAATGATATGGATATTTTAAAATATGGGTATGAAATCATTGACTATTTTTTGAAATAAAATATAATAAATGCTATAATCTTTTCCAAGTGGCTTCTAAAGGGTATAATTTATTCACATTGATTATTTCTATAAAATATAACTCATAAAAAGAGTGTTTGAAAATTATTAGGGTAATTTAATAATATTGATAATATCTTCTTTCCCTTAATTACTCGATTTCACTTTGACCAAGTTAATAAGAAAAATTTCTACAGTTCCTATTCACAATTTACAAGAATAAAGGAAACAAATTGACACAATTTTTACCCACTAATTCCAAACATGTAATCCATTTTTAAATATACAAGTCTCAACATTTTCACTAATATTATTTAAATTAATCACATTGAAAGAATGATAAATTGTTTTTTTAAGAGAGAATGTTGAAAACATTGAAATGATTTTGTAAACAAATTTAACAAAACCAATTCTACAAAATAGTAAATTGGATTGAAAAATATAAAATTTATCATATTATAATTTAATACCAATTGATAATATAATTTATCGTTATAAATTATAATGTGAAAATACTTTTTCTATTAAAATTTTTTATTTTTCACTATTTATCAAAATTTGAAATTACTAAGAATAATACACATAATTCAATCAATGTAACTATTTATATTATTAATTAAATGAACAAATTTATTTAATCAAATAATGTTCTCAATTTTTTCATAATAAATATTAAAAATAAGCGTTCCATCAAAAGGATGTAAAAATAATTTTTATAATAAAAATATTTTAGGCCTAAAATTTGGATTTTTTTCTTATATCATGTATATGAAACGAACATGGTGAATGATAAATATATTATTTAATATATTACAAATATTATTATTAATATAATCCAACATTTTTATTTATTTTATTTTGGTGGAATAAACCACACATGTACACGTTTGAATAGTTTTTTTAAAAAAACACTTACTTTATATTAAATTCAGTTATTATTTATTTATAATTAGTTTATTTGAATATAAAATCCATAATAAATTTTCATAAGCTAGTAAATCATATTCATGTACACCAATTTATCAGTTCATATATAATTTCATTTTGAATAATAATATAAATAGTATATTGTGGTTTGTTAAAATTCATTGTTCCATTCAATGTTGTCTATAAAAGAAATTATGTCCATAAAGATACACACCAATAAATCATTATGTGTAATATTATACCCTACTTCAATAAATTCCATCATCAAAATTTTTGAATTCGGGCTTTGTAACTATGGTTTTACTATTCAAAATACGATTATTGAAATACCACATTGGAATGAATGTCGATAAAACATCTATATTAAAAACAATAAATACTTTTACGAAGGTCACCTGAGATAACACATACATGTTTTAGATGTATGAAAACATATACATGGTATAGAAAACTAATTATCATGTTCATATGGAGAGGGATAGGGAACATGGTCATTAGAAATATACAAAAAAACCATAACTCTTTTATGGGTTAAAATACCATTGATTTCTTAGTCAGAAAACTAAACTGATAACATTTTTATTCATAATAATATTCCAAAAATTTTAGAATTCATTTACATTGAGACTAAGAACATATGTAAACAATATTACATAAAATTTATAGTTTTATCCATTAATCAAATTTCATGACATAGTCATCTTTTTCTCCAAACGATGAGTACTTAAGATCAATATTTTATCCTAGAATAATTTGATTCCACTTCTGTGGATACCCAAATCGGTAAATGTATAACTATATATTACTCATATATTTATACATAAATAAAAACCAAAATGGTTCTGATAAGATATGATAATTACACAAAATAAAAATTAATTTATAAAATTCAATAGTATTACCAAAAGATCCACATAGAACATTCGGTAGTCAACTATATATCCAAAAAATATATTCTACACTATGATTGAAACCCAAAAATAAAACGGATTTTATCATAGAGTCTTGAAAATAACATCAATCACTCATAATTTATTATAACAAACATTTAATTTCAAAAATACCTTATTCTGTATGATTTTCAAACCATAACCTGAATCAACAGAAGTGAAAATAATATCATATTTTACTCCAAAATACAATTTTACATTTATTCCCAGTAATATTGTATTAACCTTATTCTTTTCTAATTTCCATCACATTTAATATCTTCCAAAATAACATTATTCATATAATCACTAAATCTATTTCCAATTCTTAGGATATCTATTTAATATAAACTATTTTCCTCAAATAAAAATAACCTCTATCCATTATATATTTTAACTACAAAATTTCATAATAACCCAGACATAAAATAGGTTAGTGGTCGGAATGGCACCCATATTGCTCTTCTTTTATAGGTTCAAACCCCAAGGCCTTTCCAGATGCACAAGGTTGTCACCCGGACTATGATTTTCCACCCAACCTATGGGTTGCCCATTTTATAAAATTATATTAATATTATCCAAAAAATGGATAATCATAAAAAAAACCTATATATATTAAACATAAATGAAATGTTTTAACAAAAAAATATTTATCATACATTTCATTTTGTATTTCTATGAATATAATAAACCATAATTACCTTAAATTCAAATAACAAATAAACCCTATCAGTTATCCATATATTTAATCATATGTGTAAAAATTTAAATGCATTATTCTTTAAATAAATCTTGTCACACATTCTAACCCAATGGGTTTTCCCCTAAACTATGTATTCAAAAATATAGTTCCTACAGTTTTTAATAATATTTC
Organism: Viscum album; assembly: GCA_963277665.1. NCBI lineage: Eukaryota > Viridiplantae > Streptophyta > Magnoliopsida > Santalales > Viscaceae > Viscum > Viscum album. The sequence goes on from OY728156.1 coordinate 700,705,802, forward strand.
TCTTATACCAACTTTAATAGCCTAGACAAAGGTAGCTAAATTTAATATCCTTACAATATTAAATTTTTCTAAGATACTATTTATCACATCCTAAAGGACTGAATAGTTTAGTATTATATAAAAACTAGATATATATTTGAAATTGATATTAAATTTTAAATATAATATAAAACACGTGTTTTCTTTGAGAACACCCATATTCCCTACACAGTGACCGAACATAACATTCATAACATACTTCATGGAATCCTAGGGAAATATGAAAAAAAGGGGTGAGATAAAAATTCTCATTAATGGTTAAATAATGTGGATGAAATAATGAACCAATGAGTATCATCATAATGGAAAGGAAAATTACTACAAACACATGTAATTTAATCAATAACATGAGAAAAATCTGGGTTGAATAAAATATAATCAAATATTTCCATATATATAATCACATGGAAATAAAAAATTACATTGTATAATATACTAGTTGAATAGTCACATGTAATATTGATATCTAATCCCGTAATGATGAAATGAAAAATTACAAATGTCTAAAACTCATCGACAGGGTTTCACTAATACACCATGTTTAAATGGGTAATACATAATAAAAAACCTAAAATATTTTGTCTCATGAGACATATCAATGAATATGGGGGATTTAGTGGCCCTTCCCATTGCATACTATGTCCAACACATTGGTCACAAGAAAAAATAATAAAACTATATCAATATTCCTTAACAAAAAAATTAACTATTTGTTTTAGGAGAAGTAGTCATAAATATATTAATACATCAATAATAAATAAATGGAATATGGTTGATGGTATTATTAGATTACATCAATAAACAATGATTCAAAAAATAAGGTTTTAACATATAAATATTCTTTAAATGATATCAATGAAATGATAATGAGGAAAATATTCATTAATCATTCCAATGTGTCTGATGAAACATTGAAACGATTGAATTTTAATCCCATTGAAGTAATAACATTAAATTAATCTTATAATATCTTGATAATAAAAAGATCTATGATATATTTTGTTAAAGGATAAATATATATACCACATAAAAAAAGATATGTGTATAATATCAAAATAAGGTTTAATGAATCGATATTTAGACAATGTCCCTTAAAAAAATTCTATCATTAATCAAATGGATTTATTATATTTATTTTTTATAAATATACATTAAAAATTGGATAAATAAAATGAGAAACTCGAAATTAATTTCCCACATAGCATTTTCATGAAATAATTTGTGAGATTGATGTTTAACCCAATGAATAAAAATTTAGTTAATAAATATCCTACCAATTGTAAGCAATGGAATCATATGCCCCATAAAAGTTATATATATAAAAATAATAATTAAATACAATTAATATAATATTATTTTTAATATATTTTATCATAGGTCAGTATAGATAAACCAAAATCGATAAATAAGTTCTGAATAAGGTAAATATCTCATAGAAGTAAAATTGAGATAAGAAGGGACCTTATGTTTAGATTTTCTTTAGATGAACTAGTTTTAACATCTAGTATATTTTTTTAAATAATATTATAAATTTATACTACAACCATATTCATATTAACAATATCATATATTATTTTTTTATAAAATATTATTTTTTTTTAAAATATTTCATTATTTTCTATATTTTAGGTGTCAATTGCCTGTTTTTTCTGGAATGTTTTAACATGTTAATTGTTGTTCCAATTAATAAGATAATTATTTAATCATCTCAAGAATTAAAATCAAGATTTAGATATCATATATATCCAGTATATATGTATTTGTAATAACCCATAATATTTTGTGTTTTGAAACAAAATGCACCATTCATAGAGACAATGGGTTGTACGTATACACGAAGTCAACAATATTTTTTAAAATATTTATAATAATAATAATTTAATTATAGATATTAATATTATAATTTATCTAAAAATTTTATTTCAAATATTTAAAAAAATAAAACCATTCTCATTAATTCCACTTAAAATGTGAAAGTATCATATCATTTTGAGAATAAGGTAGTCCACACGTCGACAAACGGTGTTACCATATTCCAAAAAATTCGAATGCATGAGTTATATATGAATTTAAAAAGAATAAAGAAATTATAAAATTAATCTATATAATATAAAAACTATATATATATATAAATATAATTATTCAATCTTTTAATGGTGGTAGTTGATTAACAAATTACATCAGTTCCTAACATAGTAGTCTGTTGTACACAACAATGATGAATGTGAATACCTTTTTATGGTTGTGTGCTGAAGAATTGGTCAAATTCCTAGAATAAATTAATAATGAATATTTAGAATAAATATTTTATTATATATTAATTATATAAATGTAATCAAATGGTTGGATTAGTTAATGAATCAAAAGTGATCAATTGAAAAAATTAACTCTTATCCGAGTAACTCATTTTGGGTTATAAAAAACTAATTCTGTCGTTGGATTTCATTCAATGTGATTATTCTATTATAAGGTTAGGGGTGTTGGGAGCATATTTGGGTAGGTTTTGGATAAGATATATGGTTCAACACAGATATGGTATGTGATATAGGATGTTCTCTTCTATAATTAAGGTATGGGGCATTTTTTGATACTCGAAAAATATTAAATTAATATAAATTAATTTTCGATTTTAAACGGAACCAAATTGCGTAATTTAAAATCTATGATCATTATGGGTCTAAATAATCTCATAAAATAATATTCAGAATTTATTTGGTCACATTCTTACTGTTATCGTTTTACTTTAACCCTGTTTTAATCACTTTAACTCATACCATGACAACATTTGTTTTTACTCATTAAGGGCTAATATATTGATGATAAAAATAACGAAGAACAATAAATGAATAATTTACTAAATTTAAATCTATATAAAAATTATTTGGTGTGGTTTAATATTATTTTTAAAATGTATATCATTTTCAAAAAAATTATTTTAAAATACTGTAAATGTAAAAATTGATAGTATTCATTTGTATTACTTTTAAAAAAATATAATTTCATAATATAACATTGAAAAAAGAAAATAATTCATCCTAAATATATAAAGGTATTCCATAAAATTATTATTTAAAATAAATTATATAAAATTATGTTTTTTTTATTTTTTTTAAATAATTTATTTGATACTTCAATTAATAAAAGAATTATTGCATCATTGTTATACAAGAATTCAATTTAATAAATAATTTTGTAAAAAATTTATTATTATGAAGACAGTTATTGTATATTTCAAATGAATATTTATATTGTAATTTATCTTCTGTATACAACTACATTAAATATGATCTAGTAATTAAAAATGTGAGTATGAAATTTATGAAATTTCTTTAAAAAATATATAGTCAATGTCATAGTATAATCCAAGTGGCTTCCAAAGGATACAATTTTGGTACTAGGATTATATTATTAGAAAAATAGTTATAAAATGAAATATGGACATCATTAAGGTTAATTTAACATTACTTATAATATTATGTATACCCTTAATTACATGATCTACCTTTAACAGTGTAAATACAAAATTGCTTCTGTTATTATTCATATAGTCCAAAACAATTAACCTATTTTCAAAATAATGAGCCACAAATAAAAAATATTTCTTGAATTTATATAAATTTAAAATAAAATCATTTTAAAAATTACATTAAAATTTATCTCATTTACAAAATTTGAAAACATGTATTTAATGTGAAAATATTCAAAATATTTAAATGCTTTTATACCCAAATTCAATGTGAAATTGATTAAAATGAACAAAATTGAAATAAATGATATAAAAGTTACCAATTTATACATTAAAAACATTAAAAATATAACTTCTCAATAAAATTTATTTATATGAATAAAATGTTTTAAATTAAAATTCGGTATTTTTATACTTTTCATCTAAACGTGAAACATAACAAAAAATATAAAAAAAATTAATCCAATGTAATTTTTTATTTTTAAATTTCAATGAAGAAGTTTAATTTGGGAAATATAATTTATTATATTTTCATAAATTATTTTTAAAAAATATGATCTATAAAACTGTGGTAGATGTTTTTTTAAAATACTTCTTCGAGGGTAAAATTTGATTTGTTCATATATTTTTCCTAGAAAGCACATTGATTGACTGTTATGAATTAGATTTAATATATTATATATATTATTAATATAATAAAAAATGTTCATTTTAATATTTTGTTGGGATAAAATTTAATTATGTGAATTAAAATAGATTTAATAAAAACATTTTATATATATAAAATTTCTTTTGACATTTATTTATAATTAACAACTAAAAAATAAATTCAATAAATAAAATCTTAATAGAACTAAACATTTAATTCCCACAAATTTAATTACTATGAGATAATATCATTTTAAATAATAATATTAATAGTATATAGTGGTTTGTTTTTTATCGGTGTTGCGAGGAACGTAAGCTATCGATAAGATCAAATATAAAAATATACATACAATAAAATCATGGTTTATTATAGTTAACATTAACATGAATTAAGTTATGAATCGTGTCTTTTAAAATTATTTTCTATTTACATTAGATGTTTTTAAATTTAATAATAATGTTACGGGTTAATGAAATTTATTTCATATTTATTTATATAAAATTATCATTATTTTAGCCTAGAAGCACATATTATAAAATTTTCATAATGAAAGAAAAATAAAAAAAATCACCACCACCTCCCTCTCCCCTGAAATTTAATAAATCTATCCCCATGTTTAAAAAAGTATTATATGAAAATATTTTTAGAAGATGAGTTCAAGAAATAAAATTTCATATAAAAATTTAGAAATATGTCACATGGTATCACAAATATGTTACATATATTCAAAAACATTGATCAATTGATCTCCATGTAAGTTTTTTTATTACTAATAAGTGATGATATGTCATATTTGAACTATTGGAAGGAATTATTTTTTATTACAAAAACTTTATCCTCAGTTTTAACGTCACATTTCAGACCAATAATATTAAAAGGAAAATGATCATCTTATGAGTATAACTATAAACATAAAAAAACCAAAAATTAATTGTAAATGTTTAATTTAATGCGACCAAAACATATTATAGGAATCGATATATGTCATGTATCCTCTTGAGAATGGATTATATTAACACCATTACATATACTTACACAATTAATTTATCATGTTTTTCCTAATTTATAGGTACGATGTTTTAACTCCAAATCAATTTCATGATTTTTGAATGACCATAAATATTTTTTCCATTTCATGAACAATTAGATTAAATATATGAAATATAATGGATCATTAATCTTGACTACATCGTGAGGGTATGCATAATGTATAATATAGGGCCCCAACCATATTTACCATAACATTCTTAGGTGTAAATAATGTTTGGAACTCCATAGGATAATATATTTTCCCATTTAAAAGTGGTTGAACCATATAATCAAAAATTGGTTTCTTTAAAATAGAGCGTTATTTATCCATGAAATATCCAAATCATTAATCATATGCTCAAAATGTTAATTACGGTCTATTTTTCTCTTTATTCTATGTATAGATATTTAAAAAATCATTTTATATATTTCCATAAAATAATTATTCCTAATTTCATGTAATAGATGACAATGTTTTCCAAAAAACAACTTTTATAGTGATATGACTATGATTGGTTTTAATATATTTGGATATTCCTATATGTAATCGACGAATTTACCAGAATAATAATTACTTGAGGGATTGAAGGTTTCATGAAGAATTAAAATAAATTATCAATTTAATAACTCATCTTGAGCATTATTTTAATGGTTTTTGGTAGTGGAAAATTCATGAGACATCACATACATAGACATGACTGCAAATAAGGGATGGTTAAATAAATGGTTTCCACAATCAATTATAATTATCTTATATATTCTAAATATTAAAAATATATTCTCCTTCATGAATCAAATGACCACATAAATATCATTGGAAATTATGGGAATAAGAACAACCAATATTGAGATGAAATCAATATCTTTTTTGATGTATAAATATCCCCTAGATTTTGGGAAGGAACATATGAAAAGTATTCCAAAAAAAATCAATTATTTTAGTAACTGGAATAGGAATAAGGGTAAATTGATTCTATTAGGTGACTGATATAAGATGTTGACCACATGGACAACATTGATAGAATATGTAGTAAACATTAGAGGGAGTATGCCCAAATAATGAACATTTGGTGAACCTTATAGTGGTTTTCATTATCGAAAAATTACCTTGACATAACCCTCTATGATATTTATTTGAATTCAATATTTTTCAGTATTTAGAGAATATCGCTTAATGACATGATCGGGAAAACAATTATAGAGTAATTGATCATAAATCACAAAGTTTTTCAAATCAGTAATGAAAATTATCCTTGAAAGAGTCCCTATAATTATTATATTGAAATATGTAACCATGTATTATTTTATATCATCATGCCATATTAAATCAATAATGGATTAGAGGTTCTAATTTGGAAATGAATCATATAGTTAATTGTGAGATGAGTTGTCGTCAAATTCTATCATAGAGATGTGATAATTAATAAAATTATAAAAACTCTTTTTATTAATAATGTTTATATAAAAATATCATAAAATAGGGACCCACCCAATCAATATATAGTCAGTATCTCATTTTTTAAATTTGTATTATAATTTAAAATGACCAATGAAATTAATGATGTGAGAGCCTAAGAGATAAGACCTAAACCCTTAATATAAATAGATATAAAATATATGTTTTTATTATTTGTGTTGTTGTCGATATGACAATCATTCAGTGTTTTGGATGTGTAAGAAATTAAAAATGGGCCTTTTTTCATATTGTTTTCCAAAGGTGACTCCTATATCAATGTCACTAGAATAAAAAATGTTTTTTAAAGGAATATTACAATTATGTGTGTGAAATATCAGTGGAGAGATGATATTTTTCTTGTATGCGGATAGGTATTCCTCACAACAATCTATCCAAATTAATAAAGTATCATTCATAAGAAAAAGAATAATGTGGGATAATATTTGGGTTGGATTTCCTAATCAACTTTCTATAGAATCCGTAATTTCCTATTAAGAACCAATATTTTGAAAATTTTTAGAGAGGGAAAGTGATGAATGAAATTCAACTTTTTGTTATTAACCTCTATCCCATTACCTGAGCCTAGATAGCCAATAACGTTTCCTTCCTTCAACATGGGGTGACATGTTTCAAAATAACGGTTGAAATTATTATAATTTATCAAGACAACGTGATATCAACATGTTTAAGATAATACAAAATGTGACCCAAAATATAGTGAAGTCATCCATTAATACCATTAATCATTGCACTACGATTTTTTAATGATTCTCATCATACACCACTAGTAGATACTAGGGGAATTACACAACCTGATGGAAATATGCATGATATAAAAGATCATAGTGGATAAGTGAAATATATTTTCCATAATCTTATAATGAGAACTAAATATTATTATAACACTAGAATAAATATTTGAAATATTAGAAATTTTTTCAAACAACTTTCTCAAGGGCATAGTTAACAAGGGAATGGATTATAGACATTCAAGGATTAAGAGTTTAACTTCATCTAGTCTATGAAAACTCTCTATCCACTATGGGACTTTTAGGGAGAATATCACCATCCCAATTAGAAATTACTGTAATTTCATCCTACATAGGAACCACTAATATTAGTTTTACCAACTCACAAACCAATAAGTTATATGATACAATATTTTAAGAATATTATATGTTCCTTCATTACAACATCAGTGATATTTGGATTGAGTCTCCTATGGGATTTAAGAAATGGAATAGAGTGAGTTTCTAGAATATTCTTATAGGTTTCAATGTGTGGGATAATCCAAGTAATATAAAATAATGTCCAACCATTTTACTTATTATGCTAACATAATTTATCTAGTAAAATTCTTTCTTGATTACTGATTAAAGAGGAATAGATGGAAATGGCATGTTATTTATTATCCCTTATATGTGAATGAATTATTTTTGAAGTAATGATCAACAATTTGAGCCTAGATTAATTAACCCATTAAAATTATTTTAGCAATTTATATGAAACATAGAATCTTTTTACAAAAGTATTGATAGAATTGATTCCCTTTAATAATTTTTTTCTACCAAAAAATTGGCTAGAGTGGCTTTAAAATCAAAATAAACAATTGTTTCTATATCTTCAATGGATTTAATGATTAGTAATCCTAAAAAATCATCAAAGGTGAAATTTTATAGAGATTAAACCCTAGGATAAAATTTCCCTCATCTAAAAATATATAATTAATCTCATCATTACATTAACAATATCAAATAATTATTGATGTTCCTTATGTTTATTTTCAATATTTCATATCCAATTACCTCAATAATATGTCCGTACTCCCTAATTTCTAATCATTCAATGTATATTTTATTACAAAATAATATGTTTCTAATGGTGATTTTCATTTTACTATCCATTACAACGATGAAATAGTTTATTTTTTTGTAGAAGCAATTCCCCAGGAATATTGGAGTCTATTCCAAAATGAATATGTTTGGATAATTTCCCTTTATAATGATGTTTATAGGGTTTATGAAATTTCAAAATTTCATAGTAACACACCTTAATATTATTGAACATAATTTTTTCAATTGTTATCAACGTGTGATAATATGTTTACATATGTTAGTGGTGAGTTTTCATGAAGTGCAGATGGTTAGAGAATTGTTATGTATTCATCTTATGGAATTGGATGGCATTCATAGACAATTATTCATGCTATAAATATGATGAATGTTAATGATGATGATAGTTTTCAAATTCATGTTCAAAATAGATTTCACATTTCATTAATTAGTGGAGTACTATTAATGTATTTATGTGTATCAGGAAGATTATAAAATGTATATATTGTCATTGAATATTATCCAAAGAAAAATTTTGAATTAGTTTTCTATAATTAGAAAATTTTCTTAGTATCTCCATAGTGAGATGACATAAAAAATGGTCCACATCTCAATTCCAGACAAGTCCCACTCAATGCGACACACATGTGGGACCTCCAGGTCAACCACAGTTAAGGGAACCTTCCTTTTCCCATTAAAAGGCCACATGGTTCGATAAGAAGAACAAATAAACAACCTCATGTATATGGGGCTTAGGACATTCAGTAGGCACATGCATAGGGGCCACAAAGGGCACACCCTTATACAAGTATAGGACAGATTCATATCCAACTAGTTAAATAGTAGGGTGTATGTGTATTTTATCTATGTGGTGACCTCAGTTCCATATCAAAGTTATAGTTGTTGGAGTTATGTAATAAACCTATCAAAAGATTGGTTGATGACTTGATGAGGTATGAGAAAAATGTGGTGTGTTGTTACTTATATTAAAAATTTATGAAATGAATTAAATCAATTTGATCATCTTTATATGATTTATCAGATCATGACCAATGATTTTATTTTACCACTTACAAATAAAACCCTTCAAAAAATAGGTTTGAAGGTCGAACTACTATAATGATGTTCTAATATTGTGAGATATTAACCAACATGTCAGGTGTTTTTAAATGTGATTTGTGTATTTATGAAATGAAAATAAATTATTTCGTAAAGTGGATTTTTTAAGATAAACAACATATAAAAGATAGTTCACAGGTGAGGGTTGCAAACTAAGGAACTGTGCATGATATAAAATGTTATGCAAAAACAAAATAATTTTTATATAATTATATAGATATGTTCATTGTGGATGATGAATGATCTCATAATATTATATGTTCATGTGTTTTTCATAGATAACAATTAATGTACATTGGAATGGATTTTAAAATAATATTTGAATGATCTGGAGAATGTTATCCAGTTTGTGGTGTAGTAAATATATTCATGCATAATGAATTCATGGGAAATTGTATTGGGTGATACCATAAAAAGACATATAGAAAATAAAATTCTCTATGGGATTCTACTTCATTGCATATGAATAAAATAATATTTGGAAATTCATATTATTTATATCATACCACATTATTCATTATATATGAATTATTTGTGAAGTGGTCTTATGTGGATGGGCTAGGTGATTCTCAATGTTTCTATGTATATTTTCCATGGACAATTAATGATTTTTTTTAGAAAAATTAAATTTCTTCAAATCCAAGAATAAATATTTTAATGATAATATGTTTTAAATTAAATTCAAATATTCTATTCATAGTCTATTGAACCTCTCTATAAATCTTATCATGTTCATAGAGTTATAATGTGATAACTGGTTCAATATCCAGTGAATTGTTCAATATAAATTCTTGGATGATACTCATGATGATGTAATATATATACATGTTGATTATATTTATATCAATTAGTTAGGTGAAGTGAGAGTTTATTTTAAGAGAAAATTATTTAATTCTCAAAGTACATATATTAGTTTGAAAATTATAATATTAATGTTCTGAAAATATGTTATAGCATAAATATATTATACGATAATTATTTAGTGCACATAATGATCAGTTCACGTACAATATGAGAATAATATATTTCAAAAGTTAAAAAAAATATTTTGATGTAAAACCAATTAAATCATGTTCTTCAAAATGTGCGCATATGATAATTAATTTTTCATGAAGTCTCGAAAGAGAATATATGCCTCAACTTTCATTGAAGTATTCAACATTGAATGTGATAATCACTTTTTTTGTTTTAAATCTTTTTTTATAACAAATAGTGTGAAATCCTTGATTCATAGGGACTCTGGAAATCGTATTCGGACTATATTATATTGGAAAATTGATTTTCCACCCACAAGTGAATATTGTAGAAAATATATACCATGAGATTCATACCGATCACATCAAAGAGTATGATCATATATACAAATAACATTGTAAAAATGTTGTTTCTATTATATTAATTATTTACGACAATATGGTTAGGTTGAGCTATCAAAGAGGGTATTAGAGCCTTATATTTAAAAAATGATTATTTTTAAAATAATGAAAAATTGTAATAATAACTATTGATTGAACCACCCTTATCTATGGTGAAAATCCTCCATAGAACATTAATTTTCATAATAGATCTAGGTTCCCTCTTTCAGAATCTCTTATGTATTTAATATGGATAAATTTAATTCTTTTAATAGTTGGGGTGTTCATGATTTTAAGGGGACAAGAAATCATATTTTTAAGAATAGGAAACATCTATATCTTCAATCTATTTTCGTTTAAATTAATGATGTGATTACTATTGGATTCCCATCAATAGATAAAGATGGCCTTATGAATTTATCAGATAATACATTTATGGAAATTTATGCCAAAACTAAACATTCTATTTTGATATATATTTCAATAAAGGTTTACATAAAGATTATGGGACTCAAAAATTGAAATGAAATTTGGGATAAAATTAAAATCACTTATGATGTAAATGTGAAATTCATGGATGCCAAATTAAATATTTGTAGGAGAAATTATAAATATTTAAAGATAGGTAAAAAAGAAAATGTTGATGAATAATTCAAAAGAGTTAATAAAATTATCAACAATAGTTATGATTTTTGTGAAAAGCTAGATGATTCAACTATTTAAATAAACAGCTGTGAAATATCCCAGATATTGTTTATCACAAATTATCAGTTGTGAAAGATAGATATGATCTTACTCTCGATGAATTACATCTACTTTTTTCATATAAAATATAAATATCTCAATAATAAAAATTAATATAAAAAATATGTTGGATTTATAGGCCTCATGAATGTTCAAAAACAAATATATTTAAATCATAAAATTTAGGTAAACTAATGAATAAAATGAATATAAAGATTTCTACATAGTAATTTCTCTTCAATCCAAAGGATCCATGAAGGAAGTTTTAGTGGATAAATTAAATTACAACCAAGGTGATACAACTATAATTAAATGGGATATTTCTTAATAAATTATCCCTAAATGATTTATTTTAATCCTTAAAAAGTTGATGATGAAAATATTAAAATGAAATAGATAATGATTTCAAAAGGAACAACAATATTTGATGAATGAAAAAAAATATTCATTCAAAATAAAATAATTATTTTACTACTCAGGTAATTGGTTTTTATCTATACCTAATCCATCTAATTATATAATGAATCAATTTTTATTGATCATGTGGGATAAGGGATTGAACCCATTGGATGTGAAGATGATGAATTAGAATGAAAATAGATTTAACAAATGTTTAAAAATGGATTAAAATATTATCTTTGTAAATACACAAATATTGAAAAATAAAATAGTCTATTATTTAATGAAAAATAAAATATAACTAATGAGAACCATGATTTTTGAAATAAATAAATTAATTACATTTGGAAATCAAAATACACAAACATAAAGTGGATGAAATGAAAATTCAGGTAAAGGAACTCAAGGAAAAACATTATATCCTTGAAATGTAATATTGTAGGACTCACGGTCAATGTATTGAAGAAAAAAATATATGGAAGACTATTATATAATGTTTTATGAAGGTCATTGAGGCCAAGGAATAATCAATATTAGCTTATATAAAATACTAGTTCTAAGAGGTAGGTTAATTCATCCCCCTATGAATGTCAAAATATATATATTATCTGTAAAAAAATTTACCAATATTAAATTTGGAACAAGTATAGATCATGAGAACTAATGATAAGTAACCCTCTAATTCAAATGAATAATAAAATTTTCCAATTACTTTTTTCCCTTAGAGAAAATACAAAATTAGTATATCGAAAGACAAAATGTAATATTCATGACATGGCTATTATCATTTCGAAAGATAAAATATAAGAGGAAACTTTTGATTTTGTGGAGTATTTGGGCACAAATGATGTTTATATTGGTATAACATGACCCTTTTAGAGAGGAGATATAAAAAATGTGTATCTGTTCAAGAAAAGTAAATTTTGAAAATAATAAAGGAGTTTTCATAAAATCATCCAATCATCCAATAGACCAAAAAATTTAACTATTTTAAAAAATATGTTGAATATTTCATCATAAAGGACCTACTTCTGAAAATTGTATATGTATTCTCCATAAAATCGCATCCCAAATTATGACAGTAAAGAGTGTTCAAAAAATAATTAATGGAAATTCACGATTCACCGACGATCTATTGAAATAAATTATAAAACATTGCTATGAAATATGGATAATCAATTTTCCTCAAAGAATACTAGTTAATCTAAAATTATATGAAATATTTTTAAACATATGGATGAGTGGTAACCTTTTGAAATAATTGTATGTTGAAAACTAATAGATTTGGGAAAGAAAATATTGAATCCCAAAATATGAAGTCTAATAATTTGGTATTTATTAAAGACTGGTAGCATAATATGATAATTTCATACAACATTTCGATAAAGGAAATAATTTTTTTTACAAAATGAAACTTGTATCATAAAAAAAAAGAAGAATTATCATAGTTAAAAAAATAAACAATGGGAAACCATTTCAAATTACTAATTCTGTCAACTCATCTTACTTGAGTGCAAAAAATTGAAAACAAAATGTAGTATATATGGCATGGCCAACATGTTCAATAAAGTATATGTAAAATATCTATTCATGATATTTTGATAGATTTTACAAATATATGGATTGAAATGGATGAAATCTGTGAAACATATCAAATTTGGAAATTGGCTCAATGTTCACACAATGCGGTGGATATTCTATATTATATACACATTGAAAAATTTTCATATACAAACTTTTTTCCCAAATAGATTAAAATATACTAGTGGTGGTCATCATTTAATTATATTTTTTTTATTCTCATTTTAAAAAATTTGTGATTATTTATAAATTGATAGAGGAAAATATAATTTTCATAAAAAAATTGAAGCAAATATGATAAGGTCATGGGACTCTATTCAAAGAAACCAATAATTTATAATATAGAGGAGTTTACATTATAATAATTTTAATGTTATATTTCTATACATGGAATCAAGAATCCTTATAGAACACCATATACAAAATAGAAAAATGGGGTAGCTTGAATAAAGAAGATGAGCATAGTTGAGATGGGTAGGGCTATGATAGTTGTACATAAAATCACAGTCTATATCTGTAGATATGATGTATTTACATACATTAATATAGATAATAGGAGTCTACTAATTCTTGAAATAAAAAATTATGTATATGAACTGTGGTACAAAAAAACAAAATGTAAAATAATTTACTGTTTTTTGTATCAATTACAATATAAAGATAGAAAAAATCAATCAGGGAAAATTTAAACAAATATATGAAAAAGTAATTTTCATGGTATCTCTATCTAATGTTATACGGTATAGATATTACAACATGAAAATGAACAATTTGTTTGACTATTATGATGTCAAAATTATTGACAATAAGAAAAAATCATATATATCTATTGATATAAATTAAAATTATTTAGATGAAAATGGAATGAAAATAGAATTGATGAATAATGATGCTACCTATAATGATCCCAATATTTATGATATTTATTATGAACATACTAATGATGAAGATAATGTAGATTTAAGCATGTTAAATGGTATAAAAAATTAATAAGCATGTCAAGACTGAGAATATAATTTGAAATCAATAGGCTGCAATTCAACCGTATAGAAAATTGATAATTGAATATAAAACACCACATATATCTCAAATTGAACATAAAATAGTTTAAAAATAAGGTGAGTACTAGGAATGGATAAATGTAATTAATTAGTAAATTTATTTGATTGATAAGAACTCTACTTCATATCTTGTATCACGTCCTAAAAATAAAAATTAAATTTGAAACCAATTAGTTTTTCATAAACATAATAAATGAAAATGATGATTTATCAAGAAACGAATATAGGATGGAGTGAAAAGGATAATGTCAAATATATGAATTTACATTAAATAATATTTTCTACCATGGGAAATTCTGAAAACTATTATAATGTTATTTGTGGTAGTAGAAAACAATCATTATAATGTTTTTCAAATAGATGTGAAATTTTACTTTCTATATGGTGATCATAGATAAGAAGTATATATTGAACAACCAAATGAGCTTGTATTATATAATGATTCTAGTATAGTATGTTGATAAACGAATTCATTTTATGGTTAGAAATATTCCCATAGAGTATCATTTTCTTTATTGGACGGTTGCTTAGGGAATATGATGTTTGTAAAAAGAAAATTGTTATCTTAACATTTACATGAGTGAAATATCCAAAGGTACTCTCATGTTTTTATATATATATGGATAAAATAATTTTTATTGGTGAACATAATGGTATATGTGAGTAATTTTTTAGAAAATAAAAATACATTTTTAGATGTCCATGCATGGATAGATAACATATTTTCAAGGATTTCTATTTGAACAGAATCCAAATTCAGCATTCTTATCACATGAAATGTATAGAATTTCTAAAATACATTGGAATAGAAAATGAAAAATAAGGTTCAACATCCATTTCATTTATAAATAATTATTTAGTAGTTAAATATAGAAATGGTTTTAATATAAAATAATTCATAAAATTTATTGTAATTAGGCATTATCAAATAGAATAAAGTATAAATATAACTTATATAGTGACTATATGTGCTAGATTTAAGAGTGATCGAAAAGAATTGTATTTGTTCGCTATTAGGATAATTTTCAGACATATGAAATGTACTCAAAACTGTGGTCTTATATAAATACACAAATATTATTTAATATGATTGGGCATTACATATAAAAAATTGTTTTGTCATTATATAGATCGACGATCAATTAAATGTGAAACCTTATTTTTCAGATAAGAAATTGTTAGTTACTATAGAATGAATAAGAATTCAAAATCTATTAATAATAAATATAAATGATTATGTTTTACCTAAAATTGCATTTAAAAGGATGATTTTGATGCATGTATTGTTGGAAAATATGAAAATTCATACTAAGAGACAACTATACATATAATGTGATAATCAATAAGTAATAGTATTATGTAAAAATATTTTATAAAATTCGAGATCTATGAATATTAATATAAACTATCACTGTATCAAACAAATGGTTTCATTTAGAGATATCAAGCTTGAATAAATTTATAGGAAATATGAGGTTACATATTTCTTAACCAAATAATGTCCATATGAATGTTTTATATTTTAGGCTAAAACGACCAGTTCAACCTCCTTCTCTCACTAGAAGTCCATCAACAAGTACCTCATAATTCTAGATTCTTTGATGTGTATTACGTTACCAATGAATGTTGTTGAGTCAATAAGGGTTTCCTTATGAATTTTCCATTCCTTCTTGTTTTGAAAATCAGAAACACCCTATACATAAGCAAATATAAATTTTACCTTCATAAGGAAACATTACTTCTTTAAGTAAATTTACCCTAATCATGATTTTCTTATACATAACAATATTTTTTTAAGTAAAAACCCGGATTCATACACAAAATCCTAGAAGTCATTTAATGTCAAGATTTGGAGCATTCTGTTTTTAGGATTCGAATTCTGGATGTGAACTATAAAGAAGTTCCAATCCGAATTCTGGACTCTGATCTTTCATGAGTTTGACTATGAACTATCATGTGTTCGACTCCGAACTTGCATGAGTTTGACTCCGAACTTTCATGAGTTTGACTCTGAACTCTTATAAAGTTCGACTCCAAACATTCATGACCTCGACTCTGAACTCTTATGAAGTTCGACTCTGAACTTTTATGAGCTTGACTCCAAACTCTTATGAAGTTCGACTCAGAACTTTCATGAGTTTGACTCTGAAATCTTATGAAGTTCGACTCTGAACTTTTATGAATTCGACTCTGAACTCTTATGATGTTTGACTCCGAACATTCATGAGTTTGACTTTGAAATATTATTAAGTTCGAATATGAACAATCATGAGTTCGACTCCGAACTCCAATTAATTTCAACTTCGAACTTCTGCAAGTTTAGATTCTGAACTCTGGAGGAACTAGAGTCTGAATTCCAATAAAATAGAATCCGAACATTTCTTAACATAGACTCCAAATTTCATTTTGGTTAGACTCCATACTTTTATTTTTCTTACACTCCGAAAATTTGTATGGATTTTTCTTACATATGATCCATTTCAAAATGATGTCGTGCATTCAGTTATACATGATTTATTATTAAATGATGTCATCCATTCTATTTCTAATTAACAGTTGGTTGAGTTACATGTTTATAGGTCCCTCAGAATTTCATGGAAAATCTGACCATTGGAGGAGTGAGCTGACAGTTGGAAATCATTCTATAAATATAAGCTCATTTGAAAGTGCTCATTAACATGTTGATAAATCTAGAGACCACACATTGTTAAGGTGATTTCTAGAGAGAGAAGCATTTTATGCCTTGTGCGTACTGAACTACTTGTTCAGATAGCTTTGTGAAACTACGAATGATAGTGATTACATTCGAGGACTTCCGGGGATAGAAAGATAGAGGTACCGACTACCTTGATGTTCAAGGGCTTCCTTGCTGGGGAAGATAGAGGTCCAACTACCTTGAAGTTGAGGGCTTACGAGGATAATAAGATAGAGATTCTGATTTTCGTATTGAGGGCTTACACTGGTGTGGGTAAGACAGACTTTCTTGAATGTATAAATCAATGGATCATTATCCAAGGTTGTTGGATACCCTTCTCTTTGATTTAAAAGACATATGTCTTGTTACTTGTAGTTTTACTACTTGTTTTTCAACTTCACTTTTGTATGTAAGGAAAGTATAACCTTGTTATATTTCCTTACACATGTACTCTGATTCATTTAGATTCTATACACTTTAAGGTAGAATCTCATAATGTAAACTTTAGTTAAGTTTCAATATCCGGATCCATATTTCCAGAACTGATTTTCAGAATCACTTTGCAGATTTAAGAAAGTGCATAGAACTTGAAGTTTATAACTTCACACCTTGTTCCAATTCTCCAATTGGTGTTAGAGGTGTTGTGAATTCGATTAGTTTAACTTTGTTAAACTTAGATCTTTCCTTAACTAAGGAAACTTTTAAAGTATACAATTCACCCCTCCTCTTGTATATTGAGCATCTAAATTGTTATTTTTATCCTACAATTGGTATTATAGGAGGTCTCTGAAATACTTATACTTGAAAATAAGTTTTTATTGGTCATTTTTTCATTGTTCTTCATCCTTGCTTAGAAGGTTTTTATTCATTCCGAATTGTCATTCCGAACATTTTAATTCCGAATAATCATTCAGAATTATCATTCCGAACATTGTGGGTACGAATATTTCCTACTAACAAGTTTGGTTGCCAATGTTTTTTTCAATGACATGTATCAATGTTGGTTCTACTTACAACCTAAGCCCTACAATACCGCCAATCATTGATGGTAATGACTATGAGTGCTGGAGGGATCGAATGAAGACTTTTTTATCAATACATGAGTGGATAATTTCGTTATGCTAACTGGCGATTATAAAACTTCTGATAAGGAAGTCAGACCTTTCACTAACCAGGAAAAACAAGAATATCAACTCAATTATAAGATATAAAAAACTTTACTATGTTCAATGACAAGAAATATATATAGCCAAATTTCATCTTGTAAAGTAGCAAATTGTATCTAGAAGAATTTAGAGGTTACACACTTTGGCACTTCTAAAGTGATTGAAACTAGGAGAGGTATGCTTAGAGCTGAATACCTTGGATTCAATTTTCCATTTGGAGAACCAATATGTAATGTTCAACAGAGATTTATGACTATAGTCAACATCATACAGTCTATGGGAGAGAAAGGGTTGGATGATGAATCTCTTTTGTAAAAGATAATTGATATTATGCCCAATGAGTGGGAATAAAAAAGAACAGGTATTGATGAGTACAGGAATGTTACTTGAATTTTAATAGATGAATTATTTGGAACTCTTCTCTATCATGAAACAATAATGGAGAGAGATGCTGACAACATCAGAAAGAAAAATGGGAATGGTAGTGTTGCTTTTACAACAACATCAAATAATAGGAAAGCTACGACTCTTGAGAGATTAACTAGATCCAAGGATATGAAAGTTGTTATTAAATCCGAATCTAGTGATAGTGAAGTCTTAGAGAATGAGATAGAAAATCTTTCTTGGAGGATGAACACGATAGCTAGACAGAGAAATTTCCAATCCAAGTATAAGAAAAAGGAAAGGAAAGATAGGAAATATGGATAAGCTACTTGTTATGAATGCAAGAGAGCTGTACAAATTAGACCAGATTATCCTTTGCTCAAAAAGAAAGAATGAAAAGAGAGGCATTCTGAAAGGAACAGAAAAAAGTATTAAAAAACTAAAGCTATGAATGTTCTGAATGAAAATGACACCTGTAGTGCCAGTGGTGGGGACTCTTCTGGTGAATCTTATGATTATTAATCTTCAGGACAGAAGAATCTTAGTCTTATATCTAGATTACCTATCAACAATTGTTGTTTCCTTGCTAAGGTACACAATGATGAATCACTAACCGATGTTTCTTTATATTCTAATGATAGTAAGTATTATAACTCTTTAGATGATGAATCCTCTTCCGATGAAGAAAATACTCCACCTACCTATGAAGAAGTTTCTAGGTTTTCTGAACATCTTGAGATTGAAAATTCTAAACTCAATAAAAAACTTGTTAATGAAATCTCTAGGAATTATATTCTTACAAAAGAAATATCAGATATTTCTAAAGATCTTGATATAAAAAAATGTTGATTTTATAATTATTTCAAAAATTCTAGAGGAAGTAAGCTCTGAGAAGAACAAACATTCTAAAGAGTTAGAAAAATTAATTTCTATGAAAAGTGTTTTTGAGCCTAGCCCTAGTTCCAAATCTACTGACTTTGAAGATGAAAACATGGTTATAAAACTCATGTCTGAAATTTTTTCCTTAAAGAAGTGTTTATCAAACTTTACCCATGTTAAAGAAAATTTTGATAAAATGTATTCAAAATATGACCTTTAAGAAACAAATCCGGATTTGGTTATACCCATGAAAAACCAACTTTTAGTAACAACTATTTTGTTCCACAAAGTGCCCCATTTTGCACAAAGTGTCAATGTGGTGGTCACTGGTCAAAGAATTGTTCTTTAAATAAAACCCAATCTCTAGGTTTTCATAAAGCCTATTATTCTATGAAGGTGTGGGTGCCAGAAATTTTGTTATCTGGAAATCTCGGATCCAAACATGTTTGTATTTCAAAATTCTAATTATTTTCTTGATTTCAGGAAGATTAAGGAAGTACCAACAACAATACATGATACATGGATAATGGATGTTCACGGCACATGACTGGTAACAAATTTGTTTTTGAAAAGATTATCAAGACGAATATAGGAGAGGTAACTTTCAGAGATAATGCTCAGGGAGAAATTGATGGTATAGATAATATTGTTCTTCTTAGTAAAACATTGATTTCAAATTTTTTGTTTGTTAATGTTCTTAAGCACAACCTCATTAGCATAAGCCAGTTATGTGATGAAGGATACCTTGTGAGTTTTAGGAATGATAAGTGCTTAGTACACAATCTCAAGGAATAATTTATTCTCTCAGCCAATATTCAAGAGAATTTTTACACGTTGAACTTAGAAGACATCAGGAGCCACGACCTACCTTGCCTAAGTGCAATGGAAGATCATTCCTAGTTATGGCATAGAAGACTTGGTCACTGTAACCTTACAAACATATGTAAACATTCTATGAATAAACTAGTTAAGGATAAACCAGAGCTTTGATTAGATTCTTCTAAAGTTTGTGATCCTTGTCAATATAGAAAGAAACATAAATCTTGTTTTAAATTAGTCAGTGAAGTCTCAACAACTGATGAATTATAGTTAGTGAACATGTATCATTTTGGTCTAACATAAACTGGAAGTATTTGAGGAAAATACTATATGTTTGTTTTAGTTTATGATTACAACAGATTTACTTGGGTCTACTTTCTAGCAAAGAAGTCTGAAGCTTTTTCTTATTTCAAAAGTTTTAGAGCACATGTTAAAAATGAGAAAAATCTTCCACTGAAAACTATTCATAGTGATCATGGAGGAGAATTTCAAAATTCTGATTTTGAAACTTTTTGTAGAAGAAAATGTATTACTCACAATTTATCAGCACCTAGAACTCCTCAACAAAATGGTGTAGTTGAAAGAAGAAATATAATTCATCAAGATATAACTATAACCATGTTGAGTGAATATTTTATAGATAGACATTTCTCGGCTAAAGCTATATGTACTGCTTGTTATACTATAAATAGAGTTTTGATTAGTCCTTTTCTTAATAAAACTCTTTATGAGTTACGGAATGGTAGAAGACCAAGACATTCCTAATTCAAGGTTTTTGGTTGCAAAATATTCATTCTAAATACTAAATATAATTTATATAAATTCGCACCAAAATCTGATGAAGGGATTTTCTAGGGATACTCCACAACTTCTAAGGCATATAGTGTTTTCAATAAAAATACTTGTACTGTTGAAGAAACAGTTCATGTAAAATTTGATGAGTCTGATCCTTTTGTTTTTAAACCATCCCAACAAACATCCTCGGATGTGTTTTCAAAAACTGATTGTCAACCTTTGATAGAAGATCCTTCTGATAAAAATAATCTTCAAGAAGATACTTCTAAAACATTTACCCTAGAAGACATTCGATCCTATGTTGATGAACAGGTTTTACAGAACCCAAATCAGGTGTTTCTTAAGAATCATCCCAGCGATAGCATCATTGGTGATTTAAATTAACTTTTATGGACTAGAAGTTCCTTGAGAAATGAAGTATAACATCTAGCATTTCTTTCCCAATTAGAACCAAAAAGCACTGATGAAGCTTTAGGTGATGATGAATGGATCTAAGTCATACAAGATGAACTAAATGAATTTGAAAGGAATAAAGTATGGACCTTGGTTGAAAGACCTAAGGAAACTTCTATTATTGAAGTAAAATGTGTATTCAGAAACAAATGTGATGAAAATGGTGTCATAGTAATAAATAATGCTAGACTAGTTGCTAAAGGCTATAATCAGCAAGAGGGAATAGACAATGAAGAAACTTATGCTCTGGTCTCCAGACTTGAATCTATTCGTATTCTACTTGCCTTTTCAGAATTATTCAATTTTAAACTTTTTCAAATGGATGTGAAATGTGCTTTTCTTAATTTTTATGTTGAAGAGGATGTTTTTGTTGAACAACCTCCTGGCTTTGAAGATTCAAAACATCCCGATCATGTTTTTAGACATACCAAAGCATTGTATGGCCTTAAACAAGTCCCATAAGCCTGGTATGATAGACTCACATGATTTTTGCATCAAAATATCTATGTTAAGGGAAATGCAGATCCAACCCTTTTTATAAAGAAAGATAAGAAAAATGTTTTGATTGTTCAAATTTATGTAGATGAAATCATATTTGGTTCAACTCAGCAATCTTTAACTGATTCATTTGAAAGTCTAATGAAATCTGAGTTCGAAATGAGTATGATGGGTGAGTTAACATTTTTCCATAGTTTTCAAATTTCTCAAAGACCAAAAGGAACCTATATATCTCAACATAATTATATTAAAGATCTCCTCAAATAGTATGGTTATGAAAACATTAAGATAGAAGTACTCTCATCGTTACCTCAAACTCCTTAGTTCTTGATGAAGCTGGGAAACCAATAGATCAAACATCATTTAGAGGTATGATAGGAAGTCTACTTTACTTAATAGCTAGTCAACCATACATAATGTTTTTAGTATGCTTATGTGCAAAATATCAATCCAATCCTAAGGAATCTGACTTAAAGGAGGTAAATAGAATTTTTCACTTCCTAAAGGGAACCATGGATCTAGGATTATTTTATACTTTTGGAATTTATTTTATTCTAAAATTTTTTCCGGATGCCGACATTGGTGGATGTAGAATGGATAGAAAGAGTACATCAGGAACTTGTCATTTCTTAAGAGATTCATTAGATTCTTGGTCCTATAAGAAATAACATTCTGTAGCACTTTCCACTACTGAAGCTGAATATATAGAAGCTGGAAGTTGTTGTGCTCAAGTGTTGGGGATGCAAAACACAATCACGGATTATGGCCTTAGTTTTACTAAGACTCAAATTTTGTGTGGTAACAAAAGTTCCATTTACCTAAGTAAAAACCCTGCACATCACTCTCGTGAAAAACATATGGACATTAGGAATCAATTTCATAGGGATCACACACTAAAAAGAGATATCATTCTTCAGTTTATCGGAACGCAAGATCAACTTGATGACATTTTTAAAAATCATTACCCTAGGATATATTTGAATAAATTAAAAAAAATTAGGAATGATAACCATAAGGTAATCATTATTCATTAACTTTTTTTTGAGCAATTCTCCTAACAGTGATGAACTCCTTCTATATAGGGAGTACATTTGATTCTTAGTGTAACTAAAATTTTTGTAACCTATTTCTCAGACATAGTGTAACTAAAATTTTCGTAACCTTTTTTTCCATCTTAGTGTAACTAAAATTTCCGTAATCTGTTTTTTCATTGTTTTTACTAAAATTTTTGAAGTTATTATTTAAAATTTTTCAGAAATGATGTTTCTGGAATGGAGATTTCTGAATCTAAAATTTCCAGAATGGAAATTTCCGGAAATGAAATTTTTCAGGATTGAAATTCTCAGAATGGATATTTTTGTACTGGAACATTTGTAATGATATTTTTATACTGGAACTTTATAACGATATTTTCATACTGGAACTTTCATAATGATATTTTCATACTATAACTTTAATAACGATATTTTCTTACTAAAACATTCGTAAAGAGTTTTTTTTCAAATTCATTTCTTCAAGAATAATATTACCAGTTTCGAAGAATCATTCTAGCCAATCCGAAAGGTATGATTTCCTTACTTAATGTTTTGTAATCATATTTTTATTCCTGGTATTTTCCTTAAATCTGGATGTTTTCCTTAAAACTTCAAATGATCGGAGTCAAGTTTTCCTTGCAGGAGTGTTCTCAACCGGCAGATCAGATCAAAAGTTTTTCAACCGTTATATGGCTTTTGGAAGAACAAAGGTCACATCCATCTCCTATATAAAGGGGACCCCAAGACTCGTCCCACATCGTGTTTTCAAATCTTTCGCATCTCAAAGCCCTGCTACTCTTCTTAAGACCAGTTCCGATCTTTGCAAAGCCGTTCCAAATCCTTTAGATCTCTCTATTCAAAATGTATATTGAAGAAACATCTAAAGATATGTAAACTTCAATGCCAATATCTATGTGGTTAATATTCAAGGAAAGGTTGGTGCATCCGGATTTCTATAAGATTGATTCTCTTATTTCAAAGAATATTAGATAGAATAGATGGGAGGATGTTTGCGTAGCAAAGTGACATAAACAAGATCCAGTTTATACTGATTTTCTGATTGAGTTCTACGAGTCGGTTTCCTTCTAGATGGAAGATTGAAGAGAGTTGTTTTCATTCAAGTTTTATGGGATGACTTACAAGTTATCATACACTAATTCCACGATCTTGGTTGGTTTATCCTACGTAGGAGAAGATGAGTTCTGCACACACAAACATCCGGATGTGCAAGGCAGTTTCAACAAGGAGAAGGCACTGATGTGTCTTAGAATTAAGGATGCTTTAACCATTAAGATTTCTCATCTCACTCCGAACAATATAATTCTTCATCTTTGGGTGCAAGGCTTCCTGGTTCCAAGAAGAGGTGAGAAGGATAATTTGAAGAAAAATGATATCTATTTCTTAGATTTCATGGTAAATCTAAGAAAGATAAATTTGATGATACATGTATTGATTACGATCAATAACATCAAAGAAGGGAATTTGAGTGCTCAAACAATCATGTTCCCCACCTTACTATCAAAGTTGATAGTTCAGTGCTTAGAGTCTTTCAAGGTTTCATGGAAATCAAAAGTCTATAATTGTAAGCTTAAGCTAGTAAGTGATGATACATTGAAGAGGATGAAGATGGGTTTTTCATGTGAATTCAAAGAATTCTACTCTCTTTATGTGGAAGAAGTTGAGGCACATCAGAAAGGTACACTCACTCGGGAACCGTCTAAAAAGAAAAGGAAAAATAGAAAGCTTAAAGAAGTGGCTGCTGATGATGAAAATCCTAAATCTAAGGAAACTCAGTCTACTTCCACAAAGCCGAAGTTACAAAAAACTTATCCTGATGAAGTTGCTATAAAGTGGAGGGAATATAAGAAGAAGAGGAAAGAAGGGGATCCACAATTCGGATTGGACCCTACAGAGGATAAGGCCTTAAACAAAAGATCAGCGGAAGAGTTAGAGAAGCAGGAGAAAGAGAATAAGATGAAAAAGAAAGTGTATGAAGCTAAAGTGGTTAAATCTTTGCTGAGAGATATGGAGTTAGGTTCTGGGCTGATTCTGGTTCCGAAAACTTTCTGTACAAAACCTTCTTTACCAGAAACTCCAGCTAAGAATTATTTCACTCTAAAAAAATTCCAGTGTAAAGAAGTAGTTGAAGACACTAAAAAAGAAGCTGTTGAAGAAGTATAGGAAGAGGTTGAAGAAGAAGAAGAAGAAGAGGGAAGTGAAGATTTAGATGTCTTGATCAAGCAAGTAGAGGATTATCAAGATAAGGCAAAATCCCCAAATTTAGTTACTCCAGGAAATAAAGGTGATGAAGGTAGTAAGAATGATAATAAGCATTGAAGAATCCAATGAAAGTAATTTTCTTAAGGAAGGAAAAGAAAAACAGAAACCAGATGAAGACCAGAATATTCACGTCCCTGAATCCGAGGAAGTATCTCCTAATAAGGAACCAATTCAGAAGTATGATAAGGGGAAGAAAGATCTCATGGATACTCCAACAAAAGAAGTATTCAGGTAGAAGGAGGTTGGTGGTTCTTCTAAGAGGAAACTGGTGAAAATTTATGAAGAACAATCTGCAAGAGATTTATCTGATTCGGAATCATAATCTCATGGACATGATTTTGTGGTTAAGTCTCTAAAGAAGTTGGTGGACACAATTCTGATTTGTCCAACTATAGATTCCAGATGCCAGATGCTGCAACAGTGTATGAATAAGAAATAGGATTTCTTATCCATGGTCATGGATATGTATGTGAAGATCGAAGCTAACCAAAAAAGTTTTTATATCGATTATGATGTGCATAGAATGTCCTGCAGTAAGGTAACAAAGTGGTCTAAAAGAGTTGATGAATACTTAGTGCAGTTTGAAAATTTTCAGAGTGAAGTTCTAAATGCCTTTGACAAAAAGGATAAAATGTTTAAAAATCATCAAGCTAAGCCGAATGATGAGCAGAGTTATCGGAGTCAACATGTGATGGAACTAAGCAAAAAGGCTAATTCTCTAGCTCAAAATCTTTTAAGTGATAGAAATCTCCGGATTGATCTTGATAAAATACTCGTACAACAAGATGAATTGTTAGAGATACAGAAAGAAGTTATCGAGGCTCAGGCAAAGGCTTTGAAAGTTGAAGAAGAAAAGACAAAAGCCTTGGAGAGGCAAGTCTAGGAAGACCAAAGAGACCTAAAGAAGCTCAAAACATTATTAAATAAGATGATTCCAAAGGAAAAGGAAGAAATATAAACCCACTTCGATCTTTTGTTGTTGTTGTATTTTTTATAAAATTTTTCCAACTATAATGAAATGTTATTTGGTTGGTTGTATCTTGTCATATACTAATGTTTCAGGTACCGTATTTTCTTTTCCATTCCCTTCAATTATTTCTGAAAATAACAAAGTGGGTGAAGGAAAAAGATCTATTCCTAAGGAGGAGAAAGAAAAATTTCTAATTGAAATATCCTTAATGTAAGGGGGAGTTTCTCACTACGATGTTTTTCATTCATAGAATAATGAAAACTCCACTCCGGAAATTCAGAATACAATCATTAGAGTTTCAATGCATAAGGGGGAGTTAGTTGTGTTCACTTTTATCCATGAACAATGGGAGATAAGTTTTAATTTCAATGTCAAATGAATTTTTTTCAAAGTCCTTATATTCTATTTTTTAAGGATGTTTGTGCTTTCCAAACTGGGGGAGATTGTTGATTCAATAAGGTTTTCCTTATGAATTTTCCATTCTTTCTTGTTTTGAAAATCACAAACACATTATACTTAAGAAAAGATAAATTTTACCTCTATAAGGAAAATTTACTTCTTTATGGAAATTTACCCTAATCTAGATTTTCTTATACATAGCAATATTTTTTCTCAAGTAAAAAAACCGGATTCATTCCCAAAATCATAGAAGACATTTAATGTTAATATTTGGAGCATTCTGTTTTTAGGATCTGAATTCTAGATGTGAACTGTAATGAAGTTCCAACCAGAATTCTGGACTCCAAACTTTAATGAGTTCGACTCCAAACATTCATGAGTTTGACTCCGAACATTAATGAGTTCGACTCCAAACATTAATGAGTTCAACTCCGAACTCTTATGATGTTCGACTCCAAACATTGATGAGCTCATCTCCGAACTCTTATGAAGTTCAACTCTGAACATTCATGATCTTGAATCCGAACTCTTAGGAAGTTCTACTCTGAACATTCATGAGTTTGACTCCGAACTCTTATGATGTTCGACTCCTAACTGTCATGAGTTCGACTCCTAACTCTTATGAAGATTGACTCCGAACATTCATGAGTTTGACTCCGAACACTTATTATGTTTTAATCCTAACTTTCATGAGTTTGACTTCGAACACCTATGAAGTTCAAATTCGAACTTCTGCAAGTTTAGATTCTGAACTCTAGTGAAACCAGACTCTGAATTCCTATAAAACAGAATCTGATCATTTCTTAACATAGACTCCAAATTTCATTTTGGTTAGACTCCGAACCTTTAATTTGATTACACTCTGAAATTTTGTATGGATTTTTCTTACATATTCTCCATTTCAAAATGATGTCGTGCATTCAGTTATGATTGATTTATTACTAAATGATGGCATTCATTCTGTTTCTAATTAACCATTGGTTGAGTTACACATGTACAGGTCCCATAGAATTTCATGGAAAATATGACAGTTGGAGGAGGGAGACGACTGTTGGAAATTTTCCTATAAATAGGATCTCATTTGAAAGAGCTCAATAACAAGTTGATCAATCTAGATACCACACGCTGTTAAGGTGATTTATAGAGAGATAATCTTTTCATGCCTTGTGCGTACTGAACTACTCATTCAGATTGCTTCGTACGACTCAGAAAGATAGTGATTAAATTCGAGGACTTCCGGGGATTGGAAGATAGAGGTGCCGACTACCTTGATGTTTGAGGGATTCCATGATGAGGAAGACAGAGGTTCTAACTACCATGAAGTTGAGGGATTGCAGGGATAGCAAGATAGATATTCCGATGTTTGTATTGAGGGCTTACCTAGGTGTGTGAAAGAAAGACTTGCTTGAAAGTACAAATCAGTGTACCTTTATCCAAGGTTGGTGGATACCCTTCCCTTTGGGTTAAAAGACTTATATCTTGTTACTTATAGTTTTACTACTTCTTTTTCTACTGCACTTTTGTATTGTAAGGAAAGTATAACATTTTTTTATTTCCTTACACTTGTACTCTGATTCATTTAGATTCTATATGCTTTAAGGTAGAATCTTATATAGTAAACATTAGTTAAGTTTCAATTTCCGGATCCATATTTCTGGAATTGATTTTCGGAATCACTTTCTAGATTTAAGTAAGAGCATAGAACTTGAAGTTTATAACTTCACACCTTGTTCCAATTATACAATTGGTCTTAGAGGTGTTGTGAATTTTCTTATTTTAACTTTGTTAAACATAGATCATTCCTTGAATAAGGAATTTTTCAAAGTATTCAATTCACCCCCCTCTTGTATATTGAGCATCAACATTGTTATTTCGATCCTACAAATATAATTGAAGGATACACTATATTATTTATGTGTTTCATTTCATTCTATAATGATGAAATTGGATTCATTAAATGAGCGGGAGACTTTATGGGGGGTTTAGTAAATGAGTGAAAATATTTATCTTATTTTATTTACATAAGAGGTGTTTTTGATTAATGATATTTTGAGACAAAGGGTGGATTATTCTTACACTATTTAACACTACAATTTGTTTGATTAAGTGTATGCATAAACATGTTATTCATTTAAATATTTATGATCATGATTTCACATTCATGGATTATTGAATAACATATTAGATACTGTTGTATATATATCTATTTATTTTTCTACACTGGGCATGCCCACATAGACATAAATGGGATAAACTAAATTCTATTTTCCATGTATCATTTGCTATAATTATTTCTTTTAATAAAATAATCAAATTTGTTATTGAAGAATTCAAATGAAATCAGAATACCTCACATACCCTTCTCATTTTATTGCTATTAATGGATAGTAAAGACGAAACACACATATTGACATTTACGTGAAGTGATAATGATAAGAAAAATAAAAATTGGGATATTTTTTGACCAAATTATTTCTTTATTCCCATAGATTTTCAATATGTGTAAATATATTTTTTTAGTTTATATAATGTGGTGATTTCAGAAGAATTTATATGGATTAATGTAATATAATTGGATTTCATTCTTTAAACATTATTATAACTATGAATGTGATGGTTATTTGTGATGATCTTAATTTACAATGTCATGTTCTAAGGATCATGTAAATTGATTCAACATAAGTAGTATCATGAATGTATTTATTTGTATGTTGAACAACAAATGATGATGATTTTTTCATGGAATATTTTGAAATGAAGGATTTGTAACTACTTTTCTATAATTTGACTTTTTTGAATTTATTTTAATAGTGGTGTTTATTAATAAAATAAGTCAACCCTATATGAAATCCAAGACAAGTTCTAACCCATATACAAGTAGGAAGCAAATTTTAAACATTATTTAGGGAATCATCCAGATCTAGATAGAAGGTTGTAAGGATATTTTATAGGTCCAGAAAATCACCCTCTTATATAAGTGGATCAGATTTGCTGGTAGGACCCTGAATATGACATACATGCACATAAAATATGGGATACTAGCCTGTATGATGAATCCTATATGTGTGTGAAATGTTTTCGGGTTCCAATCCAATTCTATTTTCAAAGGTTCCACCGGATGTGATGAGTAATAAATCGAAGTGAAGATAGGTTGATGATTCAAGGGGGAGTGACAATTATATAGGGATTTATTACTCCAATTAAGAAAATACATTCATCGACTATCAATTTGTCTACATGATACAAGACATCAAATAATGATCCAAGAACTTCATAATACTCTCACAAAATAAACCATTCATCGACGTGGTTAGTAGACCAAACAACTAAAAATAAATTCCAGAACCATGCGATATCAACGTGAATTTTTGGTGTTTTAAAAATTTGATTTGAATGTATTTAAAAAAAATGAATTTAATATTATTCACTATGTTTATTTTTTTGTGATGAATTCCATGTGATATAAAGCTTACCAAAAAGGTTTGTAGGATGAGGAAACATGTATAATATTAAATGCAATGGAAAAATGAATGCATTTGTAGATAAAACAATGATATGTTCTATCAGATGATGGTATCAAAAGTTGTCTTTGATGTGGCAGAGTTTATCATGGATGAAAATTAATTTATGTGGAAATTTATTTTTAAATCCCTTTAGAAATGACAATATAATTCTATCTAGGATGCGGTGTAGTGAATGTTTTCAAGCACGGTGATGTCAGGGAAGATGGTTTGTGGGGATATAATGAAAATCATTATATAAAATTAAATAATATGAATTATTCTTCCTGTTTTTGGATGAAAAAAATTAGGTGGAAAAGTATAATACTATTATATGATTCGGGTAATTTATTTTATAGAAATTCATTGCAAGAAGATACTATGCAGATATACAATATGGCTTACAATTAGTGTTTAAGATGAGTTTGTGTGATGTATATAATTAGAGATTTTGTGTAGAGATTTTTTCTTTGTAGTGAATAATTGAAAATATTTGTGTACATGAATTAAAAACTATAATATGATTTGGTTAAAAATTAAATGTTATGATTATATGAAATTTCTATTGAACATATTTGAAATTCATACCACACTCACTGAATTATCATGCGATAACAACTTCAATAATCTATGAATGATTAACTATAAATTCTCTATGGTTTTATAGATGAAGGTATAAAAATATGTGTGGAATATATTGATGGCCATTGAGTGTGTTTAATTGAAAATACAATTTTCTAATAAAATTATCTACCAATCGTAGTATAAATATTATTTTGCGGAGTAGTGAATAATTTTCATGGCAATATGTTATAGTATAAATAATCTATGAAAATATTATTTTGTGCAGATAATTTAATTATTCATACTATATGATAATAATATATTTTTGATGTAAAAAAGTTTAATTTTGAGGGTGATCCAGTTCTGTCATGTTCAAAAAACATATCAGGATATTATATTTTATTTATCAGGATGGCTCAAAGGATAAAATGACTACAATTTTTCCGAAGCCGTAAACATTTATAAGTTATCTTCTAATTGTTTCATTGTCATGAATTTTTTAAATTGACTGTGTCAAACTCTTGTCCGAGTGGGATTATGGAAATCATTTTGGGAATATATGCTATTGAAAAAATGTATGTTTTAACTTCATGTAATTACAGTAGAGAATCTATTATTAGAAATTTTAAACAATAAAAACATGGGACATGATCATAATGTGATATAAAATTTTAATACTTATGTGTTTTATGAAATTTATTTTTTACAACTTTCAATAAAGTATCTGTTAAAATAATATTTATCAGAGCCTTATTGGTCAATTGGGGTTAATTTCAACATAATTAAAATTTAAAAAATCACCAATGGTTCAAACTCTCATCTCAGTGGTGCAACTTCACATGGGTACTCAAAAATAACATCATAAGAACCTTAAAACATCGATCAACTTGTTAAATAGTGAAAAATGTGGGTTTTAGTTATTCAAAAACATAGTGATAATAAACTATATATGTAATGAGGTTCTCACTAGCTCATGGCCATAGATGGACTTGAAATGATTTATATTTACTATTTAAACATTTTGGTATGGACCTCTTGAGTCTTTCAACACAGGAGGCATGTTTTTTGGGATTGTTTTCTCAATTTATCATCTAAGATTACTTGGTTATTGTGTAAGAAATTCATTTTTGAATGTGAAAAAGTACATTGGGTATTGGGAGTTCGAAAATATGGTTTCATTTCATTGATAATTTTTATGTTCATATTTATATAGAAAATTTACCTAAACATTTTATTTATTGTTAGTTTTGATTTTCCTCTCAAGAATTCAGGAAATGGAGAATGATGCTGGTGTTTTGAAGGATCTATGGAATAATTAACATGATCATTATGTTTTTATGTTTCTATATATGGTTAATCATTATTATCATTATTTTTTAAGTATTAGTTTTTTTTTTGAAATGTTAGATCATGTTTATGAAAAAAAATCACACATCTTTATGTCACTACTTAGAGTTTATTATTAGGTAATTTTATGACACTAGATTACCCCTTAAGGATAGTGAATGGATATATAAAGTAAAAATGGGTTCCTTTTAATTTTTAATGCTATATAATTCATGATTAAGGGGATAATGTTCATAATTATATATTTCTGTTTTTATAAAATTGATCATTAAATGTGAGAGGGAATTATTTGGTAGGTGTATGAAGTTGTTGGTTTGTCCCAGGTGGATATTTATATAATTAGATGTGCAATTGAATTGGTTTTTGGTTTGGTTGTTAGTATTTTGTTCGTTTTGATGAAAATTAGTAACGTGTGTGATAATATAATTTAGGGTTTAGGTGGAGAAATTTTTTTTGTCATTTCTTTTTTATCTAATGAATAATATCCTTGATTGTTTCGTCATATTTGATTAAATGTATTTTGGTATTAATGACTTTGAAAGTTCAAATTAGTGACCTCTATTGATTTCCCTAAAAAATCACAACCTTTAAGGTAGTGATAGTGGGGTAGTTTTCGGTATTATGATCATGTTTTTTCCAAATTGATTATACATTTTCAACATCATGAATTTCATTAACCATATACATATAGATATCCTAAAACATCCCCAGTGAGTATGATATTTTATTCCTTAATACTATTTTTATAAATAAGTCTTTTAATTCCCAACTATTTTGTAGGATTATCATATTATGGTTATGTTAACAATGTTGGGTATTTTTTGGAATGATTTTCAGATTCAAATTTCTATTAGTTGGGTCTTTGTTTTTGAATGATATGTATCACATAATCTCAATAAACAACTTTTGTGGTGGATATAACCCTTCATATAAAATAATTAATTTTTAGTGATTATAAAACCATTTTTTTATATCATTATTAATTAGTAATTGAATATTGGACATGTTTCATAGGATGTTTCTCCTTCTTTTTCAATAATTTTTTTGTTTCTTTTTTTCATGGAAATTATTTTATGATGGGGATAATATTTAATAAAATGTTATATTTAGTTTTTCTCATAGTATATAATGGATTCTGGACGCATATTAAAATCCCAATTATTTTCTCAATTATTTGGATAAAAATGAATGAATTTCATTTAAGCTGATTCAAGTGGAATTGGTGAGTAATTGTTTCAAAGTATCTTTGAAATCATTGAATTGAATGTTTTTAATTTTAGAATCAATCAAATTATAGGATATAAGTCATTTAACAAAGATATTTTTAAGATATAGTGGGATTAATATAGAGTATCACTCCAAATGTATGAGGTTACATTAGCTCGGGTAGGTGTATGTTATTCTATCATGGTTTGATCAGCAACATTACATGTGATATGGGATAGTTAAATTTATTTTCCATTTTGGTTATTTCCTAATTTTTTAATTTACTTTCATGGACGATTCTCCATTTAGGTGAATTCAAAATTATAATTAAAATTATAAGTTTGATTTTGATCCAAATGATTTATACCCCTAGGATTAGATGAATCCTCACCCCCATATTAATCATTCTAACTATATGATTTGTGATTTAATTACTGTGAAAACATAAGAAATATAAAATAAGAAAAAACAATGGTAAAATATTAGAGATTTTTTGGGGAGAATTGAGTAATTCATATGATAGTATAAATATAGACATTTATTTTACTTAATAGTATCCCGAAAAAAATTTGAACATATATTGTGTCACCAATATTTACCCATGTTTGATGTGGTTTGTTATAGTAAAAAATACGTTTTAATTACATAAATTTATATGAAGAACCTACATTCATTAATTTGATGGATTTTTTTCCTAAGAATTAGGGAAAATTGGTTCTATTTTATATTTTTAAAATTAAAAAAATTTGAAATAAATGTATTAAATTGGAATGAATGAGTTAATATTAGTTTAATTTAATGGTTTGATCAGATTAATTTATTAAAATTGTTTTAATTTTATAATTATTAGAGTGCTTTTTCTTTGAAATATTAACTTCATAAACCATTCACTAATTTATTTCATTCTATCCAAATTACAATCTCTTAAAAAAATTCAATATCCTTGTCATCCATACTCCATGGTAGAGGATCTTCCTATAACTCAGACCATGTTAATTTGAAGTAAGAGAGGTAAAAGTATACGGTACATCATTGAAGTAATATATAAACATTTATAATTTATTTAAAATTATTATATTGATAAATAACATATTATATAGCCCTAAGAATACATTAATTGATTAATAATAAGGTGTTCCTGCATACATACTTCTAAATAACTCAATGTAAGATCAAAGTTAACTCATTTGAAGGAATAAAAAATATAAAAATCCATGGAGTAATGATCACACCACTATTGTGTAAGGAATTTCACAACTATTCATGTGAATAAATTTAAACATATATTCAATGTTATAAATTTTATGTTGATAATAAAATAATTATTGATGAATAATATCCTTTATTAAAAAATATTTGTTGAATTAGAAAAATGTACCTAAGGAAAAATATCATGTATAAAAATGGCAGTGTAACATTACAATTCAAATAAAAAAATCCTCCAAATCCTTCACCACCACAACCTTAAATATGGGTTTTTTATCCTCTGGTCAATCTTCCACATTTCCCTGTCAACTTACTTAATAAATATTGGTATTGGTGGGTTTAAATTTAATGGAGAGTGGAATTTTTTATCCTTGACCATAAATCAATGACAACTTACATCCAACAAATACTAGTATTAAAATGTGATTCAATATAGCCAAATATATTTGTGTCCATGAATAAATAAATTACCCCAAATATTTCATATATTATTTGTCAATTGTGTGCCACATTTGGAGTCCTAATGTCATAGTTATCGTTAATACGGTTCGATTTTGTTATGCTCCCCAAAATATATTCCACAATTTCATCTTCCACATAAGCCCCCATGATCTACTCTAAATATAATAAATTATAAATATAGGTTGTTTTTTTATTTTTTTCCAATATTTTCCTCTACCCATAT
Source organism: Viscum album (assembly GCA_963277665.1). NCBI lineage: Eukaryota > Viridiplantae > Streptophyta > Magnoliopsida > Santalales > Viscaceae > Viscum > Viscum album. Next base: position 700,741,412 of record OY728156.1, read on the forward strand.
TTTATGGTTCACCATTCTTGGGATATGATATTTCCTTCTATAGTCATTTTACTAGATTGTTATCAAGTTCACTTCATCAATATCTTCAATGAATAAATGTCAAAAAGGGTGGCCTTCCAATGAGTACATCCTTATTCTATATAATGAGGAACATTTATTAAAACAATGTTACATCCAATAAAAATATGAAAATAAAATCAATAAAACTATGTATATTAAATGATATGGATGTTGTTATAGGGTAATTTTTCATATGATAAAGAATTAAAATCATATTGTGAAAAGAAGTTATATTTTTATTTTTAAATAATACTAATTTTAATGGAAAATTATACCAATGAAATTAATAATATATATAAAAAGTTAATCTTATTTTAATTAATAATATACTATTCATGATATTTCATATCCATTTCATGATTTCCGTAATCTTCTTGTGTTTTTATTCTAACAAATATATAGCCTAATATCAATTTTAGATCATTTTATTGGTCCTCGATACCCTTTCAGAATTTTTTTTTCAATCAATAAATTTTGGGACTCCATAAAAGATTACCCCAAATAATGAAAAGATATTATTTATTAAAACTAACATTATGGTTCATATATTCTACTAATGTTTGCACCCAATTTAGTAATAGTTATAAATATTTAATTACTTGGGGGAGAGGGTATCTTTTGAATGTCTTAAAATCAGCATTGTAGTTTCTCATATTGTGAAATACACTTATTTCAAAAATCCCTCAGCGGAATTATAATAAAAATTATTTTGAATAAATCACGACATAAAACATATTTTAATATATAGACATTAGATTTCACCATATTACTTAGCTTCTGTTCCATCATGAATATGGGATTGAACTCTGTAGTGTAGATTTCCACAACTGACACTTTTCTGTATTTTCATTCTTTTCAATGATTCGTTATCTATGAAAATAAAACTCAATGTGTCTTTACTTCTTACTTTATGGTATGCTTTATAAAACCACTAACTAATTATTTGTTATTTTAGCATACTTTTCCAATAATAATAACTTCAATCTTCTATTTTTTTGATGAATATATCATTAAGTGGTCATCCTTTATATTCATTGTTTTCAAATGATCCTCAACAATCACGTTCCTAATAATTTTTAATTATTTCCAAAAGGTTTTATATAAGGTTATAATCATCAGTGCATCAGTAACAATTTTTTGAGAACCATGATTTTTCTCAATGATGATAAATGAATATTCTATCGCACTATATGTTTTTTATAAATAAAATCATTTTATGTCATAAAATTATATTATTTCATTATGTATTATTTTTCTACATTATATTTGAATTTTATTTCTATATAACTATAGTTATACAATATTATACATATTCAATAATAATCAAAACTCATATGGTATTTACATGTTTTAAATGCTAAAACAACTAGACTTTTTCTACTGTTAATCCCTGGGGATTTTATACAAACACATATATAGTGTCAAAATGTTTAATAAAAGTATTAATTTAATGATAACTCTTATATATAGTTTTATATTCTATAATTCATAGAAATCATAAATTTAATCATATTACAGAATTCAATTTATATTATACCCAATTATTGAGGCTTATATATTGGGGGTATTCATTTTTATCTATTATTTTTGTAAAAATTATTTTACACGTGTTCATTAAACAAATATTATTTTTTACACTAGTTAGGTTGAAAAATATTTTAAATCATTATTGGTGATATATTTATTCTTATTTCATCTGAAACTTTTTAATGTTAATTCCTTTATTCCTCCATATTTTCATGCATATTCTTGAGGATTAATTTTGAATATATTTATTCTGTTTTTATTATATTATTAGCCAGGAATTTATCTTCAATTAATACATGGTTCCGGAAATTAATAAATCCCTATTTATCTACTTTTTCTTTTATGGAATAGATCTTATATTAGTTACTCCATTGCGATACACTATGATTACATATTTATGCAATTAAGATATATTTTAATGGAATCAAAAAAATCTATATAGTGGTGAATATAAAATTTATTATTTTAATAATTCTTCATTAACATTGTTATAACATGATAAAATAATATAATTAGAAATGGTCACCATAGATAGAGAATCTTTTTTTTTGAGAGACTTATTCATAATACAATTTAATTGCCTATTTATCTATGGAAATATTCCCCACATATATTCATCATAATATCATTAGGAATATGATTCCATTATTTTATTATTGCAAACTCTATATAATTATTAACATCCAATAGTTTTCTATATATGTTCTTTAACAATTTATAATCAACAATATCACTAGAATAAAGTGTTTTTTCTAATATATATCATAGGAGATACCACTATTAATAATTATTAATTACATTATATCAAGAAAATGATATATATGAATCTTCATATAAACTTATTTTAATAAACAATCCCTATGTAACGCTAAGAGGGGTTTAAATCTAGGGGTTATAGAAACATAAAATTTACATATACATAGTTAGAAATAATTTAATATCATGTTAAAGGTAATATATTAAACCTATAACAAAATCATTTTTTCACTCCTTCATTAATTTCTTTTTCATAAACATGAAAATATAATGTATGAAAAATTATTTAGGAATATTACATGGTTCATTACAAATGGTTATTATAAGTATTATATGTCAAAAATATTTTTATAATAACAAATAGGTTAAAAAATATCACCCCATCTTTTAAAAAATTTTGGAAATTATTTATATGGATCCTAAGTAAACTACCTCTTATTCCCATCTACTCGTATAATTAGATAGAGTCTTTAATATTTTATAGACATGTTATTCCATTTAGGATCATTAGTGAGAGAACAAATCTTTTATGATTATTTTCTGGGGAGATGTGTGATTGATATTACAATTTCTATTCTCTCCTCATCATCATATTGAATTTGAGTATCTTATTACAATGAAATTGGAATATTTATATTCTTGTAATCTCAAAAATTTAAATAATTTATCCATATTGGTCTAATTCTATAGTAGAAATCTCATATCTCACTCTTCCTTACCATCATAAGTTATTAAGGGTACTAGTCATTCCACTGAACAAATATTCTTACAGCTGAAAAAATATGGTCAATGGAATCCTCACATGGAATGAATACTCATTATAATATTTATTAGAAATATATACTTTCATTTTTCACATAAACGTCTCTTTATTTCATTAGTGTTTAGATTTATCAGAGAATTGTTATATTGTGGATCCCCTCTCTCTCTCTCTCTCTTATTTTCTCTTTTTTCTCTTATAGTTTGATTAATAGATTTTATGATAATTAAATTAAATTATCTCTTGTTTGTTAATTATTATTAGATCAAAGTATATAAACATAGAGTATCCTTGTGAGATAGTTTCCAATAGTTTTATTATTTAAATACTCTAATATTGTGAAACTTGTTATCATTCACATTCAGAGTCCAATTATTATTCATCTAGACTTTTTAATATTTTTTTCATGACATATATTTTAATATTTTAAATATAAAAAAATTTTGTACTCATCATTATAAAACCCTCCCTATTTAACATTCCATAATATTTATTATCATCCATCGATATCATAGTCCTAAATCCTCTCCATAAAATATATCTATTCCCTTTTTCAATAAAAATGAATAAAAAAATTTCTGATTAGTTAATTTTGTTATAATATGTGTTTCTAGATACAATCCATCGTACTAGCAGATAGAAAACTATTTTTTAGGGTCACATTTACACCTCACATGAAAAATTGAATAACCTTTATATTCAACTATAGATAAATTGAATTACTCTTACACTATATACTTTTTCTCTAAGTAATTAAATAAATCATCTTAAATGAATCTTCATGAATTGGTAATATTAGAGTTTTAAAAAAGTAAATGTCCCTTTTTGGTACACATAATAAATACTATATGTCTTCATATGATTCTAAAATGGCCTTAAATTAATGTTATTCTTTTTTCCCAATTAATATTACTAATCCTTTGACAACTCTTAGTTTTTATCTAACATAACTTATGTAGCATTAGATGAATGAAATAATTTTTATCCAATAAATCATAAAATCCATTAAATAAATATTGTGTTTTAATCATTTCAAATAATATTACTCTTGATTACATTATGGTATGATCCATACATTTCATTTTATCTAGTTGTAACGAAATATTACTCTTATTTGTTTGAGACTTAGTAAATTTCAAAAAATCCTATATAAAATATTTTTCAAGAGATATTTATGGAAACCACAAAACAATTCTTATATCATTAAATGTATAATTATATTCTTTATGAAACAGTTAGGATTTTTAATCATCTGAATCACTTGATATCTTCTAAATGTACTATGTAACGCCTTATTCATGGTATCTTTAAGAGCCATAATAATTATGAACTAAAGAATATGTTAATATCATCATTAACCTACCATGTCATTCATCTATTTTTAACAACTACATGAAGTGGATTCCATGAATAAGGAAACAATATTTATCTTTATGCATCAGTCAATATATCTTGGAAACTATATTAATATTAAATATACTTCCCAAAATCTAATATATTATTATGTGGTAACCCAAAAATCCATTTATCATTATTTAATAATTCCTTCTATAGTCACAACATGAATTATCATATCTCTTTCATAATGTGAATCTTCATTATCTATAATCATTATGACAACAAAATATTAGTCATTGTAAAATATTTAACCAATATAAAATATATTGTTAATAAATATATCATTAATCCCTGTGGTTTCGACATAAATTCTCTAGGATGAGGTGCCATGAGGGTTTAGCCTATGTAATGATAATGTTAAGTCCAATCACCCATTTTTATTCCCTATTTATAATTATAGTTTAAATTAATCTTTAAACTCTTTATGGACTAACATGAAATCCTATTTTGTGTTAGTAATATTAGTTTCAATGTTCTGCAGAGTATCCATAGAAGTGTTTTGAGATCATGGAACATAGGAAACAACTTGTTTAATGTGAAAAAGTTATAAAAAATCCAGTTTTTTACATGAAATTTGATGAATTATTTAATTTCTATAATATTTTGAATTTTTATGTATTTTATGACCCACTCAAAATCATCATTCACGTGAATCCCAATAACTAAGAATTATAAATCAAGCATAAGTCCATTAGTAAGGGATTTAAATTTACATGTTTTATGGTCCATTTATCCCGAATAAGGAATGAATATATAATGAGAGTCTTTAAATGATAAATAAGGATAAATACAAAGATCATCCTAATATGTTTATAGTTATTAATTCTTATCCTGTTATGGATTTCTAATGCTAAATCCAAATGCATCTCCATGAATGATAAAAATTATTCTATAAAAAGTATTTTTTTCATCATAGAATCCAATTTTATAGAATCATCAATATGCCAATTTCATTATCATGATGGTATGTGATGATCATGATTTTAAACTACTTAGAGAACACTTCAAACAATGAAAATCATCTACTATAAATTGGATGAGGAAGGATGTACATAGTTATCTATAACATAAAAATTACATTAAGCTTTTAATCCAATTTTTTATAATAAAAATTTAAGGATAAAATGAATGGGGATACGAAAATATTTTCAATAGATTATTTTATTATCATGTTATCCATTTTCATAAAATTATGTAGTATTGGTGATTCTCCTTTAATTATTATTTTTGGATAATATAGAACTAAAATATTGATCCCAATATCCACATTAATAATTATATTTTATCCCTAAATTATGGGAATAAATATTAGAGGGTTTTAAAAGTACCTAAGTATTTTATCAAACAATGTATAGAATTTTCCCTCCCCTTGGTAAGAGGAATCATTTTTCACCAATAGTAATGAATTATATTTTCCTACTATAGAGAATAAAAATAATTAAATGTAATAAAAAAACTCATTCAAAACCCCTAAACTCCAAAAAATTACATATAGTGTGATTTTTATGGTGGAATTAATAATTTATGGGTAAATGATGGAGCTTATATATCAAATTATAATTATATGAAACTTATTTGACATGATGTTTTATTCAAACAGAAATTTATTCATCATTATTTGTGGTTATATAACACTGATTACACCTAATCACGATATCAATGATGATCATGAGGCTATATTATTTTAGCACCCAAACCTCCATTTAGTATTCGACTATATTTCCATGTAGGGGTTTAAATATGTGTTTCATGTGTCATTAGTAAATCACTCCTGTAATATTCAATAAAAACATAATTACCCATTATTATTATTTTCTATGGCGTACCATAAGAATAAGAGTTTCTTCATTTTTGTCGTTATTCAAAAATTATTCTAGCTGGAATATTTATCATGAAAGAGATGTTGGGAGAGTCGATATTATCATCGATGAACAACTATGTTACTAGAATAGGGAAGTAATCCTTCAAGAAATGACTGAGACAATACTTTAAGATGTTGAAATCATTGATATTTTAATTCTTTTTTCTATCTAGGAAAATTACTTCCATCTTCCTGGGATATTCGACTTCTTTGACAACAATTCTATGAGAATTACATTATTTGGAAGAACACACTTTTCATTAGATCAATAATAATTTTCCCCAAATATAGGGTAGATTTATTTTGAAATAAAATAGGATTTGGAATATAATATTAAGTTAATCCAACAAATTTTTCATATTAGTTATCTCATTATTAACCTGGATTAATATTTAGTCCCCCTTTTTTGCGGTACATTTTCCCCAAATTTGTAATACATAGTACTAATTTAATAGAACTCACATGAATTAAATTGGGTATCATCACCTAGAAGCACCTCATCCAATCAATTTAGGGGGTTCATTAGAAAGTTTTTTATAATGATTGTATGATCTTATAATTGTACATCTAGGTAAATACAAAAACAGATTTTTCGTTCGATTCTTAAGAGAATTGTATATATGTTTTGTTAAATACCAGGTTTAAAATTTATATTTATTTAATATTATGTTTGCAGCTCTATCATTCCCTTTTCGTACCCCTAAATTGTTATTTTTGAAGGGAAAATTCAAACTCTATATATCTTGGAAAATTGATCAATTATGTTTTCATAAGATTGTACCCACAAACATTATCCACTAATAAGCATTACAAATCAATGAAATTGAACATTACTATAATATAATTGAGGATTATTTATTATTGTATGACTATAAGGATATATTACCTTAGGAAGATATATGTGATTTATATTAATGAAATTAAAATAATTATATATGATTCTACTCACCAATATCTATTCCTATCTATAAATCCATGGGGTTCATTACAGCTTCAATGATAGAATTATGGAGTATTTAATTCAAGGGATTTGTATCAAGGTATAAGAGTCAATGAGGGATACTAACAAGGTTCCTAAGAACAATATAATTTCTAACTAGGGTTTCACTCTAATACTTAGACTCCATTCCTAAACTAGAGGTGTAGAGGATGTATGATGACATGGAACAATTTCTTTTCCATCATTCTTTGGTTTTTGGGGATAGTTGGATTGTTTTAGCATTTTTATATAGTAAATTACTAGAATGAGAGGTGTAATAGAATGATAGATCTATAGATAATATTTTACATCCAAAAAATCATTGATTAATACATTCCTTCTTATTTTAGTATATTTAATGAAGTTCTAGGTGATGGCATCCTAACTGACACATAAAAATAAAGGATTTATTCCCCTCTATTTAGAGTGACTCATATAAAATTGATAAAGGAAATTTAAGAAATGGATAATAGTATATTTACATATATATGAAAACATCTAAAAATTATAGTGTCATATTATACTCCAGAATGCACCTATAAACCTCATGAAGATTAGACATAGGGCAAAATATTGTTAAATTGTTTCTCACATGTCCATTGAAACTAATCATATGAATGTTTCCAATCAAAGAAATCAGTTAGTATTTTCAACCTTTTTATGATGTCAATAAAATGTTTATTATCCCGTTACTTAAAATGAGAGAAGTATCTAATTATAAACTATTAGTATCTATAGTGGAATCGATGGAGAAACTATTGAAAAATATTCTCTCAAATATTAACAGTCCCTAAGGGAATATTTATATAAGAATAATAAGTAAGAAAATATTTTTTCATAAAAGATATGATGATATTAGAACCATAATAAAGAGTAGTTATACCAAAAAAATGAAATTCACATCTTAGAAAAGTGATTTAGGTTTTGGTCTAGGTTACTCAATACCTAGAATAAAAATACCATGGTTTAATTAAATGTTGTGGTGGGTGGATGTCATCCCTGATTTCTGTATATGGACTATTCTCAAATAGTATTTCTTCACGACCTTTACTTTGATATTATAACCATGTTATAATGAAACAAATCACCATTTTAATGGAAACATATTCATGAACCTATACCCTCATTGGGTGTCTTAACTGTGACATAGGGTGACCATGATACAATTTTGTGATACCAAAAAAATCCATTGAAGGATACATTATAAGCATTGTTGGATCCCACCTTTGGATTATGGGAATAAATAATTCAATAAAACAATGGATCACTGGAATAATCAAGGAAAAGGAACATTATAGGAGGATCATATGGGTACACTTGAGTTCTATCTTACTGATAGCACTATATTATGTATATTTTATATATTCTAATTTCATAAATATTAGTGATTAATTAAAAATATTCCCAAGTTCCTGTTTTTTAATATGTTGTTAGGTAACTAATAATTTACTTATGGAAATATAAAATCAAAATAAAATTGGAAAAATATATATTTCAATTTGATTTATTTTAAACATAAGATAAAAAAACTTGTTTTTATTATGAAAGAAGTGTCTACATTATAAAACATGGTGGAAAACCGACCATGTAAAATAATTATGGTGGGATAAAACATGATCCATAATAAATATCAATGTGAATGATGGTTGCAATAGAGGATGGAAGAGGTGGATAACTACATTTTAGGTTCAGGTGTGGGAGGTTTTAAGAGTCCATCCTATCAAGTGTAGCTTCAACAAGAAACATATAAAATGAAATTTCTTATTAATCATTTTCAAACTAAGGGAAATATTTATGTGTGAAATTCACACACCTCAATAATTTGTGTCATTTTATAAAAATTATTTTACTTCATATCCGTATGACATTACCCTCCTTGCATAATCAATTTTCGTTTTCTCTATCATTAACCACAAAAACACCATTGATGGATGTAGTGAACCCGTGTCTGAGGTTCTTTAATCCCATTATTTTGGGTAAATTGTAAAAAAGCAATTTTAAATATTACTTTATTTAACAAGTGAGATTATCCTAAAAAATGTACTAATATTTTTCATTAGTATTATATGTCATAGTAATATCACAACACTCATAGATACATTTGGTTTAGTCTCATTGATGAGTAATAATAGTTTAATTTTTTCCATTGAAAGAACTGTACATTTCCCCATAATTGAATGCCTTTATAATCCCATATAGAATTATCAAGAGTTATTTCTTTCCCTACAATATGTGTTTGAAGTAGTTGAGCATTAATACTCAGTAATAGTAAACAGAACCTATAAAATCAAATATCATAAGTGGTCATAAGATTATCATAATGGTATTTGGATTAAAAATAATAAAATCATATCCCATCGAATATACATGAAATATCATTATTCATAAGGTCCATAAAAACTTAGTGAAATAAATGATTTGTCAAAGATACCAACCAATACATTCATAACATATTGGGCTTGGAGTAATCACCCATGTACTATCTTGGGATAGGGATAAACATATTTTATACTCTTTTTATAATGAAAAATATTCTCCTGTATCATTTAAATTTGGGTAAATGCTTCAGTTTCAATATTAGTAAATCCGCATATATTCAATTTGTCATTGGATAAAACATAAGTGTGATATTTAGAATCAAATAAGTCATTATGAGTACAGGATGAATTGGGATAAATCAACACATGTACACTTTTAATTTCGTGATATTTAAACACTAACAATCCATTTAGAGGGTGATATAAGAACACACCCATAATTATCCTTAATAATTACTGGGAAAAACAATTTATCATAATGAAACCTTGTAATGAAATTTGGCTTCATAACACATTTAAATTGAATCCTATAATGAAAACATTCAAAACTCCAGCCATAAACATTAAAAATACATCGAATATCAACGGGTATCGAATGAAATTATGTAATTATCAATATAAATACCCATTAAATAAAAAATGTCATGAAATTTACTCTATATGGAAAAAGGTTATATATATTAATAAACCCTTCCGCTGTTAATTTATGTATGGTTAAACAAGTGAACAATAGAACCAATAATTGGTTATTCATAAAGAAATGGAATTGGAATATTTATATTATAATACCAAAAAGATTCATAGACCAGAATAAAATTAGTCATGTAACATTTATCTTTTAAATTCTTAATGTATCTCAATATTGAAAAACTTTTATAGATTCAATTGGTGGTGAAAGTATATTTTTTTAGGAATATTATATTTGTATATTGAAAGGAAAGATGCAAATTTTTTTTTTCATAATAACCATTTTAATTAATAATAATATAATAAAAAAATCATTTTTTAGAATCATGAAACATATGAAATATGTTTTAGATTCATAGAGAATGTTCTCCAATTAAAAAGATTAAAAAATAATCCTCAATTATTATATTATACTTATAATTTAAAATTAAAAAATTTAAGTGCTTTTCTAATTCATTTTGAAATATGAATGAATTTAGGATTTTTAAATATACTGTATAATTAAATTATAATAAATCACTAATAATGGAATATTGAAAATGAAAAGTGTTTTTATTCAGAAAAACTATCATGGAAGATAAAACAATTGATATTGAGTGGATGGGAAAACATTTTTAAAATGTATTGAAATAACATTATAAAATAACAACATATTAAAAAGTTTACTAGATTTAAATTATTATAATATGTAAAAATATTTATGAGCATCATAGAGAATAATTAATTTTAGAGTTTCAAAAAATAGATGAAAAGTTTGGTGGGATGTAAAAACTAGACATGATAGAAATGATATGTTTGAAATAATTGGAGTTATTCCATCAAACATCAAATATTTTTTTGATAACATATTTCAATAAGGAATATGATATAAATGAAAAGGTGTAATTTACTCATATAACAAGATAAAATAACCTTGATAAATGAATTGAAAGATAAAGGTGGAATCAAATATCATAATCATGTATAAATTTTTTATGATCGAGGGAGAAATAATTGGAGTGAAGAATAGAATTATTTATCGAGTAAAATTTAAATAAAAATGATTTAATTTAAGGGAGATATAAATTATACTAATAACACATAAAAAAATATATTTATGGGTTAATGAATCATGTAGGATTCATATGCACTATATAAATAATAATATGATAATAATTCACATGTATATCAATGAAAGGAATTTGATATTACAAAATTTATGATATTCATGATTCATTATGGGAATTAAACAAAATTCTTAAATGATAAAATTATTGTTATTAGTTTTCTTCTCATTAAACTTATCCCTAAATATTTTAATTTATAAAGAACATTTAATATCCAACTTATTTTTTTATTATATAGATTTTTCTTATGTTTGAAAGTTTTTTGTTGTTTGGCCTATTTATACTAGAAAAGTTTTTTATTTTTACCATGGTTAAGTATTTTGTAGAATACAATCTTAATGTCAAAAATATGTTTGGTTTTATGTTATTTTTTTATTCAATTAGAATAAAATTTATATAAAATTTATATTTTTATAAAATTAACTCAGATTAAGAAAGGTATTTTGATATGTTCATGTTAGGTGGTAAAAATTGTAATTACCATTTATTATTAATATCACTTATAAAATGTGAAGAAATTATATTTATATAAGATAAATAATTTTAAAACTATCTATATTTTATATACCTAAATTTTAAAATTCATCTATTTTCAGTTGTGATAGAAAAAAAACATCACACATCGTTCATCCAATACTCATAAAATACTCATGATAAATATTATTTTATTTTTATTAGTGGATAAGGAGAAATAAAAAGGTTTATTATATTATAATAATAATTTATTATATTAATAATACATTGGTAATTATATTAATTTATTAGGATAATTTTGATGTGAAAATTTAATAACAAAATTAGTATGATTATGTAATACATAGGTTAGGACCCTACATTTTCTATTAAATATTTATATGGAAATGAGAGACATAGAGTAACTAATTTATAACATAGGAATCCAATCCTATGAAATTATTATTCATGGATATAAAGAAAACAAATTTCAAATAAATTATAAGTAATTTGGGTGTCATAAATTATTTGTTATGTTCCCCTTTTATAGGTGATGAAATATGTAATTTTTTGAATAAAAATTATTTTTCAATAATGGAATGACACTATTAATGTTTAAAAGGATTTAAATGGGAAAAATAATGAAATTTTCATTAGTGTATTTTCCATAAATTATCCATCACACCTTACCCCACATCATTTAAACAAGATTCAATCCTTTTAATATTTTTTTATGTTTTAAAATTTATTTCTTTCACCTTGTTAAATAGTTTTAACTTTAGTAGATTATAATCTATTAAAAATTTTAAAACTAACATTCCAAGATATTATTTTATAAACACAAAATTAAGCCCCAAATATTTTATATTTATCTCAAAATAAGAGAAAATCAAATTTTTAATTAAAACATTTAATATATTGACAAAAAAGTTTATATAAAAATGTTGTTTTTACAATTAAGTATTATTAATATTATTTTTTACAAATTACCAGTTGAATGAGTTTTAATTTATTTATTAAAAATGGATTAAATTTAGAATAGGGGAATTTTTTAGAAGATGTTATTTTACATGATTATATGAAAACATCACAATGTAAATATAATAATCTCAATGAAAAAAACATTTGTACCATTATCTCATATTAATCATAAATTAATTACTAAAAAACCAAATTTACATTATTATAAAATATACAAAAGTTGATATAAATTATGAAATCAGTTTTTTAGATTTAATTTCAAAAATGGATGAAAAATGATCTTTAATATATGAATAAAGAAACAGTTTTAACATAAAATATTAGTTATGACTCAAAAATAATAAACATATGTTTTATTAATATGAAAAGGTATAATTAAAATTTTTATTTGAATATATTATTTAATATCATTTATAGAAAAAGAAAATAAAATTTGATTTCATCAAATAAGATAATATTATGAAATTTTTTATTTTCTTACTATTAATTTAAATATCATTTACTTTAAAAAAATATCAAAAATAGCATTGGATAATTTTGATATTTATTTTTTAAAAATTAAATATATATAATTAAAAAAATTCATTAAAAATAATTTTTTAAAACATTAACTGTTCTTAATAGAATTATAAATGCATTTCTAATTGATTAAAATGTCTTTTACTAGAGGTTTTTTATAATATTCGTTTTTAATATAACTCATCCGATATTTTTTATCTCATTATAGTTCAATTTTGAGTTTCAAACAATTTATCAAAAAAAGTATCTAAATATAGAAATTTGTTTCCATAAATCTTGTTGTGTTTCATTATATGCCTTTTAATAAATTTTTTCCTCATAATTGTAATTATTAATCAAAAATTAATGTTGGTGGGGATATTATTAACATATTAATCACTTAGATATAAATTTTATAAATTATAACTATGTTTCTCCCTTTTCGTACATTATATTACTTATCATTTAAAATATAATAGTTTTTTTACTAAAATTCACATACCTCTCTATATATACATTATATTCTTTTATTATCCATAAAATTTAATTCCAAAAAAACATGTTGAATCTATAATACCTTAAAACATAATGAAATCTTGTATTCCTATAAAATGTAACTATATCATTAACCCTAAAATGGTTTCAGCACTAGTTCAAAATTCACACACAAGCTAAAATATATCCAAATCACCAAAAAGAGATAATATAAACAAAAAATATTAAAGTTCGATTTTTTATCAAGTCCTTAACAAATTCAATGATTATTACAACAATATAAACAACATTACAAAAATTAAATAATCCTTTTAAACTTATGGGTTTTATATTGCCCAATTAGTTTTTATTCAATAGTTATCCACAAAATTGTATCCTTGACAAAAATTCACATTTTAAGTTTATAGATATCAATTAATATATGTTTGCAAACATTTCATGTGAAACTACAAAATATAAATCCTTATATGTTTCACAAAATCTATTTATCATTTAACAAATACTGTAATATAATTGGTAAATATCACGGTCAACTAAAAATATCTAAGAATTTCAATATTTATTTCCAATTAATATATATGCATACCAACCATATAAATTAAAATAATATACTACAATTATAAAAAAATTAAATAGTTTTACTCAATAAGATATAAAGAAATACAAGTATATAACCACATGCATTTCATATCTTCATATATGTGATCCTATTTCAACTAATTAATAAAATATTTGTTATGATAATATTCATAATATGAATAATTAAATCGTCTTTTTGGTTATTTCATCCCATATAACAACTTATTTTAAATATATGTTAATTTTGAATAAATGTATGACTCTATTTATTCATTACATTCATATACATGATCATTTTAATCATTGTTTATCTATACTAATTAGAAAAATAATAATCTAACCCTTCAAATGGGTTATTATAGTGAATGATAACTTATCATAGAAAATACCATAAGAATTTAAATCATTTTTTGTAGTTAAGATTCATTATCATTCACTATGTGATTATAACATTAATATATATTACAAAATTTTTAGTATTACTATCCCTAGGAATATCACTTCAAGTGCCTCTATCCACTTAATGAATCTTGAATGATATATAACTACGTGGAGAACCACACAATCTATAATTTACAACAAATATTTGATTAAACCTATACTTTAATTATACCTTAGAGTACTCTACGTGTTATCCGTAAATTTTACTTATGAAAATACTAAATATTGAAAAAAAACTATAATAAACTAAACACTCATTTGATACCAATTGATATGTCAAAGACCTAAACTCGGTTGCCTAGTTGACAAAAAAAATTCTTAGACAAATTAACTTAGAAACTGTAACATCTCAAGTTTTTTTAATTAATTTTGATTAAATAAACATTTTTTGATAGATTTAATTACATAAATATTTTTTTCCTCTGCTATACATAACACTATGTTTCTCTTGTATTACATCCAACACTTAGTTTTGAGAAACTGTAATATATTATTATTATTATATTAACTTTTTATTTTTAACAAACCCATTAAACATTGAGGTTTAAATATTAATAAATACTAACTAAATATTATTGAAAATGGTTTCATGAAATAAACTATTATTGAAAGAAAATTACTTATTTTTTCAAAAGGATATAATATGATTCAATAATTAAATTTTCTAAATAAAATTTCATTGTATTTGTTGAAAAAATTATAAAAGTAATTTTTCCCCTAGTAGAAAATTTATTTTCATAAAAAATATACTTCTATTTCTTATTATTTACATCAATATGATAATATATTTTTTTTTTATTTTATAATAAATAAATTTTTTCATTGAATAGTGAAAATTACTTATTTTTATTGTGGATTTCATTTTATTTTTCAACATTTAAAAAACAAATTTATTATTTTTTGAGGGTTTTAATAGAAACATTACTTCCATTAAATATATATTAATATAATTTTGTATATTTAATTATACTTTATAGTGGATTCATATATTAATATATTCTCTACATATGTACATTTTCTCATTCAAATCCTTCTTTTTCATCGCATTTATATGAAAAATATTAAAATATAATATACTATTTACATGAGGTTCATTTTAAAAAAATTGTTGCAATATTTTGAATAAAAATAATTTATAATATATAACGATTTTAACAAAATTTATTACCTTAATTGAAAAAAAAAATTACTATAGTTGTAGTGAAAATGGGTTTAGTAGTGGTTAATATATAATTATAACTATAAAAAATGAACCAAAACATGTCAAAAAACATTTTTCCTTATATAAGCCTTATAACATCTAATATTTTATAATTTTCAATTTAATATCTTTTTGGCATATCAAAAATTGGGGTACGCTTTATTATTTTCAAAAAACCATGTGTGTCCTATCTTATACATATAAAAGGAACCTCCTCTCCTCTCCTATTCAAACATTTAAAACCATTTGTTTTATCCAAGGCCAACCGAAATAACTTCCTTTCTTCCATACCCACATCCTAGAATCCTTTTAGTTTTATTATTTCCTCCTATGAAGGGTTAATGTATATATATGAAGAGGATCTCTGTAGAAGATGTAAAGTATTAATCATGTATTTTTTTGTCTTATTCATCCTCCTTCAACTCATCCTTAATTAGAAAACAATAATATATATATATAACATATCCATTTATGTGATTATTTAAATTTTCAAACATATATCCATCTCCACCTCCATCAAGTGGGATATGAAATCATAATATAGTGTACAATAAACTACCGCATCATGAACTAACGTTATTAGTTCTCCATCATCACATCCAATGAATAAATATGATGATGAGTTAATTGATTATATGTTATATATATTATATTATTGTGATTATGGATTTATAATATCAATTATACCTTCTTACATTCTATTCTATTATAGTATGAAAATATCATTTGTGTGTATGGTAGACTACCGACTCATGAAGCGAAGTGATTCATTCAAGCTTTACGTAGAAGGTAATAAGGATCGATTTAATGAAAATGTGAGATATTTAAGAAATAAAATTTATTTTTTATTTTTAATATATTTATTATGTTTATTTCATTCAATCTATAGAAAAAATGTAAATAACAATCATACATACATATATCCTAGCATCTCCATGCATAGTGTATTTAATTTTCTATCTCTTTATTTTTCAAATTACCCTAAATACATATATTCAAAATATTAATGATATGTATATCATGCTAAAATTTCTTTATTTTATGGAACCTTGATAAATTTAATAGGGAATGGAATATGAAATCAATGCATGCCGGAAAGACAAAGTTGTTAATGCTCAAAAAATTACATTTATGTGGATTTGTTAATAAAAGTATAGTAGAAGGTCATAGGGATTTAATATATGTTGTGATATATATTTATCATTATTTAATATATTTATAACAAAAATCTAATTTTTATAATGTTTTTCTAAGTTTTTATGAATTAAGTTATGTCTTGATGGAATATATTTCCTTATAACATCTAATTTCTTTTTAACACATGCCACTTTCACCACATTTTAAATTTATATGATCTATATGAGGACCATGAATTTCAATTATAATTATTCTTGTAAAATTTATTGGGATTTAAATATCAATTTTAGTATCTCTCAATCATGTTTTTATGGATTAATGTTACAAAATGGTTAATGTAATTTTGTGTTAACTTTTATTCATTGATACATATTTTAATTCATAAACCTATATTCTTTAATAAAGTGTGTGTACAGTCCAGGTGAAATTTAGTATAATGAATTTATTTATTCAAAATATATTACAAATCTAAAATAATTTCATTCTTTCATTGGATATTACGATTCAGTTTTAACAGTGATGTAAGAGTTTTTGGATGGAATCTCACCGCTTATTATGATTATTTACGATTATTTTTATGATTTTGAAATCATATGATCTATCTATCATGAATCACAAGAATTTTCAAAAAAAATATTTATGTCTTTAGAATACATTTTCCATTCATTTTCAAATATTTATCTACTTAAGAGGTCAAAAAAATGTCTTTATGAATAATTACCTTTAATTCTCTCTTCATTCGAAAACAATTTTTCATCCAAAACAATGTTGTCTAATTTATTAAAAAAATTATTTTATCATTTTAAAGATGATTTATTAAATCCATTTTACCAATTTGTTTAATTTGAAAAAAATTAAAAATGATTCTCTTGGTCATTTTACAAATAAAGACCTTTTACATTTACTAAACAATGGGAAATGAATATTTGGTTTAACAAGTATGACATGAACAAATTTTCCATCTATCATGACTGTTTTTTACATTGAAAAATAATTAATAATATATTAATAATATTTTCAACAAATTTATTTTTGAAAATATATATTTAATTTTTTGTTTTAATAATTTATTTTCAAAAGAAAAGTTATTTTCCTAAGGAATTGAACCAAGTGAAATTTCCAAAAAAAATAGCTATCTAATGTGGCATCCTACCATATTACTTAGTCTTTATAGGGAACATGATCCTGTGACAATATTTAAATTATTTCAATATATGGATCATGATTCTTTTGAGAGGATATTTATGGATCCCACTTAATTTCCATGTGTTATATCAAGGTAAAATTCATATGAAACATGCATTTTTATCAATAATATATGACTTGAATAAATTAGTAAATGATTATGAAAATGGATCATTTTAAGAAGTTATGTTATCATTATTTGATTCTGAAACCCAATTATTTTCTTGGGTTCTTATATCAAAAATGATTTATGATATTTTATCATAAATGTGTATGAGTTTCATTATGTGAGAGGTAGAGACTGTATCTCCCTCCAATGTTTTGGGTAAATATTTATATCAAATGAGATAACCATGACATTAATGGGGATTTTATCAAGTTTATTAAGGTTCTTTTTCACTATGGTATTCATGGGAGTGAACCTGTACTACTACGAGTGAAATCAATATACTATGATTGTTTTGGAAATGATCCATGACTACTAAGGAAATATTATTTTATGGTTATGCATATTGCCAGAATTTATGTCATATTCCAGTGTTATGTTCTCATGGTTTATTTTATTTTATTCCATTATTACCCATGTAATACTAACTACCATTATTTATAAAATTAAATTTTTTTGTGATCTATGATATATAGGGAATTGTTTTCAAATTTCTCCCTCATGTTTTCATAACCATATCCTCATGATATATTGATACATATCCTGTATACTGATACAGAGTGTTTAAGATTACACTATATAATGATTTATTTAACTCGGTTATGATTAAATGTATTTTTTTATTATATGTATATGAACTATTCATGTTATTAAGAACATTTTTATATGATTTAGCTCAATAATTGACTCCTTTTTTATGTTCTTATGACTATGAATTCCCTATACATAAATGATTCTATTGTGAATCATTGTCATTTGTAAGGATTATTAATCTAAAAATTTGTAATATAATCTTATGGTATCATTCATTATTTACAATTGGTGTTAGTTCATGGTGTGTTTATCCTTTGGAAACAATGATGAAAAAATATTGGTGAGATATCTAAGGATACATATTAGGGTATGTTTAAGGATGAGGAAATGTATAAGAAAAAAAGGGAATTTTATAAAAGGATATGTTGAGTAGTTTCAAGGAAATTAGATCATAATATAGATACTAAAAGAGGATATTGTTCTTGAAGAGGTTCCTAGGTAAATAACTATAAAATAGATAAATTGACATGATCTTTATAATTACATACTATAGTACAAAATACCTTTCTAAAATCATTGTTTCACACTCTCAAGGGATATTCTTTAGGAAATCACGACATCTATAGAATCAAGCATGAAGGATTTAATTAGATGATGACAATGATTGCCCATGGAAAATTTGAAGGTGTCATATATTTAAATAAGTTTTCAAGATTTATATATCCTATAAGTTATTTATCATGATTATGTGGTTCCTATTTAGAATTATTTTTTCTTATTATATAATTTTTTTTTGACAACAGAATAACCAAGAGGAACAATGATTCTGATGAGTGTGATGGAAAATGAAATTATTTTCCCCATAAGAAGCCCAGAGTTATGGGGGATGGGTACGACAATCTCAGTGACTTTCTCATAAAATAATCACAATTAAATAATCATTTTGAACATATATATGAGGTAATGAGGGAACAATATCATATGGTGTCCATTATGAGTAAAAAACACATTCTTTCAGTGGGTCCACAGATCTCCAAATTTGTTATCAATGGATCAACATCACTAAAAAGATATTTTTTTTTCAGTTTTCATAACCTGAGTAATAAACATAAAATGCCTATTATTTTATTGGATAAGAGGATGAATGATGGAATCATTATATGAATAAAACACAACATGAGGAAAATAGCTCTATATAGTAGGATGAGTTTTATATATTATATTTCCATAAATAAATTCCCTTTATTTCTCATTAAAAATAGAGAGTGAATTCCTTGAGATAAAGAACAAGGGTCGGTAATATATTAGTAAATATGAGGAATATTCAACAAGTCTTGTGATGTTTTATTTTTGAATTTTTATCAAACCTTGAATTGATTATAATTGATTAATTAGTGGATTAAAAACAAGTCTCCAATGTTTTGAACGTAATAAGAGAATTTTGTATCTAGGAATAAATAACTTTATTTTACCTCATGGTGGAAATGGAGATCAGAGATTTCCATTAATCCCATAGTTTAAATTAGAAAACAAAGATGTTGATCAATGGAAAGACCAGAAACTATGGAGAGTTGAATATGTTATATAATTTATTATTGATGTGTAGATGGAATATAAGGGATAATAACATATGTGGATTGATAGTAGTTTTATCATTGGAAGGGAATGTTATTCAGAAAATAAATGATAATTTTATGGGAAGAATATAGTTATTTCTTCAAGTTGAGGGAACTATCTAAATTATAAACCACCAAAACTGCAATGATTTAAATACAAGAAGTATCAATATTATGCTAATCAATGAAAAAACTAAATGTTAGTGAAGATAATAATAATTCATAACCACATTAGATGATGTAATGTGAAAATTGTTATATGGTAACTATTTCTGATTAGGGTAACAACAATTACATATTGAAATTTAATCATACCATCCTCTCTAGGACTACTAATTTCATATATGACTTATATATTCCCATTATTTGTTATCAAAATTATTATTCATCGGAATAATAATTCCACACAAAATATGTAATATAGAATATTCCTCAAGATCCCAAAACTATATAATGATTTCATCTCAATTATATGTTTCATCTCTAGTTGATATTTTTGGAAATGTGCTTAAATTAAATCTTTTCATTATTTCCATAGTTGAATTTGAAGTCACGGTATGAATTGGTTGGATTTTGGGACATAAATCCCAAAATAATTCTCACTGATGTAATGAAAAATTTCAAATTCCAAACCAGTATTTGATTGTAAATTAGTGAAATGATAAATATTAACATCCAAGGGAAATAAAATCTATTGTACGAGTTTTGATTCATTATTAAGAGTGTTTTAATCACTTCTAGTTTGAATGAAAAGCAACATCATTGATATGCGTTTTATGTGGCAGTTTTTTATGTATTTATAGATTATTTATATGGCCTTAATGAGAAACATAATGTTTATTTGTCAATAGAACTCATTCCAGGTTACATTCATATTTAAAAGGATCCATATTCTATGGACAAAATTTAGTTACTTGAATTGAAATTGAAAATCCTTAAAAATCTTGTGATGTGATTCATTTATCCAGGTGTGTCACCTTAAGGTTCAACGATAATTTTTTTAAATTAAATATGTATTGATGGGGCGTTGCATTTTTTATTGGGATGTAAATAAGATCATGATCTATAGAAAGTATCCTTTACAACATATTGATGACCTATTTGATCAAATTCATATAGATCAATAAATTTCTTGTGGTTTTCATTTATTTTGTAAAAAATCAATTGATGATCAAGATGGATGATATTCCTATGAAATAATTCCATACAATGAATGAACACTACGAATATGTAGTGATTAATTTTTGTCTTACTGATTCCACACATTCATCAAGGATTTCATGAAAAATTTCATTGGACATTACCTTAAATTTTTAGGGAGCCCATAAACATGATATTATAATTTTTTTAAAAGATAATTGAAGATAATAATGATCAATTTTTAAATTTACTAAATAAGGTAAGGAATAATAATACATATGAAAAAATTACAATGTGTAAAAATTTTTTGTAAAAGGAATCGTTTTTTGTTCATATAATCCAAATAGATGGTATATCATTAGATCCATCAAAAAAAGCTATAGCGTATTCTCCCAGACCAACCATGATGACAGAGAACTATAGTTTACTTTGTCTATATTGATGTTATTAATGTTTTGTGGATAATTTAACATGACTATGTAATGTACTCATCTTGTTTACTTTTAATGGATCCAACATTCTTTAGATAAATTAATTTGGGTAAGATTTGAAGGAACTAAGAATAACATTTTATTGTTCACCTATTATTATATTACCCAATAGTAAAAATCGGATTGATATATATTATTATAAATCCAAGAAGGGATTGGAATGTTTTATTATCTATAATAATATGGTTATGTATTTTTTTCTTAGAAGAAGGTTCATATTAGAAATTACCAAAATCATTATTTTTATTTAGTTGTATAAATTTTTTGAAGTATATGGAAGCATTATCAATATAGATAAATGATAGATATATGTATCGATAAAAAAATCAAGTCTATATTCACAAAGACGGAATTGAACATGCACGATTGAATATGTTTATAGATGATTAATGATTATGAATGATCATTTCATTACCACCAAGGAAAAGTGAACAAGTTATTCTATTATTTGAGTTTATGGGGTCATTATATCTTATACATGATGATAATATAAAAAAATCCAATATTTCTTGATTCTCAAGGAATAGATCAATAATTCATGAATCATGTGGAGAAATATAATCTTTCTCAATTTTATGTTAAACTATCTATCCATGTGAGGATTAAAGAGTAATAGAGGTATATATAGATCTTCCAATTATGGTAATAAATATTTATGAGTTTAATATTGATCTGAAGTAATGAAAATGTTTGGGAACTGTGTACATGTTCCATCCCGATATGATTTGAACAATGATATATCAGAGGTTGTTCGTAGTTCTTCATTCTATATTCATCTTAAAATTTTGAATAAGTATAGTGATTTTAATGAATATTTATTTCAGGATTTAATCAATAGATATATTGCAGAGTTTTTATCATGATGTACTGGATATTTTCAAGTTAATGATGAGAGAATAATTTCTAAAGGGAAGTTACCTCAATTATACATTATGAACTATAAATTAGAAAACATTAGTGTGGATTTTATTGTGGGACTCCCAAAAATGTCTAACGAGAATAATTCTTTATGGGTTGTAGTTTATTTATTTATAATGTCTATATAAAGAATAGTTACTAGATAATTTTTATATCTAGATAAGTGTTATAGGTTATATATTAACAAACTGTATTACATGGATTAACACATTTTATTTTAGGTAGTTTGGATCTCAGATTAAAATCAATGATCAACTCAAGTATTCAATGGGATCTAGATAAAAAGTTATGCTCCATCGATTCAAATCATCATAAAAAAGATGTTCATTATATGAGAATAAATCAATCCCTTTCAGATATGATGAGATATTTTTTATGTTTTTCAAATATGGTGGGGATCAACACATTTCTCCTATTTGTTTTTCTTATAAAAATTGTTTTAACTGTAGCATTCAAATGGATTATTCAGTAGAACAATTTGAAATGAAGTGTTTAACTCCAATATGTTATAATTTTGTCGGAAAAAGAAATCTATTGGGGACTATGAATGTTAAAGAAATTGAAGATTATGATAGAGATATTAAGAAACAAATCATGGATGACATTGAGTTTTGACAATCATTAATATTTTAATAAAATTATTTTTAAAAAAATAAAATTATATATTATCTATTAAACATATACATATTAAAATTAATAATTAATTTTATAATAATATATATATTTTTTTATATTTAATTTAAATTTGAAAAAGTAGTTATCTTTTAGAAAAGTTATTATATGGTTCAAAAAAACTATTTTCTAAGAAATGTTTTAATTTTTTTTGTGGAAAAATAATGAAATTAATTTTAACCAATTTCAAAAAAAATATTTGAATAAATAGAACATAATTTTAATATATATTATCAAAATTTATATTTGAGATATTTTTTAATAATTTTCAAAAATGATAAATTTTTTTATGAATAGTAAAAAATATTAATATTTTTTATGAATTTTTATTTCATTTACCACTATAAAAACATAAAATTCATATTAATATGTATTTAAAAATATAAATATATTAATTATAAACTAATTAATTAAACATAGTCCACTAAAATGTTGTTGATATATAATTTTTATGTCAAAAAAGTTTATACTTATGAATAATTTCTCTTTGAAAAGTCATTTTTTTATCGCATCTATAGGTACAATTTTATATTAAATTATTCCACTATTGTGTGTATGAGATAAAAAATGGATTAAATATTTGGAAAGATAAAAATTTATATTATCTAATAATTTCAACTTCAGTTATTACCATGATGAATAGTGGGAACAAAAAAATTTCCATGGATAAGGTAAAAATGGGTTTAATAGGGGTTAATCAAAATACATAAGTGTCAAAAATGACCCAAAACATGTCAAAAAACCTTTTGATAGATATATATATCATATATTAATTACATTTGTCTAATTACTAATTTTTAAATTTTTATTCAACTGAGACACATGGGTACACTTTATTCATTTATAAGACACCATGTGTGTCATCTCCCCTACATATAAATGGTCACCCATTACCATATTTAATTCAACCATTAAAATAAATTGGTTCATATTTTACAGAAATATATATATTTTTTAGTTTTATCCATATATCCTAAAGGCCATGTATTCATTATGTATCCATCGTATGATGGATTTAGGAATTAACCTAAAGAGACCCTCCGATGAAAATGTAATTTTTTATACATATATTTTTTTCTTAATCAAAATCATTAAAATTCACATATATCATCTTGATATGGTAAAATTTTAATCACCATTATCTTGAGAATTTTTTTTAACTTAATAACCTCTATGAATCTCCTCTTCAATCAAATGGGATATGAAATAATCATTCGTGTGAATAGAAGGCAACCAACTCACAAACCAGTGTTATTCTATTTCCGTCACCACCTCTCATAGTTGTATATAATGTCATAAAAATTTATTATATTTTATTTATATGATATTATTATACTTCTTAACATTTTATATCACAAAATCATTCCTACTTTCCATTTGTTGGGAATGGAAAATTTTTTTGTGTGTGTATGGATGAATAAAATCATGTGAGGCGATGTGGTTCATCCTCACTATATAATGAAGTTAATAAGAATAGGAATATTTAAAATATGTGATATATATTGAAGAAAAAATGATTATAAAATGATATTATATTATTTCCCTTTACCTTTTTCAATCATTCAAGGGAATGGTAATGGTTGTCACGTGTATATATGTAATAATGTCTCAATAAATGTTGTATTTCATTTTCTATCTATTGCAATTATGTTTTAATAAAAATACTTTTATACTGAATATATATTATATTATATAGTTATAAATATTATGGAGATTATTTAAGCATGATCATTTTTATAGGACAAAAAATAACAAATCAAAACATATTTAAAAAAAAGTAGTTTTTTCCCAAAAAGTGTCATCACACTTTTATTTTAAATAAAATATTAAGAAAAGGCCATAAGTAAATTGTATTTGGTGTGATAGATATAATTATAGTTCTATAATATATGTATAATAATATTATATTTATTATATAAGTGGTTTGAATTTTTATGAATGAAGAAAATAATTAATTTAAAGGCTTTCTATCTCACTTTTATTTTCCTTGGGAGAAATTCCATATTAACAAAAATTTTCATTTATATGGTGTATATTCATCCCATTAATGAATTTTATGATGAATATCACAGATGTTTTCTGGATTATCATATCTATTTTTTATTCCTCTATAATTTAGCTTACAGTTCAAATTTTACCATATTTGTAATGGGTTTTGTCTCATTTTTCCTTCTTTCAGAAAAAAAAATTATATTTTAAAGTAATTTTCTTTTATTAATTGTATAGATATCCCCACTGAATTGTTGTATAATGAGTTTATTTTTTATAATGGTATTTTATTTTTCCTTATATATTATTCTTTTTTTAGGTATTTTGATTAAATGTTATCAAAGTTGTGAGGGTTTTATGATACTACCACATCTCTTATCGGGATTGATTATGATTATGTTTACGAGGTTAAAATCGCACAATCCTTATCACATTAAAATAATTAAATTTATTTTTATCTTGTTATTTAATGGGAATATATGTTTTCCCTTTATTTTCAACTATTTATGTACTCAATATGTAATAAAATTATTTGAAGAGAATTTGAATTTATTTCTCTCATTGATTGAAAATAATTGTTATTCCACTCACATGGTTTCTAAAAATTATTTTCGAACAGTTCATTACATTCGAAATAAATTTTCATCATTTAATTTCATTATATTTTTTACCAATTTTTTAGAATGAAATATTCATTTCATTTTTCATTCATGGTAATTTGACTTTTACAAATAAAAAGTATGAATTGAATCCTTATTTTATCATGTACGATATGAATAGAATATCATGAAGTCATTAAAATTATTTCAGTTTAATCATCCTCTATAATATTTCATGTTAATTTTCAGATAAAATAATTTCAAAATATTATACTAATTTTTAGTTTTAAATTTTTTATATTTAATAAAATTGTATTTTCCTCAATACCTTCACCGAGTGATCTTCCATAGTAATTTTCTATCAAATATGACATCTATTTTTGTTTCTTATGAAATACTAGAGATATGATCCAATGATTCCATTATTAATCATTCTCTAAATGGTTTATATTTAAGATGAAAAGCTTTGTATGCAACCCATTTATCTTCACGAGATATACCATGATAAATTCTTATGAAACAAGATTAGTTTTCCATAATTTATATAATGAAGAAATAATGAAATGATTATGAATCCTACTACTTATCTATATGATACGTTACGATGAAATTTATATGAAACCCATTTATTTTCTTGGGTCATGATATGCATAATTTTTTAAGGTCATATGGAGCACGTATGTATGATTTTTATTATGTGATAGCTTGGATATGTATCTCTCTCCAATGAATTGGGTATATATTGATATCTCTAGATATAAAAATTACTTGAATATGTATTTAAACCAAATATGAAATTTAATTTCTAAAATATGATATTCTTGGGGGTGAACATTGATTGTTATTTTGGGTAAAGATTGAAGCAATTACACTATGATTGTTTTTTATGTTATCCTTGACTACTAAAGAAATGAATTGTTATAATTATGTGTCTTATATAAATATGTATTATTCCAATGTTTGGTTCACATGGTTTGGGTTCACTTATTTCAATATGAATCATATCTTCTGAAAAACCATGTTTTTTTCCTCAAGTAATTTTTATGATATATGTTCTATAACAAATGCTTTTAAAATTTTATTCTCATGATCTGATGCCTTTATGAACATGATATGTTGATATCTACCTAATATACAATTACTAATAATCTAATTAGGCCATTTTTATACTCATTTACCTAGGTCATTACGAAGGGTATTGTGAATGGTATTTCTAATAAGTGTGACATTAGTTAATAAGATAGTGGGAGATCAATTATCTCACTTATGAATCATTTATTCATTTGTCCATGTTTATAAATGCATTGTAACTAATCGAATCAGTTAATGATCGCTTTTTTACTAAATGAGTATTCATATTATAATATGTATTATTTATGTATGAAAATTTTAATTCATTTTATATAATATTTTATATTATCCAATCTATAAGTGTACAAATTTAATAGTTTTTAAAAACAAATAGTTATATCAGACAATGTGGAGAACATTTTTTTAATGTCATTTGACTCTACCTATATAAAAAAACATTTAACACATGTGAAAATATCAACATATTTAAACTCCTCTAGACTTTATTATAGACATAAAAACATTATAATTATCATCACCACCAATGGAAAATAAATATACTTATGGGTGAGCTAAATTTCCCAACATGTTTCAACAGAAGTAATAAAAATCAAATATCATAAGTGGGAAAAAAATTATAATAGAAGTATAATATATATATATAAATATATATATTTCATAAAAAAATAGATCATATACAATTATTTATATGTAATTTCATAAACATTATCATTATTTTAGTATTTCAAGAATACCCAAAATGAAAATCATCAATTAGTAGAGTTGGTCTAATCACCAAATTATCATCATGGGCCAGGGACAATATTCCCATGCTCCCTTCGGCATGGGGTAATCATACTATGTATCCTTTATCTTGGGTGAAATTGTTCTTTATACACATTAAATTGGGATAATTCCTCACATTTACTGTTTTTCTTTAGATAAATCTTCTCTTACACCATTTTTCCTGGGAAAAATCTATTTAGGTACAATTTAGCATCTTATAAATACACATGTGTACTAATAGTCTTGAGATAAATCCTATTGGGTATCATTTGTCATTTAATAAATCTGACCATGCACCATTTTGATAGGATCAATCCTCCAATGTAGACATTTTCCCTTTTGAGATATACTCATTTCCAATTTTTTGGATAGAGATATAGGAACAAAACCATCATTATCCATGCATATATGTTCGTTAAACAATATTCATTCATAAATAACCCATGTGAGTAATATCTATTTAATATCACATTTGAAATTGAATCATATATAGAAAACATTTATAAATACATAAAAAATGATTTACTTTTTGTATATATAATGGAATCCAATGAAATTCAGTTACTATCTAGATATATATCAATTTAGGTAAACATCACATAGAATTTAGATAAAATATTTAATTGAAATATGCTTCAGTACACACCTCACCGATCAATAAATGAATGTGAAACTAGATGAATAACCACTAATCAACTGATTTTTTTTGTATATGCTGATTGATGGAATTAGAAGAAAATTATGCATATATAGTGAAGATGATTAGTCAATAAATAGGTATTGATGGATAATTTCTCTTATATTTTTAACATTACATATTTTTTTAAACATATATAACAAACCAATTAGTAGTTGGATAATACATTCAGAGGAATAATAGAATTCTACTCTGAGAACCATGATTAAAATGAAACGTTTTACATTAAAACCCATTTAAATTATATTCATAGAATAATAGAAAACTTATTTACACTCAAAACCCATAAAAATAGAAAACATATTTATAAATAACTAAAATACATTATTTTAAAATATTATTTAAAAATAATATTGTCTTCTTATTTTCAAAAATTAAATCCCATGTGATAAATACATCAGTTTAATATGTAAAGTGATATTCAAAAATGGTTGGAAATAATATTTTTGAGATATGTTAAAATTTTAATTTTAAAAACATATCCTATAATGGAATAGTTAAAAATACATAAATGATGTATAGATAAATTATCACGTGGAAGAAAAAACAATTAATATCAAAATGATGGAAAATAATATAAAATATTTTAAAATAAATTTTTTGAAAAAAATAATGAAAATAGAATAGAATTTTAATTTTCAAATTAAGTTAAAATATTAATTTAATGAAAAAGGATACACTAAAATGGTTCCCTAAGCCTAAAACTTGTTGGGCCAATGCATACATCCCTTTATGTCAGAGGATTTCAAATATTGGCACAGGTCAAAGGTGGTATAGTGTGGAGACTATATCATCCTGTGAGAGAGGAAAAAATGGTAAAAATAAATAAATAGATACAGTGGAACCATAATATATCTAACAATGTATGAGAAGAGATACTTTAAAAAAAGTGATAAAATACAAGTTTATAAAACTAAATTAGTAATAAAAAATAAAGGGATTATTCATTAAAAAAATGATTCCATGACATGATATGTAGGGGACACTTTTCATATATATATGAAACATCTTATAAAAAATTACAAAAAACATAGACAAAATCTCCACATGAATCACACACATAGGATCAGTCTTCTACCCCAATGTCTTATGCTCTAATGAAATAGCGCAATAATCCATGATAGGACTCTTACCATATCCACACATACAACCATGAAGTCCACTCGATTAAAGAAAATCACAACAATTTGTGACTAGGATAAAATAAATATTACACCACCAATAGTGTTTAGAATAATCCATTTGTTGTGTATGAAAATGTAGTGTATTGGTATAATTAATAATAAAAAATTCTAAAAAATTAAATACTTTTCGCCCCGAGATCCTAATGGACATATGGAAGCCATTACAAATTTTTCAGGGGTCAAAATATGTAAAAATATGATTACCATATATATATATATGTAATCATATATATATAATTTCAATTTATGTCAAAATTCTATGTATGTAATGAAATTTAAAGTAATATACAAGGATTCTAGGTCCTAGAAGGACCGAAAAAGTATCTCAGCTGTCTGTAACTTGTTTATCAAGCTATATACATCAAAAAGGGTACAATCCAAGTGTCATAAACGAATTTGATACATTATTACCATCACATGAGATAGTGTAATGAGTCATCAATCCCAAAAAATAATGAAAGGGAAATATGGAGCATCATGAACAAAGACCAAATATGATTAAATTTTGTGTCATACTATACCCATGACTCAATAAATCCTTTAACTATTATTTGTTGAACATTGTCCATGGTCAAATAATAATATTCATGATAGACTACCTATAATTAATTCAAATAACTTTACTCAATCCTATAATGGGTGTCACATTATACATAATTTCTTTGTATAATAATATAATATGTGGTGTGGATATTCCACCAACCTTCACCATTTAATTAAGAAATTAACTTGATAAGTTGGGCAGATCATAATCAAAAGAAAACCAGACTACCAAGGAAGATGTTTGGAATTTAAAAAGTTTATATAGAAGGGGAATTAAATATATATCACCCAATGTGGTGTAAATCAATGAGGTAGAAAAAAAACAATGGTTTTACATATGATAATTAAAGTTCCATAACATGGTTCTATTTATTTGAATGGTAAAACAAATTTGAAGGAAACATATGGAGGTGTCTAGACCTTTGATCTTCGTAAAAATCTATTAGAAACTGAATGATTTTGTAAAAATATTTTGCATACATAATACCTTAGTTTTGTATATGACTCCTTTAAAGGTATCATCATTGGATTCAAATAAGAATAGAAAATATGGAACAACATAAAAATGCTCAGAAAAGAGGGGATATGTGATTTCACTAAAATAGTGTAAGAGATTGAAATGAAAATGAATAAATGATGTAAGATGATTATGTATCTTACCATTGTAGTTCCAATGTGACCCACAATGACGGTAATAAATAATGGATGGAGTATAGAAGGAAAGGACAATATTATCTTAAGGTTGATCTCTCAGATTAGGGAAGGGCTTCCCACTGATGAAGAAGTTATGGAATAATAATAATTAAGGGTTTAAAGTATTTTCGTGGGAAAATGATCAAATCCCCATAAAATGAGGGGTCCTATGTATTGGCCAAATTGTTTTCCAAACCTTATACCGACCATATGTACAACAATTTCCAAGAACCCCCCTTTTAGGGGCTATACACATGGTTTAACTAACCATGTTTGGCATGTGTGAAATGGCTCTGTATTTTTTATATGAAATACATATAGTCATTGAGCATAGATAACACTGTTATGGAAAACCTTGTGGTATCCTTCACTGTAATGAGTTCCTAGTATAATCAAGACACTCAGTTGAACAGAATTGTTCACTAAGCATGTTTCCTAGTCGATCTATCCAATTTTTAGGGTTCTATGCTAAAAAAAATATTTGAACTCTATCAAGACCTCACTTGGTCAATAGAAAAAAAAATTTGAGATATAAATTTTTTTTTACCAGATTACAAAGATCAATACCATCATGAATAACTAATTTTTACAACATCCCCTACATAAAGAAACTCAATGATGAATTTTCCATCTTATGGTAAAGTTGAAATATCTATGAAATGATCTAACCATTAGGCATTATGGTCATCTTACCACTCCCTTGTGCCATCCTTTACTCGATTGTGTTTCCATACCACTCGTACTAAAGGAAATGACATAATTTTTGTGTTTTAGTTCCCTAATCCATTATATGAATTGGGTAATAGTCAATGGATGAATCCACATCAAACTCAACATGTAAATGTAGTAAAACATGTTATGGGTTTGGATATTTCCAAAAAATAAGAGACACGTAGAAGATATTGTGCATAGAATGGTATCTCTAAAGAACATTTATCATGTATTCTAGTAGCCCAATTCTATCCCAACCCTAAAAAGGAATGAAACATAAAGGTGAATGCTTACCCTACCTCCAAATCCATTGATGGTCATCCTGGTAGAAAATCTCAGAAAACACCAATCCCTAAAATCAAATTATAAATGTCATTGGCATTGAGTGGTATAAGACAACTGTCTAGACTGAGCATTCAACATGCACTTCCTTGTCATCTAAAAATTCTCCAAAGCATCCTAGAAGAGTAGTTATCCCTGAAAAGCTGCATCCCCTTCCCTTTAGTATTAAATATCTGGTTAACATGGCCTACCATATAGGGACAGATAAGGATCCATCTGAATGGTATACAAGAAGTAGTTTTTTTAAGTGAAAAATATATGGTTATCTAATTTTCCCAAGAACCCACACTTTCAAGGATACATTACTAGATAATATAAACTAATACGCAAGTCATAATCTCTATTTGGTAATAAATTTTAGGGTGAAAGGAAATTTATGGATGCACCTATGTACCCCTCACATTCTGCAACCCTTTCCAAGATAACAGTGTGAAACGACTGTCCCTTTCAGAAATGATATAATGATGGGATCCAAGAAGATGTAGGACCTTCCTAACTTATATCCTCATAAGATTTTCGTTTTATAAGCTTAATAGAATAGGTAATATATGTGTATCCTTCACCAGCCAATTAAACAACAACAACCCAATCAATATCATTTCCAGGAGGTTATATATGAAATCCTATCAGGAGGTCCAATGTGACATAAACCCATTTCTTATTGGTAATGGTTAAAGATATAAAGGTAAAAATTGTCAATATTGTTAGTCCATCACCTATAAAAATGTGGAACATTGAGTAATAAAGTTAGATATTTCCCATTTCATATTGGGAAACCAATTCTAGATACATAAGTCTTGATAAATCATACTGATGTCTGGATGTATTTCTCATACTAAGGAATGTGATTCCTTCATCATCTCCTCTCAAATGTCTATTGGGACCCAAAAATTCCCATTTATGCATAATATCGCATCATAATCAATAGTCCAACTTGGAAATGTATCCTCATCATAGATACTCTCCCCTTTGATGTATAACCTCTTGATATGAATTGTACCTCATCATTGCCTCTTTTTAATGGGTTGATGTATTTGGTAAAGTTGATAGGAATGTTGGACCCTAATCATCCTAGACCATATCATTCTTATCTGATAAAATTAAATCATCTTCCTATCACCACTAGCCTTCTGAACTACATGTTTCTGAGTCTTCAAACTATTATAATTGGTCACTAAATTTCCCTTACTGGGCATATAGAAATTAAAAAAATGAATTTCAGCTATTCAAACAATTTATCTTATCTGGGATTTATATCAAGAAGACTAAATATATATTTTCTTAATTTTTTTCAATGAAAAAAAATGATCCCCAATAAAATGTTTTCCCCAATAGAATTGTTTATAAAAAACAACTATCTACATGTATCACACATGGTAATTAAACATGTGAGTTCTCATATAATGAGATTCATACAATATGACTCAATCATCTTATATAAGAACTACTCCCGAAATACATCTCGATGAAACAAAATAAATTTTATTGATCCTTATAGGATATAATAGAATCAATATTGATGCTGAAGTGAACAGTCCCTCATATTCTTGAAATTCCTTTCAAAATATTTT
The DNA here is from genome assembly GCA_963277665.1 of Viscum album. Taxonomy (NCBI): domain Eukaryota; kingdom Viridiplantae; phylum Streptophyta; class Magnoliopsida; order Santalales; family Viscaceae; genus Viscum; species Viscum album. The sequence continues at coordinate 700,775,557 of OY728156.1, forward strand.
GACCAAATTAATTTGAAACCATTAATGGTCACGACATTAAGAGGCACTTCTAGGAATGTAAAATATTTTATGAAGCAGCTTTAATACCCATCCAATCCCAAGAATATTTTCATATTGAAGAGTTTATAGAGATAATATATGGATATTATATCTCTTTCTATTTATGATTCTACTAATACACCGATCTCTAGAATTATATGATACATGAATATGATTTTTTCAATCAAAAATTATAATTTTGTGATCCTTATGTACATAAGTTTCCTTCTCAGTTTATTTAGAATGATCTCAAATGTTTGTAATGTTATTGTTGTGTGTGAGAATATAGTAGGATGTCTTACACAAATACTATAATGATTGAATTGAGATACAGGGGTGGGCAACAAGTTCATCATAGTAATAAAAAGAGTTAACATTTTAATTAGACTTAACCGAATTACCATGTACTCATAATAAAAATAACTTCTCTAGAAAATAATATGAGTTTTTTTTCTGAAGATCTGATATACCACATATTATATCTCTACCTCAATAATATTTCTGAAAATTTCCTCTATATAATAGCTAATTAATATTTTCATCTATTAGATGCAATGGAAACTAATTCATAACTATGAATTGGTATGAGAATTTGTAATCCATTGAATTCATATAGTACCATTCGAATTTATGGTAAAATGTAATAAATAAACCAATTGATGGGTTATATTTGGTATAAATAATTTAGTTTCATTGTCATCTGATAGCTTCTTGAGCTCAATAAACTTTTCAGGATCCATCCTATAAGGAGTAATGAAAACATCTATCGCTTCTCACATATGGGAAATGGTGAATTCTACATCTCCCACATGAGTTTTCCAAAAAAATTCAAAGGGAATATATCATTGAAATATTCCAATATTGGAGGAAAAAGAGGAGGTAATATTCCCTAATCATCCAAAAAGTACTAGATATTTGGGCTTTCACATTGCATAGCTCCTAATGCTCTGGTCTAGCTCGAGACACTGGGACATTCCATTCTACTTGTGAGCGTGTTTACAACCCTAATGTGATTTAAATGTCACCCACTAGGGATAAAAAAAAGTTTGGGAATGAAATAGAATTTTCGATTCCATTTACATAATTACATATAACACTTTCTAATATAGGTGAAAATATTCCTACCAAATAGATGTCCACATATGTCAAGGGGACAACCCTTAAAACAACAAGGGAACTATGATCGAATACCCTAATAGGAATTGAGGGTGGTAACAACATTGAATCACTCAATAATGAGGACCGATATTTCCATCATTTCCATATTTACAACATAACTTGTGGCACCACTGTCAAAAAAAAGATCCTTATACAAATGATATTTGAGTAGTACCTCCAATAAATGATGGTTTATTGATCTACTCATATTTAATAGGTTCTAATACATGTAAATGGAATGTATCGAGGACCATGGTAAAAACATGACAACCGTGACAAGGCCCACTCTATTGGTAATGTGTATCCTTAGTATGCTTTTTTCTACCACGACCACCACCTTGACCTATGTGACCTGTAGAATTCTAGCTTCCTACCTAGAAATATACTATTGGGTCTACTCCAAACATAGAGTATGTATAGATCCCCTCTCTCTTGGGACTATTGGAGAAGTTCTATCGAATATCTAAATGTTCCTAATCATGTCCCAACCTCTATTATCAACTATATATCACGTAAATTTGTTACATATATTTTTTATTTCTAAAAATAGTGATAGATAACCAAACTACCAGTATAGGGTGTTTGAATACTACTTCCCCCTTAAAAAGGATCAATGTGACTTATATGTCCTCTAGAAGACCCACTTAAATGTAATGGCGAAAAATCTATATAGATCACACTAAAATCTTACCAAAAATTCTTCTCAGTATTGATGGCCTAGTTGATTATCTACAAAATTGTTTTCTAAGAGAAAAAAATAACATGTGATAGGATGGAATATCCACATTATCCCCAAATTGGATCAAAATCAGTCACTCATAACCATATATGATCTGAGTGAATCAAAAAATCATAGAAAAATTGGAAGAATATTCTTTTAATGGCATGAAAATCAATTGTATGTTCCTAAACACTCTAGATCAACCATCCGTCAATGTCTGTGGAAAGAAGTAATCTTTGGGAATTGTATAGAAATATTCCCAAAACATATCATGATATTGGTTATCCTGGGTAATTATATCGTACCATCACTTTTCAGAAAAACATATCATATAGGCGTTTACCTTGACCATAAACCCTTGAGGAGTCTCTAGATTATCAAATATAGAAACCATGACCAACATAAATGACTCAGATTCATACTATTGACAATGCCCTGAGACCGCTGTGTGAGGGTGTTGGTGCTAGAAATCCCAATTCAGCTCTCCTTTAGTCAGGGTAGGTTGAGAAACTCCTTGTATATTGTATACTAAAAAGGAAGGACTCTTGAAACAAGGACAGTCTACCCAAATATGAAATGGTATGTGGTTCCATAGGTGGAACTATGGGATGTATCAATAGAAACTCATGGCCCGCCACATACAAATCAAGGCCATATATACCCACCTAGAGTATTCCTCTAAGATTCCATGGTGGATTGATTCTACAATTCCAAACACCCACATCGAAAAATAAATGGGCCATTTAGAATAATGAAAATTGATATTTTTCTTTCATATCGTTCCCATTAAAAGTTCATTCCTCTCTACTTTCCCTAAAATCCTAGTCAATGTGTCAATTGAAAGCCAAAAATGTCTATAAGAGTTAAATAGGAATCCCCCAACTACCTAATATTATTTACGGGTTTGGGTTCAAGTCTCTTATTCCATAGTAGATATTATAATATATGGATTCTTAGTTTCATGGTATGGCAAAATAATCTTATTACATTGCTATTGGAATCTCCATTTTATAGTATCCATGACATTTAATTGTTCAATTTCATTTAATTTTATACTCTTATATATATATATATATATATATTACAGTCGACTAAATGTGTCACAATAACATATTTATAGAGGCCAGGATACTTATATATTATATTTGGAACATCATGTTGCTATGAATTGGTTGATAAAACTTGTATCATGATATAACATGTCATGTAAAATTCATTTATTAGATTAATCACCATTCCAAATTTCGATAATTATTTTCTTCATAAATATTAATTTCCATTCATGTACTCGAATACACTAACATTGTTTCTGCCCACTCAAATAGTAGGTCTACAACCCATAAAGGGTATAATTGATCAATTAAGGTGTCATTGACAATATATATAGGAAAATCCATTTATATTTATGAATAAACATTAATTAATCTAAATATTTTATCCCTATAGAAAATTTTATTACATTCCCACATATAATAGTCCAAACACATTTTAAATATATCATGCAATGCATGTCGAAAATAATATTTTCATGGAAAAATGAATGAAATACATGTCTTAATGTGTATATGATGATTCATGAGATGATATCTCATTACCATATTATTTTAAGGAAAAAATGAATCCATAATAGTTAAATTTTCTATATTAATATTGAATAGAAAAATGTGTGTCACCCAACACTGAAATCATTGCATCTGTATCAGGAAATGATCAAAACTACAAAAACCCATCCCATGTAATTTGGGATTACCCTGAACATTGGTTAGATACTCCATGGAATAGGCTCATTACCAAATTCCATTACATCCATTTATCATATCTATTACCCAAATAGTAAGACAAAGGGACAATATTATCTAACACCACTTTGTTTTGTCCAAAACTGGGATCCTATAAAATTTTTCCCCAACACAACGGTCCACATGGACTCATGCACACCACCACATATTCCAAAGGCTATCGGCTAGTAGTGAGAATATATGTCTGTATGGTGGAGAGACTATACCCTCCTATGAGAGTGGCACAATGGTCAAAATAAATAAACAAAAATAGAGGAATCATAATATAACCAAAAACATAGTGATAGGATACCATAATTAAGAATCATAAGAATAAACATCAATGAAAATGAAATATTAATCAAAATACATATACTGAGTTAAATAATGAATGATTTCATAGAATGATGATGTATAAAATAGAAAATAAGGGATACATGTATCAAGAGAATACAACATGATATTAACAAAATATAAAAATACCAGAATAAATCTCCAATAGAATCACAAGAATATGCATGGTCCCCTACTCACATTACCAATTCTATAAGTAAAATATATAAGTCATCTATAATATGGAACTTTTCCTTATCTACATATACCATCATAATGTCTACTCAGGTGCCAAATGTGGCCCAAATAGAATGTAAGATAAACTCAGTAGTCTACCAAAAATATTATCTCAAATAATCAATCTATTATGCATATCAAGGATGTGTGAAGTCATAATCGACAATTATGTTGATGGAAAAATAAATAGTTGATACCTGATGTTCTAATACGACCATTGAATGAATTTTCACTCTTCAGCATGGGCCAAAATATGTCTGATATCATTACCATATATAATTAATCATTTATGTATATAATCTATGTATATATATATATATATCTCTTTCCCTGTCTGTGTGTTATACATGTGAGTACATTTATAGGAATATATAAGGAAACTAGGTTTTAGTTGGACCTGAGTCAAGACACAAACTTTGATAATTAGTCTAATGAGCTATAGGATTCAATAAGGGGTTCAAAACCTAAATCTAAAAATACTGCAAGACACCATGCCTGTTTATAGAGATAGTTGTTTGAGTCATCATTCCAAACCCCTAAAACAAGGGAAACATTGATTGTCATGTCCATCATCCAAATTAGTAGAAACAGTATGAGAAATCATGCCCATCACTCTATGTTAGGATTGTGAAAATCCATGATCAATAATTCCCTTAATATTTATTCACCAACCATTATCGATGTCCAAAATTTATAGGAATTATTTATCACTTATAATGAATTTACTATCAATTCACCCAATTTAAACAATGGTATCACGTTATTCATAATTAATTCATATAAATATATAATTTAGGGTGTATCCATGCCTACTACCATCATAATTTAATTGATCTAATTAATTTGATAATTTGGTTAGATCATAATCGATTGAAAACAAAACCACTTAGGAGATAGTTTTTAGATAAAATATTTTCAGTAAAGATGAATTATAATATTTCACACTAAACGAGGTGTAAATAATATGGTTGATACTATATAATGGTTTAACCCAGTTCTATGAAAGTTTCATAATGTGATACAATTTATAATAATGGTGAAATTTATGTTTGGGAAATGGACATAAATTTTTGGCATTCGAAACATCAGAATAAGGTAAAAACATAACAATTTAAAGAAAACCTTTCTATAATACATACCATATCCCCATAGAAAAAATATCATCAGGTATTAGCCATTGATTAAAATATGAAGAAAAGAAATCATAATAATGGACCAATGCGCTAAAAATATATAATATGATAAGACATCAAAATAATATATGATATTGAAATAATAATGAGAAATATAGGGTAGGGGATTAAGGATCTTACTAGTACTGATCCATTGTTGTTAATAGTGATGGAAATGAAGATCAGATGAATGAGAAATGCTAAATCTGATATTTTCTTGAGGAGGATCTCCCATGTGGGGGAATTTCAATCATATTGTGATGAAATGAAAAATAAAAATGAATTATCTGTTAAAAATGTATCATTAGAAACTCCATCAAATCACCCATAAATAAGGGGTATTATGGTTTGGTGGAATGTTTTGATAAATTATTCACCAACCATGATCCCAACACCATTCAATAACTACCTCATAAATTTTCTATTCGCATTGTTTGATAAAATATTCACAGTCCATGGGAAATGGATCTAAAATTTTTGTTAGAAAAAATAATAGTGTGTTCATATAAACTAACATTAATTGTGAAAACCATGTGACCTTATTTTTCACTCTTATTTTCTCAAATGATTGAGAAAATGGAAAACAATAACCATGCACTAATCTTATGTCCTGTAAGTCTATAATTTCTAGCTCCATAGGGCCCAAACAATTCATGGATGGTCCAGAGACCTCTCTTTGGAATTGTAAATGTATAAAAAGATTAAATAATATATTTTTCTAGAAAAAAGATACGTACTTTCAGGTTGAATAATTTGTTTCTGAAATAATTATGTAGATCACAAAAAATATTGAAATTTAGTCCTCTAAAAAATATTTTAAATATTCGGTGGGATTTAAAATGTGGATATTGATGAAAATATCTGTTAGAAACAATTAGATTTATTTATTCCAAGTTCAAACAATCATTTGAGATTGTATTTCATAGTGGAATATTATATCCATGAAAAGTATTAACAACCCCATATAACAAGAGAAAATTCCACATATCAAATGAATTTGATTGGAAAAACTATCATATAATATCACAATCAATTATAAAATGTATCACTCATGGAGAAAGAATCTATGTTTTGAAAAATATTATGAATTTATTACCAATTAAATAAAAACCCCTTTCAAGAGGGAGGTCTTTAAAAGGAACTAATAATATAATTAATGAGGTATTTTTAAATTCTTAATGAATAAAATAATAAGAATATAAACTATATAAACAAAATGTAGTGCATAATAAAAATATAACACATGGAATGGAATTGTGCATAACAAACCCTTACCTTGTTCAGCATTTACTCTACGTTTTTATTTATATTCTTAAATAATCAAATAAGTATAATTAAAATCCCTATTAGGAAACTTATTCATATATATATTAACTAATAGCAAATAATATTTATCATATTTTATTGATTTAATTATAGTTTTTCCTTCAATAAGTTATTTGAGTTAGTTTGGTTAATTTCGACATAACTATTATGGTATGTTAACCGTGGTAAAATTTGTTGTATTATAACAACATAATATCATGAATTATGTGTCCTTATGTCCTTTATTATAGAAATATAATTAATGTTAATCCTTTATATATGTTTTTATAAAATGATATCATATAAATAAAGATAATCGTATTTAATTATTTTAGGTATTCATATTTAATATGAAAAGTTTTTATTAATATTATTTATGGAATTCCAAAAACTTTTTTTACATAACATTTAAACTGTAATTAAAAAAATTACCTTAAATACATTTTTATTTTCATGTAATATTGGTGGTGTTCTAAATAAAAGCATTTCACTTCATAGAGGTGGTATCCAATACAAAAACACAATTGACATTTTTTTTATAATATTATGAGAAGGAATAAATAAGTGATATTGAATTAATATAATAACAAATATGTATAATAATGATACATATAGAATTATATTACAGTGGTTGGTTAGTTTTGGAATATAGAAATTAAGAGGAAAATTCTATTGATTAAGTAATACTCACGTAGGTATCCTTAACTTTTTCATCTAATACTACATTTAAATAAAGATATTATGATAACTAATTGACATCAGTGTCTTTAGAAAATTCAATCATACTCTATGAGGATAATTTTTTTTGAGTATTATGGTTAATTTCCATGAATTATATGTGATATAATGTTGTGGTTTTTTTCATGTTTAACATGTAAAGAAAATGGATGTTTTGTGAATTGACATTATTTTTAAATAATAGAATGATTCTATATAATGAAGAACTTTTCATAAAATGACAATTAATAATTTTTTTAGTAAAAGGTATATAAATACTTCACTAATATTTTTCACACTTATTTTAAAAACATTAAATCAATTTATTACAACATATGTTTTTAACCATTTTTCTCTTAGTTACTAGTTTTTGCCCAATTTTATGATATTTTATAAAATATATATCATAACCATTATAAATATGTTTTCAGTAATGTGTTGTATATAGAACAAGATAAAAAAACAATTATTAATTTACATGAAAAACCTATATTCCAAAATACTAGGGGTTTACAAATATTCACTACTACATTAAGAATAGATACCCAACATGATATGGTTTCTAGGGCATTAATTTTATAAAGATGATATTAAGATTTTTTTCATCGCAGGATAATTAATTTCACTATGTTCCAATATTGAAAGCTTGAGGATCTCACATGATGTCATTGTACCCTATGAATTACAATGAAGAAGTAATGGAATGAAATTATAAAACATGGAAAAAGGAGACACTTCTATCATAGAATATATAATTAGTAGTATTAGTAGAGAAGATCATCGTGGAAGTTATTTTTATTAACTATAGGAACCATTGTATATGTTTAATCAAGAAATAGAATCTAAAACCTTGATATTTTTTTTAAAAATACAATTGAATTATATATTTTGAATATTTTTTATTAATTAAATAACTATGTTTAGCTTATGTTACAGAAAATACTGTGTAATTATATAAAACACTAAATTAGAAAATTATTATTTATTGTGATAATTATCGCATATCCATTGGAATGGAAGGAAGGAATAATATTAACTAAATTGTGAAAATATTTAGTTTATAGATTTATATATAATGCATTAATTGACAAAAAATGATATAGAAATGAAAACAAAAAAAATTTAAAATAAAGGAAATATTTATCTAGAAAACTATTTTTATTAAAAAAACATCATCTTAAAATAATAAAATTAAAAATTAACTTTTTATGAATTATATTTATTTAATATTATATATTATATATACAATGAAAAATTTAAAATCAATCTATTTGTTCTTATATATATGATATATGAATAAATCCAATTTCATGATTAAAATATCATTTTTCTAAAAAACACTTAAGTCAAATTTTTTGAAATTATTTAATGAATATTTTTTCCAAATTTTAGAAAAGAATTTATTATAAAATACAAAAAAAAATCGTCATTTAAATACTATCTTTGGTCAATTTTTGGATAGGTTTTTAATATGGTACAATTTTCGATTAATATTGAACAATACATGTTTTAATTAATAATTTTAATTTTTTAATTAATTTTAAAATATTAAAATTATTTAAATATGGTCCTAAAAGTTTAATTAGTTCAACTATATATCAATGTATCCAGTTTTTTTATTTTATAAAATTTATTATTATATCTTGTTAAAAAAATGTTTTATTCTTTGGAAACTTTTCTCTTTGGAAAACTGTTTTTTCATCACGTTACATGTTTTAGTATAACATAAATTCTATAAATTCAATGAATGGAATTTATTAAATAGTATTACTTATTACTAATAATTATTTTTAATATTTTATTATTTGTTCAACTTAATTTATTATCTTTATTTATAATAAATGAAGAAAAAAAATTACAACTGTTATGGTGAAAATGTGATTACCGTAGGGTTAGACAGAAATGATATGGTTTAAAATGAACTATAAAATTTTAAAAAACCTACTATATGGTCATATATAGAATTTTAAACTTATATGGTTTTATAATGTCCCAATTTAAAAACATATTTCATGTCAAAAGTGAATGTAGACCATTTTCTTTTTAAAAATAACTGGTGCCACTCTTACCACACCTATAAAATGTCACCCACTATCTTGTTCTATTCACACATCCAAAACCATTTGGTTCATCGATACCTAAAATAACCCTTAATTTTCTCCATTATGGAATGTCACTACCGCCGTTTTTTTATTTTTATTACTTATTGGTACTGAGTGTCCGCGCCGTAGTCCGGGCTCCGACCGAGATTAAAATATTTGTTGTTTGATTCTTTTTTGGGTTTCGGACCCGTGCGCGGCCGCGGCGCAGTTGGTGGTCACCGCTTATTTGTCCCTACATTGGGACAAGTGCCCTCCTTTCTTTCATATAATATTTATTTATTTTAATTTGGTTTGGCTCGCATTATTATTAAATGGCCATTTTTATTAATTATTATTATTATTATTATAATTATTCTTAATATTATTATTATTATTATTATCATTCTAGTTTTATTATTTTTATTATTAATAATATTAATATTACTAATTCTATTTTTATTAAATTAATTGAATGAAAAAAATTACTAAGCCTAAACCTAATCCCACAGGCGAACCCCCCCTGCTCCTCTCTTCTGCCCACGCGAGGAAAGCCGCCCCTTTCCCTGGTTCTCCCTTCGCCCACGCCCCGTCCGCTCTCCCTCGCCTCTGGCCTCCTCCGAGAACCAGCGCGCCGTCTAGGACACTCCGACCCCCGCCGTCGAGGCTGCTCCGGCGCACCTCCGTCGCCTCATGGACCCGTACTCTCGCTGCCTCGCGCCCCACATCCCCATCGCCTCGCCGCTCCAGCCATCGGCCGCCTCCACCGGCCTGCCGCAGCATCCTCTGGCTGGTCTCCTTCGTCCCGACCCCCCCCCTTTCAGTGTGTTGTTTCTTTGGTTTGTGCCTTTTTTCAGATTCATTAAACCCTACTGTCCGGGTTGAGCGTCTTGCGTTTTTAGCATTTCTTTAGGTGTGTGGTTGATTCGCGGGCATTGTCCTCCCTTCCGCTGAAGCGGCATCGCATCCACACTTTTTTTGAGGTAGATGAATTCAATTAATTCGTTTCCTAAGAACTCTATTAAAACTTGTGTTCTTTCATTTAATTTTTAATCCTGATTCGCAGCTTCGTTACACTCTTAATTGGTCCTATATAGTGTTCTTAAATTTTTTTGAAGTTCTTAAAAATATGTTTGAGTTAGTTATTGGTTTATGTCTTCTTGATTCTGCATCGATATTCTTGTTTAAGTGTGAATCTTTCTTATTAAATTAATTTGGAACAATTTTGTATTGTTTTTCATGATGCGAATTTGTTTTGATTTGGTTCATTGGGTGATTGATTTGTTAGTGTTATGTTTAGGTGGTGTTAGTGTACATATTCTTTTTGAAAACTCACTTTGGGCTGTTTATCAGCGCCGAAAATTTGTGCAGTTGTGTTTTTGAAAGTGTTGTGGTACAGTTGACATTTTTGTGGTGTCAAAAGCGTGTTTAGTCCTAAAAAGAGGTTTTGTAAATAATGTTGATGGTGCGAGTGATGTTTCGAAAATTTTCGAGGTGGTTCTTTCGCGTTTTTTGCTCGTTTGGGTTGTTTTGACACTTTGTTGGTGTAATTTCAGTTATTGTGTGTTTGTTGTAGCGCGTTTGCGAGGTAACCTCACGATACTGTGGTCATCGACATGCGCGTGTTTGTTCGTTTGTGCGAGGCACGAAACACAGTTGCATTTGGATTGCAAGATGAGGTAGGTCTCCCACTGCACTTGCCTTTAACTTTATAATTTATTTATTCCTTTTCTTTTTATTGAATTCCAATAAATTTAAAGTAGTATTAAATAGTTATGCTTATTGTGGTGACCTGCTGAAAATGAAATCTGTTTAACTCTTGCATTGCATGGAAGCATTTTTTTTTGACATAATTTTGTGGTTTTCATGTGATATTGCTAAATGAGTTCTTTTTGAGATTTTCAAGACATGTTGAAGTGTGATTGGAAATGATTTTGGTGTGTGTAAAATGGCAGGTGTATTGTTTATGGAAAGCGGTGTTCTCTTAATACCTTGAATAGAGAAAATGCTAATTTGGCCTTTAAACTTGTTTTTTTGGAAACATCAAGTGTGGATCTTTTTTTTGTTGAGAAATGTTTCCCTTTGAGGTGTGAATAAAATGTTGGATTTCATTTGAGATACATAATTCCTTCAAAAAAATATTAAAGGCCCGTTTGGTCTTTGAGCTGGATTTTAGAATTTTTTTGTGGTGGTTTGGTTCCCGTATATGGGTTTCTAAATGAGTTTCTAGTTTTCAACGAGATGGCATGTATTATGTATTTGTGGCAATGCCTTGGTATCTAATGGTTTAAATGATTAATGATATGGAGGCCCGGTTGGCACTTTATGAAAAGTGAAGTGATTATATATATATACGTACATACTTATGGGGAATCTCTACATGGGGACCTCCCTTTGAGGGTTGTCGTTATCGGTGTCCATGTAAGGGGTTGGAAAGTGCGGTGAGATGAGTCACGCGTGCGAGGGCCTCCCACTTACACAGTATTATTAAAACCATAGTGGGTTCCTAGTCTTCTTTAAGAGAATTGAGTGAAGGTTGCTGGCTAACCCCGATTAGACGGGTCGATCCCCCCTTGGTAGGTAAGGCCCTCTGGGGAATGCCACTGGTTGGCTGTTAGGGAGGCCAGTTGGTTATTGACTATGAAGTACCATGCCGGCAGGTAGTCTGAACCCAAGTACGTCCATGGGATTTCTAGGGATTTTTAGGTTCACCCATGGTTACTTGATGTTCTTTTCTTGATTACATTCAGTTGTTCTTTACAACTTATACTGTTATACTACGTGAAAATGGTTTTCAAATGAAGATGTGTTATTCTTTTTCTGTAAAATTTGAAAATGTAACACTTCCTTCTCTTTTAGAATAAATTTTGGCACCAATTAAAGGAAATAACCTTTTAAAAAGAATAAGGGTAATGTCTCGTGTTTTTATCTTCAAGTGAAACATTATGAAAGATTACTTTTATACTTTGTAGTTCAAACCTGGAATTTATATATACTTTATTTACTGGCAGTGCTTTGGGATATTGTTGTTGGGATCACCTACTGAGTACCTTTTGTACTCGCACCTATCTTTTACCATTTCTGTTGCAGGTTCGTTGTGTTCAGTTTCTCCAAGTTTGAGTCGCTCAGTGATGGAGCGACGCTGGTTTTTTTAGTTGGGTGGTGACCCGTGAGGTCATGTGGAGGTATGTTTGTGGTGTAGTTTTGTTTATGTTTTTATTGTTGTCTGTTTTGTTTTTTTGTTTTTCTTTTACAGATCCTGGTTTTTTTGGGCTAAATTATTCCCAACAATTAAAACTTGATGCCAGGTACTAGTTTCTATCTCGGGGGGATCGGTTATGCCCCTCGAGTCTTGTCGCGGACTGGCTCGGGTGACTGGTTCAGGGTCAACCCGGGCTGGTTCATGAAAAAATGGTATCAGAGGAGGTTGGTTCTTGTTATTTGGGTTTTTCGGTAGAGGGAGATTAGGACTGTCAGAACTTGAGAGGTAGGTGCGGGAAGAGCGTCACGAACTCTTGCTCGCACTGATCCTCGAGTTACTAGGGGGTAGTCCTAAAATTGTGTCTTTTGACCTCATTTTGGATTGAGGAATGAAAAAGGAGATGATCCGGCATCACGTCATGATTTCACATGGAGTAGTGACCCATGTGGAGTCTGAGTACATGGTTCAAGTTCCTCCTAGCTGTTGATGCTGACATGGAGTGTGGCTCACTACAATGTCCTCGGGTAAAGAGTAACTGCTAGTTCCTCATTCTGGTGATTCCTTGTAAGTTGTAATATGTTTGGTTCTAGTTGGTGTGATCATGTTTTTGAAAATTAAATTTTAATAATGAAATTAAAGTGTTTTCTTTAAAATGGGTTTAAATTGGTAGAGGGATTTTTGAAATTTAAAGTGTTATGGTTTCAAAACCGGGTGTTTTCATGGAATTGGTAGGGAAATGGTTTGGGTGCGACCCTTGGTTCTCCTTATAAATGATCTCATGTGTGCAGGTTTGTGCGAAAAGTGCATGAGAGGCACTTTTTCATGGATTATGTGAGTGGAATGGATGGACACGCATGCCATGATTCATGATATACTATGGGTGTTTATTTGAAACAAAACGTTTGACCTTGTCTTTCTAAAATGAATTTTGAATGAGGAAAATGATTCTGGAAATGGGATTTTGTCTCGGAATGTGGGTTTTATGTTTGGAAGTAGTCTTGAAATGAAATGGTGATTTTTTAAAAGATGATTTTGGCGTGCGAGCCTGTTGTTGGTATTTGATTATCCTTTTGATTAAGATCTTATTGGATGTTGATTTTTTTTGGCGTGGTGTTTTATATGTTGTTCAGAAATGTATCCCAGAAAGGACCCCACAGTTTTGAAGAGTCATGCCCAGTTTTTGGTCCTTGTCAGATATTGTCTATCCTTCATGGTGATTGGAGGCTATTAGAGACAATGGAGTGGCTTGAAGAGGTCGATTGCATCTTCATGGTATTGGGAGCTCCCGAAGTTGTTAAAGTACATTCTGTTTTGGTCTGTTCAAAGGTCCATCTCTAGATTAGTAGGAGTTGTTTGCCCCTCCATTACTGTAGGTTGGGATGATGTGGTATTTCTTTAAATCGGTCTTATTTCAATGGTTTATACCCGAAGAAGTGAAGGAGAAAAAAGGGGAAGATCTTGTGTGTATTCAGCAAGGCCAGCATATGGTGAAAGCGTATTTTGACCATTTAAAGGATCATGTATCTCCTTTTCTGGGGGTAGTGTCACAGGACTAGATGAAGACTTCTCCCTTCATCAGGGGTCTTCGTCCAGAGCTAAAGGAGTGAGTCCCCATTTTTGGGAGCATCACTTTTGAGAATTTGGTGCATGAGGTGTTCTAAGCTGAGTTTGTCTCTACAGCGCAAACGATTGACAATCCACCATATTCAGTTGCTCGTGAAGGTCTCCCAACTGATGAGCAGAGGGTGTCAGATGGATCTGTTCCCAAAGAGTCCTCTGTAGTGGCTCTAACTTTCAGTTCGTCGGACCATCAAATGGTGTACAGTCAGTATGGACGTTTAGGGTATACAAAGCCATCATGTCACACCCCTTCAATGACGCGTCATCATTGTAGTTATCTGGATCATCTAGAGAAGTTTTGCAGGAAGCGTCAGATGAAGAGGACGCTGTGTTTGGAGAAAATCAATGCCTGACTGTGAGGGAGGAGATGTTTCAGCCATAAGTGCTCTATCCAATGGTCTTGGGGTGAAGCTCACGCAGAGTCTAGAGTTTCCAGGGGTGTGACCCATCGGTTTGGGTTTTGTGTTCTGTGTTGGCTGTGGAAAATTTAAAGTCTTTCCATTATTTCTTTTTCTACTGGTTAAAGTTTTGGCGTTGTTATGGGATCATTGTTTCATTGTGGAGTTATGATGAATTTCTCCTATTATAATCAAATCAGTTCTGTTTGTGTGGGCATGGTTTTCTTAATCGTGTGCTTTTCTTAAAAGTAGGTTTGAACCTTCTGTGGGTTAATCTCAATTTAACTATGTTCATTTGGAGATGTAGGTTCCTATGGAAGGATTGATGTTTTTGGTAATTCTTGAGTTTACATAATGGGTTATGTTATTCTCAGAGGTTTCTCTCTAGTTTTTGGGGAAATTGGTATGGGTCGAGCGTTTCAAGGTTTAGTGGGGGTGTTCTCTATTGCTATAGAGGATGGTTTGATTGGTTGGGAGTTCCCGCATAACCCTCCTTCCCAGGGTTCTATGGTTGGGTGTTAAAATTCTGTGCTAGATGAGTTCTTGTGGTGGGAGAACCCTTTCGTGATCTCCCATTCTCTTGTATTGTGGTGTCTTTCAGTTTCAACCAGGCATTGTTTCTAGCTTTTTCTAGTATTCGGCTGGGTGACTTTCTAGGGTTAGAAAGTGTCTGTAGTGGGGATAATTGTCACAACCTCCATTTGTTTTTATTTATTTTTATTATTTCTTGGTTCTGATTGTCCGCGCCACGGTCCAAGCTGCGGCCGAGATTAAAATATTTGTCATTGGATGATTTTTTTGGGTTTTGGACCCATGTGTGGCCGTCGCGCGGTTCGCGGTCTCTGCGTAGTTGGCCCGGCTGTCAGACAAGTGCTCTCCTTTTTTTCATATAAATTTTATTTATTTTAATTTGGTTTGGCTCACGTTATTATTAAATGGTCATTTTAATTAATTAATATTATTATTCTTATATTTAATATTCTAGTATTATTATTATTATTATTATTATTATTATAATTACTAATTCTATTTTTTTTAATGTAATTGAATGAAAAAAATACTAATCCTATTCCTAATCCTGCGGGTGAACCTCCCCTGCTCCTCTCTTCTTCCCGCGCGAGGCTAGCTGCCCCCTTCCCTGGTTCTCCCTTCACCCGTGCCCTGTCCACACTCCCTCGCCTCCGGCCTCCTCCGAGCTCCCGCGCTCCATCTAGGCCACTCCAACACCTGCCGTCTAGGCTGCTCCGACGAACCTTCGTCGCCTCGCCCACCCACACCCTCTCCACCTCGCGCCCTGCATCCCTGTCACCTCAATGCTCCGGCCACCGCCATCCTCCTCCAGCCGACCGCAGCCTTCTCCGGCGGGTCTCCTCCAGCCCGACCCCCCCTTTCGGTGTGTTGTTGCTTTGGTTTGTGACTTTTTTTTCAAATTCATTAAACCCTAGTGTCTGGGTTGAGAGTCATGCATTTTTCACATTTCTTTAGGTGTGCAGTTAATTTGCGGGCGTTTCCCTCCCTTCGTCTGAAGCGGCATAGCATCCGTGCTTTGTTTGAGGTAGGTAAATTTGATTAAATCATTTCTTATGCACTCTATTAATTCTTGTGTTCATTCATTTAATTTTTAATCATGATTCGCATCTTCTTTACACTCTGAATTAGTCCTGAATAGTGTTCTTAAATTTTTTAAAGTTGTTAAAAATA
This sequence comes from Viscum album, assembly GCA_963277665.1. Classification (NCBI taxonomy): domain Eukaryota; kingdom Viridiplantae; phylum Streptophyta; class Magnoliopsida; order Santalales; family Viscaceae; genus Viscum; species Viscum album. The sequence continues at coordinate 700,792,016 of OY728156.1, forward strand.
TGTTTGAGTTAGTTCTTGGTTTACGTATTCTTGCGTCTGCGCCGATTTTCTTGTTTTAGTGCCAATCTTTCTTATTAAAATAATTTGGAACAATGGTGTATTGTTTTTCATGATGCGAATTTGTTTTGATTTGGTTCATTGGCCATTTGATTTGTTAGTGTTATGTTTAGGTGGTGTTAAAGGGTTTATTATTTTTGAAAACTCACTTTGGGCTGTTTATCAATGCCGATAATTTGTGCAGTTGTGTTTTTGAAAGTGTTGTGGTGCAGTTGACATTATGGTGGTGTGAAAATCATGTTTACAATTAAAATTTGGTTTTGTAAATAATTTTGATTGTGAGAGTGATGTTTTGAAAATTTGTCGAGGTGGTTGTTTCTCGTTGTTTTATCGTTTAGGTTGTTTTAAGGATTTTTTTGTGTAATTTCAGTTATTGTGAATTTGTTGTAGCGAATTTGCAAGATAACCTCACGATACTGTGGACGTCGACATGCACATATTTGTGATTTTGTGTATGGCGCGACACACCATTGTGTTTGGATTGCAAGTTGAGGTAGGTCTGTCACTGCAGTTGCCTTTAACTTTATAATTTATTAATTCCTTGTCTTTTTATTGAATTCCAGTAAATTTAATGTAGTATTAAATAGTTATGCTTAGTGAGGTGACATGCTGAAACTGTAATCTATTTAACTCTTGCATTGCATTGGAAGCATTTTTCTTTGATTTAATTGTGTGGTTTTCTTTTGATATGGCTTAATGAGTTCTCTTTGAGATGTGAAAGACATGTTGAAGTGTGATTGTAAATGGTTTTGTTTTGTGTAAAATGACAGGTGTATTGTTTATTGATAGTTGTGTGCTCTTAAAACCTTAAATAGATAAAATGCTCGTTTGACCTTTAAACTTGTTTTTTTGGAATATTCAAATGTGGAACTTTTTTTTTTAAGAAATGTTTTCCTTTGACGTGTGAATAAAATTTAAGATTTCATTTGAGAAATAGTGTTCCTTCAAAAAAAATTTAAAGGCATGTTTGGCCTTTGAGCTGGATTATTGAATTTGTATGTGGTGGTTTGGTTTTCCTTAAATGGGTTTCTAAATGAGTTTCTGGTTTTTAACGTGATGGCGTGTATTATGTATGTGGGGAAATGCCTTGGTATGTAATGGTTTAAATGATGAATGATATGGCGGCTCGGTTGGCACTTTATGAAATGAGAAGCGATTATATATATATACATACAAACATATGGGGAATCTTTATAGGGGGACTTCCCTTTGAAGGTTTTCATGTAGCGGTGTCCGTGTAAGGGGTTGGAAAATGCGGTGAGATGGGTCACGCGTGCAGGTGCCTCCCACTTACAAAGTATTATTAAAACCACTCTGGGTTCCTGGGCGTCTTTTAGAGAATCGAGTGACAGATGCTGGGTAACCCCTGTTAGATGGGTTGGTCCCCCCTGTTAGTTAAGGCCTTATGGGGCGCGCCACTGGTTGGATGTTAGGGCGGCCAGTTATTTATTGACTATGGAGTACCATGTCGCCAGGTAGTCTGAAGCCGAGTTTGTCCTGGGTTTTTCTAGGGATGTTTAGGTTCACCCATGGTTACTTAATGTTCCTTTCTTGTTTGCTTTCAGTTGTCCTTTACATCTTATACTATTATACTTTGTGAAAATGGTTTTCAAATGAAGATGTGTTATTCTCATTGTGTAAAATGTATAATGTAACACTTCATTCTCTTTTAGAATGAATTTTGGCACCAATGAAAGGAATTAAAATTTTGAAAAAGAATAAGGGTATTGTCTCGTGTTTTGATCTTCATGTGAAACATTATAAAAGCTTACTTTTATACTTTTTATTTCAAACCTGGAATTTATAGACTCTTTATTTACATTCAGTGCTTTGGGATTTTGTTGTTGGCCTCACCTAATGAGTACTTTTTGTACTCATGGATATCTTTTACCATTTCAGTTGCAGGTTCCTTGTGTTCAGGATCTCATTGTTTGAGTTGCTCAGTGATGAAGCAACGTTGTTTTTTTAGTTGTGTGGTGACCCGCGAGGTCACGTGGAGGTATGTTTTTGGTGTAGTTTTGTTTCTGTTGTTAGTGTTGTCTATTTTTTTGTTTTTTTTCTTTTACAGATCCTGGTTTGTTTGGGCTAAATCATTCCTAATGATTGAAACATGATGCTCGGTACTATTTGTCATCCCAGGGGGATCGGGAATGCCCCTCGGGACATGCTGCGGACCGACTCGGGTGACCGGGTCAGGGTCAACCTGGGCTGGTTCGTGACATAGAATCCTATAATCCATTTTTTTTATAAATTAATCCTTGAAAGGCTTTTGGTTCACACCAAAAGATAATGTCCAGAACAGATGAATGATCCATAATTGAGATTTTTCATTAATGTCATCCCCAAATAATTAAATAATTATTAAAACATGAGTATATAGTATCCTAGGTATCATAAAATTATTTATGTGTCTTTATGTTATGTTAATTAACAAAATCCATCTCCACTTCAATTTAATGAGATACGAAATAATTATTGATGTGTATAAAAGACTATCGCCTTGCGATCTGATGTTGTTTTTTCTCTATCTTCACAACTTATGGTTGGATATAATGATGTATTAAATTTTTATATACTCTGTTTATTATGTTTTTATACCTATATAAATTTATTAAATCATCTACATTCTATCCTACCAACCCATTCGAAAATAATAATACTGATCATTTGTACAAGGTAATACTATATTGCGTACTGATATAATGTGTTTTTGATTTTTCATACATAGTTTTAAATGAAGATATATTAAAAATATATAATATAATTTAATAATAATTTTACTTATTTAATTATAATATCACATATACATAAATAAATTCCATTTTTTGGGGGGAATGATAACATCATTTGTTTGTAAGGCCGAATACCACCACATGAAGTGATGTGAATCATTTTTCATAAATTATTTTCATGGAATATAATAAGGATAAATTTAGTAAATATTTGTGTAATATATGGAATAATAATGACTTTTTAACAGATATGTATTATTATATAAACATTCATTGTGTTTGTTGGAAAAATGGAAACAATGTTCTTGTGTATGTACTACCTTCTGTCTCCACTAACAATGTATTCATTTTTGATATCTATCATTCTTGGATTACTATAAATAAATATAAATTAGATAAATATAATATTTATTTATTTTATAAATTTTTTTATATTATGGAACCATGATAAAATTAATAAGTATGGAAATAGTATATCAAAACATATTTGAAAACCGAGCAATTTTTTCCAAAAGCGTGTTTTTTCAAGGAACTATAATTAAACGGGTAATAAAAGGTCATAACTAAATGAAATATGGTTTGATGTTATTACATATAATTATTTCATAGTTTAATAATTATTAATTATTTATTATAAAATAGGTTGTATTATGTATGATAGAATTTGAGACTTTTTGTATGGGATCTTCATCTATCTTTTTACTTATCTGAGACACGTGCCATATTCACATCCTATTTAGTTCATATTATGTATATAATTCAAATGAATATATATTATTATGAATACTCTAAATAGTTTTTGTATCATCAAATAAATTTTAGTATATATCATCATTGGGTGTGTGGTTCAAAATTAAACAAAGTGATAACTAATTTTTTTCTTCATTTTCCATCATGAATACTTTTGTTGTGTTATGAACTTATATTCTCTTATAAGGTTTACACACTTCCAAATATAAATTTTTAATCATGAATATACTTATATTAATTATTTTATATGTTTCATTTAATTTTATTCATTCATGTGGCATGTGATTCAATGTTACTAAAGTTGTATGTTTTTTATGAAACAATTTCATCATTTAATTTGAATGTTTATGTTTAAGCATTTAATGATGAAATAAAATAGTCTATATATCATGAAATTATGGTATTTTATTATCCTAAAATTATTTAAAAAAATGTTTTATTATTATTTTCATATATTTATCATATCAATATTTTAATAGAATTCATTTATGAAATATTATCATTATTTCTATTTTGGGTCGAAAAAACATTTTTCATCCAAAGTAAATGTCTTGTAGATATGTTTTATAATATTTTTTCACATTCATAAAATCATTTATTGCAGAATTTGTTTAAAATTTTTTAATTTTTAAATAATTTTTTCATTGAAATTTCCATGTTGTTTTCCAAACAAGGAATGTTTGTCTTTTACCAAATATTAGAGAAAATTCCGTAATTTTATGTGTACAAAATGTAAATAATATTCGTCAAAGAGGAGAATTTAATGACATAATGATTCCATTATATGTTTCAAGGGATATTATCAATCAAATGGATTTTTATTATTTTTATATTTTTAAAATTTCTATCCCATGTGGAAATGATATTTTCCATAAAAAATGATTAGAATTATTTTTAACTCTTCTTTAATATGTTTTAAAAGATTATAATCAAATAAATTTATTTTAAAAAAATTATATGAAGTCTCAATTTCAAAAATTTATTTTTAAAGAGAGTTAATTAACCCCGATAAAAACTTTATGTATCCTATTGATATCACTTTCCATCTAAGATTACATTATTTATTGTTACTAATCATTACTATGTATATGAACCAAGTATACTATTAATATTTTCTCTATGGATGATTTATGATTATGATGATAACATGTTTTTGAACTCCATTTCTCTTCCACGTGTTATACAAGGATAATATTATTATGAAAACCTCTTCTTTTTCCAAGGGGTCTGCTTTTAAAAACAGATTAAAAGATTATGAAACCAATTTCTTGTCCACATGTTATGTTATGATGAAAATTTTATGTCATCCATTTCTTCTCATCAGTTCTAATAGAAATAAAATTTTATGATCATTTGGAACATGTATGTATTCTTTTCATTTTGTTATGTGTATTAGGTAAATCTCCCAAAAATATATTGGATAATGATTGATATCAAATGAAGAAAAGATGACTAGAATTGGGTTTGAACCCAGTTCATTAATGTAATTGTCCACAATGATATTCTTGGGTGTGAACCATGATTACTATTATGGTTTGGAGAGTGAATCCATTACAATTCAATATCATTGGAAATGTTCCATAAATTAATAAGAAGATTATTCTATATTCTAAGATGAGTGAAATAATAATTTTTTCCTTATTCAAATGTTATGTTTTCATGGTTCATGTTCTCTGATTCCCTGAAGGTTAATGTCTAATAAACTACAAATTGGTACGAAATTATTCATATTTATAATCAATTATATAATGGGAATTGTATTCAAATGATATTATCATGTTGTCGAACACCTTCTATTAGGAAATGTTGATACTCACCCAAATACACTTACTGAACATCTGATATCACCCTTTCTAATATTACCTATCCATAGGTTATGATGAAATGTATTATGTAATATATGCTTATGAATAATATGATTTGGGGTGATATTTAGGGAATATGTTGATGCTCATTCATGAAATAAGAGTATGGAGTTTCTATTCTCTAAATACAATAAACTATAATGTTCCTTAAGTGTGTGGTAATGGTATGTATTAAATATTCATACAAAAATATGTGATATTTATTTATAAAAAAACGTGTTTGTTACACATGGTATCAAAGGATAGGTTAGTTATCTTTTGAAAACACGAATTATAAAAAATGTGTTATATTTATAGGCAAATTGATAATGATATGTCTAGGGATAATCTTATAGATAAGTATTAGGATGAATAAAATTGTATAAAAATTTCCTAGCATTTAGTAAACCATAGGGTGAGTGGTTTCTATGAAAGTAATTCCACATATGAATACTAAATGTGAATGTTGATCAAGAATATAGGTTCCTATTGGTAGTAAATCTCAAAAAGGATCATTTATCTTGAATTTATCATCACTACATACTTGATAAAAGGCATTCCTGCACACTTGGTTTGACAATGATTGGGGATATACTTTTTTAATTCTCAGTCACATTATGATCTATCATGAAGAAATTGAATAACGAGTTTGAGTATCCTAGGTTAAGGATATGGTTCCTTATATTAAAATACTTTGCATGAATTACACATCATATAAGTTATTTTTATTAATTATGTAGTTTCCCACAATGATTGTAATTTCACAAACTAGCAATGTGGTTTTAGTCAATCGCTTGAACCAAGAGAAATTATTTTAACAGTAAATGTTTTGGAAAATTTAGGGATTATTAGGAACCAAATTGAATTATGGATAGAGATATTTTTTTTATTTTTCCCTTATTATATATAATAATATATAGTATTAATAATTTGAAATTTAGCGCAACTCGTACTTTACACAATAAGTTGAAAATGGAATTTTATGAAAGATAGTTTGGTAATGAACCTAGACAAAATAATATTCTTCTATATATATGACAATAAATTTGGATTTAAATCATAGATTAATATCTCAAATAGAATAAAATATTTTGTTTACGATTAGTTGTAGGTAATAAAGAATCACGTTTATGAGGAATTCAATTTCATATATGTGGGGAGATCTGGTATGATCCTACTTAAGGATATAAAATAATTTTTATCCCAAAGACCATGAAAATACATATTCCATAACGACTTACAAATAAAAAATATTCATTTGGGTATCTGATTTGATTCATGAATAATGTTGTGGATGCTTTTTTATAATGGTATTTTGATTATATGAAGCTACAACACCTATTAATTTTCTAAATTCTAGAAGAAAAAATATATTTATGTAAGATTAAGCTAACAATTATAGATACCATCATGGGATTATGACTTTAAGGTTGGAAAAATGATTAAATTCCTAGACACCCCTTTTGAGGTTATATGTTATTGGAGTTTATACTGAATAAGAATATTTTAAGAGATATTTTTTACAATACAGCCGTTTGGTTTGGATGATGAATGATTTTTTTGGACATATTATTAAGGTAATTAGTAACCTCTTGGGTGTAACATTTCATTGATGTTATGTTAACTGTTAATTAGTTTAATTTTTTTAAAAAAAATCATTAATGTTTTCTAGAAAAAATGAAAAACCACTCACTAGGAGAAAACTTATTTTATTCATAAAGTCCATGGTCATGATCCCAACCCATATGGGGGATAAGGTTATAGTTATTACAACTAACCCACAACAAATATTATTTCCAAGGTAAAAACATATTGAAGGATAATTTTTATTATATATGTCAATATTTTTTATTTCTTTAATTCAATTCTAATAGAAAATTTCATAAAAGGATTCATTTATTATTATCCAGTCTAAATAGGTAAAAGTAAGAAATCATCATGGGTATCATTTTTGAGCAGCCCAAACCATATAAAGGGAATAATGTATCATTTTTTTTAGTTTTCATCTTTATGAATTAGAACATGTTTTCACAATCTGGGAGTATTTACCATTGGATAATAGTTCTAGGATATATTTTAATGAATTTTTAAGGATTTCATGGAGTACACATTCTATTGTATCTTTTCAGGATCTGAGGATTACCATGATGTTTTGGGGAATTCTTCTGTAGGACCTTGAGAGATAGCTATGTTTCAAAACTATATATTTTCCTCAAACAAATGGTCAAATAAAGGGAAAAATATAAACTCTTATATTAAATTCTACAATATTATACTTTGTGTTTGTGATGAACACCTACCTCTAATTAAATTTTAATACAATAATAGCATTCACTCAATTATTTTGGTGATTAATTATAATTTCATATATGAAAATAATTCAATAATTCCAATTAACTAAAATGAATTTTTATTATGAAATATATGGGTAAAAAAATAGATGGTGAAATGGTAGAAAATGTTTCATCCATAAATTAACAAATAAGTGTTTTAGATAGTCAATGGAAAGATCATTAAAATAATAATGGATGTAATATATAATTTTATGTTGGTGAGATGGTTTTTTATGAATATCTCTATAGAAGATGGAATGGAAAACTAATCCCGTGGTGGATTGATCTCTTTAAAATAATTTTTCATATCAGGATAGTATCGTATCATTTTGAAGTTCCACCAAACATTTCTAAGGTTCGTGATGGGTTCCGCATATTTTCTTATAGATTTACATACATAATCTATCACATAAACTGAACTCAGAGGTCATAACAGATGATCATGAAATTTATTATAAGGGAAATTCTTTGAGATTCTATATTTTATAGATAATGAGTTATAAAACCAGACCATTCCCCTTCAAACTGTTTTATGGTAAAACCACCATCTTAATGAAGTTACATGGTAATATAACGATGTAATGATGCAGAATTATACCTAGTTTTTTCTTCAAAAGTGATGATTTTTGAGGATGAAATCCATTTTAATATGGGTATAATGTAACACATAGATATTTAGGGAAATTGTTTAAATGAATTCAATATTTTTTATATTTTTGGAAACATGTAAAACTATGTCCTTATTGATTTACGCACATGACTGACTAGAAATGAAATAAGAAATAACATTCAAATATTATTATTTAATATGATATTTACCACCTAGACATTTTAATTGTTTTTATGAATAATATTACCAAAATTTTGAAAATATTTGTTTTAAAAATATAACTAAAATGAATTTTTTTGTGACCTATTAATGAGAAATGAAATTGAAAACTATTTGGAAATAATTTAATAATTTTCAAGAAAAACTATTTTCATGCAACTAAACTAGTTGTAACTAAAAAAATTAAAATATAACATTTATTTAATTACATTAATGAAATTTTTTAATAATATATTTAATAAAAATTTTACCATTAATCCTATATGTTATCTATAAAATATAAATTAATATAAACAATATTAATCATAAAACCAGAATTTTTATAAAAAAAATTTTTCTACAGTTTTCAAACATATTAAATTATTAAATATTTATTATTTTAATAACATTACTGTAGAAAAAAAATTTAATTTTATAAATACTTTTTCTATGTAAATATTTCATTTATTTTTTCATTATTTTATGAAAATAGTAACATTTTTGGAATAGTAAAAAATACTAGTTTTTTTATTATGAATATTTATTTATTTTAATGAATTGAAAAACATAAAAAAAAATATTATAATATTAAAATTAAAATTAGTTCAGTGATATTTAATTTTATAAACATTTATCATTTTATTCAATTTCATAATTAATTGTGATAAAAATAAAATTTAAACTAATGTAACATTTCTCTGTGGAAAATCATTCTTTTCCCGTGTTTGTATGATGAATTTTAATTTTAATTTTTCGAATTTTGTCAATGGAATTTCTATGAATGGAATCCATATTTTGAATTATAATTATTTATATTTCTAATATTTTCAACATAATTTTTGAGAATTATGAATAGTATAAGCATTAATGATTTATTATCACCGTTATGGTGGAAAGGGGTTACAATGGGGTTAAACTAAAATGGAAAGCAGTAAAATTTACTTAAAACATGTCCAAAACACACTAAATATACATATTTGTACCTAAAAACCTCTAATGATCTATAATATTTCATTTTATTCAATTTTTTTATGAAAAACATTATTACACTATTTTCTATTCAAAAATTAAATTTATGCTAGTCACATCACTTATACAAGTACACCATTCTCCCCTCCACATTACACATTCTAATACATTTTTCTTGACAATAACTACTCAGATACCTTAATTTATTCCCTCATATCATCATATAAATTTTATTTTTATCATAAATCCTTCCAATAAATACCTTTTGGGATACACATAAGAAAATTTTCGAAGAATCTATAATTTCTTAAACTAACTATGTTATTTTATTTCTTTTTCATACTCATTAAATTTTTATTAGAACATTATGATATAATAATCCTAGTATCTTCCTTGTAATTATATTTTTTTAAGTTAATATAATTACCAAAAATCATATACTCTTCCTTCAAATGTTTTATTAACTCATTATTTATGAGAATAAAGAACTACTACCTCACGAAGTAATTTTATTCATTTTTCATCATTACCTCTCAAAGATGAAAATAACGATGAAATAAATTTTTTTTGATGTTATTTATGATATTATTATACCTATTTGATTATAATAAAATATCCAAATCCTTATCTTCAAACAAATTGGAAAAAAATATTGTCACTTATGTTTACAACAGACTACTACCTCACAAACTGAATTGATATCTTTTTCATTACAATATTACATGGACGGTAATAATAATTGAATAAATTAATATATATGATATTGGAAAAATAATTATAAAAATTGAATTATAATAACCCTAATACCATATTACTTTATATCTTATAGGGTGTTCGATAACATCTATCTTGTGATCGACAAACTACAATCTCTGTAAGTGATGTGATTCATTTTTAACTGAGACATTTCATCTAAGGTAATAATTTTATATTATATATTCATATATATATATATACATCAGATATTTATAGAATACTAATTTTTTTTAATGTTCATATATTATTTAAACTCCTCTCATTCCATTCATCATGAAAATGTAAATAATGTCCCTCTATACATATGACCTAAAGCCTCTAAGATATATGTATTTCAATTTCTATCTCATAATTTTATAGATTACTGTAAATTCATATATATTAAATATATATGATATTTATATAATTTTTTTTCGTTTTGGTTATTATGTAAAAATTATAAATGTTATAGAATAACAAATAAAATTTGAAAACTTACACGAAAAAAGTTGTTATTGCACAAAAATGATTTTTAGAAACATTTATTACAGAATGCTTAATAAAATGTCATAAGTAAATAATTTATGGAATTATATATGTAATTATTTTTATCTAATATATTTATATTAAAAATATATTTATTTTAAATTTGGAACTTATTTGGATGAATGAAGTCGATACTTATGGTAAGGGATATTTGTCTCAAACATTACAAATGTGAGACACATTCCATATTCACCAACTATTTATTTTATATGGATTATATATTAGTAATGGGATTTATTTATTATATTTACCATGAAAATTATTATTATTTAAATTTCAATTTAAATATATCTCTTTCATGGGGTTTAAAATTCAAAATCTACCAAAGGGGTAATGGATTTTTTACAACATTTTTTTCTTAAAGATTTATGTTGTGTTCTACACCTATATTCCTTTACAAGGTGTATAAAAAAACCCATAGACAAGTTATATCAATAATAACATTCTACTGATGATATTTTTATTTTTTAAATGATATTTTTCTATTTTTATTTCGATTAAATCTTTCTAATGTGGTAAGAGTGTTATGATACAATATCAACTTTTATTAGTATTTTTAATGATTATGTGCCTAGTGATAAAATCATCCTATACAACTCTAAATATACTCAATAAATTTCATATGATATGGATATTTACTTAAATTAAATTTTCCCTTTTATTTTATTCTCTTAATGGGCATAATATATTTTATTAATGTTTTTAATAAAATCATATTTATTTCACTTTTCGGTTAAAACCCCATTTTTTTCTAGAAACCGTGTATCATAAAAAATTAAATTTTTTCAAATGATTCAAAAATGGAATTAGTACACAATTATTTATTTTTTCAATAAAATGAATTTAATCATTATTTCATTTTTGGAAGAATTATTTTTTCAGATTTACCAAAAATATAATAGGCATATTTTATTAATTTTTACATTGTATAAGGAATTTTAAACAAATATAAACAATTAGTGATTTATATATTCTCTTATAAGTGTAAAATTCTATTTTCATAGTTTGAATTTTATTTACTAAAATTTTAGGGATTTAATATTTTATTTCCTTATATTGTTTGAGAAAAAATATTCAACATTGTATTCAATGTGTCATGCCTTTTTTTAGTCACACATTATATTCCCTCTTCTATGAATTCTTGTTTATATATGGTTGATAAAAATTCATCCAGTAATGGATTGTTTCATAATTTGCAGTGGTATTGGTTGAAATGGTATTGTGTGACATTTATCAGTTATTCATTATTTTTTATGTTTTTGTTCTATTTCTTCAGTATTTCAAATATACTTATGTATTATATCATTAACTAGGTTATAATGAGAGTTATGGTTTCAATGTGAGGAAATCCATCATAGTTTATTGGCTTCTTTGGAGTGACTGATAACATATATCTATCATTCAATTTATAGATATATCATTAATACATCTTATTTGGTTATTGTTTACAGTTATAGAGATATTTATGGGAGAGATTGTTTCAGATGATGTTCAGAAAAAATTCTAGTAAATTTAAGGAGCCCCCCAACTAGTGAAATTATTGATTTTGAAAATGAGGATAGGTCACTCATGGTTAATGTTAATCCATCCTTGTATATTAGTTATATTCCCTTCATATAGCACATTGGGCCTATACATTAATTATTTAATTCACTATAACTTATTATAATTTAGCTTCTAAATCAATTTAGGTTTCCACTTATTAAATTATATAATCACATTCTTCATGATTTTAATACCATTATTTAAATAACCTATATTACAACATTTAATAATTAGAGATATTTGGTCGCGGTTATATATAATATAAACTGATTCGAGAATGTAGGTAGTAATGAAACATGTTGTCCTAGTCACCTAGAGATGTTTGTAAACTCAAAGGATATTATCATGAAGTTGTTTGTAACTCCCAACAACCAACAAAAAAAGTGAAAATAAGTTATTTTTGGAATAAATATTAGTAAAATTTGTAAACTAGATGGTATGATGATTATATTTAATTTTTAATGGTTTTGAAGGATGTAAGGGAGTGGGGTGAATGTTGGACCCTTGGTTCCCATATCGTGCATTTAGTTTTGTGTTTAATCAAAACATGCAATATTATGGTTCAACTTAAAATAATCAAGGATAATTTTTTCCCATAAAATTTTATTTTCAAGGAACAAGATATAGATTTTCATTAGAATTTACATTCCAGTAATTCATTATAGCAGTGTTTAATGGTATAAAATCATCAACTCCAGAGGAGGGTAAAAGTATATTTTATTCCTACAAAACATCACTACCACTTTTTTAGGTTCCTGACATTTCATCAAGATATTAAAATAAAAAACCTCCATATTCTTTTAAGTTATTTCACCTTAATACTTATTTAATAATAACCTATTATTCCATACACATTTAACTATGATTTATTCAATATCATTAACAATTGAATTAAATTATAAGAAGAGTGATTACTAATGACTATCGAATGAACTACTTCTAATTGGGACGAAAATATTCTTCGATTAATTGAGATATTGTCCAAGTGGTTACTAGAAGATATAAGATTATTGGTTGAGTAATATAAGTCAATGATAATTAACTCAACATAGTAATTTTTGTTATGGGATCAAAGAAAAAAATCATCAATAACATTTAATATAATTTAATGGCTGAATAATCTATTTATCCATCAATAACTATATCAATTCTTGGAGTTTTTCAATTAAACCATGATCATAATATGGAAAATATTTTAAGAGTATGATATTATGATGTTTCCTAACATAAATAAAGGGTGAAATTATTTCTCTAATGTTATTCCAATCTTAATAAAGATCATTTTATAGGAATATGTAGACATTGCCTAAAAAGTTTGAGCTTTTTATGGACCTTTAGAGACCTATTGTTAATTCCTGTGATGGGAAAAAATAGAAGTATTTTTCCCATATAATTGATTTTACCATGAAAATATATATTTTATGAAAATCCATTATATTACCCTATTACCTATTTCACATTATATGTGGAAATTATGATTTAAATTCCATGAGATCAGATGGTCATGACTGATTGTACATTTTAGTACAATATTTAGTACCAATTCTCAATAGCCATAAGGTGGTCATAACACCATGGATATACATTCATGAATTATATAAGGAAGAAGAATATATCCCACCAGTTATATTTGGGGTAATTCATGTTCCTTTCAACCATATGCTCCAGGATAAAATAGTGAATTCTTTTATATGATCAAAATATAATTCAGATATTATCAAACAAATCTATTTCCATCATTACCTCTGAGTACAAATTTTTATTATTCAAAATTTCCTTATTTTCTTGGTTATTAGGTGATATAACATCAAATATTACATCTGGGTAGTTTGATTATATATGATAGAACAATTAGTACTTATGTTATGATACATTTCTAGGTATGAGAGTTTACTCAAGGGTTGCCTCCTCTATAGAAAGAGTGAGTTTTTATGAGCTTAATCAAGAAATAGATGTTACTAATTATTGGAAAATGACAATATATTGTGTTATTGGGATATAATATTGGTCACATGGGACTCATGTCCATTTTTTCTCATCTGATTATTTTAATGAAAACCTATATTGATTCCTTACATTTGTCGTAATGGTAGAAGAGAAATATATAAATATAATTGTGGTTGATGTCATGGAATACCATTAAATGGATTACATAACATCCTATAAAAATGTAGTTATGCTGTTTATTTTGTATTATGTTTACATTGGATTCTATTATGGAACTCCCTAACTAGAATGGGTTTCACTCAAGGGGAGGTGCTAGTGGGGATACAACTACCTCCTCTTAATCCTCTATGATCGATGATTAAAAAATACATGTAGTATTCCACTATTGATACCCCTATTAGTATATTATTTTTTTTATCATCTCTATAAAAAATATCCCCACTATTTTGTGTACGATTTCTATGACTGGTATTCATAGAATTATACTAGAAACCACCTTACCGTCATGGAATCTCTTCACCCAAAAGAATAATTTTAAGGTTGTAACCCTCATTTTCGTATGGATAAACTTCACAATAGACAATATCTGCATCACTATTTTGATGAGACAACTCATCATTACTGAAGAGAGGCTATGTATTTTATTTGAGTATTATGTAAATAATCCCAATCATAGGGATTGGGAGAGCAGAGAATGTGACTATGGCTTAAGGTTTATCATCCAATTTAGAAGGGACTGTGTATTTCCTCATGAATGGGTTCCATGAGGGTTGGACTACTTGTATGAACAAGGGAAATCTTTATATACCATATCATTAGGATTACTACCCTATGATAACATTGGAAATATCTATTGGGATCCCTCTAATTTTAATGTGGAATGATATCCTAATTAGGTGAAATACCCTAAAAGGGAGTTAAATCATGGTTTGGTAGATTAAAACTTATACCCCTTCAGATTAGGCTTTATTATAAAAAGAACTATCCTTTGTACCATTCATGTATAATTTTATAAACTGAATGGAAATCATGCATGAGACGGAAAAATCTTACTTGGTTCACCCAATCGTATAAATTCTTATAGCCTATAATAAAAAAGTGCCAATCCTACCAAATCCACTAAGGCACATTGCAAGAAATGGTGGTTTAGTCATGATCACACAAATACCTTAGATCGCTTCCATTACATGATTTAGGGTCATCTCACTACATTCCCAATGGTCACTTGTTAGGTCTTTTTCTCCTGTTCACTGCTAGTGGAAATGATAATCTTCTTCCACTTCTTCACTCACTACACTTCGAAGGGATTCACCAATCGTCTAGGGAAATGTAGGTTCTATTATTATCTATGATGAATAAATCATTTTTTATATATGAATTATCTATTGGAGTTCCACTTTAGTTCAATATATGAATACCTATTTATAACACATGTTCTGGGAAATTCCTTCGTAACATCCTTCTGGATGATTACAGCCTTCATGAAGCACCACTTTCGTGTAGCTCAATGATTATTTTCGTGAAGGTAGTAAATTTTTTGATCATCACATATCCTTTTCAAAGCACAACTATTTCATGAATATCAAATATCCTTAAAAAATATCTTTCCATTTACAAAGAATAAGTATTCTTCATGAATTCCATTACATACATTATGATCAAAACATTCAGTTCATAGTAATTTTCTTTTGTGAACATCGTTTCATAAATATCCTTTTTGATCCTCCTTGAAAAAACACCTTCACAAACCTAGATCCTTAATATCATAGTTATGTGTCACCTATTTTCAGAAGTGGTGGATACATATTGATATGTCTTTTCACAAATTCCAGAATCTTCTGGCCACATCATCTCCATTTCAAGATGCTCCCAAATTTCAACCATAATTATTCCATTTTCACAAAGATCTATGCGACTTTATTATTTTTGATGATCATCATAATTGTGGATATCACCCTAAAACTCTTCTCACCACCACAATTACTCACACCTTTTCCATTCAAAATGCTCATCATACTCCAGGAGAAAACCAATAAAATCCTCATGCCTTTGCAAAACACCCTTATTGAAGCCCATAATTTATAAAATTAATTATTATTCCATATTTTGATAAGACCTTCATGGGAATCCAATTTTAATAATGATATCCAAAATCCAAAGTTTGGGCCTCAAAAATTTGGAAAACAATGGTAAATGGCCTCAACTTCTATACAAAATTTTGTATACCACTTCCATGGAATCCATTCCTATATCTTGGAACTTTATCATCAACCCTAGTATTGAATCTCACTCGATCTCCCCAACTGTTCTTGGAAGACTGATTAGTAAACAAAAATAATCAACCTAAAAATACAAAAATTCTACCTCAATGGAATTTTTTCCAAACATGGAGAAACAAATAATACTAGATCATCCTAGTACTCCCCCACAACCAAAAAATAGTAGAATGTTGAATTACCATATTCCATTTATAAACAACCAATATTCATATCGGTTGTTGTCAAATATATATTCAATTTCCTATAACATGTTTTTGGGTTTATCCTACATGGTTCCAGGGTTTCAAGGATTTACAATGACATATTTTGGGTAGTAATGATTCCCTCTAGTATGATTCATCTCATAAGGCCATTAATCACCAATCAATTTACAAAATCAACCAGGGTAGGGGTGAGGGATCCCAATTTCCATGAATGGAATTAAAATCATTTCGTGAGAATATATATTGGGAATTTACATCTGTGTGAATAAATAGGATATAAAAACATCAACAATGCACTTCCTACCCTCATACATATTGTGAATGGTATGGGGCATTTACTTACACATCCCATAGTCATGATTCAATTTTATTTTCATAATGAGTCAACAAATAAATCAGAGGGTTATTGGTGAATCAAATACACATATAATCACTATTAATAGGTATTTGGCCTATGTTGTTTACATTACTATATTTTTTAATTATTTTTTATTTGATATGATCTATTTGCGATCATGTAGTTTTTCCACCATATAGTGGTTGGTGACCTCTAACCATTGAGATGATTATGATGCCCCCTTTCACTATGAAAAAATAAAGATAAACATATCTCAGTATGGATATTATTGTCTAGTTTTGGACTCCCTTATAGATTCAATTCATATTAATAAACTCTTTCCTGATGTAATCCTTTTAAATAATAGATAATTACATCACATCATAGCTTTGCAAGGAATAGATCACTTGTTGCAGGGATGACTATGTTAAAAACATTATGTAGTTCTATTTCTTTTTCATATAAGATTATAAATAGGTAATATCTTTATTACACGAAATGGATGTTTATAAAGTTTAAATATATGAAGGAACAAACTATAGGATTAAAAAACACACAGAAAGAAACTCATTGTTTTTTGCAATATAGAGAAACTCACAACTTGATGTCTATTGAGAATACATATGTTTGAATGCCTTTTGGAGATACTAGCATTTTATATTATAGTGTAGATACTCACAATTTAAAGAACAATAGAGAGACACATGGTTTATAGTGTACTATATACACTTTGGGATAATAATATACTATTTATTCTCAGGGTTTATGTATCTGGAGTGATTCTCATTGTATAAGTTCAAGTGGGGGGCTCTATGTGATGAATCCCCATATTTGGGTTCTCTGGTATTTGGTATTTCCAAGGGGGGTATAGATATTAGGATCTACATTGGAAATAAGCCTCAAAGAAGAATCTTATATATTCGATTAAAAATCTAAAACATAATCCCACATAGTTCTAGTATCTTCTATAAAGAATATGTGACATGTAGATCAGTACATATATTTTAGTAAATGTGTTCATTTAAATAAATACCAAGATCAATATATTGTAACGAATGAAACACCATAACTAATTGATTTATCAAATATTACAATAAATTATTATAAAATAAAAATACACTAATCAGCTATGAAACATATGATTATTTTGATGTATGAAATTTTTTATTAGAAAATATATAATTAATGTGATATAACTAAAATCAATAAGTGTTAAAAAGGTATATTTTAATGTTTTTTTAATATGTTGATAATTTTTATAAATTGGTTAAAAATTAAAATATTAAAATATATGACATAATAAATTATTTGTCAATTAAATAAAAATTGAAATGAAATAATTTAACAACTCTTGATGTTAAAAAAAGAACATTTTTCAATAATAGTTTTATCTTTATAATTAATATTATATTAAAATGAATAATTGAAAAATTTTATAAAATTATTTTAATGCAAGTAACTTCATTATTGCATTCAACAATATAAATTTAACTTAGTGATATATTTAGTGATTTTGTAGCAAATGGGTGCTTTTTTAGGTTAATAGTGATAATATATTATTTTAAAGATTCTATCATTTTTATGAAATTATATAGATATAATAATTGTTTTAATTGTTGTGAAAATTAAATACAAGAAAAAATATTTATTTAAAAAGTAATATAATAAGTTTAAAAATAAAATTTTGAGTTTTTAATTCTATGATTAACATTTTAGAAATCTAATAAATGGTTTATTTTAATTAAACAACTATTATCATTCCATTTCTATAATTATGTAATTAATGGGTTACATTCAAATTCTTAATTATTTTATTAACATAAATTTTTTTTTGTAGTCATAAAGTAATTTATGTCCCAGAATTCAACTTATTATACGATTTTTGTAAAGATTTATATTTTTCTACAAATTCATTTAACTAAACAATATTTTTATTAAATATTGTGAATGGATAATAAATTAATATTTAACTCCCCTAGGAATTGATTTGTTTAAAATTATTTCCTTATTTGGAGTAAAAGTTTTAAATTTACGTTATAATGGTAAATTCATTTATTCCTGTAATGAATAGTGACCATGGTAAAAAATCACTATGGTGTGGGTTAAAAGGGATAAACTATTATATAAGGCATTAAATATCAGTAATACATATCTAAATAAGATTGGTAGAGTGGATTTATATATAAAGTATCAAATCCTATAAATTAACCCAATTTAAAATCAAATTCAATGATAATGACTTTAATTATATTTAAATGTTCTTAATATTTATAAAAGTTATAATCCTCTAAAATATAAAATTGAACATCCTTTCATCACTAAACCAAAAAATTATGCACTATATGATGACCAATCACTACAAAAATATACTAAAAAATTACTAAACTCGTTCTATAGTCTATGTTATTCCCAAAATACCACTTCAATAATGCATAAGGTTTAACATAAATTATGTTTCACAGTGATGAGGTAACAATCCTAAATGACCCCTTTGTATTTATTTATCATTATATCCCTCTAAAATTTGTTTTCAACATCCTAATATAATAATATTATTAAATTTAATATAATTAAATTTGATTATTTGGATTTAAAAATTATTCTCTACCTCTTTTTAAGTCAATAAAAATTGAAACATTTGCTCGGGTGTATGTGAAAACTAGCTTTTACACAAAGTTGAGTATTTATATCTTCATCATTTACTCACATATATGAATTTAATGCCAGATTAAATGAATTAAATTGATATATATATATATTATATAAATATAATTAAACATATAAAAAACATTATATAATATCCTTTTCATTTTTTTATTAGAAAATGAAGACATTGTTCATGTATACGTATGGAATTTCATTCCCATAAATGATTTTTATCATTTTCCCTCATCAATTACCATTTAAGGAAATAATTTTATATATAATCACTAATCATATATTCTTAAAATAAATATGAATCAATAAACATAAGAAACATAATACTTTTATTCCACTACAACTATAATGAAATTTAAAATGTAATTATTTGCACATACGGACTACAAACTCCACAACTGATTCATTTATATTCCATTTTACCTCATTTCATGAATAATTGTTAAATTTTATATCAAAAAAATATTTTCATGATATTATTGAAAAATTAATTTATTGTAACATTAAATTCTAACATTGACCATGGATAATATACAAATTTTTTTTTCTAGAAACTGATCTAACAACATTAAATAGTCGATGTGAGAATGTTGTATGTGAATAATTTAAATTCGATGACTATAAATGGACCTTAAAATGTAAAATAAATATTAAATATGTTCTAAATGAAGATTTTAATGAATTTTAATTGACTATTACCAATGATAGAATATATTCAACAAATCATAATTCCATGTTAACGAGTTTTCATCTCAATGGAAATCTATTTAATAAGATTTTATTCCATGAAAAAAATTTATTTAACATGTTTTATATACTTTTTCTTATGAAAATTATTTCATTATTTATACTATATTAATTATAATTTACTTTTTTATTTGTTTTATCTATGTTAATGTGTTTTTATTGAATGCTTTTATATATTGAAACAATTTATATTACAATCTCATTTTTATTTTTTATTTTTTATTTTTGAATTTTATATAAAAGAATTATATGATCTATACATCTTGTATATAAAAAATTTTACTCTATTATATTTACTAATAATATTTATATATATTGATATAATTTCTCATCTATTTTTTTCTCAAATAAACTGTAGATTGTTTTTTTAAATATAATATTATTTCTACATTTAGTTTGGTAATATTTTTATGTTGTATTCCTATTGATAAATTTGTTTTGTGTATGAGATTTTAGTAACATTAATGATTGATTAAGGTTATTTTCATATGTCATTTAATTTTATAAAAACTGTTTAAAATGAATGTTTTATTTTCTTCCAAATGGTGAAATTTTAACACTCTTTTCAAAGGTGGAAAAGATTTTTTTATCTTTTACCTCTTGAAATAAATTCCACATAGTAATAGCCATGATTAATTATCATTATTCCTTTATGATTTTCCATTTTTAATAAATTAAAATAAAAAATTTATTATAATTTTTTGTTAATATTACCAAAACAAAGGGATATTATTTTCTCAAAATCAATGAAAATGTGGATTCATTCTATTTATGTATACTTTCATCTTTCACATTCAATCATCTACGAAACCATAGTTTATATTCAATATTAAATTATTATAACTTATTTGATAAATAATTTTTAAAATTCACCATGAAATATCATGTATTGATTATTGAATGTGATTTTTATATTTATATTTTAAACTTAGTTGAAATGGATTAAATAAATATATTGTTAAAGTGTAATTTACCTTTATATAATAGAAACTAAAAAGGATTTACATTAGAAAAAACATTCATGTATAATAATATGATTTATTATTTTCATCACTTATATATTTATATTTTATATCGTATTTTATGCACAAGGATTACCCTTAGTTCAATCACTTTCATGTGATCATGTTCTCAATATCTCTCCACCACTCTTTAGATGTTATTTTTATAAAAAAAATTATATATTATCAATATAACTAATATATTATATATAATTTATAATACCATTACAATATTGTAATTTAATAACATTTCTACATATTATTTCAGTTAATATAATCTTATTTAAAAAATTATTTCTTTACAGAAGAAAAATTTATATTTTGTATTATTGATGAATTATGGCTATTTAGGGATTGAAAATGAATATTTATTGTATCCTATGTTTTTTCTTCAATATATAATTAACTGATTTGACATTTGTAAATAAATATTAACTCCAAATTAAATATATTTATTTAAGGAATCAAAAAATTTACTTTGATTAATATTTTTCAAAACATGTTGGGTATTTGTTGTATAGATACCGATTAATTGAAATTTAATTACATGAGGCATTTATTGTCGGATTAATGATTTATTGAAATTAAAAATTCATAGTGACATCATTAATTTCATACAATATGTATTCTATACATTAAAAATTAAATTATTATTATCCATGATACTTCAATATAAATATTTTAAATTTATTTATTTTGAACTCAGGTTTTTAGTACAGTTCATTGTGTTTTATTATATACACTTTCATATTGAATAATCATTATTTAATCATGAAATATTCTACATTATTTAATGCATAATGAATATCTCATCTCTTTCTTTATGATGTTTTCCTTTCACTATGATGTAATAAAAGAATCTTTCAATGATTTTCAAGGCTTCGATAATGTTTCTTATATGTTGATTTAAATTTATAATGTAATATTAAAATCTTGTATGTCTCTAGACTTCCCAGACATATAAAATAGTTGATCTTTGGTGAGGTTATCACTTGTAATTCATAATAATCTAATAATGTAAACACTGACTTCATGTTTCCATTGATGGGGTTTTCATAGTTGATATTGAATAATGTTTCATTTGTCCCCTAGAAACTACATTTTTGGAAGAACATATGTAGAATAATCGTTATCACAACCCCGAAAATTGTTAAATAATTTTTTTAATTTTTTTTGGTTATAGATTAATATTAATAATTAATTTTTATGATGAAGTTCATTATGTTATTTAGAAATATTGAATAGTGACTGGAATGGAAAATTAATCAACAATCATAATAAATGTTGGAATTTAACTCAAAAGAAATTCAACATGACTGGTGAATGATTTGATTATATTTTTAATATATTATGGAAGCTGGCTTCTATTATGACCTATAAAATTACTTATATGGGATAACCTATATGTTTAAACAATGACCCAATTATGTTGGACCACTTTAGGGGGAAAAAGAACTAAAAAATAATGGAACATCAAATCCCTTGATAAAGTAATAATAGATTATGTCCCATGATAAACTATTTTTTTGAATTATTAAGTAATGAAAGGGGGAAGGTTGTTCATAAAATATATTTGTTAATGTAATATAATTATCATTCTTCATTGTTGGTTTCAAATAAAAAGGATTTTAATGAGAAAAAGTTAATTTAATGGAAGAATTTCAATGTCATATTAATTGATAAAAATTTCATTTATGATATATATGATGATATGATTATGAATCTCATTAAATTGATATAAAAGGAATTAGGAATTTCTTTTGTATATGACATGAACTTTATTTTATTACCAATGAATTATAAAGACTATATACATATTTTAGAAATTATGTTTTTCCCTATGATTTATGGGATTAATACAAGCCCCTATTGGTCCTTATTCCTTCAAAATTTCTCATCATTTGATAATATGGTATCAGAATCAATAAAGAATGAAAAATAATTATCCAAGAAATATTTTTTAAAATTAATTGATGGAAATAGAGGAAGGTTGAGAACAATTGATAAAGTAACATTGTAATAGACGAGATGTGAAGAATAAAAACAAGAACATGTGGTATTTGTCAGAATAAAGACTATGGTAATTTCATAAAGGGAATGTGAGTTCTTTTCAAGGGAATAGATAAGGTCCATATGGATCATAAATGCACGAGTATGAAAGAATCCAACAATACAATGTGTTTATACTATATGTTTATGTGGAAATATCCAAAATAATTTTTTAATATCTATGTAAATTATCCATTAAAGTGTATAGACATAAATAATTACTTTGGATGAAGTTAAAGTCCTGTAAATTGTCAATGTGGGTATATTGATCATAAACTCATGATCTATCTGATTCCAAATATATAAACTCTTTTACATGTGTCGAATATATGGAATCATCCACTCTAAATCTGAAGAAGATGTTACAAATCAAGACACATTGTGAGAATCTAGTTGTAAAGGGAATATATCAGGTGGTCATTAAAATGATGTGTATGTATTTTCTGAGTTGAAAAAATTTATTTAAAACATATGTTTTGCGTTGAAATAATCCTTGTTTTTTTGAATTTTTAAATGATGAATTTATATGTTAATGAATAAAATAATCTATGTTTACCAATTTTTTTATACATAAGAATTTAAAGGCTAAAATATTATCATGATATTAATTGTTATTTAGTGATTATTCTATATCTACCTCAAATAAAGGATTATTCATTTTGATTATTAGTTTAATATTTTTGAAATAATTTTTGTTTTACATACTTGAAATAACTAGTTACTATTTTGTGGATCATATGATCCGTTAAATGTTTCTTTTCCCACAATGGGCATTGAAAAATTATAAGTATTCCTTCATTACAAGAATCACAAGTATAAATGATTAAAATACTCCTTCCCATTGAAAAAATATATATCTTAAGAAGTGTAATCACTCCCAATGTATGTACTCATATAATATTAATTAAATTAAATAAGTTATTAAATACATTATTGGAACAGATTACCAAATGATTCAAATTTACAAATCGATCTACAGTTATAAGTTTCATAAAGATAGATATATCATTTATTAATTTATATGATATGTTTCATATTCATACCTTAGATAGTGAGGTTGATATATTTTTTTAATGTATATCTTGATTCATATCCTCAATAG
Organism: Viscum album; assembly: GCA_963277665.1. Lineage (NCBI taxonomy): Eukaryota > Viridiplantae > Streptophyta > Magnoliopsida > Santalales > Viscaceae > Viscum > Viscum album. The sequence goes on from OY728156.1 coordinate 700,816,658, forward strand.
TATGTAAAAATTCATGTAGTGTGAATTAAATTATTGGGATGGTATAATATAATAACCCAAAATTTTTGTAAATGGTTTCATTTAAATAAATACTATGTTGAGTTTCTTATGACACATAGAACAATGAACTAAAAATATGTCATAAAAATATATTAACCCAATAATATATATTAACATAACAATCAGTTATAATACTTATCTTAAAATATAATATTTAATGATTTGAAAAAAAAAATTAAATAAAAAATTATATGATTATGAATAATTCAATTTGAAAATGGTGTTTTTTTAGGATGGTGGAATTCATATTTAAAAATTGTTAATTTAAATGAATAATTATTTGAAAAAATAAATTAACATGAAATTATTAACAAATTAATATGAAATATGATTAATAATAATTTAAGTGTAAATGGTCATTTTCTATAAAAATGATTTTATTTATAATTAATATTTTAATTCAAAAGAATACCCTAAATTTCAGAAGAGGGAATTGATTTTACGATTAGATTTTTTAAAATAAAATTTCTTTGAAATTTTACTATTTTTCTAAAAGGATTTATTATTCAATGAATTGTGATAATTATTGATTTAATAAATACTAATAATTTTTTGAAATTATAATGTTGTAATAATTTATTGAATGTTTAAAAAGACATTTTACTAATCTAAATATTTATATTTGATATGTAATAAAAATAATTTAAAAAGATATTTTCATTCATAGAAACCCATGTGTGGAATTTTGTAAATATATATAACGCTTTGTTCTAATAAGACACATGGTACTTATCCATTTCATTAAATAATTAATTAAAAGGTTGAATTTATTTTTATATAGATTTATAAGATAAATAATATCCTTTAATTATTAAATAACCATTTAATTTAATGTAAATCAATATAATATATTATTTTGGAACCATTTCATATTTTTGTTGAAAAATACATTTTTATAAAAATGTTTCTTCATTGGATTTTCATTATTATACTAATATTATTTTTTACCAATTCACTAATTTGAAAGGAAAATATTCTTTCTTATACATGGAATCAGAATCTCCAAAAAATATTATATGATCTTCTCCGTTTTGGTCATAATTAATAGTATCCATTGTAAATATTTATCACAACGATAAAGTAAAAATTTGTAAATGTCATTACTAAAATAAATGGAATGTCTTCAAGTATCAATAAAACTTGTTTAAATATTATTTTTTTAGTTTATTTAAATATAACATATCCCATATTAAATGTTTTATAAAATTTCATTCACATTTCATAACAAGGAATTTTATTATATTTAATAGTTCATAATATTTACAAGAGTGTCACACATCTCACTTATAAAAGGGAACCTCCACTACACACATCTCTACACACTATGAGAACTAAAGCTCACCCAAACCTTGAAAAAGTATCATTAAATCATTTTTACCCACAACCTAGAGGATATAGTATTCTAGAAAGACCCATTCATGTAGAGATAATAATTATTCCAAAGGAGGTTTCCAAAATTAGATGTAATAATCATAATGTACTCATTTCAGTTTATTTCTTCTTCTAGCTCAATAAAATATAATGAATATATCCTAATATAATAAAATAAATTTAACACCTGAGACTTTTATGTTATATAAATCCTCAAAGGAATCTTTTTCTTCATACAACACTTGCTTGACTTGCTTTACCTGAAATCGCGACCTTCCTCGATAGCTTGCGTCGTACGCAATACCGAGTTTCACTAAACAACGATATACTATTAAAATATTATTAAAACTAGCCTTTATGAATAGTAATAACCACTTTCTGAAATTTTATAAATTTTATTTTTCAAAATGGACTTCTTTTCTGGATTCGTAATATCGAAATTAGCCTAGGGTGAAATTTTGGTATTTTTCTGAAAACTTTCAATTTTTGATGAATAGTGAAACCACTAAGTGGTAGTTAAAAAAACTGAATTTTTCATAAAACATAATTTTACCTCTTCTGTGATTGAAATTTCTAAAATACAAGAGACATGGTTGATGTCAGTAAGTAAATTTTGGTTCAATGAGATGAAAATAATTTTTGGTGAATAGTAACTTTTTACTTTTATTTACCACGGTTAAAAGTAAATATGGTAATTAAGGATAAAAATGATATTATTATTACCCTAACACATCTCCTAATTTTATTGGATAAGTTTAATTCGACCAAAATCAATCTTAGGAATAAAATATGACCATCTAGGCCCATTTGGATTAGATTAGGACATTTATTATTAATTTATTTAAAGAAGGGTTTAAATAGTTAAAATCAATGTTTAATAACTAAATCATTTTTAATATAGGGTTATACATAAGATAAATTCGACTATAAATATTCATTAGAAATCTAAAACGATTTCCTACATAATGATATTTTATTTTAATTTTTAGACTTTATATAATATAATTTATTTATGACATAATGATGATGGTGTAATTATCTTATTAATGAAATATTGACATAATTGATGTTATAAATACCCAAATAAATATAATTTGAGACTTTTTATGAATTAAACTAATTTTATAGTTTAATATGACCTGTTAGTATTGATTTAATAAACTTTTTACGAACTAATAATTCTTTTATGTTTTTCACATTTATCAACTACTAAATAGTGTCAAAATTGACATAAAATAGTTTTTAAAACTAATATTATATTAGTAATTGTTATTTCATTCCTAAAAATATAAGTCTCAGCCAAATGACCTATATAGTGTTATATATATTAATTACAAAAAACTTGGGGTTCTTTTGCCAGCTTATAGTATGTTTATTAACCTTATAGTATAAGAACACAAGAAGACATAGTAAAAGTAAAATTATTTAACTTAATGATAAATCTAAAAGATAAGGTTAAAATAGGAAACTAAACTTGTCTAAATTCTATTGGATGAGAGGATTTCGACCCATCCCCAACTTATCTTTGAAATAAATGAATTTAGAGCTATTTAAAACATAAATTGACTTTATAATAATATAATATTTTTAGATTTTCCAAAGGAGCCCCTCTCCTCCCTTATAAAAGGGCACCTCCTCCCCCTCCTCCTCACACCAATTTTAGCCTCCATGCTCGGCCAACCCCTGCCACTTTCTCCTATCCACTTCCCTAGAAACATCCTAGAAGTCCTGGTCTTCTTCAAAGACCAATTTTAGTGCCCTAAAAGGAGGTCTCAAAGAAGCACTTCAAAGAAGAGGTAATGTCCATTACCGATTCTTTCATCTTTATTTCTTCTTCCACTTCTTCTTATTTAGTTGTTTCATTATGAAGTAATAACATCAGTGTCACTCATATACTGATATGTTATTATAAGTATGAAACAACCCTATTTCACCATGTATCCATCCTACGGAAAATGAAATCACCGCGCGTGCGTACGTACGGAATATCGTCTCCCCGCCGTGGTGTAATCTATTTTCCACAACCACCTTACTTGGATGGGTATAATGGTGTAAATAATGAATATATATTATTATTGTAAACTTGTATTGATTCTTAAATAGTATACATACACTCCAATACAATTCCATGATCATAGGAATGATATCATCAGTCATGCGTACGTACGGAATATCGTCTCTACGATTTGATGCGATTCGTTCTGCATGATCTTCATTGCATAACGATTATATAAATAAATTGAATGAATTAATATGATATATATTACATTAATAACATTCTTGAAATGAGGTATCTATAACCTAAAAATGGAAGGATAAGAATTTATTCGACAAAACACACATAAGAACAAAAAGTAATAAACACCCGAATAAACAAGTAGTAATGAAATATTACAAATAAGATGCTAAGAATATGACCATATATGATATCATAAATATATGTATGATTCTGGAATAAGTCAATAACATTATTTAATTCATTATACAGGAGGTTTGGACACTTACCAAGCTAATCAGACCTAAGGTAAAGGAAATATCACAATCTCATTTTTATCCGAGATTGTTTATACTTTAGTATTTACTGGTGTGTATTTTCTCATCCACAACCATGTTTCCTCAATAGGTAATATTATTTCCATCCACCTACAATTTTCTAAATCCAATTTTACCCTTCGTTGAGTTTTTAGTAAAGGATATGAAAGGAATCTTTTGTCGTTTTTCGTACGAGGTACTTTTTGACTTTTCCGACAAAAGTACGAATAATGTTTTTTTAACTTATACAGAATGAATGGATTTTTAAAACATTATTTCCAAGAATCTTAATTTACAAGTTTTCATGTTTATTTTTAATCAACTTCTTTTAGTTTAGAATTGTACGACATGTTAAGAAAGGAAAAGTGTTTTTGAATCCGAAAGGATATTTTCCTCAAGAATGGAGTTCAAGTGTTTTTTCAAAATTATTTTCCATATAAGATAATAAAGGGTTCTGTTTATATCCCTATTATTACATTGATTTGATTATGCTGTGATGGAATTATATTTTTATGAATTCCTTTATCTTATATGAATTGTTTTATGATGTCACGATGTTTAAGATTTCCATTTTTATTACATGGGTTATGCTATGATGTATGGTTTCTGATTTTGTGGCACAGATAAGAATGGTATCATTATGAGATGGGTGGGACCTATATCTCCCTCCAATGCATTGGGTAAAGATTTTATATCTCATGATATAGGCATGGCTGGAACGGAAGGTTAAACCGGTTCAGTGAAACAGGACTGAAACGAGGTGTGAACTCGGTTCAGAAATGGACTTTGTCAACTATGATAGTCTTGGCAATGAGTCTTGACTAATAAGAAATGATTCTTTATGATTATGTGTGTATGCCACAAAGTTTCATGTTTTATGTTATGATTATTGGGATTACATTTCACTACTATGATTTATCCCATGTTATGAAATTATGATTTTTTTTGCAGGTTAAGATTCCGAAAAGTTATGTTCTTATGTATATGATGTGATTCACATTTCATTTGTTTACCCTTACTGAGAATTTGAGATCACCCTTTTGTATGTTTTCTTTCCCCAGGTCGGGAAGAAGGTTATTAAGTAAGATATTCCAAAAGAGGCTATAGATATAATGAAATAAATGGGAGACAGTGTAGATGCTTTATGAACCAGTTGTTTATGATTCCCAGATTCTAAAGACACTATACCTATACGGTCCTTTCCTGGTTTTGGTATATGTTGTAATAAGTGTGCTTCAATTCTGAAGTAATAAAAATGTATGTAATGTATGGTTCGTTATAGTTGGTATCAGAGGAAAGGTATAGTCAACCATCAGAAACTAGGATGTGAAAGCCTTAGTAAGAACCCTAAGGATAAGTCTAAGCATAGAACACAATCTTAGTGTTTTAGAAATGGCAATGAGTAACCTAGGATATGACCTTAAGTGTGAAATTTTTATTTTTTATTAAGTAGTTTTCCTATTATAATTAGTGTTTCTCACACTATTCTTCTTGGTTTTAGACAATGGCTGGAACCCGAAGGAACCGTGTTAATGCGGAATGCGACGGGCAATGCAATGATTGCCCCCCTGAGCAACCAAACGTTATAGGAGCTGGAATGAAAAATCTTGTAGCCATGCTCATATAACTTTCTCAAGCTATGAATCATGCAGGACTTCCAAACGAGCAAAGGAAGGAGCAACATTCTGTTGAATCCTTCATGAGGCAGCATCTACCTTCATTCAGCGGGTCTACTGATCCATTAGTTGCTGAACAATGGATTAGTACTACTGAAAAGATATTTTCAGTTCTTCAATGTTCTGAACTTGATAAAGTCATCTTAGCGGTGTATTGTTTGGAGGGTGATTCTGATCAATGGTGGAATCTTATCAAGAATACGAGGCAAAGAGATGAAATTGAGTCCATGGAATGGGACAAGTTCATGAACTTATTTTTCAATAAGTACTTCCCTCGTATTCTCTGAACAAAGATGAAGAAGGAGTTTCATGAACAAAAGAAAAAAGATGATGAATCTGTTGGTACCTATGAAGAAAATTTTACAAGACTTACAAGGTACGCTTCTGGTATTATTATCCAACCTGAGAGTAAGATCGGTCGATTCTTTAGTGACTTAAAACCAAGTCTTCGAAGGGAGTTATCCATAAGGGACTTCAATGGCTACGAGGAAATCGTTCGATGTGCTCTCAATGTCGATATGGAGATTGGAGTAACCCATCAGTCATATGGGTTTGATAAGAAGAGGAATATGGAATTCAAAGGAAAATTTAAGGAGCACACTAAAAAGAAGATGAGCTTCCCCTTATTCTCAAAGTGTGGAATGAAACATGGAGGTAGTTGTCTTAAAGGGACAAGTAAATGTTTCAAATGTGGAAAGGAAGGTCATCGGGAATTTGAATGACGTAATGATGGGAAGAAGATGTCTAATGATGCAATCAAAGGAAGGGATGCACGGAATGAACCTACTACACTTCAATGATTCAAGTGCAAGGAGATGGGGCATTATTCCAATCAATGCCCAAATCCAAGGGTTGATGATGATGGTTGACGTCAACAAACTCTTAAGGCTAAAGACAAAGGAAAGTCACATGCAATTTCTATCAGCGATGTGGAGTATGATAACGATGTGGTGAAAGGTACACTTACCATCCAATCTAATGAATCAAATGTTTTATTTGATTCTGTATCCACCAACTCCTTTATTTCTGAAGAATTTTCTAAGGATATCACCATATTACCTCTACAATTAGACGTTGAGTTAGCTGTGACAACCCCTAATGGCACAACAGTCGCATCAAAAGTTTATAATTCTTCTCCGATTGATGTTTGTGGGAAAGTGCTTCCTGCAAATCTTGTGATCCTTTCTATAGTGTAATTTTATGTGATTCTTGGCATGGATTGGCTTTCTTTATATGGATCTCATATCAATTTCCAAAGAAGGGAAGTCAAATTTCATATTCTAGATCAATCTATGATCGTCTATCAATGCAATGATGAATATAACCTTCCAGTGGAAATTTCTTCCATCTTATGGGTCTTGATTCCACTAAATGAAGGATATTTATCTCAAATGGTTGGTGAGAAACTCACGATTAAGAATATGCCCATTGTATGGGAGTTTGATGATTTCTTTCTAGAGGAATTACCGGGTCTTCCACCAAATCGTGAAGTTGAGTTTTCAATAGAACTCATACCGGGTGCTTTGCCTATTTCAAAGAAACCTTATAGAATGGCCCCAATTTTCTTGCAGGAATTGAAGAAGCAACTCCAAGAGAATCTTGATAAGGGGTTTATATGCCCAAGTGTGTCACCTTGGGCAGCACCTGTTCTGTTTTTTAAGAAGAAAGATGGATCAATGAGACTCTGAATTGATTATCGAGATCTTAAAAAGATCACTATCAAGAAAAAATATCATCTTCCGCGCATTGATGACCTATTTGACCAACTACGCGGAGCTCAATACTTTTCCAAGATTGATCTTCGTTCAGGGTATCATCAATTAAGGGTCAAAAGGGTGGATATAATAAAGACAGCTTTTCGTACAAGGTATAGACACTATGAATTTATAGTGATGCCATTTGGTCTTACTAATTCCCCTGATATATTCATGGATCTGATGAATAGAGTCTTTAGAGACTATCTTGATTAGTTTGTGGTAGTCTTTATAGACGATATTCTTGTATATTCAAAGAGACAAGAAGAACATGAAGATCACTTGAGAATTATATTGAAGACCTTGAGAAAGGAGAAGCTTTATGCCAAATTTACCAAGTGTGAATTTTGTCTTCAACAAGTTTCATTTCTGAGTCACATAATCTCAAAAGAGGGGATATCTGTGGATCCAGCAAAAACAGAGGTTATCGAAAGATGGTCGAGACCAACAACAGTAACCGAGATCTGACGTTTTCTTGGTTTGGCTGGATATTATCGACGTTTTGTGAAATATTTTTCACGATTATATAATCCACTCACCATGTTGACTCGGAAAGGAGTTAAGATTGTTTGGATGAAAGAATGTGAAGAGAATTTCAAGGAGCTGAAAAGAAGGTTATCCAGTGCACCTGTACTCACACTTCCTTGTAGTGGAGAAAGTTTTGTGATCTACAGTGATGCATCCAAGAAGGGAATAGAATGTGTTCTCATGCAAAATGATATGGTGATAGCTTATGCCTCACGACAGTTGAAAATACATGAACAAAATTACCCAACTCATTATTTGGAGTTAGCTGCAGTAATATTTGCATTAAAGATTTGGAGGCATTATCTTTAATGAGAAAGTTGTGACATTTATACTGATCATAAAAGTTTAATGTATATTTTCACACAAAAGGAGCTGAATATGTGCCAAAGAAGATGGTTGGAGCTGATTAAGGATTACGACTGCTCAATCCATTACCACCCTGGGAAAGAAAACAAGGTGGCAGATGCATTAAGTCGACAAGACCATGCCAGTTTAACCATGATGAGGATCACAAAAGATCCAATATTAATAGATTTACAAAGGATGGATCTTGGAATTATAATGAATGGGGGAAAATCGTATCTTTCTCAATTGAATGTTCAATCATCTATACATGTGAAGTTTAAAGAGGCATAGAAAGAAGATGTAGAGTTACAAAAGAAGGTGAGAAATGTTCCTGAATTTAACCTTGATTGTGATGGGATAATAAAGTTCAGGAATCTGGTTTGTGTTCCTCCCATATTCGAATTAAAGAAGGAGCTGCTGGATGAGCCTCATAGTTCATCATTATCTATTCATCCTTGAAGCTTGAAGATGTATAGGGACCTGAAAGAGTACTTCTGATGGGATGGCATGAAAAGAGATGTTACTGAATATGTCTCTCGATGCTTGGTTTGTCAGCAAGTTAAAGATGAGAGACTAAAGTCTATGGGGATGTTACAACCATTACCCATACCCGAATGGAAATGGGAAAACATCACTATGGACTTTGTCACAGGACTTCCTAAAACGTCCAAAGGCAATAATGCTGTCTGGGTTATAGTTGATCGTCTTTCAAAGTCTGCACACTTCATCGCAATTAGAGAGGATTTCTCTCTCGATAAGCTTGCCAGGATATATGTAAAAGAAGTTGTAAGATTGCATGGAGTACCACTTTCTATTATATCTGATCGGGATCCGAGGATTACCTCAAAGTTCTAGAGAATTCTTCAGCGTACTCTGGATATAGAGTTAAGTTTCAGTACTACTTATCATCATTATACAGACGGTCAGTCTGAGAGAACAATTCAAACTCTAGAAGATATGTTGAGACCTTGTTCTATGGATTTCAGAGGTGGTTGGGATGAACACCTACATTTGGTGGAATTTTCTTATAATAATAGATTTCACTCCAGTATTCAGATGGCTCCTTATGAAGCTCTCTATGGAATGAAATGCAGGAATCCAACTTTCTGGGATGAAGTTGGGGAAAGAAAGCTATTAGGACCTGATCTCGTTGATGAAATAGAAGAAAAGGTCAGATCTATTCAATAACACATAAGAGCATCTCAGAGTTGATAGAAAAGTTATGCCGACAACTGAAGAAAAGACCTAGAGTTTGAAGTGGGTGATAAAGTTTTCTTACGAATATCTCCCTAGAAGAGGGTTATGAGATTTGGAAAGAAGAGGAAGTTGAGCCCTAGATAAATCGGTCCTTTCAAAATACTGGATCGTGATGGGAAGGTAGCTTACCGATTGGAGCTTCCACCGAATCTCTCTCATGTTCACGATGTGTTCCATGTATCTCTCCTGAGAAAGTACATACCTGATCCTTCACATGTACTCAGCTCAGAAGTTATACAGTTGGAGCAACATATTTCTTATGAAGAATAGCCGATAGAGATTATGGATCGTAGTGAAAAAGTCCTATGAAACAATACCACTCGCTTGGTGAAAGTTTTATGGAGGAACCACCAATTAGAAGAAGCTACATGGGAGCTTTAGGATATGATGAGGGAGAGGTATCCTAATCTGTTTGTTACAATGTGACGAATTTCGAGGGTGAAATTCATTTTGAGGGGGGTAGAATGTAACACCCAAAACTTTTATTTTATATAAATCATCAAGGGAATATTTTTCTACACACAGCACTTTCTTGACTCGCTTTTCACGAAATTGGGACCTTCCTCGATAACTTGCATCGTACGCAATACCGAGATTCACTAAACAAAGATATACTATTAAAATATTATTAAAAATTGTCATTATAAATAGTAATAACCACTTTTTAAAATTTTATAAATTTTATTTTTCAAAATGGACTTCATTTTTGTATTCGTAATATCGAAATTAGCCTAGGGTGAAATTTTGGTATTTTTCTGAAACTTTTCAATTTTTGATGAATAGTGAAACCACTATGTGGTAGTTAAAAAACCGAATTTTTCATAAAACATAATTTTACCGCTTCTATGTGTGGAATTTCAAAAATCCGAGAGAAACGGTTGATGTCAGTACGTAAAATGTAGTTAAATGAGATGAAAATAATTATTGGTGAATAGTAACTTTTTATTTTTATTTACCACAATTAAAAGTAAATAGGGTAATTAAGGGTAAAAATGATTTTATTATTACCCTAACACATGTCCTAATTCTATTAGATAAGTGTAATTCGACCAGAAACAAACTTAGGAATAAAATATGACTATTTAGGCCCACTTGGATTAGATAAAGACATTTATTATTATTTTATTTAAAGAAGGGTTAAAATAGTTAAAATCAAAATATAATAACTAAATCATTTTTAAAATAGGGTTATACATAAGATAAATTCGACTATAAATATTCATTAGAAAGATAAAAAGATTTCCTGCATAATGATATTTAATTTTTAATTTTATACTTTAAATAATTTAATTTATTTATGACACAAAATGATGCAGTAATTATATTATTAATGAAATATTGACATAATTGATGTTATAAATACACAAATAAATATAATTTTAGAATTTTTATGAATTAAACTAATTTTTTAGGTTAATATAACATGTTAGTATTGATTTAATTAACTTTTTTCGAACTAATCATTCTTTTATGTTTTACAAAAAAAATCAATTACTAAATAGTGTCAAAATTGACATAAAATAGTTTTTAAAACACATATTATATTAGTAATTGTTATTTTATTCCTAAAAATATATGGTTCGGAAAACTGACTTAGATAAGGTTGTATATATTAATAATAAACTACTTGGGGTTCTTTTGTCTGCTTTTAGTAATTTTATTAACCATATAGTTTAAGAACACAAGAAGACACGTTAAAAGTAAAATTATTTAACTTAATGTTATATATAAATGATAAGGATAAAATAAGAACCTAAACTTGTCTAAATTCTATTTTATGAGAGGATATAGACCCATCCCCACCTTAGCTTCGAAATAAATCAATTTGGAGCTATTTAAAACCGAACATGGCTTTATAATAAAATAATATTGTTAGTTTTTTCAAAGGAGCCCCCCTCCTCCCTTATAAAAGGGCACCTCCTCCCTCTCCTCCTCACACCAATTTGAGCCTTCAAGATCGGACAAACCCTTCCAATTTCTCCTCTCCACTTCCCTAGAAAAATCATAGAGGTCCTGGTCTTCTTCAAAGACCAATTTTAGTGCCCTAATAGGAGGTCTCAAAGAATCACTTCAAAGAAGACGTAATGTCTGTTACCGATTCATTCATCTTTATTTTTTCTTACACTTCTTCTTCTTTTGTTGTTTCATTATGAAGTAATAGCATCAGTATCACTCATATAATGATATGTTATTATAATTATGAAACAACGCTATTTCACCATCTATCCATCCTACGGAAAATGAAATCACCGCGTGTGTGTGTACGTACGGAATACCGTCCCCACGCCGTGGTGTGATCTATTTTCCTCCACCACCTTACTTGGATGGGTATAATGGTGTAAAGAATGAATATATATGATTATTGTGAAGTTATATTGATTCTTAAATAGTATACATACACTCCAATACAATTCCACTATCATAGAAACGATATCATCACTCGTGCGTACGTACGGAATACCGTCTCCACGATGTGATGTGATTCGTTCTACATGATCTTAATTGCATAATTATTATATAAATAAATTTAATGAATTAATATGATATATATTACACTAATAACATTCTGTAAATGTTGTATATATAACCTAAAAAAGGAAGGATAAGAATTTATTCGACAAAACACGCATAAGAACAAAAAGTAATAAACACCCGAATAAACAAGTAGTATTGAAATATTACTAATAAGAAGCTAATAATATGACCATATATGATATCATAAAAATAATTATGATTCTGGAATAATTCAATAACATTGTTTAAATCATTATACAGGAGGTTCGGACACATACGAAGCAAATCGGACCTAAGTTAAGGGAAATATCACAATCTCATTTTTATCCGAGATTGTTTATACTTTAGTATTTACTGGGGTGTATTTTATCACCCACATCCATGTTTCCTCAATATGTAATATTATTTCCATCCACCTACAATTGTTCAAATCCAATTTTACCCTTCGGTGAGTTTTTAGTAAAGGATATGAAAGGAATCTTTTGTCATTTTTCGTACGAGGTACTTTTTTACTTTTCTGACAAAAGTACGAAGAATGTTTTTTTAACTTATACGGCATGAATGGACTTTTAAAACATTATTTACAAGAAGCTTTATTTACAATATTTCATGTTTATTTTTAATCAACTTCTTTTATTTATGAATTGTATGACATGTTAAGAAAGGAAAAGTGTTTTTGAAGCAGAAAGGATATTTTCCTCAAGAATGGAGTTCAAGTGTTTTATCAAAATTATTTTCCATCTAAGATAATAAAGGGTTCTGTTTATATCCCTATTATTACATTGATTTGATTATGTTTCGATGGAATTATATTTTTCTGAAATCCTTTAACTTATATAAATTTTTTTATGATGTCATGATGTTTAAGATTCCCATTTTTATTACATGGGTTATGCTATGATGTATGGTTTCTGATTTTGTGGCACACATAAGAATGGTATCATTATAAGATGGGTGGGACCTATATCCCCCTCCAATGCATTGGGTAAAGATTTTTATATCTCATGAGATAGACATAGCTGGAATGGCAGTTTAAACCGGTTCAGTGAAACAGGACTGAAACGAGGAGTGAACTCAGTTCAGAAATGTACTTTGTCCACTAAGATAGTCTTGGGAATGAGTCTTGACTAACAAGAAATGATTCTTTATGATTATGTGTGTATGCCAAAAAGTTTCATGTTTTACGTTATGATTATTTAGATTACATTTTACTATTATGATTTATCTATTGTTATGAAATTATGATTTCTTTTGCAGGCTAAGATTTCCAAAAGTTATGTTCTTATGTATATGATGTGATTGTCATTTCTTTTGTTTACCCTTACTGAGTATTTTAGCTCACCCTTTTGTATGTTTTATTTCCCCAGGTCGGGAAGAAGGTTATTAAGTAAGATATTCCAAAAGGGAATATAGATATGATGAAATAAATGGGAGATAGTGTAGACGCTTTATGAAGCAGTTGTTTATGTTTCTCAGTTTCTAAAGACACTATACCTATACGGTCCTTTCCTGGTTTTGTTATATGTTGTAATAAGTGTGCTTCAATTATGAAGTAATAAAAATGTATATAAAGTATGGGTCATTATAATTAATATGACAGATATATTGAAATTTTATTATATTTATTTCATAATTAATATTTACCACTTTTCCATGCAATGGAAAATGAAAATTTCACTCATGTGTACCTGTAAACAACAACCTCCACGAAGTGATGTATATAATTTTTCATCACCATCTCACATGGATGAATATAAATATTGATTTAATTAATAAATATGATGTAACGCCCCGAACCCAGATACCTATTCGGTTCATTATTATATAACATTGGCATGATCACAAGAAAGATCAAATCTCGAAGGACCGATTGGTTTAGTAGCCTTGGAAACACTAGATATATTCATAATGTTTTACATTACATCATGAAGTGAAAAACTATTACAAAAACATATTGTCTATATAATCCACACTATTATCCCCTCATAATATCCCTGCAGGTCATTCATAGTTTACTTCATCACATCCTGAGAAAAATAAAACATAGAAAAGGGGTGAGCTCAAATGCTTAGTAAGGATAACAATATAGTAGAAACTTTCATAAATAAGAATAAACATTTAAGGTAGTGTATAACTAAAAAACCCATTTAAACTTGAAATTTAACGTAGTATAGAAAAATAAAATGAAATAATTACATTTACATATTCACAATGATATTCTACTAATCGAATAATCACATGCAATATCAATAACCACTTTCATAATTATGGAATGCATAATGGGAAACTATCATAACCATATATTCAAGGCCTCGTGCCAAGACTACAAATAAGATTTTTTCAAGGCCTTGTGCCAAGACACATTTTTGTCTCATGATACCTACTTAATCATCGAGAAGCTATAGCGGGCTCCACCCATCACATATTAAGTCCAATGCATTCCCATATGAAAAGGTTTAATCATAACATAAACATTCGTATTAAAACATGCATACGAAATGTAAATACTTCATCCATAAACCATGAATGGTATAAAAATAACACATCCATAGTCAAACATATCACAAATCATTCAATACAATATAGAAGTTTTGTTTCATAATAAATCAACTTCAAATTAGCTTAAAATCCATTAAAGGATGTTGACATAGATGAAATCAAAAGTCTTTTCTGAGAAATATTTCTTTCTATTTTTAAGTCATTTAAGAGTCATATATTTATAAAATAAAACATTTTATTTGAAAATATTATTATAATATTGTAAGGGAAGATTCGATGATTTTATAATGGCGGAAAATAGCCGCACCCGCCGTATAAGATAAAAAAACATTCTTACCTTAATTCTGTCGAAAAGGTTAAAAAGAACCTTGTTTGGAAAACGACGGAAGGATTCCTTTATAAACAAATTATAAAATACAACAAGGGTATAAATGACTTTAACCCATATTCTAGTAAATAGTAAAAATTCTTTGAAATACATTTTTAAGAAACATGGATGTGGATGATAAAAAAATCCCAGTAGATTATTACGTATAAACAACCTTAGATAATGAAAAAATTGAAAAAAAAACCCTTACCAATTTGGTAACTCACGAAACATAAAACCCATGAAATAGGTATCATACAATGAATATGTAAATACAAATAAATAAAAGTTTATTACACAAAGAATACAATTATGGGCAGTACATACACCACACAAAAGGTAATAGTGGCAATATGGAATGAATCTCACGGGAATAAGGGGTGAGATGAAAACCCCTTACCTTGTACTTTTCCTTTGTTGGGGGTAAGTTAACCTCATTTATAATGGTGAAATAATTGTTATTAAATTATAAATGAATCATATATATTAATATGATATCATACATGATCTTTTAACATTGATTTGTTAATAATATCTTAGTATTATCATTGTTTCGGGTGATAACTTACTCGTTTTCTTTGATATGTTTTGTTACATAAGACATGTTTGATATCGATAGGATGTGTATTATTCATATACAGAATGATATCATGTCTTTAAACATTATTTTTAAATCAACAAATGATAATTATAATTGAATGGATACGATGGAGAATGAATCTCATCGCGTTCGTGGAGACGGTAGTCCGTACGTACGCACGAGTGACAATATCATTCTTTTGATATTAAAATAATACATAATTGTATTGTATAACATATATAAAAAATCTTTATCATGATATATTTATTATTTACATGAGTTACACATAATTATTATACCCATCCAAATAATAATTTATTGAATAACAGTTACTCCACGACGTGGAGATGGTAAGCCGTACGTACGCACGTATGGTGACATGTTATTCAAAGGATGGATAGAATACTGAATATGGTTGTACCATATTTATAATAACATCACATTATATATAATATACTGGAGTTATTAATTTATAATAGTAATAACAAATAAGGAAGAATTGTAAGAAGAATGAATTTGAAAAAGGGTGGTGAAAACATTACCTCTTCTTCGGGTTCTTCCTTTTGATTTGATCAGAAGGTATATGAGGTTGGATTTATCACTAAAGGAAGGCCTCTAGGATGAAGTTGGGGATGTTGAAAGAGTATTTGGGAAGAGTTTGTCTGAGCCAAAAGGTTTTGACGATGTGAGTTAATGAGAAGCGAGAGTGCCCTTTTATAAGAGGGGTGACGGGCACCTTTGGAAAAGCTAGAAATATTTATTTTTAATAATTTATATTCGGTTTCTAAATGCTAAATAGTTGATTATTTAAAGGGTAAGGTGGGTATGGGTCGAAAACAACTAAAAAATAGGATTTAGACAGGTTTGGGTCATTATATTAACCTTATTATTTAGTTTTAACTCTTAGTTAATTAGTTTGATACTTATCATGTCACTTTGTATTTTTATATTATATAGGTAATAAACATAATATATACCTCCAATAGACCCCCAAGTGGTCCATTAATGATGAAAATATCATTATATATGTCTCTTGGATGATCCTTAGATTTTCAGGAATTTAATATCAATTAATAATATAATATTTGTTTTAAAAACTCTTTTATGTCAATTTTGACACTATTGGGAAAATTGATTTTTGTCAAAACCATAACAGAATTATTAGATAGAAAAAATTGAAGTAAATAAATCCTAATATTTCATATTGACCTATAAAATTAGTGTAATTCATTAAAAGTCCCATGTTATATTTATTTGGGTATTTATAATATCAATTATTTTAATTTTTCACTATTATGGTAATTCTTGCATCATCATTGTGTCATAAATAATTAAATTATATAATATCTAAAAATTATAAATAAAATATAATTATGTAGGAAATAGTTTTATATTTATAATGAATATTTACAATAGAATTTATCTTATGTATATCATTATATTAAAAATGTTTTAGTAAATAAACTTTGATTTTAACTCTTTTAACTCTTCTTTGAATTAAAAAATAATAAATGTCATAATCTAATCAAAGTGGACCAAAATGATAATATTGTATTCCTAAGGTTGTTTTTGGTCGAGATACACGTGTCCAATAGTATTAGGACATGTTTTAGGGTAATATTAATATCATTTTTACCCATAATTACACTATTTACTTTTAACCGTGGTAAATAAAAGTAAAAAGTTACTATTCACCAAAAATTATTTCCATCTCATTGAACCACATTTTACTCCTTAATATTAACCATGTCTCTTGGATTTTTGAAATTTCAATCACAGAAGAAGTAAAATTATGTTTTATGAAAAATTTAGTTTTTTAACTAGCACTTTGTAGTTTCACTATTCATAAAAAATTGAAGTTTTTCAGAACAATGCCAAAATTTCACCATAAGCTAAAATTGATATTCCAAATTCAAAAATAATGTCTATTTTAAAAAATTCCATACATATAAGATGTATTAATTAATTTTATAATTAATTCCCGCTATTACAACAAATAGCATGTTTTTAAGAAACAATATATATCAAAATATTGACAATTGTTTATGTCCAATTTCAAAGTGAAATTAATTCTAATGAACACCATAGTATAAAATGGTAAAAATATATTGTAATTATACTTTAAAACCACTAAATAATATAATTTATCACTATAAATTATTTTGAATAAAAATGATGTTATGAAGTATTTTTCACTATTCATAAAAATTGGAAGTTCTTAGATAAATACCAAAAATTCAACTTTGGATAATTTTGATATTCTGAATCCAAAAATGAAGTCCATTTTAAAATATAATATATATATAATTTCAAAAAGTAGATATTCCTATTCTTAACGGCTAGTTTGAATGGTTGTGGTGTGTTAGAACTCGATGTTTCATACAACACACGCTATTTCATTATTCAAAGTGAAACGTATCGTGGAAGCTTGGGATGTTTCATTGAAAATTTATAATGTCCCCATTCAAAAAATTAAATTTATTTAGTCAAATTGAATATATAAAAGTTTAAAATATTGGATTTAAAAAAGGGTTCACTATTAAAAGTTGGTAAAAGTGCAATACTGAAAATGAATTTGTTCTTACATTATGCCTATGAAACACATAATATGGATTCTAAAATTATAAAGATTATATAAAGTTTAAAATTTAGTTAATACAATTCATAACCTCTTTTGA
The DNA here is from genome assembly GCA_963277665.1 of Viscum album. Taxonomy (NCBI): domain Eukaryota; kingdom Viridiplantae; phylum Streptophyta; class Magnoliopsida; order Santalales; family Viscaceae; genus Viscum; species Viscum album. Next base: position 700,834,819 of record OY728156.1, read on the forward strand.
AAATCTTTTTCATTAAGTCATGGTGCGCTTTAACTCGGTGTTGTGTGTAGTGCAAGTTATTGAATTATTTTGATGAAATAACACACTATGAAATCTTGGGGTTTTATATATAAAATATATGTTATAATTATAATTATTTAAATATAAAATAATATCTACAATATTTTTAATTTTTCAATTTAAAATTGAAAACATCATTCAAGTGTATATACGAAATACCCTCTCCCTAAACGATGTAGGTCATTTCCAACACCAACATTCAAGGATGGTTCTATTTATAGATATATACATAATAAATAATTCTTAAATAGATTACATAAATAATATTCTATAATGATTAATAATTAAATAATTTCTCGATTTGCCAACCATTATGAAAATGAAAACTTCATCGTTCATATGTGTGGACACTCACCTCCAGGAATGACATATTTTTTTATACTACGGACTCAAATAGGTGTTCATAAAATTGAATATAATGAATAAAAATAATAATCATGTTTTTTTCTTCTTGGATAATATGAGACTATTTAATTACACAGATTAAAATGATTATCATACATATGTATGTTTTTTAAAATTATCTTCATAACCTTGAGTTGTTAATGAAATAATGAGCTCTGTAATGAATTTATTTAAACTAATAATTGAATACTATTAGAAAAATATATTTTAAAATGGTTCAAAAAATTATTTAAAAATTTTAAATTGTTTATTTACGGGGATATAAATTTTTCTCCATGGGGAATCCACGGTAAGTTTTTTCATATCAATTAATCTCTATTGAGATATATTATAAATTATTAAATTTTTTTTTTAGTCATTTAGAATATCATTTATATATATTATATCATGAAATAATAATCATTATTGATATTTTATGCTTGGATTAATTTTATCCCTTTTATGTGAGTTTTATTAAAAAATTCCCAGAACTATATGGATGTATCTAAAAATATTAATATTATTCGGGGCTATTATTGATTGAATATTTCAAAATTGAATTATTTGAAATATTATTCATTAAACATAGATTTTTTTCATCTCCCCAATTCATTTTTGTGTTTTCCAAGATACATTCCATTAATTTTGGCTTCGGTTATAACAAAACATTCCTTTAATACAAACATATTACATCTTTTTTTAAGATTATTCAACACATTACTCAAACACACTCCTGAGGATTAGAAATGTATAGTGCCTTTGTAAACACAGAAACGTAAAAGTTTGATTCATAAAATATTTACATTATCTACCTCTTTCTTCCTCTAAACATTCACCATTTTCAGATATATCATACTTATTACAATTATGAACATCCTCTATAAATGAAATATAACAAAAGAGTGACCTCACATGCTCAGACAGGGTAAAAAATGGAGATAGCAATGATTATAGAAGAATAAAATAATCAATATAGCTTAATAACATGAACATTAATTTTGATAATTATTCCATTCATATAAATAAATCTTATTTGATGGAATAAATCATGATAATTTACAAGACATGAATCATAAAGGAACATAAGCCATAATTGAGTAACATTACCATAAGAAATTTAATTATGGCATAAAAGATCATAGAGAATTATTTCCTAGTATTCACGTATAATTTCTAAGTCACTAATAGTGGAGTGGGTTCACACCCTAAACAATTGTAGTAGTCACTGTTCAATCCCATATTTATCATGGAATATTAATTCACATACAAAATGGGGTTCACTCTTAATTCATGCACTGTCTATGTCATGAGATATCATTATTGACCCAATTCATTTGATGGAGACATAGTTCCAATCATTAATATAATTAATATCTTAAGTAACTGTTCCATATGTTCAAATATCATTCACCATATTAGAAACCATGAAAATCAAATTGTTTCATAAAATTTATTTATATAACACCATTTTGAAAAATAGGATTCATAAACTTCTCTCAACCATAAACATTATCTATCCAAATAAGTAAAAATGATGGTATTTTTAAATAATATACCCATTAAATCATATGTAACATCATATAATATTATCATATATAGTTAATTTATATTGAATGATCAATATAAATAATTATTGTGGAAAATATATTTTTTATTTTGAAATCTTTTTTTTAAAATCCTCATGTTTAAAATTAGAAAAATGTTTCATTTAAATTTGAATTGTTTTCATGATACTTCCTAGAGGGGTCCATTCCATGACTACCCCCATATAACCTTTGATAGGCAGGGGCTAGAGACTACTATCGAGTAGGCATCTCTCAAAATTGGGAGGCATTTTCCCATGTACCAGTATACACACACACATCTCAATACGTGAAATGATAAATTATAAAAAAACATTAAGTAAATAAATCCATGCATACCACTATATCCCAACCAATATAGTATGATAAGAAGGTAAAGTGCAATAAATTAAAACTAGGAAAGAATAAATGACAATAAAAATATTGATTTAGAAGCACAAGGTCCTGAAGCTCATTTGTATAATACTCTACATGAAGTGTTGGTATGTCAACAGTTGTCTGAAGATGCATGAGCACACCTCAACTGGTTTTTCTCTCTCTCTAACACCCACCTATTCTCGGTCCACATAGGACTCCATCAAATCATTTATTCTCTACAAAAGACATGGAATGTGAAATTAAAGATAGCTCATGTGTGAGTAAACAATCCTTTGTAAGTAAACCTGGAAACACAAAGTAATACCACATAAGAAACACAATGATGAAGATGCCATGAATAAATACCACAAAGGGAAAACATCACTAAGAATAAATACTCAGTTGAACATAGGTATATGTCTATATCACATATAATAATAACATACATGTGTACTCATAATGTATTTCAATCCTCAATCTATCTTCCACTTACATCTATACTATTCTTCTCCTAGCACACTCATCCTACGGGATCTCACTAATCGAGCTATCCAATAGAAATTTGTAGAACCTGTCTACCAAAAGTACCTAGGGTAACACTATCATGTAGACATGTAACATAGTTTCCTTAAGACATCAATTCTCACTAAGTCATGGAGTTTCGATAATTCTTAGAGTGTTAGTAACTCACGTTGTGCCTGTAGTAGATGGATAGTCGGTAACACACAAATTGTCAGTAAAACCTAGAGTTTTTATAATTTAGGAATCACCCAAGTCTTTTAGTCACCAAGTCATAGCTAGACGTAGGATTCCACTCATACCACGCTTGTACCGGGAGAACCTACCACTCTATCCATTTGATCCTATTCTAAAATCCACAACAACTCGCATAGAGTATCTCAAATGGACTATCACATTGAAAGGGTCTCAAAAATAGAAAAATCTCAAAAAACAAACACATGGTTTTAATGTTACATTTTTTTAATAAAACTATCAGACCCAGGTCTGACCTAACCCACCAGGTGAACTGACCCGGTCCGGCACACCTATCCTGGCTAGGACTGGTCCAATATAACTCTGGGGGATGTTGGGTTTGGGCAAAGACATGCGGGCCAATTTACTCAAATAGACACAACCCACCCTGGTTTCACCCCCTGGTGCACGATCACTGCACCAACCGCATGGGCCCCAATATAGCATGGTCAAAGAAGAAACACCACATTCAATGAATTTATTCATTATGTGTTGGTTCTCTACCATAGACCCTACTTTCGTGCCTCCACGTGGTCCAGCTGCAATGCCTGCCCAGTTCAGCTACCAATTCCTCCTCCCACAACCCCCTCCATCATGGGATCCTCCAACCGTGAAGTATCCTTGATTTATAGAGATGACTCTTCTAGTGCCATTCACTAGCACCAGCTCACTATTTTCCCCTTCCGCGGGGCACCCAGTCTACTTCAGTGCTCGATTTTTTAAAAAGGACGCACTTATGTGACCCTTGGGTGACATTATTCACTACCCTCATCTTAGATTGACGTCTTGATCCATTCCAATGAAAATTTACTCAAAATGTGTTATCTCTCTAACCTCTTCAATAAATATTTCACTATCACCATCACACCTCAATCATGCCATGCATATCCATGATCTACAATATAATATAATTGATCCAACTATCGAATGTGCAATGATCGACCAAACACTACAAGTTGACCCATGGCCTTATTTAATAATTCTTGTAATGAATACATAATGGAGGGAAAAGAATAAATAAACCAAGAGGAATAGACCATGGTTGATGTTTTTGTTTATCACAATATGTTTTCATTATAATGATAACTGAAATCTAATAAATAATTATAGGATCATTCTCCCACAAAAACCTCACAAAGTTAAATCCCATCCCACAACACCGATCGATCCACAATACATTTTATTTGTCAATTGTTCCATGTTAATTGTGGAATACATGAATTGGGAAAATAAATCAAATCGAAATTACCATACCTTGATTTTTTCTGATCATTGAAAATGAACTGTCATCAAAACATTGTTTTTAGGGAGGATCCTTTGAATATGAGGTTCGTCATTGATCGTCAATCAATAATCCACTACTCTTAATTGAGCAGGATATGTATCAATGCCTCAGAGGAATTCTAGGTTTAGGGAGATAACCCTGAATTCTATGAAAAAAAAGTATTAAATGAATATTCATTGTTGTTTCAATAATAAAATGTTTTTATTATAATATATTAATGATTCTTTATTCCAAAAACTATCTTTCATAGCTCATGTGTAATGGCCATTGTTAGGCATCACTAAAGGAAAACACCCCAACATGAACACAGTGATGGTATTTGATTTCCAATCATAGTTACCATATATCAGTTATTAGGATTTCAAAATAAAATAACATTATTTAATAATTTTATTTACAATTACACCCCTGGTGTGCTATTTTACAAATGGCTCCTACCAACCTAGGTTAGGTTATTCCTAGGGTAAGGACATTACATTGATTCCAATAGTGATCTCAATTTTTCGATCCGTCCAATCAATAGAATTTAATTTAACTTTTTTTTAAAATTCAAGTGTGTATGCTATTAAAACACACCATTTTTATCAAATTTTTCTAGGTACACCCGACCTCATAATCGTACGCCATAAAAGTGTCGGCTCTCATAAATTTAATAAATAATTTAGAAAAATAAATTTGGGAAAATACGAGTCATTAAATTATACCTAACATAGGTATTTAAATCCCAAAAATCCAAAAGAAATATCTAAACAAAAAATGTGGGTATTGTGCAAGAATTTGAGCCCTCCGCTCCCATGCAATCCCCTAGTGACTCTGATGCTACCACCGAAGATGCACTAGAAGAATAAACCACAATAGAAGGATTTCCTCTTATCAATCCTTCACTAACATTGGGTTCTAGGAAAAAGTTTCCCTAGTCACTGTCATGTGATGATTGAAGCATGTGTCTCTTTATCTGAGAAATGTGGAAGACTTCGTATACATGATCCAACTGTGGTGGTATTGAATGTGGGTCATCACCTCACCAACTCTGTGTAGTATCAGGAAAGTGATAAAGAACATCAGAGATAGATTTTATTTTGGTAAAAACCACAGTTTCCTACATCTCGGAGTGGCCTAAAAAAGCATATGGTATCCCTCCTCGATCTCCAAATTCCATTGTATCCTAACAACATAAAAAATCTGATGGATCTATATAGTCTTCATCCCCACCGAGATTATTCTCACCTTATTTTTAGTCCCTTTTTCAAACTCTGGGCCCATACACACTAACTCTCTTAGGTCTATCAAACATTAGGGTGACCTACATGGTCTTCTATATAGAACCTCGAACGGTGCGATAACAATGGTGGAGTGGTAGTTGTTGTTGTATGAAAACCCCACCAAGGTAGGAGATCCTCCCAACTATGGAAAAACATTTCATGAAAGCCTAAGTAATTTCCTCCCAAACCTGAATGGTCATATCCGTCTGGCCATATACTGGGGTAATGAAATTCTGTGGTAATATGTAACTGAGTCCCAAATGCCTCCTATATTCCCTTTATATAAATAATATGAAAAGATATGATGGATATTTAAAACCATTGTCAATGGAAATCCATGAAGATGATCAATATCTTGCATGTATAGGAATCCCAATCACTCTACTAAACTCTTACCTCAAATATTTATAATGTGGGATGACATGGTGAGTCGGTCAATGATCACCCATATGGTATCATTCCCCTCTAAATGTATGTTGTAATCCAATCACTATGTCCATTGTTATTCCATCCCATTTCCATTCTGACACATCAAGGGGTTGAATCAAACACACTGGAACCTAATACTCAACTTTCATTTGGTGACAAGTATTGTATCGAGACACAACCACTACAACATCATTTTTCATCCCTATCCACCAAACTAACATCAGTGGTACTGGTACAACATTTCCACACCTGGATGTATCAATAAATGGAATGAATGAAACTCTCTATAACTTCCTCCCACAACACCACTGGTATCATCATGCATACTATGAAATGAACAATTTTCTCCCAACATTTTAAAAATCCATTAGGGGCATGAACTATAGAAATTTGAGCATTTAGAACCTCACAGTCGGTATCCCGGTGTTGTGCCTCATATACTCACTATAAGAGTAGATGGTGATAACCATTAAATAAAGACAAGTTACGCAAATTATATTCTCAATGGATTTATACAACATGGATAACTACTCTAATCCCTCATTCCTAAACTATAAGCTATATATCTTGCTGAGAGCATCTTATTCCACGTTCCCCTTACTTTGAGTGTAGACAATATCCATGTCATGGTACTAGAGTAAATCTTTCCATAACTTCTGACTCATGTTTCAATCCTTCTAATTGAATATATAATTGAGACTCTTATGATTAAAGTGGACTATAAACCTCTCACCCATTAGGAAGTGTCATTGCATCGTCAATGTAATGACTACGTCTGCTATCTCAAGATCATGGGTAATGTAGTTATACATGTGTGATTTCATATAGAGTGAACTGTAGGCAATCACTACATGCCTCTACATCCCGACACAACCAATCATGGTTCCTAATCCGTCATAGAACACAATGTACTCGACACCCACCTCTAGAAACCTCATGAGGGGAGCGCTCATCAAAATATGAATCAACCTTCACTATATCCATCCAAACACAAGTCTCTAAGATTAAATATCAACAAAAAATGACCACTCAAATACATGACCAAAACTTCAAGAGCATCCCATAAATTTGGCCCTCTCGATGTGTGTCCAGAATCATCCCAAGTGTCTCATGTTCTCCTTATCGGATGTCGACTAACCTAGGTCATTATAAATGAAAACCACCATGGGATTCCTAGGGTGAATCAATAGGTCTCACAAATCCCTTCAACATCATGTCATCCAACTGCACTGTTAGATCATGATGATTTGTGTGAAACATTCGACATGCTATTGGATATATCAGTATTGTCCCTCTGTGTAGATCAATGCAAATGTCTATCTCTCGATGATCAATTAATCCTAGATCATTCTCTTGGGAGATTTTATTATACTCTTTCACTATTATAAGAAACTAAGGACTCAAAACATCAAGCACACTGAGGGTCATGATAGCAAACTATAGAGAAATCATTTGTACCCTCATATGTGTGAGTCCATCCTGATATACAATGATTTAATTTTTCTGAAAAGGGAATTTTTTTCTATTATTGTGATCAAGCCACACCCTATTCCTAAAAAAAATCAGTTAAAGAATGAACAATAGCTACTAGTCCATTCAGATAATGACATCAAAAAACCACAATGCTACTTTAAAGATATCCAGTCCAAAACACATACCTTTAAGAGACAGGTCCCACTGGCAGCACTACTGTTTGACCCTTGGGTCTCCTCAAATATGAGTCTCTAATCTTAATGGTAAATTCATGTATTTAACTACAATCCAGAATGTAAAAAATATGAAATGTATTAGGAAAGGTAATCTCAATCACATGTCTCTATAAATAATTTTTCTAATGTAGAAAGAAACACATCCTATCTTGAACCATTCATGGAGTCCTGGGGTCATAAGAATCAATAGCTTAAAACTATCACCTCTCTTATCCTCCAAATCCATGTTCCCAGTAAGGAATACCTTGGGTAGTGGGGGTAACACATCTAAATGTCAGCCACTACTTACTTCTTCTCTAGGACCTCGACCACATCTGCCACCTGATGGATATGTCTGCTCTTGCCGCTGCCTCATCCTTTGAGTTCCTTCATCCACCAATCAGAATACAACTTGAATAGTGGGATAATATCATATGAACTGTACCATCCCATGAAAATCAGAGAAACAACTCTTCCTAGAGGAACTAGTATTCCCCTATAAATTACTATGAGACATCATGTTTTGTGGCTTACATCGTTCAATAACTTTTAGGTCCTGATGACCCTACATTTCAGGTGATGGATGCCTCTAAAGCCTATGAACCATGATAATACCATGAATATCACCATCTTATACCAAAATATCCATCCACGACTAAGTCTGGAAAGTTGTATCTACCTAAAACACTTCAGGTGTTCCTACCAACTGATCAATAAGAGAAATCACCACTTTCTGACCATCTTGAAGAAAAACAGATATGTGACTCGCTCCCCTCAGTGAGGTCCCATCAAACATTGGTTCAAACCCTTGAACCTACTGTGAAAATCTCATTTTGTGGAATCATAATAATATCCATTAGTAAAATAAGATATATTAGGTTTAAAAGTTCATACCTGTGGAGTTTACTCAAGAAGGACACAAATGCACAGCCCATTCCTAAAATATGCATGTATATTTATTTTCCACTACAACTACTGTTTTATTGTGTTATGTCTAAAATTAGGGTTCCAAAGTCTAGGTGTATGGATTCATCAATAATTTCACCAAAATGGGATTCCATGTTCTAAGATATGAACATGAAACCCTTGACATAGTTTCCCAAAAACATATAATTGAATCCAAATCCTAAAGTGGAACTGACTTCCTCTGATACCACTCTTTCCCATCCTCTTCCAAAGGGGAAAGATCCATGACTACCTAAAGACCGCCTCTAGTAAGACAGGGGTTGGTGACTTGATCAATGTATGTATATAAAAAAATGGGATGCATTTTCTTATGTACCTATACACACGAACACATATCCATGCCCAAAAATGCTGAAAATTAAAAACACTAAGTAAAAAAATTCATGCATACCACTATATCCCAACCATTATATTATGACAGTATTAACGTAATATACAGTAAAGTACAACTAGACCAGAATTCAAGACCTCCATAAAGAAAGTGTCTATAGAACAAGGTCCTGGTGCTCATCTACATAAATCCTAACCTGATGGGAAGGTACAAGAATTGTTTTTGGAAGCCGCATGAGTACACCATAGCTATTTGGTCTCTCTCTAAGTGCCACCTAGTCCTGGTCCACCTATGAATCAATCAATGTATCAATTAGATATACAAGAAACACAATATGTAGGAAAAAACATCCAATGGTGAGTAAAATAATACTCATAAGGAAACCCTTAAAACACAATGAAATACCATTGAGAAAACACCATGAAAAAGATAAAATTCATAAATTCCACAAAGGGAAACACCACTAAAATTATGCACATATATTAATATCGGTATATGTCTATTTAAAATATAACATGAAAATATTTGTATACTAATAATGGATTCCAAGCCTCAAATCTCATCCACTACCAGCAAAGAGGTTCTGGTTATAACACCTCTATCCCGAGAGATCTCACTCCTCATTCTATCTGATAGATGTACGTAGAACAGGTCTACCAAAAGTACCCCTGAGAACACTAGTTTCTCTACATGTTACACAAATTCCTTAAGACATCTAGTCCTTCTATAACAAGGATTTTATAAAATTCATAAAGTGTTGGTAACACACAGAGTTTTTGTAACACAAAAATTGTCAAAAACACATGGAGTGTCTGTAACATGTGGTGTTTTAGTAACACATTGAGTGTCGATAAGTCACGAAGCCACCAATTCAAGTAGTCACCAATTCATATCTAGTTGCAATAATCTTCTCATAGTGTGTTTTATTGAGAGAATATTCTTATGAAGACATTTTTCAATATGATAACTTCATATAATACTCTCTTGGAGTATCTCAAAAGGAGTTTCTTATCTCAAGGGTCCTAACTAAATACTCATAAAATAGAAAATTGTTTGAATGATATTGATATTTTTATAAAATGGCATGGCCCATGTCTGACTTGACCTATTGGACCTGGACAGACAAACCTGCTGACCTGAGCTAGCCCGGTCCAGTCTGGCCTAGATTGTTGGGAATGATAGGCCCATCCTACTAGGCTTCTAGGTCCAGGGTTCTAGAGCGTGTAAAGCCGTAAACCCTCAGTAATTGATTTTGTATTAAAAATGATGTGTATTTTTTATATAAAATAAAAAAGAAAAATTGACAGCATATTATACATTTGACGACATTTTCCAGCATATGTTCAGAAGGATAAGAAAAATTGTACTTTAAATTAGTATTTTTTAATACATAAATATTCATTTAATTACTTATTCTCTATGTTCTTATTATCACTTTAATACTTCATAGTACATGTATCTACCTTAGGATGCACACCCAAAGGGGTGAGATGAAAGCCTAGTAAGAGGATAGATAAGAACATGAAATAATATAAGATGAGGTGAGAATAATAATAATAATCTTCACATAGGAAAATGATCATGAACATGAGAGGAAGCATTAATAAAAGACATGAAATGTGGAAATGCATAAAAATGGAACATCTTGTCTTAGGGGTTAACTAAAAGACATGGTTGTTAACAAAGACCGAATAATGTTCACTCATAATTTCACATTAAATCATTATATTCATTACATTACCCAATGTATTAGAGTGCTTTATTATTCATGGGGCACCCGTAACATCATTACCTTCATTTTGTGCTATATAATTCTGGGTGCACCTGTCACATCATAATATTTATATTATCATGCATTCCATGATACAAATATGTAAAACATTAACATAACATAACCCATGGGAATAAATGTGTTTTACATAATAAGGAGTAAATTCATGAACATTTTCCCCCAAAATAATGATGGAATAACATTCTTTAGATATAAACATTAACCATGATTGAATAGTGGAACAATATTCAACATGTAAAATGGTAGTGTTTATTTGAAAGAAGGGTTCTTTTTGGGAAACATTGGTATTTTCATAAAATCTATTAGAGAACACATATATCCAATAAAATATAATATAATGAGGATTAAATAATATTTTTTGGAGAACCTATACAGAACATGGAGTCAAAGAGGAAGAACCTGAAGAGTGAAAGTGGGGTTTGAGAAATTATCCTAACTTTGAATCAGAACAATTTATTAACTTTAATGTCCTATATAACGACATTATTTTCATTAATTAATAATTATATAATCTTTTTTATGTGAATATGTGTTCATATGGGTTCGTTATGTTATTTTATGTTCCTTTGGTTGAGTTCAAATGTATAAATCCATTGATACGGAATTTTCGTTTTTATAGTTTAATTGAACAGTTTCACTTGTATCCATGAATGAAAGTTCATTTAAAACGTGGATAACATCAATAATTGTAATTATATGTTTTTTATAATGATAAAAAACATTAAATGATATTATATGAAAATTTTGTATATACCATGAGAGAAAATTATTGGATAATAATTTTATGATGATCATTTGGGTTATTTCATGAAGTTTTTTTACAACAATGTACTTGTTCTATTTAATCATTTTGTTATATGTAAATAAGTTAGTTCCATAAAATTAAATAGGATATAATAAATATAATTTAATTTGGTAAAACCATAAAAATGGTTTCTTGACCAGATCAAAAGGTGCTAACGGAAAATGGAAACATGTCATTCTTGATGGTGATAAATTACACCTCACGAACAATGTTTTCCTTTCTGAAATAAAAGGAAGATGATAATGGGGTTGGATGATATATATTATTCCATTAGTATCATAACATTATCGTTTATGTATGATATTGGAGTTAACATACAATATGGAAGATTATTGGTTGGGAGAGATTATGAAATGAACAAAAAATTAAAATGAAATTAAAGGAAAAGAGAGGGAGAAATTACCTCTTGATTCCTCCTCTTGAGATCCTCCTTAAAGAACATAGGCTTGGTCTTTTGGTGAGACCAAAAGAACATGGACATGGGGGATGGGATAAAGAAGATTTTTGGATTGGTTTTAGACATTTCATGTATATTGAGTGTTGTGGTTTAGCAAGGAAACATAGAGGGGTTATTTATACATGAGGAGGGGGTGTTTTTTGAATAAAATATTAAATAAAAATAATATATCAATTGTTATAATTGTAATTGTATTTTTTTTGAAAACATAAATAATATATTAATATAATATAATTCTTTTAAGACTATAAATAATATATATATTTATAATTCATTTATTTATTAAATGTAAAGTGAAATGAAAGAGTGAATGATATTTTAATGAATCACTTTTTGACTCTAGGTTTTGGAATGATATTTTTAGGTTTGGAAATTGAATTTATTTTATTTTAAGTAACCATTTATGAAATTAAATAAAACATGGAAAAATATAATTTTCTATAATGTTTATTCAATCATTACATCATGAATGATGCAATTTAGGACATATCGGTTGTGTGAAAAACTCTTTTTTTACTATTCACCTGAAAAATAATGTATTTCCAAAAAATCCAAAAAATTTACCCAAAGAATTTTCTGACATGTAGAATCCAAAAATGAATTCCATATTTTAAAAATAATTTTTTAAATATTTTTAATTAAAATTTTATTTAAAATCATAATTTTCATTAAAAATACCGTATTAAAATTTAAACTGATCTCAAATTGTTTCCAAAAATTACAATAGGTATTAAAAAATTATATTAAAACCCAAAAGTCATAGAATTTTTAATTTATGAAACCATATTTGGATAATAAATTATATTCTAATTTAATTAATTATAAATTATTAATTATGACATACAAAAACACTAACACTTTTGCGACAGTCAAATTTTTACTTATAAGATGCCTAAATTTTATGTAATATTTCATGGGTGAGGTTACTATTATTTTGGATGATTTACAATTCATAAATTTAATATTAAAATTCAAAAGGATATGTTACTATTCATAAGGTTAGGTTAATAGGCATAATGAAATTATGCGTGTCATATCGGACTCCAAATATGTTAATGATTGTAATAGTGTATGTCATATTTTCAATATTATAAATATATAAGTGGAAATTTTGTATTTAACAACAAGGATATAAATGTCCAATAGTGCTCATTAGTTCCTTTAGGCACAAAGTGTCTCCGTTTAAAATATTTTGATGTGACATTCTTCCTCCCATAAATGAATTTTGCCTTCTCAATTCATTCAATGTTCTTATAATTTTAAATTTTTATATTGATAATTAAGAAAAAAATAATTTTTTATATGAACCTAATTAAAAATAAGTTTAAAAGTAAAAATTAATTAGACAATGTCTAAAATAAGAACTTGTCTATACTGTTCCTTTAATACAAATTGTAAAGCCCTGAACCCACACATCCTGATTCAGTACTAACTCAATTTGTGTTTTTATTTTGTATAAAGGATAGAAGAAAAATTCATAGTACATTATATATTTAAGTACCTTTTATAGTCTATGATTTGGATTATTAGACAAAAAATACATTATAATTTACAACAGAAAACATTTACATTTATTTAATTCCTTCTAATCTAGCTTCTTATGGTCCCTTGTCATATCCTTTGTGCATCTAGTCATATGAGGATATACATCAAATAAGGGGTGGGAAAATCCCGATAATAAGAAAGATAATAACAATATGTAATGGGTGAATAAAATCACAACATAGTTAAACGATCATGAACATTGGAGGGAGAAGTAATAAATTACATGAAATGTGGTAATGTATAATAATGAAACATCTTGTCATAGTGGTCAAATACCATACATTGTTGTGATCAAATCTATAATGATTTTCACACATAATTTCACATTAAATCATGATATTAATCACTTTAGCCAATGAATTGGAGCACTTTATGATTCTAGGTGCACCAGTCACGTCATAACATTCATTTTCCCTATATAATTTCTGGTGCACCTGTCACATCATAATATTAACATTATCTTGCATGCCACATTAAAAATATGTAAAAATTGAACATAACATAAACAATAAAAAGAAATGGGTTTCACGAGGTAAGGAATACATTCTGAAACATTTGGTCCCCAAAATAATGAGGGAATAACATTCTTGTCATAGAACCATTAACCATGAGTGAAGAGTGAAACAATATTCAAGAAGTAAAAAAGGGCGTGTTTATTAAAAAGAAGTGTTCCTTTAAAAAAACAAGGCTTTTTCGTAAAATAAATTAGAGTACATGTTTATCCAAGAAAAGGAGAGATAATGAGTAATAAATTATTTTTATGGAGAACCCATACCGAACATGGAGTGAAAGAGGGATAACCCGATGAAAAAACATTGGGATCGAGAATTTCCCCTTACCTTGTATCAAAACACTCTATTAAAATTAATATATAGTATAATGACTTTATATTCATTAGTTAAAAATTACAGAACCTTATGTACATGAATATGGTATATTATGGATTCATTATGTTATATTATGCGATTTAGCAAAGAGTTATAGAGTTTAAATCCATTTTTTAGGACTGTTTGTTTTTATAGTTTTATTGAAATGTTCACTTTTATTCATGATGTAAGGTCATGTAAACTGTGGATAAACATCGATAATTATTATTATAATTTATTGATAATTTTATAGAACCTGTAATGGTCTTATATATAATTTTTTTATATACCATGTGAATGAATTTTATATATGAATTTAATGTTGATCTCCTGGGTTACTTCATGCTGTTTTTTGACCACAATAAACATTTATTATTTAATAATTTATTAATATGTAGATAAGTTAGTTCCCAAAAAACAAATAGGATTGAATACTTATAAAATATTGTTTTTCAATAATAAAAATAGCTTCATGAACATATCTGAAGGAAATAATGTAAAATGAATACATGTCGTTCTTCAATGTGATAAATTAACACCTCAAGAACAATGTTTTCCATTCCAAAATAAAAAGAAATGGAGATGGGTGTTGGATGATATTTATAAAACCATTAGTATCATAACATTCAATTATATTTATGATAATTGAGTTACAATACCATGTGATTAAGGATAGGTGGGGGAGATGAAGAAAAAACCTAAAATTGAAAGGAAATTAAAGGAAACGAGAGAGAGAGAGAGAGAAATTACCTCTTGATTCCACCTATTTATATCCTCCTTAAAGAACATATGATTGGTATTTGGATGAGACTAGAAGCTCTTAGAAGTGGGGGAAGACTAAAAAGTATTTTTGGATAGAGTTTATAAAATTATTGAAGCTTGAGAGGTGTTGTTTGACAAGGCGGGGAGATGGGTTATTTATACATGAGGACGACACGTTTTTAGAATAAAATATGAAATAAAAATATTATATCAAATTTTATACTTGTAATTCTAGTTTTTTACAAAAAATATAATATATTTATATAATATAATTTGATTTAGACTCTAATGAATCTTTATATTTATTATTCATTGATTTATTAAAATGAATGTTAAAAGAAAGACGAAATGATATTTTAAGGAATCACTTTATGACATTATGTTTTGGAAAATTAATTTTATGATTGGAAATTAATTTTATGGTATTTTATAAAACCATTTATGAAACTAAATATAATATAGACAAATATAATGTTATAAAATGTTTATGACATCATTACATCAAGACTGATGCAATATTGGATATACCATTTATGTGAAAAACTTTATTTTTACTATTCACCTGATAATTAAAGTATTTCCAAAAAATCCAAATAAATCCTCCAAACTATTTTTATTCATGTATAATACAAAAATGAGGTTCATTTCTCAAATATAAGGTTATAAATATTATTAATTAAATTTTTATTTAAAATCATAATTTAATTGAAAATTACAGTTTCAAAATTAAAACTAATTTCATAATGATTTTAAAAATTAAATATGGTCCTTTAAAATTATATTAAAACAAAAATAAAGAAAATTTTCAATTTATTAAAACAATTTAGGAAAATACATTTACTTTTTAATTAATTAAATATTTATAATTAATTATTTGTGACCTACAAAAAATACCAGTACATTTACTATAGTCAAAATGTCACATATAAAATTCCTAAATTCTTAATTACTCATGGGTGATGCTAATATTATTTTTGATGATTTAAAATTAATAAGGGTTATATTAATATTTATAAGTGTAGTTTACTATTCACCAAAAATGATGTTTGTCTTATCTGACTCCAAACATCATATCGATCGAAACCGTGTATGTCAGATTTTCAAAATTTAAAATATAGAAGTGGAAAATTTTGTTTAATATCTAGGTTATAAATGTCAAATATTACTCATTAGTTCATTTAATAACATAGTGTTTCATTTTAAAATCATGGGATGTTACAGATGAGTCAGGCCACCCCAGTCCAACAAGCAGCATGCGGGCATGTTTGCTCCGCCAGACATAGCTCGCCCTAGACACAACCCCTTTGGTCCATGTGGTCTACACTAACCATGAGGCTCCCCATTTGTTTCCTGGTCAATGTGACATCACCACATTCAACATGGTCATACGCCATGTTCAATGGGGTCATCCTCTACATTCTTTACTCTCCAAACACAATACTGTCCGACCACGCTATATATGTGGTCCAACTAGCCCCAACTACTCCCGCAACCCCATCTGGGGAAAGTCACTAGAGAATATGAACCATTTCCCACATTCTCATGCCACCAGTTGACCTCCGGTGCTCAAATTTTCAAAACATAGTCACTTTAGTGATCCTTAGTTAACATTATTCAAGGCACTGGGATTGGATCGATGTCACGATCCATTCCAACGAAATGTCACTCTAATGGTAATATCAATTTCCCCACTTCTATATTACCATCACATTCATTATCACACATCTATCATGCCATGTCGATCCCAGATCTGTAATATCGGATCATTGGCCCAACGATATAGTGCACAACAATCGATAAATCAAAACAAGTTGACATACATTCCAAATGATGGAATGTCATTATGAATGAATAGTGGGTGGGAATCTTAAATCAACCTAGTGGAGTAGACCTTAATCGATGATCAAGTAGATCATGGTTTATTTCCATTAGAATGAAAATCAATATCCAATAAATAATTATATGATCATTCTCCCATTGAAACCCTACAATGATAAATCTTATCCCGCAACGATGATCAATCTATGGAGAAATCTATATGAGGATTAGCCCGCGTTCATCATAGAATTAATGTATGGGGAACAAATGAAATCACAAATTCTCTACCTCAATTCATTTTGATAACTAAATAAGAATAGATATTGTGTTGTTTTATGTGTAAAAATCATTTGAATTTGAGTTTCAATATTGATCATCGATCAAGAATCTCCTAACATTCGTCAAGAGAGATCGGTCTTCTTTCCTCATAA
This sequence comes from Viscum album, assembly GCA_963277665.1. Classification (NCBI taxonomy): domain Eukaryota; kingdom Viridiplantae; phylum Streptophyta; class Magnoliopsida; order Santalales; family Viscaceae; genus Viscum; species Viscum album. Next base: position 700,852,393 of record OY728156.1, read on the forward strand.
GAATTCCAGGTTTATGGTAATAACCCTGATTTCTTTGATAAATACGTATTAAAATAATATATTCCATATAATAAGGAATTAAATATTTTTATTATGATATTCTAAAGACATTTAAGTCCAAAAAATAATCATTCACAACCACCCTGTTTCGGCTGATGTTAGGCCTCACCTAAGGAAAACACCCCCTCACGAACTCGACGGTGGTATCAGATTACCAATCAGGATTAATATTTTTTATTTATTTTTATTTTAAAGTAAAATAATTGTATTTAATAATGTTATTTATTGTTACACCCCTGGTGGCTTGTTCTACAGATGGCACGTGCTAACATTGTTATGTCACTCTAAGGATAAAGCAACTAATCTGAGCCAAATAGTACCCTCATATTTAAAATCTAGATACCCCCTCAAATTTTATATCACGTTTTTAGAAAATTCTTGTGTTCATGCTATTATAACATCAAAATTTTTAGTGATTGATTCTGGGCACACCAGCCCTCTGAATCACATGTCTTCTTAACACCTGGTCTTCGAATAGTCCCAAATAATTTCTAAAAACAAATTCAGGAAAATATGAGTAATTAATGTTATATTTATTTTGTTTATTCTTCACAAAATTAAGCTATAATTTTTTCTATAAAATCATCTCTTTAAATATATGTTATGAATAATTCCTTCTTTATTTTAGTATGAAAATTGATAAAGTAATTTTTTTTTTGAAAAATGAGAAAACAATTCAATTCAACCCATTTTTTAAAAAGTCGAGATTGAGTAAAAAATATTATAAACAATTCTATGAGAAAAGTAATAATATCTCTTAATTTTTTCAAACACACAGACATGCATGAGAAATATTTCCATGGAGAGGCTTAAATAGAAACAATCCTGAATAATGATGATATTGTCAAACAAAACCTTAACTCAAGTCTCCCCATTCCATTTTCACATTAAACCCATTTGTATAATTAATATGGATTTATTATAAATTTGATGCATAAATATTTATCTAACATTCCATGTATGATTTATTTATAAAATCGTGTCAACATTTTATTAATAACATGTTATTAGATTCATTATTTTGGGTGATAACTACTTCATTTTCCAAACATGGTTCGGTTCAGTAGTCATAGTACATATAAAATGATCATAATCAAATTATTTAATGAAAAATAATCAGGGTATAAAAATCATATATATCCATTATATAAATTTTTATAATCATTTATAAAAATTATAGTTTTAAAATTTTATTACACCATTAATGGAGATGGTAGGGTGTAACTAACTATGAAGGCGGTTTCCTTTTTTCACCTAATATAATTAAAGAATGATAAATAATAAATCACCTTAAAAAATAATAATTAGGGAAACATATCATATATTTTCATAAAATTCTTCCATATTACCAATCACATGAAAAATAAATAAAAATTGAATCCCATTGTATCGTGTAGATGGTAGCCCGTACATTTGCCTGAGCGATTTATTATTTCAAGAAGATCAGATGATAATAAGGTATACATGATATAATCATAAAAAATCATATGTTTTTGTCATTAATATCATATATAAACACTAAATTCATTACGGTTACCATCCATGGAATTTTGGGAGGAAAAATGAATTACCTCTCTTTGTGGTGAAAATATGCCATACGTACAAAAGAGCAACACATTCACTTCATATTTGAAAGTAAAAAGGGTCTAAAAGGGGTTTTTAATAATAATATTAATAATTAATATTATTATGGATACTTTATTTTTTATTTTTTTCCAATATAATTGATTTCCACAAGGTAAAGATTCATATAAAAAAGAAAGTGATCATTTAGAGGGATTACTGCATCATCCATTTAATGACCCGAATTTACCATGTAATTTGTTTCAATTATATTAAATTGTTATGAGTATGCTAAAATTGATGGTGCGTGATTCCAAGACCCGGTATTCCATGAATGAATATCTGAACATTTTCTAGGTACATTCCGTAAACGCATGAGCAACAATTTCTATATTTTGAACCAGTTCTCAGATAAAAAATCGGTGGGCCCCATGGAATACATAGAGTTGGGATTCTCTTACAGGAGGCTTCAATTTGACCATAGAATATTGGGAGAAAAAGTTATATTTTGTCTTTTAAAAGTATAATAATATAAAAATGTTATTTTATTTCTATCCTTTTTTTTCACCAAGGAACAAGCGCCGGTGGCAGGACCAAGGACCCATCATGCCATTAAATTGCATGAATCACCTTTATCCTTTTAGTTGCACCATTGGAATTATGATGGTTCCTTAATTTAATGAATCCCATTAACTCCATGTGCGTTACTCATGCTCCCGCACACCAATTAATATGGATCTTGAAGATGTTTGTTGGATTGGTTTCACCAAGGGATGGTTCCAATGAGCGGTGACGAGGTTCACCAAAGCACGAACCGATGACCACAACGAAGTGGTTCCATTGATATATGTTAGAAAACGTATTTCCCAGTTAGGGGTTTATTGTGATGTTATCATTGAGGCATTAAATTTCTCTCCAGCTTGTTATCATTTAACGCGGAGGTTTCGGGCCAAAAAAACAAGGCCCAGACCCAGCGCCACTTTATTCATAATGAGAACATTGGGGAACAATTTTTTCAACTCAACGACAACATGAAATAGCGGTTGAAGCTATGACTGTGACATCGCGGGAGAGTTGTAGGTGCATACATCACCATGAACAGACTCCAAAGCATGTTTAGTTACCCATAGAAGAAACTATCGGTGGGTCATGTCGGTGGTGGCCAGAGAAGACCCAAGGTAACCGACTTTGTGCGGTGGAAGGCTATGCACGATGACGCATCATGGGGGGCCAAAGGCGATCAGCCAAGCCTGCCGTGCGGGACTAGGGCGTCACCCGCACGCGCCTATGGCGGAAGCGGCTGTGGCCGGAAGGGGCCGCACGGCCCACACTGTGCTGCATTGGAAAACCCCCAGTCGGCCAAATGGTAGATCGTTGATTATGGTGGCAAAGCGCCCCACTAGCTGAAGAATGACCATACATGGTTGGGGAAATCAGGATGGAATAGTCTAACTTAGGGAATATCGAGTTGGTGCGGGACGAAAAAGAAGACTGGACCCGCTTAACGGGTCGGGCCGAACATGTGGCCTAATGTGCCAGCTTCAGTGGTTGAACCCCACCCGATGAGTCAGGCCGACCGTGGACCGGGCCCGCGAACCAAACCAGGCTGACCCTGACGGGCCAGACCTGGTGAACCGGGCCAACCATTAATGCCTCGGACCCGAGTGAGGTCAAATAGACCCCAGGAACCATTGCATCAGGTCGGTCTGACCGAGTCGGACAAAGCCCATACCTAACCTGTACCTGGATAAAGAAACACATGTAACTTGAATACGAAGTATATGTTTGACATGACATCACTGGAGTTGGGATCCCTTTAGGTAATCAGTCCCATTGTCATATTTTGTTGGGCCTGACCAAGATGGAATGGACTGAGGTTCTATCACCTCCGTTTCATAGAAAAGGATATAACTAATTGACAAAGTGGCTTATTGACATGCCATCTGTGGAATTATGACCCTAGTTATAAGGTAATTGTTGAGACCCAAATCTTGATGTACATGGAAATTACATTAATTTTGTGTAATACTTAGTACTTAAAAAAAATAGACACACACAAGGACTGTAATAGTTTAGTGTCTTTGGAAACTTGGAACGTAATCTTCTAATCGTGGTGAAAGATCTTCATCATCTCCCATAAAGATCTTCCCATTTTTGTTTCATGGCCTAAAATCTTTCTTTTAATCCTAGGGGAAAAGAAAAAATAATAAGGGTGAGCTCATATGCTCAGTAAGGGTAAGCATGGATAAAATAAAACATACCATATACATTTGAACTTAAAAAAAACAAGAACATTAAAAATATTGAGCAACGACATAAAACATGGATGTACATAAGGCATTTATCATAATGGAACATAAATCATGGTAAAATATCATGGGAATAAAACATGTAATTGTGGAATCCATTAAGAACATTTAATGATTTCCATAGTAGCCAAGGCATTGCTGCCAAGACCATCTTAGTGGACAAAGTCCCTTTCTGAATCGAGTTCACTTCTCATTCCATTCCTGTAATGCTGAACATGATTAACTTACCATTCCATCCATGTCTATCTCATGAGATATAAATATTTACCCAATGCATTTTAGGTGGATATTGGTCCCACCCATCTCATAATGAAATCATTCTTACTTGTTCCACAAAATAAACATACATCATTCATAATAACCCAACGAATAAAATGGGTTTCATAAACATCATCCCATCATCAAATAATCCATATAAAACAAATGGATATCATTTCATCATTAGAAAAGTGAAACCATGTAAATTATAGAGACATTATACTTGAATCATACATATATGAAATAATGTCATCTTAGATGGAAAATGGTTTTGATAAAACACTTGAAATGAATTCTTAAGGAAAATATCCTTTCTTCCTCAAAATCATTTTATTTTCACAAAATGACATTAAATTTTAAATGAAAAGGATTTTGTTGAAAATAGTCATGAAATATTTTGGAGGAAGCTTCATGAAAATAAGGATTTATAAAACTATAAAAATACTTTCATGTCGTATATGTTAAAAAAACAATCTTCTCATACATTTGTCGGAAAAGTCAGAAAGTACCTTGTAGGGTAAATAAAAGAATGATTCCTTCCATACCATGGGGTAAAAGTCAAATGGGTAAAAAGGACGTTAAACATACATGAATACACTTTTATAAAACATGTACATGGATGATATCAATAACCCCAGTAAATACTTACGAATAAGCAATCTGGGATAAAAATGAGATTTACACAATTATCCCTTACCATAGGTCCGATATGCTTCGTACGTTTCCAAACCTCCTATATAATGATTTAAATAATGTCATTGAATTATTACAGAATCATATTAATTGTTATGATATCATATATGGATCACTTATGACTTTATATTACTCATTCCTTTGTAAGTTCCATGTTAAAGCAGTGTTTTTTGTTAAATCGTTTTATTTATCGTATGTGTTTGGACTTGTTGTTCTTGATATTATTACTTATATCTGGATTTACATAATTAAAAAATGTAAAACATGATTTACATATAACATATATTTCATTATATACATATATATATATGATAGACTGATTAAATGAAATGTAATACACCGTTCATGGAGACGGTAGACCGTACGTACGCATGAACGTTGTTTTTGTTTCCTTATTGAATTGAATGAAATTAAGTAGATGACATACATATATATACACATATATCCAGTATAATTATTATGTCATATATTTCATGTTTACTTATTATATATACTTTATAATCATTAATGAATGTTTAACATGGAGAATGAATCTCCTCGCGTCGTGGAGACGGTAGTCCGTACGTACGCATGAGTGATTATATCATTCCCATGATCGTCGAATTGTATGGGAGTGTATGGATAATATTTCAGAATCAATATCAATTTAAAATAATAAAATATTTTTATTATTTACACCATTATATTCATTTATGTAAGGTGATGGTGGAAAATAGATTACACCACGGCGTGGAGACGGTATTCCGTACGTACGCACGCGCGGCGATTTCGTTTTCCATAGGATGGATAGATGGTGAAATAGTGTTGTTTCATAATTATAATAACATATTAGTATATGAGTGATACTGATTTTATTACTTAATAATTAATCAACTAAAGAATAAGAAGTGGAAGAAGAAATAAAGTTGAATGAATCGGTAACGGACATTACCTCTTCTTTGAAGCACCTCTTTGAGACCTCCTCTTAGGGCACTAAAATTGGTCATTTAAGAAGACCAGGAAATCTATTTTTTTAGGGTAGTGGAGAAGAGAATTTTTCTGGGTTTGTACGAGCTTGAAGGCTCAATGTGGTGTGAGGAAAAGAGAGAGGAGGTGCCCTTTTATAAGGGAGGAGAGGGTCACCTTTGAAAAAACTAAAAATATTATTTTATTATAAAGTCGTATTCAGATTTTAATAGCTCCATATTGATTTATTTAGAATATAAGGTGGTCATGGGTCGAAAAACTCTCATCCCATATAATTTAGACAAGTTTAGGTCTCTATTTTAACCTTATCATTTAGATTTAACCTTAAGTTAAATAATTTTACTTTTCCCGTTTCTTCTTGTTATCTTACACTATAATGTTAATAAACATACTATTACAAGCCAAAAGAACCCCATGTTGTTTATTATTAATATAAATAACCTTATCTAAGTCATTTGGCCTAGCCTTAGATTTTTATGAATAAAATAACAATTAATAATATAATATTTGTTTTGAAAACTATTTTATGTCAATTTTGACAGTATTTGGTAATTGATTTTTTTGAAAATAATAACAGAAATATTAGTTCAAAAAAAGATAATTAAATCGATTAAAACATGTCATATTAACATATAAAATTATTTTATTTCATAAAAAGTCTGAAATTACATTTATTTGGGTATTTATAATATCAATTATGTCAATATTTCATTATTAATATAATTACTACATCATCATTGTGTGATAAATAAATTAAATTATTTAAAGTATAAAAATTAAAAATAAAATAAAATTATGTAGGAAATCTCTATCTTTCTAATTAATATTTATTATCGAATTTATCTTTTTTATAACCCTATATTAAAAATTATTTACTTATTATACTTTGATTTTAACTATTTTAACCCTTCTTTAAATAAATTAATAATAAATGTCCTAATATAATACAAGTGGGCCTAAATGGTCATATTTTATTCATAATGTTGTTTTTGGTCGAATTTCACTTTTCCAATAGAATTAGTACATGTTTTATGATAATAATAATATCATTTTTACCCTTAATTACCCTATTTACTTTTAACCGCGGTAAATGAAAGTAAAAGTTACTATTCACCAAAAATTATTCACATCTCATTGAACCAAATTTTAGACCTTGATATTAACCGTGTGTCTCGGATTTTCGAAATTCCACCCACAGAAGCGGTAAAATTATGTTTTATGAAAAAATCCGTTTTTTAACTAACTCTTAGTGGTTTCACTATTCATCAAAAAATGAATGTTTCCAGAAAAATACCAAAAATTAGTCCTAAGATATATTTTATATTATGAATTCCAAAATGATGTCTATTTTACCAAATTCAAAACATATCAGTTACATTAACTAATTTAAAAATTAATTCTCGTCGTCAAACCAAATAGCGTGTTTTTAAGAGATAATAACTATCAAAAGATTGACACTTGTTTATGTCTGGTTTAAATGTCAAATTAAATCCAATGACCAACATTGAATTAAATTGTAAAAATATATTCTAAATATACTTTAAAACCACTCAAATTAATAATTTATCACTATTAATTACTTCGATTAAAAAAGTTGTGTTTAATTAAAATTTAGTAATTCTCACTATTCACCAGAATATGAAACTTAACCGAAAAGTACCAAAATATCACCCTAATCTAATTTTGATATTCCGAATCCAAAAATGATTTCCATTTTTAAAGATAAAATTTATAAAATTTCAAAAATTGGGTATTACTATTTATAACGGCTAGTTCATAATAATATTATAATAATATCTCGTTTATTTAAACTCGGTATTGCATACTACACACGCTATCGAGGAAGGTCGTGATTGAATGTAATGTAAGGAAAGTCAGGGATGCATGTTGTGCAAGCTCCTTTTGTTGTAGCGTATAACACAAGATATTAATGAAATTAAAAATAATTTTTCTCATAAAATCTCGAGGTGTTACATTCTACCCCCCTTAAAAAGAATTTCGCCCTCGAAATTCGTCGGGGTTATAAATGGTTTACTACTCAAATGATTCATTAATAGAAACCCACATCGTAAAAAGAAATACCAAAATTCGGCTTTAAAAACAAAAGTATGAAACGTAACGGTTACCCAAATTAACTCATCACTAGGTTTCCATGTAGGAGAACATAGGTGAAAATATGGATATGGAAGAAAAATCTAACCATCATGTTCTGATGGACAGTGGTAGAGAACATGGCTATGAAAAATACAACAATCACAAAGCCATAAATTTGTGACGATCTAAGGTACCATCTGATTCATCAGATATAAGAGCACTAGGACAACATTTTTGGGTTTCAAGATCATTTCCCTAAAGTTGAAAATTTTGAATTAGAAGAAATACTTGCTTGATTTTGGTACAATCTCACTGTTTTTCATGCTTTGAACAATTTCAACTTCATCTCTTAAATAAATGAAGTTGAATTTGTTATTCGTGAAGTGTTAACAGATCATGTGATAGAATGATGGGTCATTCCATCTGTTTCAAACAAAAGGTTAGCAAAAGTTATCAAATATACATTAGACCATATTTTGTGAGATTAATCATATATGGTTCCTAAAATGGACTTATACTTCATATATCATACTGTGTAATATAATAAAACTAGTTTCTACTAAACAGGGACTTCATGTAGGCCAGTGGTAGGCGATAAAGGCCAGTCGCACTTCGGTTGTGGGTTCGATTCCCACAGCCTTGTCCGACGAGATGGGTTGTCACCCGTCCTGCAGGTTTTCCATTTTCTAAAACTACGTTACTATAACATCCCATCAATAATATCGAAAAAAATATTAACCTTAAAAAATACTAACTTATTTCCAACATAATCTATTCCAATATTTAGGCTTATCCATAATACTGCAGTCCACCCTCATATTATAGTGAAAACTATTACCCGATATTTCATATAACAAGCATGTTAATACCATAGTTGATCCCCATATATCATAAGATATGTCTTATTGGTCACATTCCAAACATTCTAAGTCCTTAATCGCGTATTCTCTTGAAAAAATTAATACCCATTAAACCTTATTGAAAACATGAATGCAGTTAAAAGTTAACATTTTCCACATACCAAAATCCTTAAAATTCAATACACTCAAACCATGATATTACTTAGTCCTTATATCAATCATGAGCTCATGAATACTGTAAAACATTTAATTTTCTCCTTATCCCTTCATTATATTCATATCATCTGCTTTCCAAAATATTTGAATCACTTTTCATGGTTACTGGTACCATAAAATTATTGAAATCCGCAATAGGCTAATTCTAATACACCATAAAAGTACCTCAACAACATTATTCTTGAATACCAATACATACACACTTCAATCCATCCTCTTCAATGACTGTCGTAGAATAAGTCCTTCCTTGATTTAGAAGTAACTTTTTAGGTCAGGGAATTGTGTAGGGTAATTCCCATGTTCTCCACAAATAAGACATTGAACTCCATAACAGTATGTCACTCTATTTCCATTTTCTCCACACAGATAACATATGTTCCTCCATTTGAGGTATTCCTCAAGGTTCTTCTTCCCTTATTTAGAAATCTCAATCTTCCTTTATTTATGCTCCTCAACATGCAAACATGCATAAAATTTTATCTTCCTCTTATTTTATGAATTAGGCATACCACTAAATTTCACCTTGTTAATCATATATCGTGATGACTGATTTGGCATAATCACAATATCATTCACTCTAGGCATTATGCAATTTTGTTGCCCATAGTCACCAATTTGTCCATTGGATTCAATGTTAACTAAATTCCTTCTATTTCCCTCCATTGACTAAAACACAAAAAGAATTCTGTGAGAGGAGAAAATCATACAAGTAAAATAACATAATCAAGGGGGAGTACCTTCAACATCTAACATCCTAGGTTTAATTCTAATATCGTTACCGTAATTCTATGACTATAACCGATACTTATACTTATCCTTAGGGGCATCCCTATACATACCTTCGAAATATCTCTAGGGATCTCACTAAAGTTCTCAAATCCTAGTTTCCAAAGGTTGACTAAACCTTTCCTCTAAGACCAACTGTAGATCCCCAATGCTTGACGTACATGGACATTACATTAATTTTGTAGAATACTTAGTACCTAACAAAAACAGACACAGAAGGACCGTAATAGTTTAGTGTCTTTGGAAACATGGAACGTAATATTCTAATCGTGGTGAAGGATCTTCAACATCTTCCATAATGATATTCCCATTTTTTTGTCCTTACCTAAATTCATTCATTTCATCCTGGGGGAAAAGAAAACATAAAAAGGGTGCGCTCAAATGCTCAGTAATGGTATGCATCGATAAAATAAAACATACCATATACATTTGAACTTTAAAAAACATGAACATTAAAAATCTTGAGCAGCAACATAAAACATGGATGTACATATGGCATATATCATAATGGAACATAAATCATGATAAAATAGCTTGGGAATAAAACATGAAATTGTGGCATCCATTATGCACATGTAATGATTTCCATAGTAGCCAAGGCATTACTGCCAAGACCATCTTAGTGGACAAAGCCCCCTTCTGAATTGAGTTCACTCCTCGTTCCAGTCCTATAATATTGAACCAGATTAACTAATCATTCCATCCATGCCTATCTCATGAGATATAAATCATTACCTAATGCATTGGAGGGAGATATAGGTCCCACCCATCTCATAATTAAATCATTCTTACTTGTGCCACAAAATAAACATACTTCATTCATAATAACCCAACGAATAACATGGGTTTCATTAACATCATCCCATCATCACATAATCCATATAAAAAAATGGATATCATTTCATCATAAGAAAAGTGAAACCATGTAAATCATAGAGACATTATACTTGAAACATACAGATATGAAATAATGTCATCTTAGATGGAAAATGGTTTTGATAAAACACTTGAAATGAATTCTTGAGGAAAATACCCTTTTTTCTTCAAAATCATTTTCTTTTCACAAAATGTCATGTAATTTTAAAAGAAATGGATTTTGATGAAAATAGTCATGAAATCTTTTGGAGGAATCTTCATGAAAATAAGGCTTTATAAAACCGTAATAATCATTTCATGTCGTATATGTTAAAAAAATATTATTCTCATACTTTTGTTAGAAAAGTCAAAAAGTACATTGTAGGGTAAATAAAAGAATGATTCCTTCCATACCATGGGGTAAATGTCAAATGGGTAAAAAGGAATTTAAACATACATGAATATACTTTTATAAAACATGGACATGGATGATAACAATAACCCCAGTAAATACTTACAAATAAGCAATCTCGGATAAAAATGAGATTTGCACAATTATCCCTTACCATAGGTCTGATATGCTTTGAACATTTCCAAAACTCATGTATAATGATTTAAATAATGTCATTGACTTATTAAAGAATCATATTCATTGTTATGATATCATATATGGTTCACTTATGACTTTATATTTCCCGTTCTTTTGAAAGTTCCATGTTAAAGCAACGTTTTGGGTTAAATCATTTTATTTATCGTACATGTTTGGACTTATTGTTATTGATATTATTACTTATATCAGGATTTACATAAATACATAATGTAAAAAAAGATTTACATATAATATATATTTCAGTATATATATATATATATGATAGATCGATTAAATGAAATGATATACACCGTTCATGGAGACGGTAGGCCGTACGTACGCATGAACGCTGTTTTCGTTTCATTATTGAATTGAATGAAATTAAGTAGACGACATACATATATATATACATATATCCAGTATCATTATAATGTAATACATTTCATGATTACTTATTATTTATACTTTATAATCATTCATGAATGGTTAACATGGAGAATTAATCTCATCGTGTCGTGGAGACGGTAGTCCGTATATACGCACGAGCGATGATATCATTCCCATGATCGTGGAATTGTATATGAGTGTATGTATACTATTTCAGAATCAATATCATTTTCAAATAATCATATATAGTTATTATTTACACCATTATACCCATCCAAGTATGGTGGTGGTGGGATTACACCACTGCGTGTAGACGGTATTCCGTACGTACGCACGTGCGGCGATTTTGTTTTCTGTAGGATGGATAGATGATGAAATAGGGTTGTTTCATACTTATTATAACATATCAGTATATGATTGATACTGATGCTATTACTTCATAATGAAACAACTAATTAAGAAGAAGAGAAAGAAGAAATAAAGTTGAAAGAATCGGTAACGGACATTACCTCTTCTTTGAAGCGCCTCTTTGAGACCTCCTCTTAGGGCACAAAAATTGGTCTTTGAAGAATACCAGGACCTCTATAATGTTTCTAGGGATGTGGAGAAGAAAATTTGGCTGGGTTTGGCCGAGCTTGAAGGCTCTTTGTGGTGTGAGGAAAAGAGGGAGGAGGTGCCCTTTTATAAGGGAGGAGAGGGGCACCTTTGGAAAAACTAAAAATATTATTTTATTATAAAGTCATATTCAGTTTTTGATAGCTCCAAATTGATTTATTTAGAATCTAAGGTGGGGATGGGTCTAAATAATCTCATAAAATATAATTTAGACAAGTTTAGGTTTCTATTTTAAACTTATCATTTAGATTAAACCTTAAGTTAAATAATTTTACTTTTACCGTGTCTTCTTGTTATCTTTCAGTATAATGTTAATAAACATACAATAACAAGCCAAAAGAACCCCAAGTTGTTTATTATTAATATATATAACCTTATATAAGTCATTTTGCTAATCCTTAGATTTTTAGGAATAAAATATCAATTAATAATATAATATTTGTTTTAAAAACTCTTTGATGTCAATGTTGACACTATTTGGTAATTGATTTTTTTGAAACTCATAACAGAAAGATTAGTTCGAATAAAGTTAATTAAATCAATAAAAACATGTCATATTAACATATAAAATTATTTTAATTCATAAAAAGTCTCAAATTACATTTATTTGGGTATTTATAACATCAATTATGTCAATATTTCATTAATAATATAATTTCTACATCATCATTGTGTCATAAATAAATTAAACTATTAAAGGATAAAAATTTCAAATAAAATACCATTATGTAGGAAATATTTTTATCTTTCTAATTAATATTTATAGTCTAATTTATCTTATTTATAACCCTATATGAAAAATTATTTACTTATTGAACATTGATTTTAACTATTTTATCCCTTCTATAAATAAATTAATATTAAATGTCCTAATATAATCCAAGGGGGGCTAAATGGTCATATTTTATTCATAAGGTTGTTTTCAGTAGAATTAAACTTATCAAATAGAATTAGGACATGTGTTAGGGTAATAATAATATCATTTATACCCTTAATTATCCTATTTACTTTTAACCATGGTAAATAAAAATAAAAAGTTACTATTCACCAAAAATTATTTTCATCTCATTGAACCACATTTTAGTCCGTCATATTAACTGTGTGTCTCGGATTTTCGAAATTCCACTCACAAAAGCGGTAAAATTATGTTTTATGAAAAATTCCATTTTTTAACTACCACATAGTGGTTTCACTATTCATCAAAAAATCAAAGTTTCCAGAAAAATACCAAAAATTAGGCCTAAGTTATATTTGATATTATGAATTCAAAAAGGATGTATATTTTACCAAATTCAAAAAATATCAGTTACATTAACTAATTTAATAATTAATTTCCGTCGTCAAAACAAATAGCGTGTTTTTATGAGATAATAACTATCAAAAGATTGTCACTTGTTTATGTCTGGTTTAAATGTGAAATTAAATCCAATGACCAACATTTTATTAAATTGTAAAAATATATTCTAAATATACATTAAAACCACTCAAATTAATAATTTTTCACTATTAATTATTTTGATTAAAAAAGTTGTTATTAATTAAAATTTAGTAATTTTCACTATTCATCAGAATATGAAAGTTATCTGAAAAGTACCAAAATTTCACCCTAAGATAATTTGGATATTCCGAATCCAAAAATGAAGTCCATTTTGAAAGATAAAATTTATAAAATTTCAAAAAGTGTTTATTACTATTCATAACGGCTAGTTCATAATAATATTATCATAATATCTCGTTTAGTGAATCTCGGTATTGCGTACTACACATGCTATCGAGGAAGGTCGTGATTGCGTGTAATGTAAGGCAAGTCAGGGATGTGTGTTGTGAAAGCTGCTTTTGGTGTAGCGTACAACAGAAGACATTAATGAAATTAAAAAGAACATTTTTCATAAAATATTGGGGTGTTACAGTAATCCTATTAAAATACTTCACAAGTGTTTTCAATAATGATAGATAATGGCCAGGTTTGATCATCTCCGAATCCAAACAGGCCCTCAGCACTAAAATGTTAATAACTTACAGACCGATCGTCTGATTGACGCACTATATTTTGTGCTGGGACCCCTATCTTGTGAAAAATAATCAGGTTACTTCTTCATAGGACATATTTTAGGTTTTAATAAAAACTAATGGCATGAGGATCAGATATCCCATAATTTTGTGTTCTATGAGTTAGAATACATTGGCGGGTAGTGAGGTGGTGGTTGGAGACAGATCATACAGGGGATAGTACCAAGGGATCATATGGGTCTCAGCACATAGAAAATCAGTGTGGATCCACTCATTGTGATCCGAAAAGGACGAGCCTTGGAGAGTCCCATCATGGATCAGTAACAGACTGATCCTGTGTGGGTCAGATCCTGTGTGGGTAAGCACTCAGCGATCCTATTTGGTTGAGCGTGTACCGATCATGTGTGGGTAAAATATTTATTGGCCCATTACAGGTGTTAGTACCTATCAACTCTTAGTGGGTCAGAACCTATGTGGGTCATTGCGGGGGTTAGTTCATATCGATCATGTAACACCCCTATATTTTATGAAAAATATTCTTTTTAATTTCAATAATGTCTTGTGTTGTACGCTACACCAAAATGAGCTTTCACAACACGCATCCCGGACTTGGCTTGCATTACACGCAATAAAGACCTTCCTCGATAGCATGTGTAGTACGCAATACCGAGTTTCACTAAACGAGATATTATTATAATATTATTATGAACTAGCCGTTATGAATAGTAATACCCACTTTTTGAAATTTTATAAATTTTATCTTTCAAAAAGACTTCATCTTTTGATTCGGAAAATTGAAATTAGCTTAGGGTGAAATTTTGGTACTTTTCGGACAACTTTCATATTCTGATTAATAGTGAAAATTACTAAATTTTAATAAAAAACATGTTTTTTAATCGAAATAATTGATAGTGATAAATTAATAATTTGAGTGGTTTTAAAGTATATTTAGAATATATTTTTACTATTTAATACAATGTTGGTCATTGGATGTAATTTCACATTTAAACCATACATAAACAAGTGTCAATCTTTTGATAGTTATTATCTCTTAAAAACACGCTATTCGTTTTGACGACGGGAATTAATTTTTAAATTAGTTAATATAACTGATATGTTTTTAATTTTGTAAAATAGGAATCATTTTTGAATTCATAATATCAAATATATCTCAGGCCTAATTTTTGGTATTTTTCTGGAATCATTCATTTTTTGATGAATAGTGAAACCACTAAGTGGTAGTTAAAAAAAACTGAATTTTTCATAAAACATAATTTTATCGCTTCTGTGAGTGGAATTTAGAAAATCAGAGAAACACGATTAATATCAAGGACTAAAATGTGGTTCAATGAGATTAAAATAATTTTTGGTGAACAGTAACTTTTTACTTTTTTTAGCACGGTTAAAAGTAAATAGGGTAATTAAGGGTAAAAGTGTTATTATTATTACCCTAACACATGTCCTAATTCTATTGGATAATTTTAATTCGACCAAAAACAACCTTAGGAAAAAATATGACCATTTAGGCCCACTTTTATTAGATTAGGACATTTATTAATAATTTATTAAAAGAAGGGTTAGAATAGTTAAAATCAAAGTATAATAACTAAATCATTTTTAATATAGAGTTATACATAAGATAAATTCGACTATAAATATTCATTAGAATTATAAAACGATTTCCTACATAATGGTATTTTATTTTTAATTTTTAGATATTAAATATTTAAATTAATTTATGACACAATGATGATGTAGTAATTATCTTATTAATGAAATATTGACATAATTGATGTTAAAAATACCCAAAAAATTTAATTTGAGACTTTTTATGAATTCCTATAATTTTATATGTTTATATGACATGTTATTATTGATTTAATTAACATTATACGAACTAATAATTCTGTTTTGATTTTCACAAAAATCAATTACCTTATAGTGTCTAAATTGACATAAAATAGTTTTTAAAACAAATATTATATTATTAATTGTTATTATATTCATAAAAATCTAAGGTTCGGCCAAAATACTTATATACTGATAGGTGTATCATTACTGGACCACTTTGGGGTCGGTTGGATGTATTAGGTAAGTTTATTAACTATATAATAGAAAAATACAAAGTGACAAAGTAAATGTGACTCTAATTAACTAAGAGTTAAAACTAATGGATAAGGTTCATAAAATGACCTAAACTTGTCTAAATTCTATTGGATGAGAGCCTTTCGACCCATCCCCACCTTATCTTTGAAATATATCAATTTTGAGCAATTAAAAACTGAATATGACTTTATAATAAATACTATGTTTAGTTATTACAAAGGTGCCCCTCTCCTCCATTATAAAAGGGAACCTCCTCCCTCTCTTCCACACACCACTATGAGCCTTAAACCTCGACCAAACCCTTGAAAATAATCTTCTCCACTTCACTAGAAACATCCTAGAGGTACTGGTCTTCTTCAAAGTCTAATTATAGTACCCTAAGCAGAGGTCTCAAAGAGGCGCTTCAAAGAAGAGGTAATGTCCGTTACAGATTCTGTCAACTTTATTTCTTCTTCCACTTCGTCTTCTTTAGTTGTTTCATTATCAAGTAATTACATCAGTATCAATCATATACTGATATGTTATTATATGTATGAAACAACCATATTTCACCATCTATCCATCCTACGGAAAACGAAATCACCGCGTGTGCGTACGTACGGAATACCGTCACCACGCTGTGGTATAATCTATTTTCCAACACCACCATACATGGATGGGTATAATGGTGAAAGTAATGAATATATATGATTATTTTAAAGTGATATTTATTATGAAATAGTATACATACACTCCAATACAATTCCATGATCATGGAAATGATATAATCGCTCATGCGTACATAGGGACTACCGTCTCCACGAACGCGATGAGATTCATATTCCATGATTAACCATTCAAGATTGATTATAAAGTATATATAATAAGTAATCATTAAATATATGACATAATAATGATACTTTATTTATGTATATATATAATTATGTCATCTACTACGTACAGACTACCGTCTCCATGAACGGTTTATTTCTTTCCATTTATCGATCCATTATATATATGTATATTCTGAATATATATTATATATAAATAATGTTTTACATTCTGGATGTAAGTAATCATGATCTATGTAATCATATGAATAATTACAAGTTAAAACACGAACGACAAATAAAACAATTTTACCCAAAACGCTACATTAATATTGAGTAATATAAAGTCATAAGTGAACCATATATGATATAATAACAATGAATATGATTCTGTAATAAGTCAATGACATTATTTAAATCATTATACAGGAGGTTCGGATCCATACCAAGCATATCGGAACCAAGGTAAAGGATAATTATTCTAATCTCATTCTTATCCGAGATTGTTTACTCATAAGTATTTACTGGGGGTTATGTTTATTAACCATGTACATATGCTCTCAAAATGTTTTCATAAAATGTTTACTTTCCCTCCATGTATGATTAAGAAATTTTTACCCTTTTCTTACTTTTACCACATCGTATGGAAGGAATACTTCTTTTGTTTACCATACGATGTAATTTTTGACTTTTCCAGCAAAAGTACAAGAAGAATGTTTTTTTAACTTATACGACACGAACGGATTTTTAAGGTTTTATAAAGCCTTATTTTCATGAAGCTTCCTCCAAAATATTTCATGACTATTTTCAAAGAAATCCTTTTCTTTTAAATTTGCATGATGTTTTGTGAAAAGAAATTGATTTTGAAGAAGAAAGGATATTTTCTTCAAGAATTCATTTCAAGTGTTTTATCAAAACCATTTTCCATCTAAGATGACATTATTTTATATGTGTATGTTTCAAGTATAATGTCTCTATTATTTACATGGTTTGAATTTTCTTATGGTGAAATATCCATTTGTTTTATATGGATTATGTGATGGTGGGATGATGTTTATGAAACCCATTTTATTCTTTGGGTTATGATGAATGTTTTATGTTTATTTTGTGGCACAAGTAAGAATGATTTCACTATGAGATGGGTGGGACCTATATCTCTCTCTCCAATTCATTGGGTAAAGATTTATATCTCATGAGATAGACGTGGCTGGAACGGCAAGTTAAACCGGTTCAATAATACAGGACTTGAACGAGGAGTGAACTCGATTCAGAAAGGGACTTTGTCCACTAAGATGGTCTTGGAAGAAATGCCTTGGATACTATGGAAATCATATCATGTGCTTAATGGTTTCCATAATTACATGTTTTACTCCAATGCTATTTTGTCATGCTTAATGTTTCTTTTTGATATATGTCTTACGTACTTCCATGATTCATGTCTTTTCTCAAGATTTTGATGTTTAGATTTTATGTTCATGTTTTTGCATTCAAATGTTTATGGAT
Organism: Viscum album; assembly: GCA_963277665.1. Lineage (NCBI taxonomy): Eukaryota > Viridiplantae > Streptophyta > Magnoliopsida > Santalales > Viscaceae > Viscum > Viscum album. Next base: position 700,871,072 of record OY728156.1, read on the forward strand.
TGTTGTATGTTCTCTATGTTTACCCTTACTGGGAATTTGAACTCACCCCTTTTATGTTTTCTTTTCCCCGGGTTATAATGAATGGTTTTATGAAAGAAAAAAACAAGGGGAAGATCTTTATTAGGAGACGTTGATGATCTTTCACCACGATTAGATGATTTTATTCCTTCTTTCCAAAGACACTAAACTATTATGATCCTTGTGTGTCTATTTTTGTTATGTATTATGTATTCCGAAAATTTAATGTATTGTCCATGTACGTCAAGCTTCGGGTCTCTACAGTTGGTATCACAGGAAAGGTTTAGTTAAACTTTGGAAACTAGGATGCGAAAACTTTAGTGAGATCACTAGAGATATTTCTAAGGTATGTCTAAGGATGTACCTAAGGTTAAGTATACGTATAGGTTATAGTCCTAGAATTGTGCTAACTATCTTAGAATTTAACCTAAGATGTTAGATATTGAGGGTAGTCCCCCTTTACTATGTTGTTTTCCCTAGCATAATATTTTCCTCTCACACTATTCTTTTTGGGTTTTAGACGATGGCTGGAACCCGAAGGAACCGTGTTGATCAATGTAATGGACAATGCAATGATTTTCCTCCTGAACAAAAAAATGTTATGGGAGATGGAGTGCAAAATATTATTTCTATACTTACACAAGCTATGAATCATTTTGGACTTCCAAATGATCATAGAGGGGGACAATATTCTATTGAGTCCTTCCTGAGGCAACGTCCACCTTATTTCAGTTGGTCTTTTGATCCACTTGTTGCTGAACAATGGATCAATACCATTGAAAAGATATTTTCAGTTCTTCAATGTTCGAAACATGATAAAGTCATCTTAACAGTATATCTTTTCGAAGGTGAAGCTGATCAATGGTTGAATCTTATCCAGAATACGAGCCCGAGAGATGAAATTGAGTCCATGGAATGGGATGAGTTCAAGAAATTATTTTTCAGTAAGTACTTCCCTTGTATTATTTGAACAAAGATGGAGAAGGATTTTCTTGAACTAAAGAAAAATGATGATGAATCTATTGGTGTATATGAAGATAATTTTATAAGTTTTTCAAGGTATGCATCTGGCTTTATCATCCAACATGAATGTAAAGTTGATCGATTCTTCAGTGGCTTAAAACCAAATCTTCGAAGGGCCTTAGCAATAAGAGACTTTAGTAGCTATGAAGAAATTGTGTGTTGTGCTATCAAGGTAGAAATGGAAGTTGGTGTTACATATCTATCTCATATTTTTGACAAGAAACGAAAGATGGATTTCAAGGAAAATCTCAGAACAATAGGGAAAAGAAGATGAATATTTCCTTATGCTCAAAGTGTGGAAAGAAGAATGATGGGGATTGTATTAAAGGGACTAGAAAATTTTTTAAGTGTGGAAATGAAGGTCATCGAGCAGCTGAGTGTCGATGTAATGGAAATAGGGTTGTTAATGATGTGAATAAAGAAAATACTACAGAGAACGCACCACCAACACTTCAATGCTTCATGTGCAAGGAAATATGGAATTATGCTAATAAATTCCCTAATCCAAGGGTTAGTTATGGTCGACATGAGCAACCACTTAAGGGAAAGGACAAAGGGAAGTCACGTGTGATCACTACTGGTGATGTTGAATATGACAATGATGTAGTGGAATGATTAAGTGTTTATATAATGGGATTCCAAAATAATATTGTATATAGTATCATGGAATATTGAAATATTTATGTATTGGTCTATTGTGGTTTTCAATAATTTTATGGTACTGGTAACCATGGAAAGTGATTAAGATATTTTTGGAAAAAAGATGATATGTGCATAATGAAGGGAAAAGGAGAAAATGAAATGCTTGATAGTATTCATGAGCTCTTGACTGATATAAGGAAATAGTTATATTATGGTTTGAGTATATAGAATATTGGGTTTTTGGTATGTGGAAAGAGTTAACTTTTGACAGCATTCATGTTTTCACAATGGTTTAATGGGTATTCATTTTTCAAGAGAATACATGATTAAGGTATTCACATGATTTTAATGTGACCAATAAGATATATGATGGATAAATGATGGTTGGTTGATGACATTTCATGTAATCGTTTTCTTTATACTATGAGCTTGGACCAAAGTATTTTAGATAAGCCTAAATATTGGAATGGATTATGTTGGACATAAGTTAGTATTGTTTAAGGATATAAGTTTTTTCGATATTATTGATGGGTTGTTATAGTAATGTAGTTATAGAAAAAAGGACAACCTGCAGGATGGGTGATAGCCCATCACGTTGGACAAGGCTGTGGGAATCGAACCCACAACCGAAGTACGAATGGCCTTTATCCCCTACCATTGTCCTACAGGAAGTTACTGTTTAGTATAAATTAGTTTTATTATATTAATAAGTATGATATATGAAGTATAATTCCATTTTAGGAACCATATATCATTAATCTCACTATAGATGGACTTATGTATTTTTTGATAACTTTTCTAACCTTTTGTTTGAGACAGATGGAATGACCCATCATTCTATCACATGATCTGCTAAAACATCACGAATGACAAATTCAACTTCATTTCTTTAAGATATGAAGTGGAAATTGTCCAAAGAACGAACAACGGTGAGACTGTACCAAAATCACAAATGTATTTCTTCTAATTCCAATTTCATCAAATTTAGGGAAATGATATTGAAAACGAAAAATGTTGTCCTTGTGCCCTTATATCCGATGAACCAGATGGTACCCTAGACCATCAAATATTTATGGCTTTGTGATTGTTGGATTTTTCATAGCCATGTTCTCTACCACTCTCCATCAGAACTTGATGGTTATATTTTTCTTCTATATCCAGATTTTCACCCATGTTCTCCTACGTGGAAACCCAGTGATGAGTTAATTTGGGGAACCCTTATGTTTGATAGTTTAGTTATTAAAGCCAAGTTTTGGTATTCCTTTTTATGATGTGGGTTTCTATTAAAGAAACTTTTGAATAGTAATCCATTTATAACCCCAACGAATTTCGAGGGCGAAATTCATTTTAAGGGGGTAGAATGTAACACCCCTAGATTTTAGGAAAAATATTATTTTTAATTTCAATAATTTCTTGTGTTGTATGCTACACCAAAATTAGTTTGCACAACACGTATCCCTGACTTGGCTTGCATTACATGCAATAAAGACCTTCCTCGATAGCATGTGTAGTACGCAATACCGAGTTTCACTAAACGAGATATTATTATAATATTATTATGAACTAGCCGTTATGAATAGTAATATGCACTTTTTGAAATTTTATAAATTTTATCTTTAAAAAAGACTTCATTTTTTGATTCGGAATATCGAAATTAGCTTAGTGTGAAATTTTGGTACTTTTCGGACAACTTTAATATTCTGATTATTAGTGAAAATTACTAAATTTTAATTAAAAATATCTTTTTTAATCAAAATAATTTATAGTGATAAATTGATAATTTGAGTGGTTTTAAAGTATATTTATAATAAATTTTAACTATTTAATACAATGTTGGTCATTGGAGGTAATTTCACATTTAAACCAGACATAAACAAGTGTCAATCTTTTCATAGTTATTATCTCTTGAAAACACGCTATTTGTTTTGACGATGAGAATTAATTTTTAAATTAGTTAATATAACTGATATGTTTTGAATTTTGTAAAATAGACCTCATTTTTGAATTCAGAATATCAAATATATCTTAGGCCTAATTTTGGGTATTTTTCTAGAATCATTCATTTTTTGTTGAATAGTGAAACCACTAAGTCGAAGTAAAAAAAATGTATTTTTCATAAAACTTATTTCTACCGCTTCTGTGAGTGGAATATCGAAAATCCGAGAGACACGGTTAATATCAAGGACTATAATTTGGTTCAATGAGATGAAAATAATTTTTCGTTAATAGTAAATTTTTACTTTTTTTTACCACGGTTAAAAGTAAATAGGGTAATTAAGGGTAAAAGTATTATTATTATTACCCTAACACATGTCCTAATTCTATTAGATAATTTTAATTCGACCAGAAACAAACTTATGAATAAAATATGACCATTTAGGCCCAGTTGGATTAGATTAGGATATTTATTATTAATTTATTTAAAGAAGGGTTAAAATAGTTAAAATCAAAGTTTAATAGCTAAATAATTTTTAATATAGGGTTATACAAAAGATAAATTCTACTATAAATATTCATTAGAAATATAAAACGGTTTAATACATAATGGTATTTTATTTTATATTTTTAGACATTAAATAATTTAATTTATTTATGACACAATGATGATGCACTAATTATCTTATTAATGAAATATTGACATAATTGATGTTACAAATACCAAAATAAATGTAATTTGAGACTTTTTATGAATTACTATAATTTTATATGTTAATATGACATGTTATTATTTATTTAATTAACATTGTACAAACTAATAATTCTGTTTTGATTTGCACAAAAATCAAGTACCAAATAGTGTCTAAATTGACATAAAATTGTTTTTAAAACGAATATTATATTATTAAATGTTACTATATTCCTAAAAATATAAGGTTCGGCCAAGATACTTATATCCTGATAGGTTTATCATTAATGGACCACTTGGGGGTCTCTTGGATGTATATGGTATGTTTTTTAACTATATAATATAAAAATACAAAGTGACATAGTAAATGTGAATATAATTAACTAAGAGTTAAACTAAATGATAAGGTTAATATAATGACATAAACATGTCTAAATTATATTGGGTGACAGGATTTCGACCCATACCCACCTTTTCTTCGAAATATATTAATTTGGATCTATTACAAATCAAATATGACTTTATAATAAAATAATATTTTTAGTTATTCTAAAGGTTCCCCTCTTTTCCCTAATAAAAGGGCACCTCCTCCCTCTCTTCCTCACACCACATTGAGCCTTCATGCTCGACCAACACCTACCAATATGTCTTTTACACTTCCCTAGAAACATCCTAGAGGTCCTGGTCTTCTTCAAAGACCAATTTTAGTACCCTAAGAGGAGGTCTCAAAGAGGCGCTTCAAAGAAGAGGTAATGTCCGTTACCGATTCTTTCAACTTTATTTATCCTTCCACTTCTTCTCCATTAGTTGATTCATTATCAAGTAATCACATCAGTATTAATCATATACTGATATGTTATTATAAGTATAAAACAACCATATTTCACCATCTGTCCATCCTACAGAAAACGAAATCACCGTGCATGCGTACATACAGAATACTGTCTCCACGCCGTGGTGTAATCTATTTTCCACCACCACCTAACATGGATGGGTATAATTGTGAATGTAATGAAAATATATGATTATTTTAAAGTGATATTGATTCTAAAATAGTATACATACACTCTAATACAATTCCATGATCATGGGAATGATATCATCGCTCGTGCGTACGTACGGACTACCGTCTCCACGAACGCGATGAGATTCATATTCCATGATTAACCATTGAAGAATGATTATAATGTATATATAATAAGTAATAATGAAATATATGAAATAATAATGCTACTGGATTTATGTATATAAATAATTATGTCATCTACTTATTTCCATTCAATACAATAAGGAAACGAATACCGCGTTCATGCGTACGTACGGCCTACGTCTCTATGAACGGTGTATTTATTTCTATTTATTGAACCATTATATATATGTAAATTCTGAATATATATTATATATAAATAATGTTTTACATTCTGGATATAAGTAATCAAGATCTATGTAATCATATGAATTATTACAAGTTATTACACAAACGACAAATTAAACGATTTTACCCAAAATGCTACTTTATGAACGGGTAATATAAATTCATAAGTGAACCATATATGATATAATAACAATGACTATGATTCTGTAATAAGTCAATGACATTATTTAAATCATTATACAGGTGGTTCGGATCCATACGAAGCATATCGGACCCCAGGTAAGGGATAATTATTCCAATCTTATTCTTATCCGAGATTGTTTACTCGTAAGTATTTACTATGGGTTATGTTTATTATCCATGTACATATGCTCTCAAAATGTTTTCATAAAATGTTTACATTCATTCCATGTATGTTTAAGACATTTTTACCCTTTTCTTTCTTTTACCACATAGTATGAAAGTAATCTTTCTTTTGTTTATCATACGAGGTACTTTTTGACTTTTCCAGAAAAAGTACGAGAAGAATGTTTTTTTAGCTTATACGGAACGAATGGATTTTTACGATTTTATAAAGCCTTATTTTCATGAAGCTTCCTCCAAAATATTTCATGACTATTTTCAACGAAATTATTATTTTTTAAATTGCATGATGTTTTGTGAAAAGAAATTGATTTTGAAGAAGAAAGGATATTTTCCTCAAGAATTCATTTCAAGTGTTTTATCAAAACCATTTTCCATCTAAGATGACATTATTTCATATGTGTATGATTCAAGTATAAAGTCTCTATGATTTACATGGTTTCAATTTTCATATGATGAAATAACCAATTGTTTTATATGGATTATGTGATGATGGGATGATGTTTATGAAACCCATTTTATTCTTTGGGTTATGATGAATGTTTTAAGATTATTTTCTGGCACAAGTAAGAATGATTTCACTATGAGATGGGAGGGACCTATATATCCCTCTAATGCATTGGGTAAAGATTTATATCTAATGAGATAAACATTTCTGGAACATAAAGTTAAACCGGTTCAGTAATACAGGACTGGAAGAAGGAGTGAACTTGATTCAGAAAGGGACTTTTTCCACTAAGATGGTCTTGGCAGAAATGCCTTGGATACTAAGGAAATCATATCATGTGCTTAATGGTTGCCATAATTACATGTTTTACTCCCATGATATTTTATCATGATTAATGTTTCATTATGATATATGCCTTACGAACATCCAAGATTCAAGTCTTTGCTCAAGATTTTGATGTTTAGATTTTATATTCAAGTTTTTGCATTCAAATGTTTATGGATTGTTTTATGTTCTCCATGATTACCCTTACTGGGAATTTGAGCTCATCCCTTTTATGTTTTCTTTTCCCCAGGATATAAATAATGGTTTTAGGTAAGTAATAACAAGGGGAAGATCTTTATTGGGAGATGTTGAAGATCTTTCACCACGATTAGATGATTTTATTCTGAGTTTCCAAAGACACTAAACTATTATGATCCTTGTGTGTCAGGTTTTGTTATGTATTATTTATTCCGCAAAAGTAATGTATTGTCCATGTACGTCAAGCTTCGGGTCTCTTCAGATCATGTGTGAGTCAGTCTTCGTATGGTCAGTATCAGTGCCTCTTGACAGAATTAAATGATTCTGATTCACAACTGATCATATGTACTTTTATACATCACTAATACGGTGTTTGAGATGAGACTCTATTCGAACTGTGTTAATTTCTTTGTGCTTTTTGATTGAAATCATGCTTTATGGATTTCCTTTGTGAAACTTTTTGAGACCTTTTGGGGTCTCAGGGTCCCTTTAAGTATTGTTATACTCACTCTAGAAAGTTCATTTTCCACACCTAGTTGTGTCTAGTGCCGATATGAGTAGCTGGGCTAAGACATGAGGGGGCCAAGACTAGGCGGTACATGGAGGAGATGGGATAATGTGGAGTGCAGTGGAGAATAGAAATGAAAACCCTCCTGGTAGGATCCATGGTTTATTATCTAAGAGCATTATTTTATTTTCAGTTGTACTTGTATTTTTTATTTGTGCTTGTCTTCTGGGACCTTTACATTCAGTACACCTTTTACTACAACAGTTTAATTCATGGTTGCTTATTCTTGTGTTCTTGGCTTCTGAGATTGTATAGGTTTAAAGGCAATGCATTTCCGTTCTAGTCATATGCCTTTTTAGTGCTAGTCGCCAACCCGAGCCAATAGTAGGCAGGCTTGGAATAGTAATCGCACATGGCCTAGGGAACAGGTTGTGACAAAGTGGTATCAGAAGAGTAGGTTCTACCAAAAAAATATGACACTAATATTTTTTAATTCATGAAATAGTGTTATGTGTTTTTAGTGTGGTTTTTAGTTTTGGGAATCCATTTTTTGTGTAGAGGTTGATCTTTCAATACACCAAGAACCTGAATTCTTATTTCCAGCTCAGTGCATGAAAACAGTGATTGTGTGTGTTTTGGAAGTGTTTTACTTTTGATCTCTTTGAGTCATCTCACTATGTATACCTTTTTTACTGTGGTGAACCTGTTTTCATTCAGGATTCTACCATGTATATAGCCAACCATGATTCCATAAAGAGTACATGATGATTGTCTATAGAGGAATGAGGGCTCGGTGAACGGTCATCTTACATCGTGAGCACCATCATGTGGTGTTCCAGTAGAACCACTTCCCGTTGGGTAGCCTTTTCCACCAGCCCCACCAGCAGATGGTGAATGATGACAGAGCGGTTTGCACGAATATTAGTGGCAGAGGCCTCCAACGATCTGTGGCGGGATGGATTTGTAGGTAGCAGCGGATAGAATGGAGGCTATGGCCATAGTTTTTCACCTGGTTGGGACACAAGCTGACCTTATGGTTATCCTAGCTACCCACCTTTTCCTAGGAGTAGTAGGGAGACGGTGGAGCCTAATTCTCTAGTTCATGGTTAGGTTACACACACCTGGGAAGGTTTCGAGGGACTTTTCAGGGCAGACTTTTTTCCAGCGAATCTACGCTATGTGAATATTTAGAAGCTCCAACACTTTCCACTGGGCTGCCTGACGGTGGGCTAATACTCAGTGAGGTTCACCAACCTCTCATGCTACTCTACCAACATGGTACATTACCCTTTATTTAGGGCCAGGACCATTGATCAGGAACTCCCCTCAAAGATAAGAGCTTCGATAGTATCTCTCAGCATCCTGATGCATACTGGATTGCAAGAGAGAGCACTCATAGTGGAGAGAATATTTATTGTGTAGACACCGACTTCATGACCCACCTCATTCCAACACATAGCAAAGTCCTCTGCCACTGGTAGTTGGAATATGGAACCAGGGAATAAGTGGACAATACCTTCTGGTGGATGATCTTAGGACAAAGGATTGGAGGTGAAAATCTCACGAGGCAGAGGATGTCAGGTGGGAGGTCGGGTGTGTTTCAGGTGCGGCGGGCAGGGCCACATGGCTCAAGACTGCCGGACCCACCATACCGATGATCACCAGATGGTCGACGGACTACTGAGGTAGCGGCAGAGAGTCAAGTGAGGGGGTCCGTAGGGTAGCGGACATGGTAAAGGAGAAGTTCGTGCAACAGGTTGTGGATGAAAGTTCGAGGTTCTACCGCCACCACCTCCGGGTGGTCCACCCTAACCATATGGAGCAGGTGGATATGGATGAGTTCAGCTACAAGAAATAAATTCCTAAAAAAATGGATCTCTAGAGATTATTAGAGGTAATATATATGTCTATTCCTACCTAGATTCAATACATATAGAAATAGGTTCTAGTCACTCATTAATTTCCACATCTTCCGTTTAGAGCATGGTGATTCTAGTAGATCCATTGGCATGATCCTTATGATTAGAGACTCCTATGGAATAAGATTCGATGATTACACACTAGTACCAGCGGTGTGAGATTATTCTAGGAGGTGGGACCTTCAGCTGTGGTCTTCTATTTGCAGCGTCGAGGCCTTACAACATTATCTTGGATATGGACTAGTTATCCACAATCCATGCTCATATATACAGTTTCAGGCACAAACTGTGGTGTTCCTGCATGGATGGAACCCTATATTTCTTCATCCGTGAGAAGGGAACCTCTTCAAAACATGATGGAATTACCTAGAGGAGGGTGCAACTAATCACACATTAGTTGGATATCCATACCTTCATAGAAGTTGATGTTGAGAGTCCGAGCTATCCTGTAATGGTGGACCAGTATGCCGATGTCTTCCTCGATGATGTTTCATGACTACCTCTTCATAGATAGGTTGACTTCTATATCAACATATACACCAAGGTGACACTTATTTCTATACCATCATATCAGATGGATCTCGTAGTGCTTCATTAGTTATGGTTATAGCTACATGACTTATAGAGGAAGGGGTATATAAGGCCTAAAGTTTCTCCATGGGAAACCCCGATATTGTTCAACAAGAAGGAAGATGGGAGATTGAGGCTCTGTGTGGATTATCAGTGCCTAAAAATGGTGATTGTAATGAAAAATTATCCACTTCTAATTATTGATGATATTTTCGATCAGCTGAAGGGATATTGTTGGTTTTTGAAGATACAACTCATATCTTGTTATCATCAGCTATGGGAAAGAGATGAGGATGTGCACAAGACGACCTTCTGATGTCGGTATAGCCATTATGTGTTCTTGGTTATTCCCTTCGGCATGAACAAAGCCCGTGTAGTGTTCATGGTACTCATGAACAAGATCTTCATTCCATACCTCAATCACTTTGTGGTGGTCTTCATCAATGACATCTGGGTGTACTCAGCCATGGAGGAGGAGCATGCCTATCATCGGTAGATAGAAATTGATACACTCCGAGAGCACCATCTATATTGTAAAATCTTGAAGTGCCACTTCTAGATATGGGAGGTCCACTTCAAGTACATGTTATCTTGGTGCTTGTAGTTGTAGTGGATCTGACAATGATAGAGGTTGTGCTTGTTTGGGAGCCACCGAGGAGTGTGACCTAGCTGCGGAGTTTCTTGATGTTGGCTGAGTATTATCAGAGATTCGTACCTGAAATTTCCAAAAATGTGGAACCCTTTTCAGTGTTGGTGAAGATGGGAAAACCCTTCATATGGATGGAGAGATTCCAGTAGATTTTGTAGGTGCTAAGGTAGATACTAAAGAGGGCCCAAATCATATGGCTACCAGAAGAGAGATTATTGTATTTAGCCTACAATTAAACATCACATACCATACATTGATGTGTCCTGATGCAAGAGTGAGCAGTGATCACTTTTGGTTCATGATAGTTGAGACATCATGAGAAAAAATATGCTTTCCATGACCTATATTTAGCAGCAATAGTCTTCATCTTGAAGAAGTGACGACACTAAATGATACGATAATAGTATTTTGTTTACACTGATCATAAGAGTCTTAGGTATATCTTCTCCAAAAAGGACCCGAACCTATGAAAATGATGATGGATACGGTTCCTCAAATACTATGACATTGAGATTGTCTATACTCTTAGGAAGGGGAACATAGTATCAGACTCACTCATTATCTGGTCTATAGTTTCTGAGTGAGGTGACATAACAGTTTTCCAAGTTATAGATATCCTTTGTGGATATTGATGGAGAAGCATACCTCAATTATACGACCATCAATCTCCCACTTATTCAGCGAGTTTAAGAAGCACAACATGGGGATATTTACTACGATGCTTGACATGATCAGATATATATAGGATAGGCACCTTATAGATTTCAGGAATGTGGGGAGCATGTCAAAATCTTTAGAGGATGCACCATGGTCCTGGTGGGGAAAAAGGAGGATGTGTTGAGGGAGTTCCATAAATCCAATATAACAATACATTCTAGTGTGGAAAAGATGTACCATGACATTCGGTGTCCTCACTGGTGGCTAGGGATAAAGAAGGCAATGGAAGAGTTTGTTTCATGATGCCTCACTTGTCAGCAAGTGAAGGCCATGCATCAAGATCCAGAAGGATTAGCGCAACCACTAGAGGTGCCGATTAATATGTGGAATGGTATCCCCATGGACTTTATGACAGGGCTACCATAGACCTCTATGTGATATGATTCCATTTGGGTGATCGTTGACCAACTCAAAAAGTCGGCCCACATCCTACCCATCTATGACCAGGGATCATTATAGGGATTGGCACGCCTCAACATACAGAAGATTTTACGAATTCATGGTGTTCCATTGGAGAAAATATTTGAATGGAAAACACGTTTTACATCCCAGAAGAGGATGGGATTACTGGAGGCATTCAGGACCCATCTATGATTGAGCACCACCTTTAATCCTCAAATGAACAGTCATATGGAGAGGACCATTCAAACACTAGAGGACATGCTTCATGCAAGTGTCCATGATTTTGGCCGCAGTTGGGAGGATCACTTTTCCATGGTGGAGTTCGCGTACAATAACAACTATTACACCACCATTGGTATGGCGCACCCACCATAAATCTTGTTTTTGACATTTCTATAAGTTCAATTTGACAAAATAAATTTCTTCCTTGGAATCACGGTATAAAAATTTACTTTGTATAAATTTTTCATATTTTTCTGATAACTTTCATATTTTAATGAATAGTAAAAACACGCTATATTTTAAATAAATACAACTTTTTTCATCGCAATAATTTATATGATTATATTGCCTTTTTAATTGGTTTTAAATTGTAATTATAATATATTTTAACCATTTAATCAAATGTTGATCATTGGAATGAATTTCACTTTGAAATTGGATATAAACAAGTATCAATCTTTTGATAGTTATTGTTTCTTAAAAACACGCGATTTGTTTTGACGACAGGAATTAATTTTTAAATTAATTACTGCAACTGATATGTTTTGAATTCGGTAAAATAGACATCATTTTTGAATTCATAATATCAAATATAGCTTTGTCTTAAATTTTGGTATTTTTCAGGAAACTTTCATTTTTTGATTAATAGTGAAACCACTAAGTTGTAGTTAAAAAAACTAAATTTTTCATAAAACTTAATTTTACCACTTCTGTGAGTGGAATTTCGAAAATCTGAGAGACACGGTTAATATCAAGGATAAAAATTTGGTTCAATGAGATGAAAATATTTTTTGGTAAATTGTAACTTTTTACCTTTTTGTACCACGGTTAAAAGTAAATAGGGTAATTCAGGATAAAAGTGTTATTATTATTACTCTAAAACATGTCATAATTCTATAGTATAAGTGTAATTCGACCAAAAACAACCTTAGGAATAAAATATGACCAATTAGGCCCACTTGGATTAGATTACGACATTTATTATCAATTTATTTAAAGAAGGCTTAAAATAATTAAAATCAAAATATAATAAGTAAATAATTTTTAATATAGGGTTATACATAAGATAAATTCGACTATAAATATTAACTAGAAAGCTAAAGAGATTTCATACATAATGGTATTTTATTTTTAATTTTTGGACTTAAAATAAGTTAATTTATTTATGATTCAATGATGATGCAGTAATTATCTTATTAATAAAAGATTGACAAAATTGATGTTATAAATACCCAAATAAATGTAATTTGAGACTTTTTATGAATTCCACTAATTTTATAGGTTAATATGACATGTTATTATTTATTTAATTATCTTTTTTCGAACTAATCATTCTGTTATTATTTTCTCAAAAATCAATTTCTAAATAGTGTCAAAGTTGAAATAAAATAGTTTTTAAGACAAATATTATATTATTAATTGTTATTTTATTCTTAAAAATCTAAAGTACGGCCAAATGACTTAGAAAAGGTTATATATATTAATAATAAACAACTTGGAGTTCTTTTGGATTGTTATAGTATGTTTATTAACCTTATAGTGTCAAAACACAATAAGACACTATAAAAGTAAAATTATCTAACTTAAAGATAAATATAAATTATAAGGGTAAAATAGGAACCTAAATTTGCTTAAATTCTATTCGATGAGAGTATTTCGACCCATACCCACCTTATATTCTAAATAAATCAATTTGGAGCTAATTAAAACCGAATATTACTTTATAATAAAATAATATTTTTAGTTTTTCAAAGGTGCCCCTCTCCTTCCTTATAAAAAGAAACCTCCTCCCTCTCTTCCTCACACCACTTTGAGCCTTCAAGCTCGGCCAAACCCCGAAAAATTCTCTTATCCACTTCCCTAGAAACATCCTAGAGGTCCGGTCTTCTTCAAAGGCCAATTTTAGTGCCCTATGAGGAGATCTCAAAGAGGCGCTTCAAAGAAGAGGTAATGTCTGTTACCGATTCTTTCAACTTTATTTATTCTTCCACTTATTCTTATTTAGTTGTTTAATTATGAATTAATAACATCAGTATCACTCATATACTGATATGTTATTATTAGTATGAAACAGCCCTATTTCACCATCTATCCATCCTACGGAAAACAAAATCACCGTGCGTGCGTACGTACGCAATACCGTCTCCATGCCGTGGTGTAATCTATTTTCCACCACCACCTTACTTGGATGGGTATAATGGTGTAAATAATAACTATATATGATTATTGTAAAGTGATATTTATTTTTAAATAGGATACATACACTACAATACAATTCCACGATCATGGGAACAATATTATCGCGCGTGCGTACATACGGAATATCGTCCCCACGACGCGATGAGATTCATTCTCAATGATTAACCATTCATAAATGATTATAAAATATATATAATAAGTAATCACGAAATATATGACATAATAATGATACTGGATTTATGTATATATATATGTATTTCATCCAATTAATTCCATTCAATTGAATGAGGAAACGAAAACAACGTTCATGCATACGTACGGCCTACCATCTCCATGAACGGTGTATTTCTTTCCATTTATCGATCTATTATATACATGTATATTCTGAATATATATTATATATAAATCATGTTTTATTTTATGGAATTAAGTAATCATGATCTAAGTAATCATATGAATAATTACAAGTCAAAACACGGACGACAAATGAAACGATTTTACCCGAAAACACTCTTTGACATGGAATTTACAAAAGAACGGGTAATATAAAGTCATAAGTGAACCATATATGATATCATAACAATGAATATGATTCTATAATAAGTCAATGACATTATTTAAATCATTATACAGGAGGATCAGATACGTACGAAGCATATCGGACCTAAGGTAAGGGATAACTTTTCCAATCTCATTTTTTATCCGAGATTGCTTATATGTAAGTATTTACATGTTTTATAAAAGTGTTTTCATGTATGTTTAACGTCTTTTTTACTCATTTTTAACTTTTACTACATTGTATGTAAGGAATATTTCTTTTTTTTAAAGTTACGAGGTACTTTTTTTACTATTCCGGCAAAAGTAGAAGAAGAATTTTTTTTACCTATACGGCATGAAATGATTTTTTACGGTTTTATAAAGAATTATATTCATGAAGCTTCCTCCAAAATATTTCATGAATATTTTCAACAAAATACTTTTCTTTTAAAATTTTATAACATTTTGTGAAAAGAAAATGATTTTGAAGAAGGAAGGATATTTTCCTCAAGAATTCATTTCAAGTGTTTTATCAAAACCATTTTCCATCTAAGATGACATTATTTCATATGTGTATGTTTCAAGTATAATGTCTCTATGATTTACATGGTTTCACTTTTATTATTATGAAATGATATACATTTCTTTAATATGGATTATGTGATGATGGGATTATTTTTATGAAACCCATTTTATTAGTTGGGTTATTATGAATGATGTATGTTTATTTTTTGGCACAAGTAAGAATTATTTCATTATGAGATGGGTGGGACCTATATATCCCTCCAATGCATTGGGTATAGATTTATATCTAATGAGATAGATATGGCTGGAACGGTAAGTTAATCCGGTTCAGTATTACAGGACTTGAACGAGGAGTGAACTCGATTCAGAATGGGACTTTTTCCACTAAGATGGTCTTGGAAGCAATGCCTTGGCTACCATGGAAATCATTAAATGTTCTTAATGGATGCCAAAATTACATGTTTTATTCCCATTATAATTTATCATGATTAATGTTTCTTCATGATCTATGCCTTACGTACTACCATGTTTTATCTTATTGTTCAAGATTTTGATGTTTAGATTTTATGCTCATGTTTTTTACATTCAAATGTATAAGGATTGTTTTATGTTCTCTATGCTTACCCTTACTAAGCATTTGCGCTAACCCTTTAGATGATTTCCTTTCCCTAGGATTTAAAGAAAGGTTTTCGGTAAGGAAATGAAAAGGTGATGATCGTTATGGGAGATGTTGAAGATCTTTCAACATGATTAGATGTTTATATTCCAAGTTTTCATAGACACTAAATTATTACGGTCCTTGTGTGTCTATTTTTGTTATGTACTAAGTATTCTGAAAAAGTAATGTAATGTCTATGTATGTCAAGATTCCGGTCTCTACAGTTGGTATTAGAGGAAAGGTTTAGTCAACCTTTGGAAACAATGATGCGAAAACGTTAGTGAGATCGGTAGAGATATTTCTAAGGTATGTCTAGGGATGTTCCCAAGGATAAGTATACGTATAGTATATAGTCCTAGAACTATTGTAACGATCTTAGAATTTAACCTACGATGTTAGATATTGAGGGAAATCCCCCTTTACTATGTTGTTTTCCCTAACATGATTTTTTCCTCTCACAGAATTCTTTTTGTGTTTTAGTCAGTGGAGGGAACGGGAAAGAATTCGGTTATCATTGAATCCAATGGACAAATTGGTGACTATGAGAAAAAAAATTGCGTAATGCCTAGATAGAAAGATATTGTGATTATTCCAAATAAGGCATCGTGATATATGATTAAGAAGGTGAAATTTAGTGGTATTCATAATTCATCAAATAAGCGGAAGATAGACTTTTATGCATGTTTTCATGTGGAGGAACATAATGAAAAAAAAGATTGAGATTTCTAAAAAATGGAAGAAGAACCTTGAGGAATACCTCAAATGGAGGGACAAATTTTATCTGTGTGGAGAAAAGGGACATAGAGTGACAGACTGTTATAGAGTTCAATTTCTTATTTGTGGAGAACATGGGAATTACAAAACTCAATGCCCTGACCTAAAAAGATACTTCTAAATTAAGGAAGGAACTATTACAGGAGAATCATTGAAGAGGATGGATTGAAGTGTTTATGTATTGGAATTCACGAATAATGTTGTTGAGGTACTTTTATGGTGTATTAGATATTTTTGTATTAGTCTGTTGTGGTTTTCAATAATTTTATGGTACCGGTAACCATTAAAATTGATTGAAATATTTTTGGAAAGAAGATGAAAAGTGCATATGGAAGGGATAAGGAGAAACTAATATGATAGTAACCATGAGCTCATTGCTAAAATAAGGACAAAGTGATATCATGGTTTGAGTATATAGAAATTTTGGGATTTTGGTATGTGGAAAGAGTTAACTTTTGGCAACATTCATGTTTTCACTAAGGTTCAATGGGTATTCATTTTTTAAAGAGAATAAATGATTAAAGCCTTCGAATGTTTGGAATGTGACCAACAAGACATATCTTATGATATATGGGGATCAACGATTGTATTAAAATACTTGTTATATGAATTCTCTAGTAATAGTTTTCACTATAATATGAGAGTGGACTGAAGTATTGTGGATAAGCCAAAAGATTGGAATGGATTACGTTATACATATGTTAGTATTGTTTAAGGATAGAAGTTTTTTCAATATTATTGATGGGATGTTATAGTAATGTAGTTTTAGAAAAATGACAGCCTGCAGAACGACCGATAGCCCATCGCGTCAGACAAGGCTGTGGGAATCAAACCCGAAACCGAAGTAAAACTGGCTTTTATTGCCTACCGCTAGCCTACAGGAAGTCCCTAGTTAGTAGAAACTTGTTTTATTTTATTAAGCGGTATGATATATGAAGTATAAGTTCATTTTTGGAACCATATATGATTAATCTAACCATATGATGGACTTATAACTTTTTCTAACCTTTTTTTTGAAATAGATGGAATGACTCATCATTCTATCACATGATCTGCTAACACATCACGAATAACAAATTCAACATGATTTCATTAAGGGATGATGTGGAAATTGTTCAATTCTTGAATAATAGTGAGATTGTACCAAAATCATGTAAGTATTTATTTTAATTCATCAACTTTACGGAAATGATCTAGAAAACCAAAATTTTGTCCTAGTTCCCTTATATCCTATGAATCAGATGGTACCTTAGATCATTACAAATCTATAGCTTTGTGATTATTGGATTTTTCATATCCATGTTCTCTACCACTCTCCATCATAACATGATGGTTAGGTTTCTCTTCCATATCCATATTTTCACCTATGTTCTCCTACATGGAATCCCAGTGATGAGTTAGTTTGGGTAACCGTTACATTTCAGACTTTAGTTTTTAAAGCCAAGTATTTGTATTCCTTTTTACGATGTGGGTTTCTATTAAACAATCATTCGAGTAGTAAACCATTTATAACCCCGGCGAATTTCGAGGGCGAAATTCATTTTAAGGGGCAAAGAATTTAACACACTGAGATTTTATTAAAAATATTCTTTTATTATCATTGATGTCTTGGGTTGTATGCCACAACAAGATTACCTTGCACTACACGCAACACCGTATGAGCTTTTAGTATACACAACACTATTCTTGGATCATGTTACACACAATTTTGATAGTGTGTATGTATATATATATATATTCAATTTATAAATGAAATATGGTTGGATTCTGTTATACGAAACAATAGAGGAGTCTTGCACAACACAACAACCCTGACTTGGCCGTCATTACATGCAATCACGACTTTCCTCGATAGCGTGTGATGTACGCAATACCAGGCTTCACTAAACAACGATATATAGTTACAATTTTATTATGAACTCACCGTTATGAATAGTATCAACTAAATTTTGAATTTTATAACATTATTATTCATCTTACACATTTTCCAGAACATGATATGATATCTCTATCAATTTTTGAGTAAAATAATTATTTTTCAAAAAATGTAGTTTTTCCACCTTTTGATGGAGCACCCACCTTAAATATTGTTTTTGACATTTCAATAAGTTCAATTTGACAAAATAAAATTCTTCCATGGAATTAGGGTATAATAATTTACTTTGTATAAGTTTTTCATATTATGCTGATAACTTTCATATTTTAATGAATAGTAAAAACACGCTATATTTTAATTAAAAACAACTTTTTTGCATCGAAATAATTTATATGGGTAGATTATCTTTTTAATTAGTTTTAAAGTTTAATTAGAATATATTTTTACCATTAATCTAATGTTGCTTATTGGAATTAATTTCACTTTGAAATTGGATATAAACAAGTATCAATCTTTTGATAGTTATTGTTTCTTAAAAACAAGCAATTTGTTTTGACGACGGAAATTAATTTTTAAATTAATTAATGCAACTAATATGTTTTGAATTTGGTAAAATAGGCATCATTTTTGAATTCATAATATCAAATATAGCTTAGGCCTAAATTTTGGTATTTTTCAGGAAACATTCATTTTTTGATGAATAGTGAAACCACTAAGTGGTAGTTAAAAAAACTAAATTTTTCAGAAAACATAATTTTACCGCTTCTGTGAGAGGAATTTAGAAAATACTAGAGACACGGTTAATATAAAGGAATAAAATGTGGTTCAATGAGATTAAAATAATTTTTGGTGAACAATAACTTTTTACTTTGTTTTACCACGGTTAAAAGTAAATAGGGTAATTCAGGGTAAAAGACTTATTATTATTACCATAAAACATGTCCTAATTCTATTGGATATGTTTAATTAGACAAAAAACAACCTTAGTAATAAACTATGACCATTTAGGCCCACATGGATTAGATTATGACATTTATTATCAATTTATTTAAAGAATGGTTAAAATAGTTAAAAACAAAATTTAATAACTAAATCATTTTTAATATAGGGGTATACATAAGATAAATTAGACTATAAATATTCATTAGAAATCCAAAACTATTTAATACATAATGGTATTTTATTTTTAATTATTAGACTTAAAATACGATAATTTATTTATGATACAATGATGATGCAGTAATTATCTTATTAATGAAATATTGACATAATTGATGTTATACATACCAAAATAAATGTAATTTGAGGCTTTTTATGAATTTCACTAATTTTATAGATTAATATGAAATTTTAGTATTGATTTAATTAAATTTTTTCGAACTAATAATTCTGTTATGATTTTCACAAAAATCAATTACTAAATAGTGTCAAAATTGACATAAAATAGTTTTGAAAACAAATATTATATTATTAATTGTTATTTTATTTCTACAAATCTATGGTTCGGACACATGACGTAGATAACGTTATATATATTAATAATAAACAACTTGGGGTTATTTTGGCTTGTTATTGTATGTTTATTAACCTTATAGTGTAAGAACACAAAAAGACACGGTAAATGTAAAATTATATAACTTAAAGTTAAATATAAATGATAAGGTCAAAATAGGACCCTAAACTTGTCTAAAATCTATTGGATGAGAGGATTTAGACTCTTCCACACCTGATCTTCGATATAAATCAATTTGGAGCTATTTAAAACCAAATATTACTTTATAAAAAAATAATATTTTTAGTTTTCCAACGGTGCCCCTCTCCTCCCTTATAAAAGGGAACCTCCTCCCTCTCTTCCTCACACCACATTGACCCTTCATTCTCGGCCAACCCCTACCAAATTCTCTTCTCCACTTCTCTATAAACATCCTAGAGGTCCTGGTCTTCTTCAAAGACCATGTTTAGTGCCCTAAGAGGACATCACAAAGAGGCACTTCAAAGAAGAGGTAATGTCTGTTACCGATTCTTTCAACTTTATTTCTTCTTCCCCATATTCTTCCTTAGTTTTTTCATTATGAATTAATAAAATCAGTATCACTAATATACTGATATTTTATTATAAGTATGAAACAACCCTATTTCACCATCTATACATCCTACGGAAAATGAAATCACCGCGCGTGCGTAAGTACGGAATACCGTCTCCAGGCCGTGGTGTAATCTATTTTCCACCACCACCTTACTTGGATGGGTATAATGGTGTACATAATAACTATATATGATTATTGTAAAGTGATATTTATTCTGAAATAGTATACATACACTCCAATACAATTCCACGATCATGGGAGCGATATCATCGCTCGTGTGTACGTATAGAATACCGTCTCCACGACGCGATGAGATTCATTCTAAATGAATAACCATTCATAAATGATTATAAAGTATACATAAAAAGTAATCATGAAATATATGAAATAATAATGATACTGTATTTATGTATATATATATGTATTCCATCCAATTAATTCCATTCAATTCAATGAGGAAACGAAAACAACGTTCATGCGTACGTACGACCTACCATCTCCATGAACGGTTTATTTCTTTCCATTTATCGAACTATTATATATATGTATATTCTGAAAATATATTATATATAAATCATGTTTTATATTCTAAAATTATGTAATCATGATCTAATTAATTATATGAATAATTACAAGTCAAAACACGGGCTAAAAATGAAACGATTTTACCCAAAACACTTTTTCACATGGAATTTACAAAAGAACGGGTAATATAAAGTCATAAGTGAACCATATATGATATCATAACAATGGATATGATTCTATAATAAGTCAATGGAATTATTTAAATCATTATACATGAGGTTAGGATACGTACAAAGCATATCAGACCTAAGGTAAGGGATAACTTTTCCAATCTCATTTTTTATTCGAGATTGCTTATACGTAAGTATTTACTGGGGTTATTGTTATCATCCATGTCCATGTTTTATAAAAGTGTTTTCTTGTATGTTTAAAGTCCTTTTTACCCATTTTTTTCTTTTAATACGTGGTATGTAAGGAATCTTTCTTTTGTTTAAGTTATAAGGTACTTTTTTGACTTTTCCGACAAAAGTACGAGAAGAATGTTTTTTTAACTTATACATCATGAATGGTTTTTTTACTGTTTTATAAAGAATTATTTTCATGAAGCTTCCTCATAAATATTTCGTGAATATTTTCAATAAAATCCTTTTCTTTTATAATTGCATGACATTTTGTTAAATGAAAATGATTTTGAAGAAGAAAGGATATTTTCCTCAAGAAATCATTTCAACTGTTTTATCAAAACCATTTTCCATCTAAGATGACATTATTTAATATGTGTATGTTTCAAGTATAATGTATCTATGATTTACATGGTTTCACTTTTCTTATTATGAAATTATATCCATTTCTTTTATATGGATTATGTGATGATGGGATTATTTTTATGAAACCCATTTTATTCGTTGGGTTATTATGATTGATGTATGTTTATTTTGTGGCACTAGTAATAATGATTTAATTATGAGATGGGTGGGAACTATATCTCACTCCAATGAATTGGGTAAATATTTATATATCATGAGATAGACATGGCTGGAATGTTATGTTAATCCGGTTCAGTATTACAGGACTGGAATGAGGAGTGAACTTGATTCAGAAAGGGACATTGTCCACTAAAATGGTCTTGGAAGCAATGCCTTAGCTACCATGGAAATCATTACATGTGCATAATGGATGCCATAATTACATGTTTTATTCCCATTCTAATTTATCATGATTATTGTTTCTTCATGATCTATGACTTACGTACTGCCATGTTTTTTTTCATTGCTCAAGATTTTAATATTTAGATTTTTTTCTCATGTTTTTACATTAAATTGTCTAAGGACTGTTTTATGTTCTCTATGCTTACCCTTACTGAGCCTTTGAGCTCACCCTTTATATGATTTTTCCCCCAGGATTTAAAGAAAGGTTTTAGGTAAGGAAACAAAAAGGGGAAGATCGTTATGGGAGATGTTGAAGATCTTTCAACATGATTAGATGTTTATATTCCAAGTTTCCAAAGACAATAATCTATTACGGTCCTTGTTTGTCTATTTTTGTTATGTATTAAGTATTCCGAAAAAGTAATTTAATGTCCATGTATGTCATGATTCGGGTCTCTACATACGGAGGGAATAAACCATTCCCATCACAAATTGTCTCTAAAATAAAATATTACAACTTCATAAACTCTAAATATAAAAAAATACTTTATATCCACAATTCCCAGATAATCGACATACAAAGGGTCTTCATTGATTTATTAAGCTACAGATGATTATTCATATTATGAAAATTTTATAAATTTAAATGTATTTACATGTGATAAGATTCATGTTATCATAATTCAGAAAAATAAAATCAAATATTTTAAATCAATAAAAATTTATATCTCTTTCCCAAAACATAAACTCATGTTAACACCAAAATCCACATCATGGAGGAAAATGAAAGAACACACGATCTCTAAACATAAACTCATGTGTTCACATCATTCCATTACCATATATTTTTTGTTTACTCTAATATGTCATAAACTCAAATGGAATAACATACATATTCCCTATCATATCCAATTTAACCAAGGTCTCAACAATATTTTCTTCACCAACCACAACTAGTTAATAATTTCATTTTCTATATAAGTCATTAAATATTGTCATACCAATGGAGAAATGAAAACTATTATTATATGAAAATTCATCCAAGGATATATTTTAACCCTATTATCCTTAAAATACTATGATATATTCTTTCAACATTCCCTCTAAATTTTGGATTTTTTACTTTTCAATATTTTTAGTCTATGGATAAATTGGTTTGCTAATGAACAACTGATTTCCATATATATAATATACTCCTTCCAATATCCATGAGGTAATATATCTTTCCAATTAGAAAATATCATCTCCACAATTCCATGAGTATTTTAGTTCTATATCATATATATCATTATCTAAATGACCATATAAATCTATTATTTAATTAATATGAAAGGAATTTAATTCATTAACAATTACATAAAAAATCTAAATGGAACTGATCCCTATCAATGTATAAATAAAATATATAATAATATTCACTCATATATCCTCCCAATTCTATAATCCAATTTCTGTAAGATAAAATGGTCTAACTAGAAATTAATATTATATTCTAATATTTTTGTGTAAGACATGTTGGAAAAATCTCAGTGAACAGATTATTCATCTAAGGAAACAAAATCCACCTACCTAATGCATGATATTTATTTGAAATTCCTGAGAGCAGGAATAATGATTTACTATAGAAATAAAAAAATTGCTCCAATAATACTTTTCATAATAAAAAAAATCCCATGAAAAAATTGGTAATTCTCTTCATCATCTGACCAACCATCGAAAGCATCACTATACACAATCCAGTTTAACTGATATTCAACCCAATGGTATCCCATTGGAGACTCCTATACAAAATAAATTATTAAATATAACATTAAAATGCAATAAATATAACATATATTATCCATCTAATTAAAAACAGTCTAAATGGATGACAAAAACACCATAGATTTCCATTTCACAAATATTTATTGAGTATATAAATTATAATTAAATCAAAAAAGGTGTTAACAACCACATTTCCATTCCCAAAGACACGTGATATTTTGAAATAATAAATATAAATAAATAAATATCCACATTTACTTCACCAAATTAACATTTTTTTGCGAATATATATTTTTAAATCTCTTATTCTAGTAATAAACCACATAGAAATCTCCTAGTAAATAATTCACTTAATGATTACATGAAATGAAACACCACTGCATGATGTAAATAATGGGTAGTTTAATTAATTTTATTGGGATATAACTACCTTGATCTATAGTTAATAACCACTTTCTCATTTATAAATAAACACCCAACATAATATTAAAGGGTATCATAATGTAATTTAGAATTTACACCATTATAAAAAAATCGATGATCTGATGAACTCATCTACCATTCCTTCATGGTTTGAAAATAAATTTGGTACTAATCACATCAAATAAAAATTCATTCCCAATAAAATTAAAAGTTTATAACGGATTATCAATCTGAGAAAATATAGACACAATCACTTATAATTTCAATAATATCATACAAAGCTATATCATTTAGAAGTGTAATTTGGATGATTTCATGATGAAATATTTCTTTTAATGATAAAGGACACCGGGTACCAGTGAGTTGGTTCCTTGTACACCTTCAAAATGAAATTGTAACATGTTTGAATGTGAAGACCATTAAGAACCTAGTGGAAATTATGTTGGTACCTAAGGTATATATGGTACATTCTGGAGTCTTCCATGGTACTTATTATCCCCTGGGCATCAATTTATTAGTTTTTAGTTTCAATTAATTGATTATTCATTAAATATTTAAGAAGGGTTTCCATTTGGATAAAATTGAATACACATCACCATTCCTATCAACATATCATCTCTAAGGTAACATCATCTACATAACTCATCATTCCTTCATTCTTCCAATCACATGGGGACAACATTGGAGAGTCTTACTAGATTTTTTAATTCATCACTATATATTTCTAGTATTTGTTTAATATTGTGGGTTTCATTTAATATTTTTATTTTATATATTTTCCTCTAGTTTTTAAAATTATATCTCATATTGTCGAATAAATTCATGAAAGAACACGTGTTGACCTATACATGTACAAGTTTTGTAACATAGTAACCATGAATTTTCTTAGTGAATACATAGCTCAGTTTTGAGCTTTTGATGTTTGTTAAAAATAAGGGTCGATACATTGATTTTGACCATGGAGAAGATCTAAGAAAATTATTCAATTTATTCATTGAAATTATGTGGTCTTTCTAATCTTGGGATAAGACATCTCCAAATTGATGGCATAATGAGGAATTGATAAAAATATATTAAGTATATTCTTTTACCTCATATTCTCATGTTTGTGATGAAATTATTATATCACCTAAATGATCAATATAATGGGATAACATAGAGTGTGATTTAGTTCATAATGATGTATTTTACCTATGAGAGGTAAAATATTAATTCACTTAGTGTCAGAGGTTCTAGGTCATCACAGGTGATATATTAAATATTTATATGATTGATTAATTAATTAATGGATAGAAAACCCATAGAGTTCCCTCCGTCTATACATGAATTTTTTTTCCCTTTATGGTTTTATATGAAAATATGTAAAAGACCCAAGGTATAAAAAAGGTATACATGTCATATTTTGGTGTGAGTGAAATCAGATCGGACAAGTAGTGTATAATATGTGATGATTTCAATGATTGAATTGTGCGATGATAACAAATAAACCTATGAAAATTATAATGATCTACATGATAATGATTTTCCTTGGATGTTAGGATCCACATTCTATTTATATATTTCCATCTTATTTCAAATAGAAATAATCAGATATATATCCATACTTCTAAATTTTATATCAAACTAATTTATTGATTCTACATTATTTTTGGATAAATTCTACATGAATATTATTAAGTATTATCCAATTTTTTCTTCCATATCATGTATAGATGGAAAAAAAATATTTGAAATAAATCTCTAGCACTATGATAAAATTAGGGGGAATTTATTAAAAACAAATATTATTGGTTTATGACAACTGATTGAGTGAAAATTCAATATGTAACAAGGAAGAATTGTCTGCCCTATTTCACTTTTATAACCCCTTACACTCCTTTTTATATAACTCTATCTCCTAAACTACTATTACAAAAAATACAAGACCTTCTATCCAATGATTGAAAAAATTGTGTATATAGAAGAATAACAGAGGTGGAATTGGAAGATAAGTATGGTTTGGTTGGTGGAATTTATTTAGGGAAGGAATTATGTATCAGTAGAAATTCATAGGGAGGGATAATAGGTATATGTGGATTCTTATTTGAGGAGAAAAACATCTTCCCATTGGTGGTTTTCATAATTATAGGAAATAAGTTTTCATGGGGGGCATTGGTGGACCCATCAAAATGATTTAATACAACGATTATTATGTAATGAATGAATATGGGGGAAGATGTGTCCTCTTATTAAGTTATTTATTACCTATCTGGATCCCCTAACTCAACATACTATTACATAGAACACAAGATGCAGATTCATCGTAGGCATATGTATCACATTCCGCTATACCATGTTGTGTATGGGTTACTATATGTTAAGTGGGAACAATGCCACCAATTAAAGAGCTCCACATATCATTCCCAATGACTCCATGTGTCCCTCCCTTAACTTTATGGGGGGGTTTTCAGATCTCCTTTTTCATGTGACTAATTTTTATAAATTAATAGACTCTCCTATGTATTATTATATATAGATCATAATGGAATAATCTGTTTGGGCATCCATGTATGTTTTAAAAGTGAGATACATAGATTCCAAATATGAAACTATACATCTGACAATGTTGATTAAGCTGGAAATTTCATGAATTCACATGGCTCGACATACCCCCAAGACTATTTTATGTGATTAAGTGTATCATGGGAACTATATTAAACTATTGGAAATATATATTCATCCACTCTTCAATAGTGTTCCCTTCTACCCTCTATTACGTACAACATAGGCACTAAAACCTCTATCCATATAGGTTGACTCTGGTGCTCCAATGATATATGATACTCTTATAATGGGTCATCCATTATAGTTATTTATTTCTCCCTTGACCAATATTATCAACTTGATGACATGAAAGTTACCGACTATATTTCTCTGTGAGGGTATTTTCTCTAACTCAAAAACTGGATGGCTAATATAGATGGGGTTGGTTCTTTCCTATATTATATTTTTCCAATGTTTTTGTTACCCATAGGGTTTCTAGATCATTTATTGTACAGTAACATGTACATTATAGGGTGTGGTTCCGACATGAATGACTACCTCACACCAATGAGGATAATATCCTTCATTGTTATTTCAATTTTTTTTGAATGTAATGATATAAATATCAAATTATTATGGCTTATGACACTTCAAACACCCCTGAGAGTCACACAATATTAATTATATACTATTGTTAGTGGCATTAGACTATATGTAATTTTTATTACTCTGAGAGATTATAGATTCTAATTTGGGTAATTAAATTTTCATTCATATATTGAGATTGATTTCAATGGGACCACATTATGTCCCTATATCTTTTAATTATCTAGAATATTAGCATTTATTCATTTCATTATTATTTTATAATACTCTCTCATAATTATTCCATGAAAAGATTTGTTTTTTTCGACATTAAATTGTGGTTTTATGGAATCTTAAGAAAATTAATCAAATATGAATAGATGTGTTTCCCATATGTGTTGTGTACGTATATTCAGTGTGTTTATTAGTAATTTTATTTGTTGTAATGGAGATCATACGGACTATTTGGAGTTGATTCATTGAAATAGATATTAATTAATATAGTATTTGTGGATCTTAGTTGTTCTCAAACCTATTAGTAGTGGGATTCTGGCATGTTTTAAATCGTCTTACGTTGAAGCCTTCAGATTAGTTATTTTACTTTGGTTTTTCTTTTTGACTATAGTGTGTCTATCTTTCCCATATTGAATCTTCTATTATATACTTGTTATCATTATGAATCATAGTAGTATTCTCATTCATGTGTTGTATGTTTGTCAATAGTAATATTTATTATCATGTTATTTATATTAATTTCAATACCTTAGGTATATGATTCTATTATAGGTTGATATAAGATTTTTCCTTCCATAATATGTGAAATCTATACTGAGTGTATGTCTCTAGCCTTCATCCAATTGGTAGAATTATTATGGGGGAACACTCATCTCACTACCATATTGGGTTGGTCTAGGTGGTTTGGGTCATGTATTGTGAGATAATGACATTTATTGTGTTAAATGTATTTTTTTATAACTATAAAATAATGGGTTTGTAGGGTTATATTATTGATCATAATAAGAACCAATTACGATCTCTCGTTTTCTCAAGATTTATTATATGTTTTTTTTTAGTTGGGTGTGGCGTTTAATTGATCTAAATTGAGATATATTTTGGGGTTGTCTTGGGAATGATAGTTTTTATGGTATGTAATATATGAGGAACTTTTATGGAATTCATTCTATTTTATTCATTTGAATCATTGATAAATATATCATGGGAAATGATATAATTACAGTGCTCAGGTTAATCACCAGTGATGGGATAATGATTGTTTCTAATATGAAATATCTAGTGATGAACAATTTCATTAGATGTAAAAAAGTTAATGATCAAAAATATTTTTGGTTGTTGGATTTTGGTGATATTTTCTAACCATGTGGGTTGTGGTAATTATGATCATTTGAAAATATGAAAATTCCCATGTGTTGGATTAGAACATTAGTTTATTGTTTTATATTCTATAGGGTTAGTGTCTTAGTGGTGATATTTTTTACCATCTTTTCGAATAAGGGATATATCATCGGTGGCCATGGGATCTTCATGATTATTTTCATCAGTTTTTGGTGTTATAATATTAATATTTACATTAGATATTTTATTTACTATCAGTTCGGTATAGTGAAAATTGTATATTTTCATGTCGTTTATTTTTTCTGTCTATTGAGACAAAATCATTTTAATGGGTTAATATGACTATTTAAATTTTGATAAGATATATAGAAGTGTCATCGACAATATTGTTGGTTTGGAATAGTCTTTATAGTTATGTTTTTTGTCTAATTACATGTGATATAAATGTGGTTGGATGTCCAATGGATAATTTTATATGAAAATTTTTCAGTATCTCATCCCAATATGGAATTTATTAAAGAAAATAAAGGCTCAATCATGGGTGGTGGAGCACAAGGGGGGTGGTTTTATTTGGTTTAGATTCTTTTCATTATTCGAAAAAAGTATAAATGTGGATATTGTCTAGGGATACCATTGGTGGCGAGACCTTGGGTTTATACCCAGACCAAAACCGTGATTTAATGATTCGTGAATAATTTCATTCTCATAAAATTGAATATTGTAAGTTGTGTGTGAAAAATTCCCAATACCTAGAAGTGAAATGTTTTCATATTGAAGGTATTAATTGGTTGAACTTGACCAGGTTGATCAATAGTGCTAAGATGAGTTGGGAATTCTCTATTTCATACATTTCCATGAATGATTGGCCTAAGAGTGATCATATACATTAATATAGGACTCATTATACAATTTAGAAACTTTCTCCATACATTGTGATATTTTATAGATTTATTTTTTGGAACTTATTTATATTTAATTTTTTTATTTTTTGTTATTGTTTATGAATAGAGGTTATATTTCCCATATCAACTCTTAGACCATCACTACTTGTTATAATCCTTCAACTTACAAAGATGGAGGACATAGGTTAATGGGACTCAATGGCGGGTTCTATTTCATTGATCTATGTTGGGGATGATAGAAAGTGGTATCAGGGTGGGTTGGGATCTAATGATACAGACTGAATTATTTGTATTTCGTCAATAGATGATAGAGGATTGTTAATAAGTTGGTACTTGGGACATATATTTTATTGAGTGTGTATCCATCCCATGTACATGTTGAAGTGAATATTTCTAGGGGAAATTGGATTTCATTTTTTGTTTTTCTAATCATTTTTGAGTTATTATATTTAGAAAATTCCTATTTGATGTTATTTATTTCCATTTCAAATAATATTCTCTAAAGGGAAATTGGTGAGCCTCTTACTTGAATATTTTAATATAGAAATTACATGACATGTGTGTTTTTTATATTGGATAGAATATATGTTTTATTTATGTAATGGAATGGGTTTGATATTTAAGGTATCAAATAAATCCAATATAGTGTTTTCTTATATATATCCAGGGGGAATTACACCTAGAATAACTATGTATTTTATTCATTGTGTAATTTAGTATTTCTATATGTGTTGTGTGTGTGGTTCTAGAAAATGAAACTATTAACTAGAGCTGTAAAGATAAACGATGATCAACAAGGGAGAGTGTAGTTATATATATATGGGATTGTGTGATGATATTCATAATACACCAAATGTTATTTTATATATCATGGCAGTTATTTCTATATTGAGTGTATTTTTTTCTTTTTGTGATATATCTCATAGAATACCGTCATTAGATCAATTAAATGTTTGATATATGGTGTCACTGAGGCATATGGTGGTTGACACATCCATGGTAAAATCATATCATGATCCTCAAGTATTGGTACCAAGGAAATAAGGTTAATTAGAGGGGATATAAGAGCTTGGTTTGTGTTTCGATGATCATATTATGTTGATTCCATAATATGTTATATAGATTATCAATAAGAATGATTAGAGTGTTGATACATATATATCATACATAAAAATTATGTTCTTTTAAAAAGAATTCTTCATTATTCTAGGTAGAGCGATGACTTTAATCATTAATTACAAACTAAACTATTATGTTCATATATTCACAATGTTTTATGCCAATGAAAGTGTTAGATAATATCCATATGTTGTGATGATTTTTGGGTAAAATTAGGCAGGAAGTATATGTAAATATAAACATATTTAGGTTAACCTCATTTTTAATGGTAGTAAATAAATAACTGATATAATAGTGGAATTCGACTAATGGGAGTATATTGAGTATGGAATTGTTATCAGGTGAGATAGGTAGTGAGATTTTATTATCAATAATAGTGGACATGAGGAGTCTTGGAAGTTGATTTTGGTAAAATATCATGAGATTCATGATCATTATTTTGAATATAAATGTTACTTATTACTCATTGAGAAAATACATTGTACTTAGTTTTAGTGGTAAGGGTAGGATTCCCTAGGGGGTACGCATACTACCTATTAGACAAGGGTAAGGAAATATGTGTGTGCTGGGTATCTCTTAGAGGATAGTTAGTAACCAAATAACCTTTATGGTTTTTTAGTTATCTGTTTTAATTAAATAATTCTGGTTTTAAATATATAGTAGTAGAATGCATTTTACCAAAAAAATCTAGTGATCCCCTCCCTCCCATTATCTCATCTCAAAAGTGGAGATATTCAGCATCCCAATTCTATTTACAGTTATTTCTACAATAGTGGGTCATCACTGATAATATTTTTTTATTCTTTTTTTTAATTACCATATGTTTTTATTTCTATGGAATGTTTTTAGATTTCTTCTAATATCATCATTTTTGGGATTTCTCTATAGTTCTTCAACTTCATGCTCTAAATGTTGAATCACACCATTTTATTAGGTATTCAGTCCTATTTAGGATTTAAAATATCTAATTCTATGATATTTCCTATTTATTGTGTCTTTTTATGAATTTTTTGACATTTGATCATATGTAATGTCATTCAAGAACCTTTAATCCGAACAAATCAGGGTCTTCATAATTCACAATTGTTGTTATAGGGTTTAATTGGGTTATTTCATATAGATTTTGTTTTGATAATATTTACATGATGTCGGGTGGTGTTCATTGAAACAATTGTTTTTAGAAGAGAATCAACCTTTAAGGGACATGGATGGTATTTGGAAGGTTGTTCTATATGGGTATTTTTGATAGATGTTGTGTGGGAGTAGTCATGATGACATGGTTGATATAGATCACTAGTTTTGTGGAGAGGATGGATCAGTAATAGTAAATTGGTGGTGACTAAAACAAATGTTTTTTAGAAAATTAGTATTCTCCTATCATTTAATAGTATTTTGTTGTTTTTTATAACATATCTCTATTTCTGTGAATTATATTTGATTAATATTCACATAGGATATGGACTATGAATATTTTTTACCACTGGTGTTTTTTGGTGTCATCCATAAATTGGGAAACTAAAGGTTGATATTGTAAATATTTATTTTAGGAGATAATTATCACATAGATTGAAAATAAATCATGTGTGTGATTGAGATCATTGTTCTGGAGAAATTAGTTAATCATGTATATGGTATATGTTGTAGATGACGAGCTGAGATTTGTCAATAATTAACATTCACAGTGCCTTCAGATATATTGGACCGTTGATCAAACATCTTGGAAGAGTGTTTAGACGACCACATGAATTCTTCTATGATATATGGATGTGACATTATCATTTTGGATGAATCAGAGTGGTAATATTTGTTAATGTTTACATATAACACCATGTAATATCAAATGGGTTAGTTGTCTAAGGACTCTTCAAGTATAAATTACTATAGGAATTCCATCCCACTCTAGCATTATCGAAAGTATATAAAGGGTCATATATGGCTATATAATAATGGGAAAATCTAGTTGAGTGGTTTTCATTTATTTTTGTTCATTATATATATATATATAATCACTTATATGTATGGATACTATCTAGGTACACCATTGGTGGGGACATACTGAGTACATACTCACCCAAAAAAAGACCATTAATGAATCTTGTATAATTTATCTTTAAATAAATAGGAAAGGGAATCATATTTGTGTATAAATCACAGTATCAAGAAGTGTAGAGGATTCCCACATTGGATATCAATGGTTAGATATGTGTCCGGTTGATTCTTATTGATGAACTAGGATAATATATTTTTTCATTCATGTGTATGACTATCCCATATGAAATACAATCAACTGATATTCAAAATACCTGACATTATGTATATATATATATTAACTATTTATAAATTTTTTCTTCATGTGTTTGTTGAAATTTACATTTATTCTGTTATTGTTATTTAGATGTTTTTATTAAATTATAGAGGCTATATTTCCCCACAATCACCTCAATGACCCTTTCTACTAGTAAGAATCCTCTTCTTTATATGGATGCCCACCTACAGTTGTTAGATATATGGAATGAGTTTATTTTTGGTTATTTGGGTTGGTTATACAACACCATGATTTTTCAGTGATTTAAAACATAAAATAACCTTGATAAGGATGAGAAACCCTGTTCTTAATTCACATAAACACCATTGGTGAATTGTTAACCTCAATAGACATTACCAAAAACATAAAATTTCGATACTAACACTAAATATATTTATTTGGAATGTAATGAACATTAACACTCATATGATGATATCTATATCATTAATCAATGTTAGAAAACCATATCATCCCTTTTTACTAGTTATAAAATTCATTTATTCTCATAAAATAATAAATATAATTCAATATCATCGAATTCCCCCACAATAACACACTATTACAAATAAAACCATTCTACAGTAACTCACCAGTCATGATTCTCTATCGCCTAATCCTTATGGGTTATGTATAAAAAAATTATTTATTAAAATGGGAAAAACCTAGATATATCTCAATAATATACTGAATCTCTCTTATAAATGGTAATTCATAGCCAATTAAGAGAACAAACCAATATAATCCCTTATAACCTGGGGAAATCATGGAATATTCTCATCATATGTGTCATGAATCAATATCACCAAATAGTATGTATTAATTTATTTATAAATATACCCAGTCCAAATCAATGTCTATTTCCCCAATAGACACCCTAAAATCCCCATCTGAACTAGTGAACAAAACCCATCAACTATAATAAATGATATAAGTAAATGATGAATACAACTAATACACCCCAATATTAACATTTGAGAGTTATTTCCAAAAAATTAATATTTTCAAATAAAATTGATATCTCCCCATAATTTAATCACAACTACAGACCTCTTCCAGCCCCATCTGACCACCCATAGATGTTATAAACTCTAATGGTCGTTGAATCCTTTCTATAAGAATATATGTCTAACAGAATAGGGAGATGTATGATCCCACATTTTTCTATGACTAATAAATTGTTTTAATTTCAAATAAATTCTGTATATTTGACCAAATGTGACTACCTAATAAATATGAAAAGGGAATTTCAACAGTGTTTGGGGATTGTTGGAAACCCATAGGTTTATTTTTTGGAATAACTATATTGGTCATAGAGTTTTTTCAAACTATTCTTCCTAGGACATAGGGTAACTACTAACTTTGTTTTGAATTTCAATGAGTATAAGAGAGTTGAATGGTTTGATGAAATCATACATCCATGTCTGTACAACAATGACATTAAAATAAAATTAGTATAATAAGAAAAATATCATGATTTGGGAATGGTGTTGAAAGTTGTGAACATTAATCATGGGTTGTCCCTCCTTGTATTGGTACGGGCATACAGTTCATGCATGGATTGTCGAACCGTGTGGCCCAATCAGGAAACACATGTATTTTGGGTGAGTTTACCTTTTCACAATTAAAATAATATATTTTCATTACCCCTTATCCATTCTTCATTTAATAATATATAACCTCCAAAATAGAGACCCATACTTTACATACATGGTTAATACTTCAAAATTGAATCATACTTATTACAAAATATAACAAAACCATGAATGGACCATATAGGTATAGTGTATTTAGAAACTAGGAAACATAAACAACTAGTTCATAAAGCATCTACACTGTCTCCCATTTATTTCATCATATCTATAGTCCCTTTTTGGCATATCTTACTTAATACCCTTCTTCCTGACCTGGGGAAAGAAAACATACAAAAGGGTGAGCTCAAATGCTCAGTAAGGGTAAACAAAAGAAATATCAATTACATCATATACATAAGAACATAACATTTTGAAAATCTTACCCTGCAAAAGAGATCATAATTTCATAACATGGGATAAATCATGGTAGTGAAATGTAATCCCAATAATCATAACATAAAACATGAAACCTTGTGGCATACACACATAATCATAGAGAAACATTACTTATTTGTCAAGACTCATTTCCATGACTATCTTAGTGGACAAAGTCCATTTCTGAACCGAGTTCACTCCCCGTTTCAGTCATGTTTCACTGAACCGGTTTAACCTTCCGTTCCAGCCATGTCTATCTCATGAGATATGAAA
Organism: Viscum album; assembly: GCA_963277665.1. Lineage (NCBI taxonomy): Eukaryota > Viridiplantae > Streptophyta > Magnoliopsida > Santalales > Viscaceae > Viscum > Viscum album. The sequence goes on from OY728156.1 coordinate 700,906,658, forward strand.
TCTTTACTCAATACATTGGAGTGAGATATAGGTCCCACCCGTCTCATAATTATACCATTCTTATGTGTTCCACAAAATCATAAACCATACATCATTTCATAACCAATGTAATAAAAATTTGATTATTAAACATCGTGACATCATAAAACAATTCATATAAGATAAAGGTATTCATAAAAATGATTCCATCACAACATGATCATATCAATGTAATAATAGTGATAGAAACAGAACCCTATATTATCTTATATGGAAAATAATTTTGATAAAAAAAACTTGAACTTCATTCTTGAGGAAAATATCCTTTCTACTTCAAAAACATTTTTCCTTTCTTAACATGTCATACAATTTTAATCTTAAAAGAAATTGATTAAAAACAAAACATGAAAACTTGTAAAGGAATATTCTTGGAAATAATGTTTTAAAAATGCATTCATTCCGTGTAAGTTAAAAAACATTCTTCTCATTCTTTTGTCAGAAAGTCAAAAAGTACGTCGAACGAAAAACAAAAAAAGATTCCATTCATATCCTTTACTAAAAACTCACCAAAGGGTAAAATTGGATTTAAACAATAGTATGTGTATGGAAACAATATTATATAATGAGGGAACATGGATGTGGATGATAAAATAAACCCAAGTAAATACCAAAGTATAAACAATCTCGGATAAAAACGAGATTTTGATATTTTCCCTTACCATAGGTCCGATTTTTATCATAAGTGTTTGAACCTCCTGTATAATGATTTAAATATTGTTGTTTACTTATTACAGAATCATACTTATTGTTATGATGTCATATATGGTCATATTATTAGCTTATTATTAGTAATATTTCATTACTACTTGTTATTCGGATGTTTATTACTTTTTGTTCTAATGCGTGTTTTGTCGAATAAATTCTTATTATTTTCTTTATTTTATAGATACCTCATTTAAAGAATGGTATTAGTGTAATATATATCATATTCATTCATTCAATTAATTTATATAATGATTATGAAATGTAGATCATGTAGAACGAATCGCATCACATCATGGAGAAAGTATTTCGTACGTACGCACGAGCGATGATATCGTTCCCATGATCGTGGAATTGTATTGGAGTGTATGTATAATATTTGAGAATCAACAAAACTTTACAATAATCACATATAGTTATTATTTACACCATTATACCCATCCAAGTAAGGTGGTGGTGGAAAATATATCACACCACGGCGTGGAGACGATATTCCGTACGTACGCACGCGCGGTGATTTCATTTTTCGTAGGATGGATAGATGGTGAAATAGGGTTGTTTCATACTTATAATAACATATCAGTATATGAGTGATACTGATGTTTTTCATTAATAATGAAACAACTAAAGAAGAAGAAGTGGAAGAAGAAATAAAGTTGAATGAATCGGTAACGGGCATTACCTCTTCTTTGAAGCGCCTCTTTAAGACCTCCTTTTAGGGAACTACAATTGGTCTTTGAAGAATACCAAGACCTCTAGGATGTTTCTAGGGAAGTGGGGGAGTGAAATGGGCAGGGATTGGCCGAGCTTGAAGGCTAAAATTGGTGTGAGGAGGAGAGAGAGGAGGTTCCCTTTTATAAGGGAGGAGAGGGGCACCTTTAGAAATATAAGAAATATTAGTTTATATTAAATCCCAACCCCACATAAAAACAACCAAAATGACTCATATCCGAATATTAGATGAGATAGGGTTGTAATTTCATCATCCAATAAAATTTACACTTGTTAGGAATTTATTTTAAACATTATCAACTTGATTTATCTTTATTTATCTATTTAATTTTATTTGAGGTAATAATATTCTAAATTTTAAATTATTATAAATAATTACATATGTTTTTTGAATTTTCCATAATTTGACACTTTATGAAATTTTCGACCATATAAATATTAGTTTATAATTTTTAAATATTTTTGTTATTTTTAAACAATTTTATAATATGTTATTTTTATAAAATAACAATCGTGTCAATTTTGACACTATTCATTTATTTGAATTTAAATAAAATATATACAGAAGATATGTTCGAACTAAAGGCTTTAATAGATTCATAAAATGTCATAAGTATCTAGAAAATTAGTGGAGCACATTAAATAGTTCATATAATATTTATTTTAATATTTTTAAAACCATTTATTTGATATTTTAATTAATAAAATAATTTCAACATCACTATTGTGTCATAATTAATGATAATTATTTAATCCCGAGAAATTCTAAATAAATTCCTATGATGTAGATAATATTATTATCTATCTGGAGACTATTCATGTTCGCAGTTACATTACGTTTATTAAAATTATTATACATATAATATTTATGAATGTGACATGTTGTCACATTCATTGGTTTTAATAATAATTAAATTATTCTCATGGAAAAAAGTCCATTAAATGAATCTAATCCGACCCTTAGGTGATATGGGTCATCTTTTAGTCATCCAATAGGATTTTGGAAGGTTTTAGGGTAATTTTATAATATTATATTTACCCTTAATTACCCGATTTACCTTTAACTATGGTAAATAAAATTTACCGTAGTTACTATTCATAATGCCCAAAAATAAAAAGTAGCCTATTAACATAATTTGGACCCACTGATTCCGAATATGGAATCCATTTCTCTAAATTCAAAACATATAAATTGCAGTAATTAATTTAAAATAAATCCCATTGTTAATAAAATGGGTTTTAGAAGTTAAAACATTGCCAAAGATTGAAATGTTTTTACCTATGAATTAAATGTGAAATTATTGATAATGACTAACATTATATTAAATTGAAAAAGAATATTCTATTTATAATTTAAATCCAGTAAATATTATAATTTAACCATATAAATTATCTCAATGAAAAAAAAATTTATTAAAAATTAGCGTATTTTTACTATTCATCAAAATATGAAAATTATTAGAAAAATATCAAAATTTTATCCAAAGTAAATTTTTATATCTTGATTCAAAATAAGAATTTTATTTTTTCAAATTGAACTTATAAACATGTCAAAAACAAGATTTAATGTGGGTGCTCCCTCAAAAGGCAGCAAAACTTCATTTTTTGAAAAATACTTATTTTACCCGAAAAATTTATTTTGTTCTCTTACAATGTTCTAGAAAATATGTAAGATGAATTATAATGTTATAAAATTAAAAATGTATTTAATACTATTCATAACATCTGGTCCATTATAATATATTGTTATTTAGTGAAACCTGGTATTGCGTACGACGTAAGCTATCGAGGAAGGTCACGATTGCGTGTAGAGCAAGTCAAGCTAGTGTTGTGTGTAGTGAAAGATTACATTGATTATTAATATAAAAAAATATTTCTCATAAAAGTCTCGGGTGTTACATTCTACCCCCCTTAAAATGAATTTCACCCTCGAAATTTTTCACATTGTAACAAACAGATTAGGATACCTCTCCCTCATCATATCTTAAAGCTCCCATATAGCTTCTTCTAATTGGTGGTTCCTTCATAAAACTATCACCAAGCGAGTGGTCTTGTTCGGTAGGACTTTTTCGCTATGATCCAGAATCTCTATCAGCTCTTCTTCATAAGAAATATCATGCTCTAGTGGTACAACTTCAGAGCTGAGTACATGTGAAGGATCAGGTATGTACATTCTCAGGATAGATACATTGAACACATCATGAACTTGAGAGAGATTCAGTGCAAGTTCCAATCGGTAAGCTACCTTCCCAACACGTTCTAGAATTTCCAAAGAACCGATATATCTAGGGCTCAACATTCCCTTCTTTCCAAATCTCATGACCCTCTTCCATGGAGATATTGGTAAGTACACTTTATCAACCACTTAAAACTCTAGGTCTTTTTTTTCTGTTGTCAGCATAACTTTTTTGTTGACTCTGAGCTGCTCTTATTTGTTGTTGAATAGATTTGAACTTTTCTGCCATTTCATCAACAAGATTAGGTCCTAATAGCCTTCTTTCCCCAACTTCATCCCAGCAAGTTGGAGTTCTGCATTTCGTTCCATAGAGAGCTTCATAAAGATCCATCTAAATACTAGAGTGAAAGATATTATTATAAGAAAATTACACCAATGGTAGGTGTTGATCCCAACGACATTTGATGTCTATAGAGGAAGCTCTCAACATATCTTCTAGAGTTTGAATTGTCCTCTACGATTGACCGTCTGTGCGAGGATGATAAGTAGTACTGAAACTCAAATCTGTATCCAGAGTATGCTGAAGACATCTCCAGAACATTGAGGTAAAACTCGGATCCCGATAAGATATAAGAGAAAATGGTACTCCATGAAATCTTACCACTTCCTTTACGTATATCCTGGAAAGCTGATCTAGAGAGAAATCCTCTCTAATAGAAATGAATTGTGCAGACTTTGTAAGACTATCAACTATGACCCAGATACCATTATTTCCTTTGGATGTTTTAGGAAGTCTAGTGACCAAGTCCATAGTGATGTTTTCCCATTTCAATTCTGGTATGGGTAATGGTTGTAACATTCCCTTAGGCTTCTGTCTCTCAGCTTTAGCTTGTTGACAAACCAAGCATCGAGAGACATATTCAGCAACATCTCTTTTCATTCCATCCTACTAGAAGTACTCTTTCAGGTCCCTATACATCTTCGTGCTTCCAGGATGAATAGAGAATGAAGGACTATGAGCCTTATCCAGCAGCTCCTTCTTTAATTCTGGGATGGGAGGAACACAAACCCGATTCTTGAACTTTATTATCCCATCACAATCAAGGTTGAATTCAGGTACATTTCTCACCTTCTTTTGTAACTCTATATCATCTTTTTGTGCCTCTTTAATCTTCACATGTATAGATGGTTGAACATTCATATGAGAAAGATACGATTTTCCCCTTCCATTATAATTCCAAGATCCATCCTTTGTAAATCCATAAATATTTGATATTTTGTGATCCTCATCATGGATAAGCTAGCTTGGTCTTGTCAACTTAATTCGTCTGCTACCTTGTTTGCTTTCCCAGGGTGGTAATGGATTGAGCAGCCATAATCTTTAATCAGCTCCAAACATCTTCTTTGACGCATATTCATCTCCTTTTGTGTGAAAATATACAAATTTTTATTATCAGTATAAATATCAGACCTTTCACCATAAAGGTAATGCTTTCAAATCATTAATGAAAAGATTACCACAGCTAACTCCAAATCATGATTTGGGTAATTTTGCTCATGGATTTTCAACTATTGTGAGGCATAATATATCACCATATCATTTTGCATGAGAACACAACCCAGTCCTTTCTTGGATGCATCACTGTAGATCACAAACATTTCTCCACTACAAGGTAGTGTGAGTATAGGTGCACTGTCTAACCTTCTTTTTAGCCCTTTGAAATTTTCTTCACATTCTTCCATCCAAACAAACTTAACTACTTTTCGAGTCAACTTGGTGGGTGGGTCCGATAACCTTGAATAATATTTCACAAAACTTCGGTAATATCCATCCAAACCAAGAAATCTTCAGATCTCAGTTACTATTGTTGGTCTCGACCATCTTTCAATAACCTCTATTTTTGCTAGATCCACAGATATCCCCTCTTTTGAGATTATGTGACCCCAAAATGAAACTTTTTTAATCCAAAATTCACACTTGGTATGTTTGGCATAAAGCTTCTCCTTTCTTAGGGTCTTTAATACAATTCTCAAGTGATCTTCATGATCTTCCATTCTCTTTGAGTAGACAAGAATATCATCTATAATGACTACCACAAACTGATCAAGATAGTCTATAAAGACTCTATTCATTAGATCCATGAAGATAGCAGGGGCATTAGTAAGACAAAATTGAATCACTATAAATTCATAGTGTCCATACCTTGTACGGAAATCCATCTTTGGTATATCCTCCCTTTTGACCCTTAATTGATGATACACTGAACAAATATCAATCTTGGAAAAGTATTGAGCTCCATGTAGTTGGTCAAATAGGTCATCAATGCGCATGAGAGGATATTTGTTCTTGATAGTGATTTGGTTATGTTTTCGATAATCAATGCAGAATCTCATTGATCCATATTTCTTCTTAACAAACAGAACAGGTGCTCCCCAAGGTGATGCACTAGGGAATATGAATACTTTATCATGATTCTCTTGGATTTACTTCTTCAAATCCTGCAACTCAATTGGGGCCATTCTATAGGGTGTCTTTGAAATAGGCAAAGCACCCGGTACGAGTTCTCTTGAAAACTCAACTACATGATTTGGTGGAAGACCTGGCAATTCCTCCAGAAATACATCATCAAATTCCCGTACAATGGGCCTATTATTAATCGTGAGATTCTCTCCAACCATTTGAGATAAATAACCTTAATTTAGTGGAATCAAGACCCATAAGATGGATGAAATTTCCACTGGAAGTTTATGTTCATCCTTGCATCGATAGATGATCATAGATTGATCTGGAATATGAAATGTGACTTCCCTTATTTGGCAATTGATATGAGCTCCATATAAAGAAAGCCAATCCATGCCAAGAATCACATCAAATTCAACTAGAGGAAGGTTCAGAAGATTTTCAGGAAGCACATTCCCACAAACTTCAATCGGAGAAGATTTGTAAACTTTTGATGCGACTGTTGTCCCATTAAGAGTATTCATAGCCAACTCATCATCTAATTGTTGAGGTAATAAGGTGATACCCATAGAAAATTCTTCAGAAATAAAAGAGTGGGTGGGTCCAGAATCAAATAAAACATTTTCTACTTTAGAGTGGATGGTAAGTGTACCTCTCACCACTTCATTGTCGTACTCCACATCGCCAATAGAAATTGCATGTGAATTTCCTTTGTATTTGACCTTAAGAGTTTGTTGACGTCGATCATCATAATCAACCCTTGGATTTGGGCATTGATTGACATAATGCCCCATCTCCTTGCACTTGAAACATTGAAGTTTAGTAGGTTCATTCTATGTATCCCTTCCTTTGTTTGCATCATTATACATCTTCTTCCCATTATTTCGACATTCAATTTACCGATGACCTTAATTCCCCCACTTATAACATTCTTTTGTCCCCTTAAGACAATTTCCTCCATGTTTCATTCCACACTTTGAGCATAAGGGAAACTCATCTTCTTTTCAGTGTGGTCTATAGATTTTCTGTTGAATTCCAGTTTCCTCTTCTTATCAAACCCATGTGACTGATGGGTTACACCAATCTTCATCTCAACCTTGAGAGCACATCGAACAATTTCCTCGTAGCTATTGAAGTCCCTTATGGCTAACACCCTTCTAAGACTTGGTTTTAAGCCACTAAAGAATCGATCGATCTTACTCTCAGGTTCGATAATAATTCAGTAAGCGTATCTTGAAAGTCATGTAAAATTTGATTCTTAGGTACCAACGGATTCATCATCCTTTTTCTTCAGTTCAAGAAACTCCTTCTCCATCTTTTTTCGAAGAATACGAGGGAAATTCTTATTAAAAAATAAGTTCTTATACTCGTCCCATTCCATGGACTCAATTTCATCCCTTTCCCTCATATTCTTAACAAGATTCCACCATTGATCAGCATCACCTTCCAAACGATACACTGATAAGATGACTTTATCATGTTCAGAACATTAAAGAACTGAAAATATCTTTTTAGTGGTAATGATCCATTGTTCAGCAAGTAACGGATCAAAAGAACCGCTGAATGAAGGGGGACGCTGCCTCATGAAGTATTCGACAGAATGTTGCTCCTTCCTTTGCTCATTTGGAAGTCCTGCATGATTCATAGCTTGAGAAATTTGTGTGAGCTTGGATATAAGATTTTGTATTCCAGCTCCCATAATGTTTGGTTTCTTAGGGGGAGAATCATTTCATTGCCCATCGCATTCCGCATTAACACAGTTTCTTCAGGTTCCAACCATTGACTAAAACCAAGAAGAATAGTGTGAGAAACACTAATTATAATAGGAAAACCACATAATCAGGAATAAAATTTCACACTTAAGGTTTTATCATAGGTTGTTCAGGGCCATTTCAAAAACACTAATATTGTGTTCTATGCTTGGACTTATCCTTAGGGTTCTTACTAAGGCTTTCACATCCAAGTTTCTGAAGGATGATTATACCTTTCCTCTGATACCAACTATAGCAACCGATACTTTACATACATGGTTAATACTTCAAAATTGAATCATACTTATTACAACATATAACAAAACCATGAAAAGACCATATAGGTATAGTGTTATTAGAAACTGGGAAACATAAACAACTAGTTCATAAAGAATCTACACTGTCTCCCATTTATTTCATCATATCTATTGTCCTTTTTTGGAATATCTTACTTAATACCCTTCTTCCTAACCTGGGGAAAGAAAACATACAAAAGGGTGAGCTCAAATGCCCAGTAAGGGTAATCAAAATAAATATCAGTTACATCAATTAATAAGAACATAACATTTTGAAAATCTTACCCTGCAAAAGAGATCACAATTTCATAACATGGGATAAATCATGGTAGTGAAATGTAATCCCAATAATCATAACATAAAACATGAAACTTTGTGGCATACACACATAATCATAGAGAATCATTTCTTATTATTCAAGACTCATTTCCAAGACTATCTTAGTGGACAAAGTCCATTTCTGAACCGATTTCACTCCTCATTTCAGTCCTGTTTCATTGAACCGATTTTACCTGCCGTTTCATCCATGTATATCTCATGAGATATAAAATCTTTGCCTAATGGATTGGAGGGATATATAGGTCCCACCCATCTCAAAATGATACCATTCATACGTGTGCCACAAAATCATAGATATAACATAATTGCATAACCAATGTAATAAAAATGGGATTCTTAAACATCGTGACATCATAAAAGAATTCATATAAGACAAAAGAATTCACAAAAATAATTCCATCACAACATGATCAAATCAATGTAATAATAGGGATATAAATAGAAAACTATATTATGTTAGATGGAAAATAATTTTGATAAAATAAACTTGAACTCCATTCTTGAGGAAAATATCCTTTCTACTTCAAAAACATTTTTCCTTTATTAACATGTCATAAAAATTTAAACTTAAAAGAAGTTAATTAAAAATAAACATGAAAACTTGTAAAGTAAGCTTCATGGAAATAATGTTTTAAAAATCCATTCATGCCGTATAAGTTAAAAAAACATGCTTCTCGTAATTTTGTCAGAAAGTCTAAAAGTACTTCGTACGAAAAATGACAAAAGATTCCTTTCAAATCCTTTACTAAAAACTCATCGAAGTGTAAAATTGGATTTAAACAATTGTGGTTAGATGGAAACAATGTTACATATTGAGGGACCATGGATGTGGATGATAAAATACACCCCTGTAAATACCAAAGTATAAACAATGTCGGATAAAAATGAGATTGTGATATTTTCCCTTACCTTTGGTCTGACTTGCTTCGTAAGTGTCCGAACCTCCTATATAATGATTTGAATAATGTTATTGACTTATTATAGAATCATACTTATTGTTATTATATCATAAATGGTCATATTCATAGCTTCTAATTAGTAATATTTCATTACTACTTGTTATTCGGATGTTTATTACTTTTTGTTCTTATGCGTGTTTTGTAGAATAAATTCTTATTCTTCACTTTAGATTATAGATACCTCATTTCCAGAATGGTATTAGTGTAATATATATCATATTAATACATTATATTCATTTATATAATCATTATGCAATGAAGATCATGTAGAACTAATCACATCACATCGTGGAGACGATATTCCGTACGTACGCACGAGCGATGCTATCATTCCCATGATCGTGGAATTGTATTGGAGTGTGTGTATACTATTTACGAATAAATAAAATTTTAAAATAATTACATATATTTATTATTTACACCATTATACCCATCCATGTAAGTTGGTGGTGGAAAATAGATTACACCACGGCGTGGAGACGGTATTCCGTACGTACGCACGCGCGATGATTTTATTTTCCATAGGATGGATAGATGGTGAAATATGGTTGTTTAATACTTATAATAATGTATCATTATATGAGTGATACTGATGTTATTAATTCATAATGAAACAACTAAAGAAGAAGAAGTGGAAGAATAAATAAAGTTGAAAGAATTGGTAATGGGCATTACCTCTTCTTTGAAGCACCTCTTTGAGACCTCCTCTCAGGGCACTACAATTGGTATTTGAAGAAGACCAGGACCTCTAGGATGTTTCTAGGGAAGTTGGGAAGTGAAATGGTCATGGATTGTCCGATATTGAAGGCTCAAATTGCTGTGAGGAGGAGAGGGAAGAGGTTCCCTTTTATAAGGGAGGAGAGGGGCACCTTTAGTAATATATGAAATATTAGTTTATATTAAATCCCAACCCCACATAAAAACATCCAAAATGACTCATATCTGAATATTAGATGATATTGCGTTGTAACCTCATCATAAAATAATATTTAGACATGTTAAGAATTTATTTTAAACATTATCAACTTGATTTATCATTATTTATCAATTTAATTTTATTTTAGGTAATAATATTATAAATTTTAAATTATTATAAATAATTACATATGTGTTTTGAATTTTCCATAATTTGACACATTATGACATTTTAGACCATATAAATTTTAATTTATAATTTTTAAATATTTTTGTCATTTTTAAACAATTTTATAATATGTTATTTTTATAAAATAACAATAGTGTCAATTTTGCAACTATTCATTTATTTGAATTTAAATAAAATATATACAGAAGATATATTCGAAATAAAAGCTTTAATAGATTCATAAAATTACATATGTATCTATAAAATTATTGGAGCACATTAAATAGTTCATATAATATTTATTTTAATATTTTTAAAACCATTTATTGGATATTTTAACTACAAAAATAATTTCAACATCACTATTGTGTCATAATTAATGATAATTATTTAATCCCAAAATTTTTTGAATAAATTCTAATGATGTAGATAACTGTATTGTATTTCTAGAGACTATTCATGTTTGATGTTACATTATGTTTATTAAAATTATTATACTTATAAGATTTATGAAAGTGACATGTTGTCACATTCTATGGTTTTAATAATCATTAAATTATTTTCATGGACAAAAGTCCATTAAATGAATCTAATCCGACCCTTAAGTGATATGGGTAAACTTTTAGTCATCCCATATGATTTTGGAAGGTGTTAGTGTAATTTTATAATCTTATATTTACCCTTAATTACTCGATTTACCTTTAACTATGGTAAAAAAAATTTACTGTAGTTACTATTTATAATGCCCAAAAATAAACAATAGCCTATTTACATAATTTGGACCCACTGATTCTGAATATGGAATCCATTTTTCAAAATTCAAAACATATAAGTTGTAGTAATTAATTTAAAATAAGTTTTGTTTTTAACAAAACGGGTTTTAGAAGTTAAAACATTGTCAAAGATTGAAATGTTTTTACCTATGAATTCAATGTGAAATTAATGCTAAAGACTAAAATTATATTAAATGGTAAAAATATATTATATTTATAATTTAAAACCATTCAATATTATAATTTAACCATAAAAATTATCTCAATGAAAAAAGTAGTTTTTAAATAAAAATTACCGTATTTATACTATTCATCAAAATATGAAAATTATCAAAAATTTATCAAAGATTTATCCAATTTATGTTTTTATATCCTGATTCAAAATAAAAATTTTATTTTTTTCCAAATTGAACATATAATCATGTCAAAAACTAGATTTAATGTGGGTGCACCATCAAAAGGCAGCAAAACTGCATTTTTTTAAAAATACTTATTTTACCCGAAAAATTTATTTCCTTCTCTTACCATGTTTGGGAAAATGTGTAAGATGAATAATAATGTTATAAAATTATAAATGTAGTTAATACTATTCATAACCTCTAGTCCATTATAATATATCGTTGTTTAGTGAAACCTGGTATTGCGTACAACGCAAGCTATCGAAAAACGTCGTGATTGCGTGTAAAGAAAGTCAATCATGTGTTATGTGTAGTGAATGATTCATCTGATGATTTATATAAAAAAATATTTCTCATAAAAGTCTATGGTGTTACATCCACTCTTCTCTGGGCTGAGCTTCCAAGCCTCTTCACGTAGGCTCTGATGTAGTTTCATCATCTGACAGTCGATTCGAGAACTAAAAAACTTGTTGGATATCAACTGATATGTGATAAATTCCATTGGATTGTTTCACCATTCATCTTCCATTCAATGAAATTATTTTTAAGCAAGATCAAATGCCCAATTTTTTGTGTATTCATCCGTTACTTCATTTTTTTTTAATATGGGTTGAGTTCGGAGTCAATACAGGTTGATTATTTTACCGAAACATTAATGTTGGTAGTCTATACCTTTACCCTCAAATAATAATTGTAACATATCTAGTTTCTAGATTACCAAATGTTATAGATCCCGAAAATCCCACTTAAATTAACTTAATACCTTGATTAAATTATTGGAACCTTGTTTGGATTTCCCTTAGTATAATGTGATTTTTAAGGTTGTAAAACTCAACCAAAACCACCCATGAGGTGTAATTTTTCTATATTTCAAAGGATATAGTAGATATTTTTGTGTTTTTTTCATCACCATCTTAGTGGGAGGCTTGATTAAATTATTTAAAATTGAGGGGAGGGTCTATTACTCCTTTATAACATTTTTATATATAACATAAAATATTAATTGGATTAAATAATAAATGTTGAATTAGTTGAATGAACTCGTAGAATGTAAATTAGTGTTAAATGCGTTATAAAATTACTAATTAAATGGATATGATAATATTAGTCTCCATGGTCATTTCTACACCCCCAATCATAAAAAAATTAGACACAATAGATATTTCTACTTCATAGAACTAGACTACATTGGATTTCTGGGATATTTCTACTCCCTAGATTGAGCTTGCTCGGACAGCCTTCAACATGATCCATGGAAATGCTCCTTGGGCTCCACCAAATTATTTTTCTATTTTTATATGGAGTTGTCCCCTAAAATCGAGGAGGATTCCTTAGTCATTTTATAACATGGATCTGGACCATGTACACATAACACTTCATTATACGAAATTGTCCATTTAGGATGGCTTGATCATTATAAACCTTGGATCCAGAACATTGGGTCCAACATTGGATTACTCCTTATAATCCATATTTGATTTCTTATCATGTATTATAGATATACATTATCATTGGTGATTGATTATTTTTTTATCCTAGGTGGTTACACAGCTTCTTATTTATTAATATACCTGTTATATATTTCCCACTACATCATCTAACATACACAAATTAGAAATATTTAAATGTCATTATTGTTAGCCTATGGAGTCTTATCGCACACCATGTTCAGGCCACCATTGGGTACCAAAATACACTTCATTGATGCAAATAGGGACAAGGGACAATACAAATTTTATGATGCATGATCAATATTAATTAGGAAAAAGGGAGTATGTTACTAATTTATGATTACCATGCTATATGGATGTAGTTCATTTGGAATTTATGAAAATTTGATAAATTTATTATATTAGATGAATTATTCCATGTATTTCATACCCTTTTTATTGGCTCAAAACATTTATATCGTGTTATATTGATACTTACCTGTCTTTGTTTACAATAACTACCATCTGAATATTTATCATCAATACATGATTTATATTATTATTTTACTTATTTATTCACATGTGGTTACACCAATTCAATAAAATATAATTTTTTATGGAATTCTATCCCTATATTGCAACATTTTACCTTATGTAACACCCGAGACTTTTATGTTATATAAATCATCAAAGGAATCTTTTTCTACACAACACTTGCTTGGCTTGCTTTGCACACAATCGCGACCTTCCTCGATAGCTTGCGTCGTACGCAATACCGAGTTTCACTAAACAACAATATGCTATTAAAACTAGCTGTTATGAATAGTAATAACCACTTTTTAAAATTTTATAAATTTTATTTTTCAAAATGGACTTCATTTTTGGACTCAGAATATCAAAATTAGCCTCGGGTGAAATTTTGGTTTTTTTCTGAAAACTTTCAATTTTTGATGAATAGTGAAACCACTAAGTGGTAGGTTAAAAACTGAATTTTGCATAAAACTTAATTTTACCGCTTCTGTGAATGGAATTTCAAAAATCCGAGAGACACGGTTAATATCAAGGACTAAAATGTGGTTCAATGAGATGAAAATAATTTTTTGGTGAATAGTAACTTTTTACTATTTTTACCGCGGTTAATAGTAAATAGGGTAACTAAGGGTAAATATGATATTAATATTACACTAACACATGTCCTAATTCTATTGGAAAAGTTTAATTCGACCAAAAACAAACTTAGGAATAAAATATGACCATTTAGGCCCACTTGGATTAGATTAGGACATTTATTATTAATTTATTTAAAGAAGGGTTAAAATAGTTAAAATCAAAGTTTAATAAGTAAATCATTTTTAATATGGGGTTATACATAAGATAAATTCGATTGTAAATATTCATTAGAAAGATAAAAAGATTTCCGACATGATGGTATTTTATTTGTAATTTTTAGACATCAAATAATTTAATTTATTTATGACACAAAGATGATGCAGTAATTATCTTATTAATGAAATATTGACAAAATTGATAATATAAATACCAAAATAAATGTAATTTGAGACTTTTTATGAATTCCACTAATTTTCTAGGTTACTATGATATATTAGAGTTTAGTTAATCAACTTTGTTCGAACATATAATTCTGTTATGACTTTCACAAAAATCATATGTCAAATAGTGTCAAAATTGACACAAAATAGTTTTTAAATCAAATATTATATTATTAATTGTTATTGTATTCCTAAAAATCTAAGGTTCGGCCAAATGACTTAGATAAGGATATATATTTTAATAATAAACAATTTGGGATTCGTTTGGCATGTTATAGTAAGTGTATTAACCATGTAGTGAAAGAAAACAAAAAGACATGGTAAAAGTTAAATTATTTAACTTAGAGTTAAATCTAATTGATAAGGTTAAAATAATACCCTAAACTTGTCTAAATCCTATTGTTTGATAGGATTTCGACCCTTCCCCACTTTAGCTTCGAAATAAGACCCTTTGGAACCATTATAAACCGATTTTTTACTTTAATATAAAATAATATTTTGAGATATTCCTAAGGTGCCCCTCTCCTCCCTTATAAAAGGGCACCTCCTCCCCCTCCTCCTCACACCAAATTGAGCACTCAAGCTCGGCCAACCCCTGCCATTTTCTCCTCTCCACTTCCCTAGAATAGTCCTAGAGGTCCTGGTCTTCTCCAAATACCACTCTTAGTTCCTTAAGTGGAGGATTCAAAGAGGCGTTCCAAAGAAGAGGTAATATCCATTACCGATCTTTTCAATTTCTTTCTTCTTCAACATCTTATTCTTTAGTTGTTTCATGATAAAGTAATAACATCATTATTACTTACATACTGATATGTTATTATAAATATGAAACAACCCTAATTCACCTTCTATCCATCCTACGGAAAAATGAAATCATCGCGCGTGCGTACGAACGGAATACCGTCTCCACGCCGTGGTGTAATCTATTTTCCACCATCACCTTAAAAGGATGGGTATAATGGTGTAATGAGTAACTATATATGATTATTATTAAGTAATATTGATACTGAAATAATATATATATATACTCCAATACAATTCCACGATCATTGGAATGATATCATCACTCGTGCGTATGTACGGAATACCGTCTCCACGATGTGATGCGATTCGTTCTACATGATCTTCATTTCATAATGATTATATAAATGAATTGAATGAATGAATATGGTATATACTACACTAATACCATTCTGGAAATGAATTATCTATAACCTAAAGATAAGAATAAGAATTTATTCAATAAAACACGCATAAGAACAAAAAGTTATAAAGACCCGAGTAACAAGTAACAATGAAATATTACTAACAAGAAGTTAATAATATGACCATATATGATCTCATATCAATATGTATGATTCTGGAATAAGTCAATAACATTATTTAAACCATTATACAGGAGCTTCGGACACGAACAAAGAAAATTGGACCTAAGGTAAGGGAAATATCACAATCTCATTTTTATCCGAGATTGTTTATTCGTAAGTATTTTCTGGGGTGTATTTTATCATCCACATCCATGTTCCCTCAATATGTAATATTGTTTCTATCCACTTGCAATAGTTTAAATCCAATTTTACCCTTAGGTGAGTTTTTAGTAAAGAATATGAAAGGAATCTTTTGTCGTTTTTCCGTACGAGGTACTTTTTGACTTTTCCGACAAAAGTACGAAGAATGTTTTTTTTAACTTATACGGCATGAATGGATTTTTAAAACATTACTTCAAAGAAGCTTCCTTTACAAGTTTTCAAGTTTATTTTTAATCAACTTCTTTTATTTTAATTTTGTATGACATGTTATGAAAGGAAAAATGTTTTTGAAGAAGAAAGGACATTTTCCTCAAGAATTCAATTCAAGTGTTTTATCAAAATTATTTTCCATCTAAGATAATAAAGGGTTCTGTTTCTATCCATATTTTTACATTGGTTTGACTATGTTGTGATGGAATTATGTTTATGAATTCCTTTATCATTTATGAATTGATTTATGATGTCATGATGTTTCAAGAATCCCATTTTTGTTATATGTGTTATGCGATGATGTATGTTTTATGATTATGTGGCACACATAAGAAAGGATTCATTATAAGATGGGTGGGACCTATATCTCCCTCCAATGCATTGGGTAACGATTTTATATCTCATGAGATAGACATGGCTGGAACGGAAGGCTATATTGGTTCAGTGATACAGGACTGAAACGAGGAGTGAACTCGGTTCAGAAAGGGACTTTGTCCACTAAGATAGTCTTGGCAATGAGTCATGACTAACAAGAAATGATTTTCCATGATTATGTGTGCATTCCACAAAGTTTCAAGTTTTATGTTATGATTATGGGGATCTCATTTTCACTTCTATGATTTATTCCATGTTAATATATTATGATCTCTTTTGCAGGTTTTGATTTTCAAAAGGATATGATATGATTTTTATTTCCTTTATTTGCCCTTGCTGAGCATTTGAGCTCACCCTTTTATGTTTTCTTTTCCCCAGGTCAGGAAGATGGATATTAAGTAGAATATGCTAAAAGGGACCCTAGATATGATGAAATAAATGGGAGACACTGTAGAATATTTATGAACCAGTTGTTTATGTTTCCCAATTTCTAAAGACACTATACCTATACGGTCCTTTGTGGTTTTGTCATATGTTGTAATAAGTGTGCTTCAATTTTGAAGTAGTAGCAATGTATGTAAAGTATGGGTCGTTATAGTTGGTATCAGAGGAAAGGTATAGTCAACCTTTGGAAACTAGGATGTGAAAGCCTTAGTAAGAACCCTAAGGATAAGTCTAAGCATAGAACACAAACTTAGTGTTTTAGAAATGTCCTTGAATAACCTAGGATAAGACCTTAAGCATGAAAATTTTATTCTTGAATTATGTGGTTTTCCTATTATAATTAGTGTTGCTCACACTATTCTTCTTGGTTTTAGTCAATGGCTAGAACCCGAAGGAACCGTGTTAATGCGGAATGCGATGGGCAATGCAATGATTGTCCCCCTGAGCAACCAAACGATATGGGAGCTGGAATGCAAGATCTTGTAGCCATGCTCACACAACTTTCTCAAGCTATGAATCATGCAGGACTTCCAAACGAGCAAAGGAAGGAGCAACATTCTGTTGAATCCTTCATGAGGCAGCGTCCACCTTCTTTCAGTGGGTCTACCGATCCATTAGTTGCTGAACAATGGATTAGTACAACTGAAAAGATATTTTCAGTTCTTCAATGTTCTGAACATGATAAAGTCATCCTAGTAGTGTATCGTTTGGAAGGAGATGCTGATCAATGGTGGAATCTTTTTAAGAATACGAGGCAAAGGGATGAAATTGAGTCTATGGAATGGGGCGAGTTCAAGAACTTATTTTTCAATAAGTACTTCCCTCGTATTCTCCGAACAAAGATGGAGAAAGAGTTCCTTGAACTGAAGCAAAGGGATGATGAATCTGTTAGTACTTATGAAGCAAATTTTACAAGACTTGCAAGGTACGCTTCTGGTATTATTATCCAACATGAGAGTAAGATCGATCGATTCTTTAGTGGCTTAAAACCAAGTCTTCGAAGGGCGTTAGCCATAAGGGACTTCAATAGCTACGAGGAAATCGTTCGATGTGCTCTCAAAGTCGAGATGGAGATTGGAGTAACCCATCAGTCACATGGGTTTGATAAGAAGAGGAAGATGGAATTCAAAGGAAACTCTAAAGAGCACACTGAAAAGAAGATGAACTTTCCCTTATGCTCAAAGTGTGGAAAGAAACATGGAGGGAGTTGTCTTAAAGGGGCAAGTAAATGTTTTAAATGTGGAAAGGAAGGTCATCGGGCATTTGAATGCCGTGATAATGGGAAGAAGATGTCTAATGACGCAAACAAAGGAAGGGATACACAGAATGAACCTACTACACTTCAATGTTTCAAGTGCAAGGAGATGGGGCATTATGCCAATCAATCCCCAAATCCAAGGGTTGATGATGATGGTCGACGTCAACAAACTCTTAAGGCTAAAGACAAAGGAAAGTCACATGCAATTTCTATCAGCGATGTGGAGTACGATAACGATGTGGTGAAAGGTACACTTACCATCCACTCTAAAGTAGCAAATGTTTTATTTGATTCTGTATCCACCCACTCTTTTATTTCTGAAAAATTTTCTAAGGGTATCACCGTATTACCTCAACAATTAGATGTTGAGTTAGCTGTGACAACACCTAATGTCACATCAATCGCATCAGAAGTTTATAATTCTTCTCCGATCGAAGTTTGTGGGAAAGTGCTTCCTGCAAATCTTGTGATCCTTCCTTTAGTGGAATTTGATGTGATTCTTGGCATGGATTGGCTTTCTATACATGGAGCTCATATCGATTGCCAAAGAAGGGAAGTCACATTTCATATTCCAGATCAATCTACGATCGTCTATCAATGCAAGGATGAACATAACCTTCCAGTGGAAATTTCTTCCATCTTATGGGTCATGATTCCACTAAATGAAGGTTATTTATCTCAAATGGTTGGAGAGAAACTTACGATTAAGAATATGCCCATTGTACGGGAGTTTGATGATGTCTTTCCGGAGGAATTACCAGGTCTTCCACCAAATCGTGAAGTTGAGTTTTCAATAGAACTCGTACCGGGTGCTTTGCCTATTTCAAAGACACCTTATAGAATGGCCCCAATTGAGTTGCAGGAATTGAAGAAGCAACTCCAAGAGAATCTTGATAACTGATTCATACGCCCTAGTTCGTCACCTTGGGGAGCACCTGTTCTATTTGTTAAGAAGAAAGATGGATCAATGAGACTCTGCATTGATTATCGAGAACTTAACAAGATCACTATCAAGAACAAATATCCTCTCTCACGCATTGATGACTTATTTGACCAACTACGCGGAGCTCAATACTTTTCCAAGATTGATCTTCATTCAGGGTATCATCAATTAAGGGTCAAAAGGGAGGATATACCAAAGACGGCTTTCCGTACAAGGTATGGACACTATGAATTTATAGTGATTCCATTTGGTCTTACTAATGCCCCTGTTATCTTCATAGATCTAATGAATAGAGTCTTTAGAGACTATCTTGATCAATTTGTGTTAGTCTTTATAGACGATATTCTTGTCTATTCAAAGAGCAAGGAAGAGCATGAAGATCACTTGAGAATTATATTGAAGACCCTGAGAAAGGATAAGCTTTATGCCAAATTTACCAAGTGTGAATTTTGGCTTCAAAAAGTTGCATTTTTGGGTCACATAATCTCAAAAGAGGGGATATCTGTGGATCCAGCAAAAACAGAGGTTATCGAAAGATGGTCAAGACCAACAACAGTAACTGAGATCCGAAGTTTTCTTGGTTTGGCTGGATATTATCGACGTTTTGTAAAAGATTTTTCACGATTATCTAATCCAATCACCAAGTTGACTCGGAAAGGAGTTAAGTTTGTCTGGACAGAGGAATGTGAAGAGAATTTCAAGGAGTTGAAAAGAAGGTTATTCAGTGCACCTGTGCTCACACTGCCTTGTAGTGGAGAAAGGTTTGTGATCTACAGTGATGCATCCAAGAAGGGATTGGGGTGTGTTCATATGCAAAATGATATGGTGATAGCTTATGCCTCACGACAGTTGAAAATCCATGAGCAAAATTACCCAACACATGATTTGGAGTTGGCTGCGGTAATCTTTGCATTAAAGATTTGGAGGCATTACCTTTATGGTGAAAGGTGTGATATTTATACTGATCATAAATGTTTAAAGTATATTTTCACACAAAAGGAGTTGAATATGCGTCAAAGAAGATGGTTGGAGCTGATTAAGGATTATGACTGCTCAATCCATTACCACCCTGGGAAAGCAAACAAGGTGGCAGATGCATTAAGTCGACAAGACCATGCTAGTTTATCCATGATGAGGATCACAAAAGATCCAATATTTATGGATTTACAAAGGATGGATCTTGGAATTATATTGGAAGGGGGAAAATCTTATCTTTCTCAAATGAATGTTCAACCATCTATACATGTGAAGATTAAAGAGGCACAGAAAGAAGATGTCGAGTTACAAAAGAAGGTGAGAAATGTTCCTGAATTCAACCTTGATTGTGATGGGATAATAAAGTTCAGGAATCGGGTTTGCGTTCCTCCCATCCCCGAATTAAAGAATGAGCTGCTGGATGAGGCTCATAGTTCATCATTCTCTATTCATCCTGGAAGCACGAAGATGTATAGGGACCTGAAAGAGTACTTCTGGTGGGATGGCATGAAAAGAGATGTTGCTGAATATGTCTCTCGATGCTTGGTTTGTCAACAAGTTAAAGCTGAGAGACAGAAGTCTAAGGGGATGTGACAACCATTACCCATACCCGAATGGAAATGGGAAAACATCACTATGGACTTTGTCACAGGACTTCCTAAAACATCCAAAGGCAATAATGCTATCTGGGTCATAGTTGATCGTCTTACAAAGTCTGCACACTTCATTCCTATTAGAGAGGATTTCTCTCTAGATCAGCTTGCCAGGATATATGTAAAGGAAGTGGTAAGATTGCATGGAGTACCACTTTCTATTATATCTGATCGGGATCCGAGATTTACCTCGAAGTTCTGGCGAAGTCTTCAGCATACTCTGGATACAGAGTTGAGTTTCAGCACTGCTTATCATCCCCAGACAGACGGTCAGTCTGAGAGAACAATTCAAACCCTAGAAGATATGTTGAGAGCTTGCTCTATGGATTTCAAAGGAGGTTGGGATCAACACCTACCTTTGGTGGAATTTTCTTATAATAATAGCTTTCACTCCAGTATTCAGATGGCTCCTTATGAAGCTCTCTATGGAAAGAAATGCAGGACTCCAACTTGCTGGGATGAAGTTGGGGAAAGAAAGCTATTAGGACCTGATCTCGTTGATGAAATGGCAGAAAAGGTCAGATCTATTCAACAACACATAAGAGCAGCTCAGAGTCGACAGAAAAGTTATGCCGACAACTGAAGAAAAGACCTAGAGTTTGAAGTGGGCGATAAAGTGTTCTTACGAATATCTCCCTGGAAGAGGGTTATGAGATTTGGAAAGAAGGGGAAGTTGAGCCCTAGATATATCGGTCCTTTTGAAATACTGGATCGTGTTGGGAAGGTAGCTTACCGACTGGCGCTTCCACCGAATCTCTCTCAAGTTCACGATGTGTTCCATGTATCTCTCCTGAGAAAGTACATACCAGATCCTTCACATGTACTCAGCTCAGAAGTTGTACCGCTGGAGCAAGATCTTTCTTATGAAGAACAGCCGATAGAGATTCTGGATCGTAGTGAAAAAGTCCTACGAAACAAGACCACTCGCTTGGTGAAAGTTTTATGGAGAAACCACCAATTTGAAGAAGCTACATGGGAGCTTGAGGATATGATGAGGGAGAAGTATCCTCATTTGTTTGTTACAAAGTGACGAATTTCGAGGGCGAAATTCTTTTTAAGGAGGGTAGAATGTAACACCCGAGACTTTTATGTTATATAAATCATCAAAGGAATCTTTTTCTACACAACACTTGCTTGGCTTGCTTTGCACACAATCGCGACCTTCCTCGATAGCTTGCGTCGTACGCAATACCGAGTTTCACTAAACAACAATATGCTATTAAAACTAGCCGTTATGAATAGTAATAACCACTTTTGAAAATTTTATAAATTTTATTTTTCAAAATGGACTTCATTTTTTGACTCAGAATATCAAAATTAGCATAGGGTGAAATTTTTGTTTTTTTCTGAAAACTTTCAATTTTTGATGAATAGTGAAACCACTAAGTGGTAGGTTAAAAACTGAATTTTGCATAAAACATAATTTTACCGCTTTTGTGAATGGAATTTCAAAATCCGAGAGACACGGTTAATATCAAGGACTAAAATGTGGTTCAATGAGATGAAAATAATTTTTTGGTGAATAGTAACTTTTTACTATTTTTACCGCGGTTAATAGTAAATAGGGTAACTAAGGGTAAATATGATATTAATATTACCCTAACACATGTCCTAATTCTATTGGACAAGTTTAATTCGACCAAAAACAAACTTAGGAATAAAATATGACCATTTAGGCCCACTTGGATTAGATTAGGACATTTATTATTAATTTATTTAAAGAAGGGTTAAAATAGTTAAAATCAAAGTTTAATAAGTAAATCATTTTTAATATGGGGTTATACATAAGATAAATTCGATTGTAAATATTCATTAGAAAGATAAAACTATTTCCTACATGATGGTATTTTATTTGTAATTTTTAGACATCAAATAATTTAATTTATTTATGACACAAAGATGATGCAGTAATTATCTTATTAATGAAATATTGACAAAATTTATAATATAAATACCAAAATAAATGTAATTTGAGACTTTTTATGAATTCCACTAATTTTCCAGGTTACTATGATATATTAGTGTTGATGTAATAAACTTGGTTCGAACATATAATTCTGTTATGACTTTCACAAAAATCATATGTCAAATAGTGTCAAAATTGACACAAAATAGTTTTTTAAATCAAATATTATATTATTAATTGTTATTGTATTCCTAAAAATCTAAGGTTAGGCCAAATGACTTAGATAAGGATATATATTTTAATAATAAACAATTTTGGATTCTTTTGGCATGTTATAGTAAGTGTATTAACCATGTAGTGAAAGAAAACAAAAAGACATGGTAAAAGTTAAATTATTTAACTTAGAGTTAAATCTAATTGATAAGGTTAAAATAATACCCTAAACTTGCCTAAATCCTATTGGTTGATAGGATTTCGACCCTTCCCCACTTTATCTTCGAAATAAGACCCTTTGGAACCATTATAAACCGATTTTTTACTTTAATATAAAATAATATTTTGAGATATTCCTAAGGTGCCCCTCTCCTCCCTTATAAAAGGGCACCTCCTCCCCCTCCTCCTCACACCAAATTGAGCACTCAAGCTCGGCCAAACCCTGCCATTTTCTCCTCTCCACTTCCCTAGAATAGTCCTAGAGGTCCTGGTCTTCTCCAAAGACCACTCCTAGTTCCTTAAGTGGAGGATTCAAAGAGGCGTTCCAAAGAAGAGGTAATATCCATTACCGATCTTTTCAATTTCTTTCTTCTTCAACTTCCTATTCTTTAGTTGTTTCATGATAAAGTAATAAAATCAGTATTACTTACATACTGATATGTTATTATAAATATGAAACAACCCTAATTCACCTTCTATCCATCCTACGGAAAAATGAAATCATCGCGCGTGCGTACGAACGGAATACCGTCTCCACGCCGTGGTGTAATCTATTTTCCACCATCACCTTAAAAGGATGGTTATAATGGTGTAATGAGTAACTATATATGATTATTATTAAGTAATATTGATACTGAAATAATAAATATATATACTCCAATACAATTCCATGATCATAGGAACGATATCATCACTCGTGCGTACGTACGGAATACCGTCTCCACGATGTGATGCGATTCGTTCTACATGATCTTCATTTCATAATGATTATATAAATGAATTCAATGAATTAATATGGTATATACTACACTAATACCATTCTGGAAGTGAATTATCTATAACCTAAAGATAAGAATAAGAATTTATTCAACAAAACACGCATAAGAACAAAAAGTTATAAAGACCCGAGTAACAAGTAACAATGAAATATTACTAATAAGAAGTTAATAATATGACCATATATGATCTCATATCAATATGTATGATTCTGGAATAAGTCAATAACATTATTTAAACCATTATATAGGAGCTTCGGACACGAACAAAGCAAATTGGACCTAAGGTAAGGGAAATATCACAATCTCATTTTTATCCGAGATTGTTTATTCGTAAGTATTTTCTGGGGTGTATTTTATCATCCACATCCATGTTCCCTAAATATGTAATATTGTTTCCATCCACTTGCAATAGTTTAAATCCAATTTTACCCTTAGGTGAGTTTTTAGTAATGAATATGAAAGGAATCTTTTGTCGTTTTTCCGTACGAGGTACTTTTTGACTTTTCCGACAAAAGTACGAAGAATGTTTTTTTTAACTTATACGGCATGAATGGATTTTTAAAACATTACTTCAAAGAAGCTTCCTTTACAAGTTTTCAAGTTTATTTTTAATCAAATTCTTTTATTTTAAAGTTGTATGACATGTTATGAAAGGAAAAATGTTTTTGAAGAAGAAAGGATATTTTCCTCAAGAATTCAATTCAAGTGTTTTATCAAAATTATTTTCCATCTAAGATAATAAAGGGTTCTGTTTCTATCCATATTTTTACATTGGTTTGACTATGTTGTGATGGAATTATGTTTATGAATTCCTTTATCATTTATGAATTGATTTATGATGTCATGATGTTTCAAGAATCCCATTTTTGTTATATGTGTTATGCGATGATGTATGTTTTATGATTATGTGGCACACATAAGAAAGGATTCATTATAAGATGGGTGGGACCTATATCTCTCTCCAATGCATTGGGTAAAGATTTTATATCTCATGAGATAGACATGGCTGGAACGGAAGGTTATTTCGGTTCAGTGATACAGGACTGAAACGAGGAGTGAACTCGGTTCAGAAAGGGACTTTGTCCCCTAAGATAGTCTTGGCAATGAGTCATGACTAACAAGAAATGATTTTCCATGATTATGTGTGCATTCCACAAAGTTTCAAGTTTTATTTTATGATTATAGGGATCTCATTTTCACTTCTATGATTTATTCCATGTTAAGATATTATGATCTCTTTTGCAGGTTTTGATTTTCAAAAGGATATGATATGATTTTTATTTCCTTTATTTGCCCTTGCTGAGCATTTGAGCTCTCCCTTTTATGTTTTCTTTTCCCCAGGTCAGGAAGATGGATATTAAGTAGAATATGCTAAAAGGGACCCTAGATATGATGAAATAAATGGGAGACACTGTAGAAGATTTATGAACCAGTTGTTTATGTTTCCCAGTTTCTAAAGACACTATACCTATACGGTCCTTTGTGGTTTTGTCATATGTTGTAATAAGTGTGCTTCAATTTTGAAGTAGTAGCAATGTATGTAAATTATGGGTCGTTATACCTTAAGTGTTTGTCGATATCCTGTGAAAAACGTGGAGGCAAGAATGAGGCCATGTGACCCACCAGCCTCGGTATTTTTCTAGTGTCATCTGGGTTTGGACATTACAACGTGGTGTCATAGAATTTATTTCATGATCTACAATATTTCCATAATAGAAAATATATTAGAAATAAATTTCAAGTGGGTGATAAGTTGTTACTTGGAGTAGAAAACCCATATTCTTTGTAATTACCATGTTTTATTGTATGAGGAATTTTTGGTTAATATTATTCCTTTTATATTTTATTTTATTCCATCGATGGGGGATTCCCATGATATATGTTATTTATAAACATATGATTTTGGTTATCACTTTAGTTGTTTCCTGATATAGAAATGAATCATTAATCATGCATCATTTTCGAAATATTACAATATTCACATGACATGCATTTTCAATACAATATAGGATTCTTTTCATGACTAAATTTCATTTTTAAAATCATTCATTGTGTAATATAATTATTATAGACTAATGCGTTGTGAAAAAGACAATGTAAAGAAGTTTTGACTTCTATTTCCTGCAATAAACTAAATAGTTTTTTTCTTCTATAACCTACAATAGAAAAAACAAGTAGTCAATTATATATCATTATGGCATGGAAAATTGGACACATGAGCAAGAATATGTTATTTATGGGATTAAATGGATGCTATAATTCTATTTATATAGAGTATGATCAATTAAAAATGTTAAACATTATTCTATATAATTAATCCATTTACTCAAATTGTTAAATAAAGTATAATGAACTTAAAATGTTTTTATTTTGAAATGGAATATCTCCATTAAATAGTGTTTCGAAATTTAATTTTATAGGGTGTTTATTATGTGATTGTACATGAAATTCCATATACCGAGACACATGTTGTGGAACATAGAGAGTTACCCAGACCTGACCATAGTGATTGAAATTAAGAAGTATCCCTAGGGTACATTATATATGTATCTATTACCCATTTATTGATTTAAGATTAGAGAGAGGGTTGTGAAATTTTTATGGTCAGTCTTGAACATGTCTTCTATTAATATATGTGATCTAATTATTAGAAAATAATTTTTGAGTTGTTTCCTTGAAATTTTGAGATATATTATTCCATGATGGCCTCTAGTCTTATTCCATGAGGGTGTTGATGAACATTCTCCAAAAGATGTGGGCCCTAATCCACATGTATATCCAATAATAGTGCAACATGATAACCCACCCGTTATTCCAGAAGTGGTTATTTATTCTCAATTATAAGAGGTTTTAATTTACATTATGATGGCCATTCACAGTGCCATAAATCATTTCTTGATTATGTAAGAGATAAAATCTGTGTTCTAATAGAACAATTCACCCACATTTTAGGGGATGATAGTCTATAAACAAATCATCTATACATAAGAAATTTTTATTGATATTATAGAACATGGATACTCTACCATATTGTAGAGTCATGCTCATGATGTATATTCTTTGGGGAGCTAATATGTGATGGTGAGTTATTTTAAACTATGATTATATTCATTGAGATTTATATATGTATTTCCAATTTAGAATATATTAATGCTTATTTATAGAATCATTGATAAGAGAATGGTCTAGTGATTCTATGTATCTAGAGAAGGGTGAAATGCACATTATGGAGTAGCTGCCTCTCTTTATATTACATAATCACTTTTCACCAATATATCAAGATTATGTGCCATCATGGGAAATTCCCTTTAAGGATAGTATCATGAATTATATTTGAATAATGGTTAATTTGTTTCAGATGATTTAAATAACTATGGTTGTAAATCAGTAAATTAAATATGATCTTATCTTGATGGACGATGGGGGCCCAGAGTAGGGTACTGTAGCTTCTCAACCTAGTGGTTCGGAGATAGATAGTATAAAGATGAATTTTGAGGAGTCTTTTGGGAAGAATAAATGGAATAGTGAGGGTTCTAATAGCACTATCTTATATCATCGGTGTGAATGGAAGAGACATATGAGGAACTACTATGATAGAGAGAAATTTGATTTCTTATCTTATGGAGGGATGGTATATAAATAGAGATTTTGTAGTTCAATCTATCCATTGGTTTGTGAAAGGGGTAAACACTAAATTTAGGTAAAGGAATCAGATTAGAAACTCCCTGTTAGGATGGGAGATGGATTAATACCTATCAAATAGTCCAAGGAGGTGGTCGTATTGGGGTATCCCGAAACTAGTTTCACTTAGACAGTAGCGTGATCTTATATAGGGTAGTTAGGCTATTAATTAGAGTCTTGTTTCAGGATAGATATATTTATCACCACCTGTAACTAAGGAGTAGAGAATTGATCTATCTATAGCGAGTGGTATGATCATTGTATCGTATAATCTACTATATTCCCATTTCAATATAGGTGATTATCATAAATTCATATATGTGTTTGTTATGGAGAGAATTGGTATCTATGTTTAGTATTTTGGTGGTGTTATCATACGTGACACACTATTAGGTATATGATCGAAGAATATAAAAAAGTGTAATGAATTCCCATCAAGATATGTGGATATATCACTTTATGGTATCTCATTATTTTCAAGATGAAGGGATTTGATGTAAAAATATGAATATAATGGTTTGTTCCTTATCATTCCCACGTCAATTTATATCACTAGAGGATGTCTTTCACATAATGAGAGGGAAGAATGTATATCCCCATGGGTGAGTCAGATATAAAGGTAGGTAGAGATGGATTAGAGCCTCATGGGATGAGTGGAATGAAAACCTTGACTTTTAGACTTTATCTAGACAATCAAGGAATGCAACATGCTGAATTCCCTTCACTAGTATATCATTTGAGGGATTTCTTCCTACAAGATTAATTTGGTTTACCTTATTTATGATTGGTGGAGTTGTCTATTGATCTAGTTCCATGATCTATAATATTATATTGTTCTCCTTAAAATGGATTATACTAATATGCATGATCTCAAAAGGAAGCTTAAAGACATAGTATAAAAGGACTTCTTTAACCTAATACATCTTTGGGGGGAATCGATGGTCTTTTTTTCTAATAATTCAAAAATATACATTATGATATGTGTGGAATATTGATAATTGAACCTATTTATGGGTAAGAACTGATAATTGTTTCATCGAACATACAATGTTTTTGACTAGATCTAAGGAGCTCTTACTTTCAACGAAATTTAATTGAGGTCAGATTATCACCAGATATGTTTCACATTTACAAATATACCTCAGACAACATTTCATAGAAGGAATACCCTTTATGAGTATCTGTTTATGTCATTTGGTTCTACGAATGAGTATTCATTGATTTAATGAATCTAGTATTCCCCTAATATTTGGACGTCTTTATGGTAGATTTTATGGACAAAATCTCTTTGTATTCTCATATTCATCATGATATTTCGAAACACATTTATATCTTTATAATAAATAAGAGAGAATAGGTTTTATTCCAATATTGAAAAATATCAGTTCTGTATTGAAAAAGAAAACTCTATGTGAATCAATTTTTTTACAGAAATGGGTATCAATGGACATAGGGATGGCGAGTGTTGTGGTTTCTTTCAAGATTCCAAATAATGTATTTATAATCAATAGATTCTAGGTTATATATTTTTTTACAGTTGTTTCATTCAATACTTTTCATATGAAGATATATATCTTATGGGTTTTATAATGAATGGAGTGAAATTTTTATGTTCTGAGGAATGTGGAAGGATATTCAAGTAAATAAGGAAAGGGAGTCTTAAACATGTATCATAGTTCTCCAAGATAATGAATTAAGGAAAGAAATTTGTTATGATTCCTATAGAATCAATGATTAGGATGGGATCTATCAAGATGTAGTGTAACACCCCAAGCTTCCATGGTATGTTTCCCTTTGAATAATTCAATTGCTTGCATTGTACACAACATCAGATTCAAACACATCGTGACCAATCAAACTAGACATTATAAATAGTAATACCAACTATTTTATTTTTTATAAATATTTCTTTTCAAAATGGATTTCATTTTTTAATTCAGAATAACGAAATTAGTATAGGGTGATTTTTTAGTATTTTTCTAAAAACATTCAATTTTTGATTAATAGTGAAAAACAATGTGTTATTCGTTAAAAATGACATTTTATTTAAATAATTATTTATTTTATTTAAATTAATTTTAGGTCAAAAATAGATACATAATATCTATATATATTCGATGTAATTCATTATAATCAAATTTTATTGAAATTTGTTCCGTCTTCTACACATCTCTAAGGTGCATTTTCAAATTTGAATAAAACCTAATTTTACTGCTTATGTGAGTTGAATTTTAAAAATTAGAGAGATATGGTTAATATCAATATGTAAAATTTGGTTCAATAAGATGAAAATAATTTTTGGTGACTAGTAACATTAATATTCTATTTACATGGTTAAAAATAAATATTTTAATTAAGGGTAAAAAATTATATCATAATTACCATAACAATTGTCTTAATTGTATTGGATAAGTAAAATTTGACCAAAATAATATTTAGGAATAAAATAAGATCCTATTTGGTCTAATTTGATTTGATTAGGACATTTATTATTGTTTTATTTAAAGAGGAGGTAAAAGGGTTAAATTCAACATTTAAATACTAAAAAAATTAATATATGTTTATACAGAAGATTAATTTGACAATAAATATTCATTAGAAATATATTATGATTTCATACATAATTGTATTTTATTTATAATTTTTATACCTTAAATAATTATATTAATTTTTGACACAATGATGATGCAGTAATTACTATATTAATGAAAGATGAAAATAATTGATATTATAAATATCCAAATAAATGTAATTTGAGAGTTCTGATGAATTAAACTAATTTTATAGGTTAATATGACATGTTAGGGTTGATTAAATTGTTTTTTATTTAATTAATTAAGCTTTTATTATTTTCAAAAAAATCAAATTCTAAATCATGTCAAAATACACATAATTGAGTTTTTAAACAAAATACTATATTATTAATTGATAAAATATTCATAAAAACCGAAGGATAGTCTATAAGACATAGATAAGGTTATATATATTAAAAATGAAGAACTTGAGGTTCTATTGGATTGTTATAGTATGTTTATTGACCATATAATAGGAAAATACAAAGAGACATTGTATATGTCAAACTATTTTACATAGAGCAAAATATAATAGATAAGGTTAATATGGTTACCAAAACCTATCTAAAAACTATTTTATTAGTTTTTTTCAATCCATCCCCACCTTAGACTTTAAATAAAACATTTTGGAGCCATTATAATCCAAAAATGTGTTTATTATAAAATAATATTTCATGCTTTTCTTAAAGTGACCCTATCCTCTCTTATAAAAGGGTACATCCCCTTCTATTAATATCACACCTCCAAAGCCTTTGGATTGTCCAAAACCTTACATTATATCCTCTAAACTATCCTACCATCAACATAGAGGCCTTAATATTATCATTAATCTATCTTATGGAGCCATTTTGATCACATCAAAAGGAAGAAACTGAAGAATAGGTAAATATTTCATCACCTCTTGCATGTTCTTTTCCTCTTCCACTTCCTCTTACTTTATTGTTCCCATTCTAAAATAATGACCCTAATATATTTAATATACTGTGATGTTATTAAAATTGTACAACTATATTCATTATTCTATTTATTATATGAATAACAAAGTCACCATACATGTGTATGTACGACTTACCGTCTTCATGTCGTGGTGTAGTTTTTCATTCAAAAACATCATTATTTGGATGGGTATAATAATGATTATAACTAATTAAAATAATAAATATAACATTTTTTGATTTTTTATATATGATATACTATCCAATTAAATATGATTTCACCATCAATATAATGACAGGGACTCTCGTGCGTACGTAATGATTACCATCTCGACAAACACGATGAGATTTATTCCCCATCGTAATCATTCAAGAATAATTTTCATTTTATAATTACAAAAATATTTAATAACTTAATATGATTCTATATATGAATAAAATACATCTTATTCATAACAAATATGGCTTACGTAACAGAGAATATAAAGGAAAATGGATAAGTTAACACCTGAAACGATGATATTACTAAAATATTATTAACAAAGCAATATTAGAGGATCATATATGATACCATATTTAGGTATATGGTTTTTTTATAATTTAATAACAGTTATTTAATTATTATACCATAGTTTAACAAACCATCAACCGAGGAAAAGTACAATGTAATGGTTAATTTCATAATCTCTTTATTATCCGAGGTTGTTTTTACGTAAGTATCTACTCGGACTTCCCTATCATCCACAACCATGTTTTCTAAAAAAATTACTTCAAATCATATTTACTATTTTCTAAAAAATTGGTTAAATTCATTTATGCACTTATTTTACCTTATATGTTTTGAATGAAAACATTCCATCATTTTACAAACAAGGTAGTTTATAACATTTTTGGAAAAATTAAGGTAAGAATATTTTTATAACTTATACAGTGAGTGCATCTATTTTCTGCCATTATAACATCATCCAAGCGTCCCATAAAAGCTTATAATAATATTTTAAAAATAATTTTTTTCGTTTATTATTATGTGGCCTTTATATGTTTTCAAGATAGAAAGAGATATTTGTTTCAAAATGGTTTGATTTCATTTATGTCAATATCATATGATAGATTTTAAACTTGTTTGATGTTGATTTATTATGATACAAATATTCCATATTGAATTGCATGTTTTGTGATTTGTTTGAAAGTGGATGTTTTCTTTTTTCACCATTCTTTGTTTATGGATAAAGTAATTCCTTTTCATATGCTAGTTTTATTATGAATGTTTATGTTATGTTTAATCCGTTTCATATGAGTAATGTATTGGACATAGTAAGTGATGGGTGGATCCCGTTATAGCTCCTCGATGCATCAGTAGATCTCATGAGAATAACTAGTGTCTTGTAACAATTCCTTGAAAAAATCTTATTTGTAGACTTGGAAAAAGTATTTGACTATGTGGTTATGAAGTCTGGCATTATGCATTCCATCATTATGAAAGTGGATATTGATATTTCATGGGATAATTAAAGTAGTAGAATATCCATTAGAAAAATTAAATGGTAGTATATGGTTTTTTATTTTCCATATTATGTTGATGGTTAAGTTTAAAAGGCTTTTGTTTTATTCTTATACATTGCCTTAAAATTTTATCCATATTGATGAAAGATTCCGCTATATTGTTATCCTTACAGAGCATATGAGCTCACCCCTTTATATGATTTATTTTTCCCAGGATGTGAAGATGTATCTTATGGTTGACCTGCAGGGATAGGCTAAGCTTATAAGTGTGTTAAAAAGGGGGAAAATATGTTGTTGATGTTTTTATTTCATGATGTATTGTAAAACTTATTAATGTATATAATACTTCCAAGGCTATAAAACTGATCGGGATTTCGGGATACGATTTCTTGTATCATTCCAATGTTATGTAATAATTCACCGACTCAAGGTAACTAGGGTCTGTCAATACATATGGTATAAGAGGAATTTTAGTGCAAATCCTGGATGCTAGATTTAGAAAAACTCTATTATAGAACACAACCCTAGGCTAGAATTTGAGTATTAATATAGAGGAGATTCCTAGAATTTTGGTACTATAGATTTTTTTGTGTGTTTTCCAAATAATACACCCCTATCTAGATACAAGCAGAAAGAGGCGGCTCTGGCACATATGTACCTAGAGGTAAAACATGTATACACCAGTTTGAGCTAGACTTTAATGGGAACCGGTGCATGACAATGGTCCTTTCTTCACTCTTTGTTGCGACACACATGGGGGATATTCGTAGAATATTTCTCATTTTCTTTATAAACCATTATGAAGGGTTTGTGAGTATATACATTATCAAAGAAATCATTTTTATTATTATGGATTATATCCCTGAATTGTTCAATTTATGTAAACTATTTTACTAGTTCTGAATTATGTATTTTCGATTCATAAACTAATCCAATGCATACCATTGTTTAGAAATGGCTCCTAGTGGATGGAATGAAAACCGTATCAACCCATGTAATCCATTTTAGAATTTTCCACCTACTAAAGATAATTTTAGTGGGGCTGGTGACGCAACTGGTTCTGATAAATGTTATAAATCATCATGGGGAAACAACCACAAAAATAAATTGGAGTAAAAATCTCTTAGAAGATGAGGAATGGATAATTTTGTTAGTGAAAATATGTCATGATTTGAGGAGTATAAATAGGGAAAAATTTTCATGGAAGTTTATTTCCTTATGGGAGATGAGAATCATTGGTGGTCATTAATCCAAAACATAAAGGAAGATTCAGAAGTACCGTACAAGGAATAGAGGGAGTTTAAACAGATTTTCTTAGAAAAATATTTTCTTCATGAAAATCAAGTGGATATGAAAAGAAAATTTTTGAGTCTGAGGAAAAAGGGGGATGATAATGTCGCAAAGTATGAGGATAACTTTACAAATTTAGTAAGGCATGTATCAGATTATATACATAACACAATGAGTAAGATTGATCGATTAATTGACAGGTTAAAACCATTTCTCCATTGAGAATTTGTCTCACAATCCTTCTCATTATACAAAGTTATTATCTCAAGTGATATCAAAACAGAAATGGAATTCTCTATGTCTTACGACATGAATGCAATTAAAGAGAAAAATATATCTTCTAAACACTCGAGAAATGGAAATTGGGGGAAGAAGGAAAAAGTAGAATATCCATCATGCAATAAATGTGGGAAGAAACACCCTAGTACTTTCCTGAAAGTAAAGGGATATTGTTACAAGTTTGGTGAAAAGGCCACCCAGCTCGTGATTTTAAGGGGCAGAAAGAGGATTTTAATTTCAAATAATACAATTATAGAGAATAAGGGAATTATGAAAATGAATATCCTATTTTCCAAGAGAAGATACATCAGAAAAGGACAAGGAAGAAAGTAAAAGCTTATGTGATCCCTACTGTTGAGGTTGATTCCCTAAAATACATGGTGGCAGGAAATTTAATGGTTTAATAAATTTTATCCAATGATTTATTTGATTCTGGATCATCGAATTGTTTCATATATTCACAATTTTCTATGAAAATTGGATATTTTTCATTTAAATTAACAATGTATTTGTCAGTCAAAAAGATTAAGGGAAGTATCATCAAAACAATGTTTGTGAATCAGTTCCCTTTAGGGAATTTAAATATTCGTTATCTATAGATATCATCATCATACCAATGATTTAATTTGATATAATCTTAGTAATTGAATGTCTGTGGGGGACATGATGCGAATATTTATTATATGAAGTAAGAGGTTTCAATTTTTGATGATGATAATGAGTACCTTATCTTTAGAGCAGAAATGTCACCACCTGATTATTATCTAGATCTTACCCCACAAGCTCTAATAAATTAAATTATTGGGGAATAAGATAATAAAATAACTGTAGGTGAGGGAAAGAATGTTCGAAGAGAGGATGCACCTATTGTGCAAGAATATGTGGATATGTTTCCAGAATATTTACCTGGAAATCCTTCAGAAAGAGATATTGAGTTTTCCATTTATTTAATTCTTGGTTCAAGAACAATATAGAAGACCCCTTATTTAATGGCCATTGTGGAAATAGAGGATCTAATGAAACAACTTGAGGAATTGAGTAATAATGAATTTATTTTCCCAATTGATTCTCCATGGGGAGCCCCTATCATTTTTGTTAAGAAGAAATATCAATCTATGATGTTGTGCATTAATTACAAGGAGATCAATGCTATAATAATAAAGAAAAAGTATCCCCTACCACTCAGTGATGATTTATTCTAACAAATTCATGGATCTCAATATTTTTCAATGATTGAACTTCTATCTACATATCATAAGTTGTGTGTGAAGAAGGAAGACATTCCGAAAACAACATTTTGAACCAGGTCCACGCATTACGAGTTTACAATAATGCCTTTTGGATTTACTAATGCATCCTCTGTCTTCATGGATCTAATGAATAGCGATTTCAACAATTATATTGATCCCTTTGTAGTGGAATTTATTGATGATATCTTTGTATACAAAAATTTTTACTAAGATCTTGAAAATCACTTATGAATTTTTCAAAATACATTTAAAAGAAATGAATTATATGGGAAGTTTATCCAGTGTGAATTCTGGCTTCAGGAGATTTCTTTTCTTAGACATATTTTTTCTAAGGATGGAATCTCTGTTGATCCATCAAGGACCTAGGAAATCCAAGAATGGCATGTAGTAATGAGTATAACTGAGGTATATAATTTTAATGGTTTACCAGGTTATTATTAATGTTTCATCATGAATTTTTCCCAATTGGATAATCCATTTACCAAGATCACACGTAAAGGGGTTAAATTTGTTTGTAAAATAGAGTGTGAAGATTGTTTTGAAGAAAATAAGAGTAGATTAGTCAATGATCTTATCTTGAATCTACTATCAGGGAATGATGGGCATGTTATTTATAGTGAAGCTTCAATGAAAATACTTTTTTGGGTCCTTTTATAGAATGATAGAGTTATTGTATATGAAACACGACAGCTAAAAATTCAGGATAAAATATTTCATATTCCGGATCTTGAGTTAGCAGCAGTAATCTTTGCTCAGAAAATATGGAGACACTATCTATATAGTTAAAAATGTGAGATTTATTCTGATCACAAGAGTTTGAAATATGTTTTGTCAATAATGTACTAAACATGTGGAAAATATGATGTCGTTAACTAAACAAGGACTATGTTTCCACTATACACTACCACCCAAAGTAGGAAAATAATGTGTCAGATGCTTTGAGAAGAATGGATCATGGAGTTTTGAACAAGTTTTGAGTTGAAAGGGATCCAATTTTCATTGTTCTAGTAAATAAATATATAGGAATAACCATGGAAGGTGAAACATTAATACATTTTCCAATGGTTGCCAAAAAATCATTACTAGAAATTATATAGAGTTCTTAGACAGATGATAGGAAGCTTTAAAAGTATATTAAAGTTGTAAATTATTGGAGATTGAGTGACTTCATATATGATGATGGAATTTTGAAATTTTGGAATAGACATTTTTGTTTCTGATATACCTGAACCAAAAAGGGAATAGTTGGATGATGATCATAAATCCAATTTCTCTATACACCCTTTCAGCACCAAGATGTATAGAGGTTTAAAGGAACATTTTTAGTGTGGCTAAATGAAGATGGATATTGCTAATTCTGTGTCCAGATGTATGGTTTTTCAACAAGTTAAACTTGAATGGAAACAACCTGGAGGAGTCGTGCAACCTCTTCCTATACCTGAGTGGAAATGGGATAATATTACTATGGACTTTCCCATGGGGCTACCAAAGACTCCAAGAAGGAATGATGCAATATGGTTCATTGTTGATCGTCTTACCATGTCTACACATTTTCTTGCTATAAGAGAATATTTACCACTTGAAGGTCTGGAAGGACAATATATTAATAAAGTTGTAAGACTCCATGATGTACCCCTATCGATTGTTTCTGATCATGATCCCCATTTTACATCATGATTCTAGAATATTGATTAGAAGGCCCTAGATACTGAAGTTTATATGAGCACTGCCTACCACCCTCAAGCTGATGGAAATTTATAATGGACTATTCAAACCATAGAAGGCATGTTGAGATCTTTCCCACATGACATTCAAGGAATGTGTGATCAGTATTTTCCTTTGGTAGAAGTTTCCTATAAAAATAACTTTCATTAAAGTATTTAGATGGCCCCATATGAAGCGTTATATGGAATGAGATGCTGCACACCAACTTGTTGGGATGTTGTTGGTGAAGGAAAACTCTAGGCCTAGAACATGTTGGGGGAAATGATGGAAAAGGTGAAGGTTATCCAAACCCACATCAAAGCATCCCAATGTAGGAAAAGGAGCTATGCTGATAACCAAAGGATGGATTTCGAATTTTAGGTTGGAGATTATATTTTCCTGAAGGTATCTCCATAGAAGGGTGTTATATGTTTCATTATGAAGGGTAAATTGAGTCCGGGGTGCATCAAAACGTTTGAAATTCTAGAACAAATTGGAGTTGTACGTTATCATTTGAAAATGCCTCTAATTCTCTCCAAAATCATGATGTGTTCCATGTATCACTATTTAGAAAATACATGCTTGACGCAACGCACGTACTCACTTTTGAAGAAATTGAATTGGATCCTTATATGTCTTATTGTGACGAGCCTTTAAAAATTCTATATACATGAGAACAAGTCATGAGAAATCGGACAACTCTTCTGGTAAAAGTTCTACAGAGAAACAATAAGATAGAATAGGTAATGTGGGACCAGAGGAACTTATGATAAAGAACAAACCAAATTTTTTTGCGGTAGTACTATAGAAATTTTGGGGTTGAAATTATTTGTTGGAGGGAAGAATGCAACACCCCAAGCTTCCATGATACGTTTCCCTTTGAATAACGGAAAAGATTGCATTGTCTGCAAATTCGTGATTCTAACACACCACGAAAAATAAAACTAGTTATTATGAATAGTAATACTCGCTTTTTGAAATTTTATTTTTCAATGTAAACATCATTTTTGAATTTGGAATATTAAAACTTGATTAGGGTGAATTTTTGGTATTTTTATAAAAACATTCAATTTTTTATGAATAGTGAAAAACACTGTGTTATTGGTTAAAACAAGATTTTTATATAAATAATTATTTATTTTATTTAAATTTATTTTAGGTGAAAATAGAGACATAATACCTATACATGATAAATGTAATTCATTATAAAAATATTTTATTGATCTTTTTATCATCTTTTACCAACCTCCTAGGTGTATTTTCAAATTTTCATAAAACATAATTTTACCACTTCTGTGAGTTGAATTACCAAAATTTGAGAGACACTGTTAATATCAATAAGTAAAATGTGGTTCAATAAGATGAAAATAATTTTTGGCGAATAGAAACATTTGACTTTTATTTATGATGGTTAGAATTAAATAAGGTAATAATGGGTAAAAATGATTTTATAACTACCCTAACACATGTCCTAATTCTGTTGGATAAGTATAAGTCGACCAAAAACAACCTTAATAATAAAATAAGATCATATTTGGTCCTCATGGATTAGATTAAGACATTTACTATTATTTTATTTAAAGAAGAGTTAAAAGAGTTAAATTCATAGTTTACTGACTAAACCATTTTTAATATAGGGATATAAATAAGATAAATTGGACTATAAAAATTCATTAGAAAGATAAAAATATGTCCTATGTAATTGTATTTAATTTATAATTTTTACACGTTAAATAATTTAATTTATTTATGACGCAATTATGATTCATTAATTACCTTCTTAATGAATGATTAAAATAATTGATATTATAAATATTCTAATAAATGTAATTTGAGACTTTTGATGAATTACACGAATTTGTTAGTTTAATATGACTTCTTAAAGTTGATTAAATAAATATTTTTTTGATGTAATCATGCTGTTATGATTATCAAAATAAATACTAAATAGTGTAAGAATTGACATAATTGAGTTGTTTAAACAAAATGCTATATTATTAATTTATATAATATTTTTTAAAATATACGGTTATTATGAAAGACATAAATAAAGATATATATATTAATAATCAACAACCTGGGTTACTCTTTTCTTGTTATAGTATTTTTATTGACCACATAATATAAAAATACAAATAGACATGGTAAATATCAAACTATATAACTAAGAGTTAAATATATAAGATAAGGTTATTATGATGACCTAAAGTAATCTAAAACATATTGGTTGAGAGGTTTTCGAACCACCCCTATCTAAGCCCCTAATAAATTTATTTTGGAGCCATTATAAACAGAAAATGATTTTATTAGAAAATCATATTCAATCGTTTCCAAAAGTGGCCCTCACCTCTCTTATAAAATGGTACTTCCCCTTATCTTACTTTCACACCTCCAAAGCAATTTTTTTGTCCAAAACCTTCACACATATCCTCTCAACTATCCTCCGTTCACCCTAGAGTCCTTAAATTGATCATAAATCCATCCTTTGGATCCCTTTGGATCAAATCAAAAGGAAGAACCCAAAGAAGACGTAAATATTTAATCACATCATTAAATTTCTTTTCTTCAGACACTTCCTATTTCTTTTTTTTATCCATTATAATATAATAACAATATTATATTATATATACTATGATTTTATTAAAATTTTACAACCATATTCATTATTCTATCCATCATATGAATGAAAACGTCACCACATGTGAGTACATGCGTCTTACCTTTTCCACGTCATCGTGTAGTTTTTTATTCAAACCCTTAATTATTTGGATGGGTATAATAATGGGCATAACTAATGTAAATAATAAATATAACATGTTATTTATTCTATTAATATTATATATCATGAAATGGCATATGATTTCACCATCAATATAATGATATTGTCGCTCTAGCATACGTACAGATTACCATCTCCACGAACGCGACAAGATTCATTCTCCATCATAATCAATCACGAATAATTTTTATTTTTTGATTAAAAAAATATTTAAGAACTTAGTATCATATTGTATATGTATAAAATACATCCTATCCAAAACAAACATGGCTTATGTAACTGAGAATATAAAGAAAAATGGATCAGTTAACACCTAAAAAGATGATATTGCTAAAATATTATTAACAAAGAAAATTTACAGGATTATAAATGATATCATATTTATGAATATTGTTTTTTAACAATTTAATAACAATAATTTAACTATTATACACGAGGTTATAGTACCCTTGACCAAGTAAAATTACAAGTTAAATCTTAATTTCACAATCTCTTTATTATCCGAGGTTGTTTTTACGTAAGTATCTGCTTGATCCTCTTTGTCATCCATATCACTATTTTCATTAAAAATTTAAAACAAAATTTATTTACTGTTTAATATAAAATGGGTTAAATTCATTTATACCCTTATTTTAAAATATATTTTTTGAAAGGAATCTTTCCCTCATTTTCTAAACAAGTCAATTTATAACTTTTTGACATAATTAATGTTAGAATGTTTTTTTATCTTATACAGTGAGTCCAGATATTTTTTCCATTATAACATCATCCATGCTTCCCATACAATATTATAATAAAATTTACAAAATAAATTTTTTCTTTTATAATTATGTGCCTTTTAAAATGTTTCAAAATAAAAAGTGGTATTTCATTCAAAAAGTTTTTATTTCATCTATGTCAACATCCTTTGATAGGTTCTAAACTTGTTTGAATTTGGTTTATTATGATACAAATATTCTATATTTTATTGATGGTTTTGTGATATATTTGACAATGGGTGTGTTATTTTTGTACCATTCATGGTTTATGGTTAAAGTTTTGACATTTCGTATGGTAGTTTTAATATGAATGTTTATGTTATGATTAAAAATTTTCATACGAGGAATGCATTGGACTTAGTAAGTGACTAGTGGAGCCTACTATAGGTTCTTGATTCATTGGTAGGTCTCTTGAGACAAACTAGTGTCTTGGCACAAGGTTGTGAAAAAATTTATTTTTAGTCTTGGAACATGACCTTGACTATGTGTTTATGAAGTAGGGAATTATGAATCGCATCATTATAAATGTGGCTATTGATATTGCATGTGATTATTCGATTGGTAGATTATCCATGTGAATAAGTAAATGGAATTAGTTGATTTTATCATTTCCATATTATACTTATGATAATGTTTAAAATGATTTTATTTTAGTCATATACATTTCCTAAAATATTTATACTTATATATGAAAGCATCTGCTATATTGTTATCCATACTGAGCATCAAAGATCACCCCATTCTATGTTTTATTTTTCCCAGGATGTGAATAAGTATGTTATGGATGACCTGTAGGGATAGGCTAAGGATATAAGTGTGACATCATAATGTCCACCTTTGAAGGTGTTAAATGAGTATTGAACGATCATCGTTTTGGGAGGCATAATTTTGCCATCCACAGAAACCGTATGTTCATTAACCATTTGATGTAGTTGTGTGAGAGTGTAGCTCGAATAAATCTTATAAAAACATCCTAGTATATTGAAGATACTGTTTTTGTTACAAAATAAATAATTAAAAAGAGTTTAGGGGGTTGGAGAAGCAAAATAAAACAAATCAACATGAGAGAATGAATTACCTTTAAAAGTGTAACTCCTTTTGATTTGAGCCTAAAGGCTTCCGTTGAAAGGATTCTCCCCAAAGGGAACCCTACAGGATGAGGAGAGGGATGTGGAGAGAGTAAATGGTCAGGGTTTGGCCGAGCCAAAGGCTTGAAGAGTGTGTGAAATGAGGTAGAGGTGGGGGCCTTTTATAAGAGGAGATAAGGGGCACTTTTGGAAAGTAAGGAAATATTACTTTATTTGAAAAACAATTTCGGTTTTAAAAGGTCCCACATTGATATAATTCGTGGATAAGGTTATAAGGGTTCGAAATCCACTCATAAAATTTGTTTTGGACATGTGTAGTTCATAGAGTTTACATTATCTTTCCATTTTATTTAAATCGTCAAATAATGATGTCATCACTGCATCATTATTATGTCATAAATAATTTAATTTATTTAATGTCTAAAAATTATAAAAAAATACTATGATGTAGGAAATCTTTTTATCTTTCCAATGACTATTTATAATCAAAAATCTGATCTTCATAACCACATGTAAAAATTGTTTTCGTAAAACATATTATGTTTGTGTCATTTTTACTTTTACATTAAATAAAAAGTTATTTATGTCATTTCTCAAACAAAGTGTCTTCATGGGGTCCCCAAGTTACCCATGGCTTGTCTTGGTCGGCCATGACACAACCAATGAGGGTATTACATGTTTCAAGCTCATCTTATTTTATTAAAGTATTATTTTTACCTTAAACTACACTAATTACCACTAATCGCGATTAAGAACTTAATAAGTTACTATTCACCAAAAAATTATTATAATCTCATTGAACCACATTTTACTTCTTAATGAAAACCATG
This sequence comes from Viscum album, assembly GCA_963277665.1. NCBI lineage: Eukaryota > Viridiplantae > Streptophyta > Magnoliopsida > Santalales > Viscaceae > Viscum > Viscum album. The sequence continues at coordinate 700,949,522 of OY728156.1, forward strand.
TATGTCAGATTTTTGAAATTAAAAATACAATGATGGCAAAATTTCATTTAAACGGAAAATCAGTCTTTATAAGTACCACTTAGTGGTTTCACTATTCATCAAAAATTGAAGTTTTTCAGAAAATTACCAAAAATTCACCCTAAGCTATATATGATATTCCAAATTCAAAAATGAATTATATTTTACCAAATTCAAAACATATAATTCACATTAATTAATTTAATAATTAATTCCCGCTATCAGAGCAAATAGCGTGTTTTTATAAAACAATAAGTATCAAATGATTGGCACCAGTTTAAGTCTAATTTCAAAGTGAAATTGATTCCAATGACCACCATTGGATTAAATGGTAAAAATATATTCAGATTAAAAATTAAGACCAATTCAAAAGATAATCTAATCATATAAATAAATTACATTAAAAAGAGGTTTTGAATTTAAATTACAACATTTTACACTATTCATTAAAAAATGAACTTTATCAAAAAGATACCAAAATTTTACACAAAGTAAATTTTGATGTCCCGATTCTCAAGAAGAGTTTTATTTGGTCCAATAGAATGTATAAGAGTGAACAAAACTATATTTAATGATGGTTCAACATCAAATGGTGATATGTGAACCTTTAGTGAAAACTACGGCATATATGCCTAAAATTGGATTCTTTCCGTATTTTAATCCTCTATCCTTTATTGGATAAATTTAAAAACATTTAAAAACATATATAATCATATTTTAGTTATTTCTATCCATTCCCACCATTACAATGGCTACATGTTAACTACCATTTAAATTAATATTATTTTATTATTAGAGTGCAACGTAAGATTTCCAAGAAACTCGTTGTTGCGTGTTGGGTACGCCATCGAGCATAGCATCCCCTTTAAAGTAATAGTAATGTTTGATTCACAAATATGGGTAAATATAAAGATGACATATTCTTTATTTACCTGGGGTGTTACATCCTTCCCCCCTTTTGGGAATTGCGTCCTCGCAATTTTCAAATTGCGCTTGGAAACATCCTTGAATGTCCCACATCGGAACAAGAGTGGGTAAAACAATCACTTTAAAATAAATAAAGATAAGCACAGAGGTCACCTGAGTTAACCCATACTAGGATTCCAAGTACGAAAATATGGACATGGAGGAAAAAACAAAGGGTCATGTTCTGATGGAGAGTGATAGAAAACATGTTTAGGATAAAGTTAACCACGAGAAAATCACAAACTTGTGATGGGTTAAACGGTACTCGATTCCCCAATAGGAAAAGTTAATAGACAACATTTTAGTTTTAAGTTACTTTTTATTGAGGAATTTATTCATAAGGAAACATAATCACTTATCATGTTGACTTTCAAATTTTATTAGATTCCTTACACAAACTCCTATTTTCTCCAAAAGGCAAGTATCTAGGAAGACTTGTTCACATTAAGAGTACTATAATCAACTTCTAGAGAAGCGCCTAATCCACAAAAGGGAACTATATACTTCCCATGTCTTTATACTTTAACCAAAACCAAAACCAAAAAGGCTAGTCCAAGATCAGATAATCCAGAAAAGGATAACCCTTTATAAAAAGAAAATCTATTCTTAATCTCCAAAATTTGTCCAAAAAAACCCAAAGTTCAACGAGGACCATTAGATAAACAATTTGTCCGTAAAATTCTTCATAGTAAACCAAAATAAGATTGAAACCCAAATATTTGAAGGATTTAGTCACATAGTCTTCCAAGTTAAATCGTAACATTTATCTCCAAACAACATCAGTTGCTCCTAAAGTCTCGTATTGAAAAGTAATTAACCTAACCACGTATCCTCCATGATAGGTTAATCATTTTCATAAATAACGCAAAATCAACATTCTCTTAATTCATAAAATCATATAACCAAAAAGAATCAGTCAAACTAACCAGGGACTTCACGTAGTCCAGTGGTAGGCGATAAATACCAGTCGCACTTTGGTTGTGGGTTCGATTCCCACAGCTTTGTCCGATGCGACGGGTTGTCACACGGTCTGCGTGTTGTCCTTTATATAAAACTCCAAAAATAACCCCAACATGTTTTAAACTCAATAGTTTCCTTATACCTTTAATTTTCATCCAAATTCATTATGATCTCAACACCTTAATTCTTGAGGTCTTATTTCACCACCATAAGATAAAATAAAACAATTCCCAAAATGAATAACATCATACCTTGATCATGTCGTCCACTCGGTCTCATCGTCATCTTGCTCATGTAGGTAGAAGTCCCATGCATTACAACAATGATTTAGAGATCCTTCAAAATCATTTGCTTCCTCCATCCAAATACAACTCGTGCAACATGGGTCATATGGGTGTTCACAGAAAAACAGTTTTGGAAAATAATCATGTATGACATATAATTCCAAAACATATGATAAAACATGATTTCTAAAAAATAGTCGGACCGAAATTGAGTTGAAACTTTCTATCATTGGTCCTTTTAAAATACCATAAGTATGTGATGTGAGACTATATTTTAAAAGCAAATATAAATAGGTTTCGCAAGGGTCTCCTTCCTCAGCACCATTTTAAAAATCATAATATGCTTCAAATTCTTGTGATAAGGTATAATATTTGAAAATACCTTGATAATATTTACCTCTATTGAAAACATGAGAATATTGTGAAAATAGTATTTTTCTAAAAACAACCCATGATCCACGATGATAACGAGGTATTGCGGAGGTGTTTGATATCTCAAACAAATGCTTGCAAGTGAGTTGTATGCTAGAAAAAGTTTCACAATCATCCGAAGATGACTTTGCAATAATTATTGCAAGCATGTCATCAGGAAGAGATAGGAATGTCGTTTGAGATCCTCCTCCTTCCATTCGTAACCGACTTTACTTGACCTGAAAAAAAAAAATTTAAAACATGGATTTAACTGAAATAATAGTTATAGGGACTGATCATGTGCCTCACAAAAACTCCTAATCACTAAAGTTGTCTAAACCGACCTTTGATACCAACTATAAGGCCCCAGCCTTAAACCTTTCTTAAACTTGAGTTATTACAAGATTACACATTGAGGATCTTTTCAGGTTTAGAGTTTTAGAGAATTAGATCCTGAAACTTGCATTACATTCCACATTTAAACAAGGTGGTTACATTAAAGACAATATTCATTCTTCCCATCAATAGAAACCTATTTAAAATAAAACACTGATTCTTTCTTGACACATCCTTGACACTATCGTCACATCATGTACCTTCCCCTTGACCTGTGAAAAGCATTTCAAAAACTTGGGATGATCATAAAAAGCACAGTAAGGTTTATAAAAATATAGAAAGGAAACATGAGTTCATATATACATAAGAATGAAATCATACTTTTCCCATAAAACATAGGCATATCAAATCATGAATAAATCATAGAAGACAGAAGACATAAAGGTAACTTGAGGCATTCATAACATTCTTACGTAGGGAGTAACCCTCTTAGTTACGTTTGGAATACCCATCATAGTATATTCCCTAAATCTCTTCGGAGAAACCTTAACTTTTCACTCCTTCGTGTTACCCAATGCATTGGAGGGCTATATCGGGCTCACCCGCCCTTAGTTTATCACGGAACCACCTGTTCTTCATAACAATTCCCAAGAACCATAACATAATCGTATCACATATACATGAATAAAGGAAACATGACATTTCCACATTTCAATCACAATATAACATTTTAGGATATTGAAATAATGAATCCATTCAAAAATAAACCATTTCCAAAACCATTTAAAACATTTAATAAAGAGATTTTTGAATAAAAGTGTCCCATTCCACCTTGAAGATTTTAACATTTTAAACCATTAATATCCATATAAATAAATCCTTAAAACCATTTTGAAAACATGGATATTAATAAGAACAAATAACTAAAACATTTAAAACGATATTTTGGATAAAGGGGTTTTACCAAAATTAGAGACACTTGAATACAATAATCGAGGAATAACATTTAGTCAGAACTTTATAATATCATGAGAATAAAAGGATTCATGATATAATACTCCAAAGGACAGTATATACACCATATAAGAGTGAATTGGTGCATAACAACAATGAACCCTCAATAGAAATGTCAAATGTGATGAAATCCCTTATAAAGAAGGTATCCTTAAATTAAGGACAAATCAATCTCAAAATATTTGTGAAAAATATAAATACACCCAATATAAGTGGATATTAAGTGTAAAACAATAAAAGGTCATTCACACATATTCAATGGATGACATATTCAATGACTACATGTTGAACCCAAAGAAAATCGAAATTGGGTTAAAAAGTTCCCTTGACAGCCTAACGACATCACATCAAAATGAGTTGATGAGAGATAAAAAGTGTATCTCATCACATGGACATATAAATTACATCAATAATGATATATGAGAACATATCCCAACATAACAATATGTAAATTAAAAGACCCAACAAAAGAAGTCTTTTAAAAAAAGGAGGGTGAAAGGTTCCCTTACCGACTTGGGTATCTTTCAAAACATACACCCCATGAAATAAAGACAATAGGTCATTGATGTAAATACTCATAAAAGAAATTATATTACACAACGAGTAGAATAATGGGCAGTACATACACCACTCAATGGAATTTGTGGCAAATGTAGCATAAATCTCACGGGAATAAAAGTGAGATGAAAAATCCCTTACGAAAACTCGGCAGCCTAACGGCGCCACATAAAACTTCAGAATATGGATTGATGAGATCAAATAGAGTATCCCATCATATTACAATAGAATTTACAGCAAGTGGAATAAAAGTAAATCCCCCAACATTGCAAGGAGGAGTTTAAAAGAAGTGACATAAAGGAGAGTACTTAAAAAGAAAGAGAGAGGTTAGATCTCTTACGAAAGTTCGGCAGCCTAACAGCGCCACTCAAAACATCCAAAATGGATTGATGAGAGAGAATAGGGTCTCTCATCACATGAACATAAAAATTACAGTAAATTTAATATAAAATAACATCCCAATCATATGAAAGATGAGCTTAAAATAAATGACATAAAAGAGTGTACTTAAAAAGAAAGAGAGTTGTAGGATCCCTTACCTCGGGTCCAACTTGACTCGATCGTTCTTTAATCTCCTGAATAATAAACTTGAGTTAATTTCTAATTACTTAAGATCCTTTTTCAATTTCATTATTACTTTTATACAACTTATTACCATGTCATAAACATTATGTAATCATTTAAGTTTATAATATTTGTTTTGCCGATATTTGGTTTTTAAGTCGAAAGTGGACTTCTTACAATTACATGTTGTTCATGTGGCCAAATTTTTATTATATCCAGAATTGTATTCATTATGTATATATCATATATGTCATATATATCCAGTACATTCCTGAATTTATAACATTACATAATCATTTGGAGGTAAGAAATGAAATGCACCGTTCATGGAGACGGTAAGCCGTACGTACGCATGAACGCTACTTTCATTTCTCTTTCGTATTTTATAGAATGGAATAATAATGATATAAAGGTATATTATAATTCCAGTATAATGTCATATATAATATCATATTTCCACTCTTTATACATCCCACATATGGTATTTAACGAATCAAATCACTTTGAGGGGGCGGTAGTCCGCACTTCCTTAAATGAAGATATCGCGTATACCCATAATGGAAGCCATAAAGGTAAGACAAAAATGAAAAATACAGAAGCATAAATAAAACATTAACATATTATATATCATATATAAAAATAGTGACATCATAATGACCACCTTTGAAGGTGTTAAATGAGTATTGAACAATCATCGTTTCGGGAGGCATAATTTCGCCATCCACGGAAACCGTATGTTCTTTAACCATTTGATGTAGTTGTGTGAAAGTGTAGCTCTAATAAATCTTATAAAAACATCCTAGTATATTTAAGATACTGGTGTTGTTACAAAAGAAATAAATAAAATGAGTTTAGGGGGTTGGAGAAGCAAAATAAAACAAATGAACATGAGAGAATGAATTACCATTAAAAGTGTAACTCCTTTTGATTTGAGCCTAAAGGATTCCTTTGAAAGGATTCTGCCCAAAGGGAATCCTATAGGATGAGGAGAGGGATGTAGAGAGAGTAAATGGGCAGGGGTTGGCTGAGCCAAAGGCTTGAAGAGTGTGTGAAATGAGGTAGAGGTGGGGGCCTTTTATAAGAGGAGAGGAGGGGAACTTTTGGAAAGTAAGGAAATATTACTTTATTTGAAAATGTGTTTCGGTTTTAAAAGGTCCCACATGGATATAATTCGTGGATAAGGTTATAATGGTTCGAAATCAACTCATCCAATTGGTTTTGGACATGTGTAGTTCATAGATTTTACATTATCATTCTATTTTATTTAAATCGTCAAATAATGATGTCATCGCTGCATCATTATTATGTCATAAATAATTTAATTTATTCAATGTCTAAAAATTATAAAACAAATACTATGATTTAGGAAATAGTTTTAGATTTCCAATGACTATTTATAATCAAAAATCTGATCTTTATAACCACATTTAAAAATTGTTTTCGTAAAACATATTATGTTTGTGTCATTTTTACTTTTACATTAAATAAAAAGTTATTTATGACATTTCTCAAACAATGTGTCTTCATGGGGTCCCCAAGTTGACCCATGGCTTGTCTTGGTCGGCCACGACACAACCAATGAGGTTATGACATGTTTCAAGCTCATCTTATTTTATTAAATCATTATTTTTACCTTAAACTACACTAATTACCACTAATCGCGATTAAGAACTTAATAAGTTACTATTAACCAAAAAATTATTATAATCTCATTGAACCACATTTTACTTCTTAATGACAAACATGTATGTCAGATTTTTGAAATTCAAAACACAATGATGGCAAAATTTCATTTAAACGGAAAATCAGTCTTTATAAGTACCACTTAGTGGTTTCACTATTCATCAAAAATTGAAGTTTTTCAGAAAATTACCAAAAATTCACCCTAAGCTATATTTGATATTCCGAATTCAAAAATGAAGTCAATTTTAAAAAATTCAAAACATATAAGTCGCATTAATTAATTTAATAATTAATTCCCGCTATCAGAGCAAATAGCGTGTTTTTATAAAACAATAAGTATCAAAAGATTGGCACCAGTTTAAGTCTAATTTCAAAGTGAAATTGATTCCAATGACCACCATTGGATTAAATGGTAAAAATATATTCAGATTACACATTAAGAACAATTCAAAAGATAATCTAATCATATAAATAAATTAGATTAAAAAGAGGTTTTGAATTTAAAATACAACATTTTACACTATTCATTAAAAAATGACCTTTATCAGAAAGATACCAAAATTTTACACAAAGTAAATTTTGATGTCCAGATTCTCAAGAAGAGTTTTATTTGGTCCAATAGAATGTATAAGAGTGAACAAAACTATATTTAATGATGGTTCAACATCAAAAGGTGATAAGTGAACCTTTAGTGAAAACTAGGGCATATACGCCTAAAATTGAATTCTTCCGTATTTTATCCTCTATCCTTTATTGGATAAATGTAAAAAAATTTAAAAACATATATAATCATATTTTAGTTATTTATATCCATTCCCGCCATTACAACGGCTACATGTTAACTACCATTTAAAATAATATTATTTTATTATTAGAGTGCAACGTAAGATTTCCAAGAAACTCGTTGCTGCATGTTGGGTATGCCATCGAGCAAAGCATCCCCTTTAAAGTAATATTAATGTTTGATTCACAAATATGGGTAAATATAAAGATGTCATATTCTTTATTTACCTGGGGTGTTACAGTAGATCATTCAAGAAAATTCATATAGGTATTGATTTTTTTCCCATTGTATCATATGAATCTAGATATAATAGTCTGGTTGGATAGAAATTAATATCTTCGACAGTCCGTAGGCACATTTTTTTTATTCGTATTACTCACAGTGATGTTACTTTAATACATGATCAGATTCCATATATTCAACGTATTCATATATTCATCAAATTTCAATCATTATTCATTGAGTTAGGATCCAATAATAGATTATTGTTCTAATATATCCTTATTCATGGTTTTATAAACCTTTTTACACATCTTCCAAATGTTTTACTTCTAAATGTGATCATTCCACAAGCCACACCTCTTGATAATATCTCATAATTTAATTAAAAACCATTATTAAATTAACAAAACAATATTATGTTTCCCACTTAGTAACTATAGATTAATGGAGGTTTTCAACCTCAACACAAGACACCTATGATGTAAATTTATTTATCTTCTACATGATTTATGATATTGTTCGGTGTTTTTGTGACTTCAATGATAGTGGGAGCCTTAACATATTTAATGAGATATGTGGAAATGTTATATTAATACTTTTCAATGTGATTGCATGTTATATAAATTGTTAAATAGATGAAATGGTAAATATGAAATTATTTGGATGAACTAATGTATTATACCTCATTATGAAATGTGTTATGAAATGAATAATGAAATTTTTATTATTATATTGGATTCCATGGACATTTATACTCCATGGATCCTGATATCATTGGAGTCCATGGAAATTTCTATTCCATATATTCAGACTACTTTTGATGTCTAGTACATATCTACTCTAGGGATATAGCTTGCATGGACCTACATGGACATGATTGATAGACACGATCCTTATCATCCACTAAATTATTTACCAGGTTTTCTTTCAAGTTGATCCAAGAAATATAGGAGGATTCATTTGTCATTTATACCTTTAATCCAACCCATGTAGTCATGTTACTTGATTACAGGTTGTAGACCACTATGTATGAAATAATCATTTTATACATTGGACAGAACATGTTGGCTCTCACACTTGATTACATAGAATAGTAAATAATGGGTTTTTATCATGTTTTACTGATATCCCTTTTAATTTCTACCGGATTTGAAATATTAAGATGGATAGTTTCAATAAAAATAATTATTTTTTCAAATTATATATTTCATACTTCTTAAGAATGAATACACAGACTGGGCTGGTAGTTGACATCATTGATGGTGGCCTACTGATTGTTATCGAATACCATGTTTGTGATGCCATTTTTTACTTGGGTTTAAATCATTGATGCAGGTCGGGACCAGGTCGTGTACCCACATTATGATGCTTCACCGATTTTGATTAAGATAATCACATCCCCAAACATTTCAATGCTTTTGATGTTTTATAGAGACAGTTCATTTGGTATTTTTCATGTTTTGATTCACATATTACATTGGATATAAATTTTAATGTATTTCAGAATTTTTTACTGACTTATAAGATATACATCTTTTTATATTGATACTACTATGATATTGTTATCTATTAATATCATCTAAATGTTTATCTTCTATTGATGATTTATTTTAGGATTCAAATTATTTATTTAATGGTGATTATAATACTATTTTACACTAGGATTATGGGGTAACACCTTAGAACCATATTTCATATTGACAGCTTGTATCACATTGAAACGTTTGCTTGAGGCCGTGTGACCCATCAGCCCAGGGCACCATTTAGTGGCTTCTAGGTTGGGATGTTATATAATATGTGATTAAAACATTTGATTCATCAGAATAATAAAAAAATTATTTTATGGGTATAATAAAATGAAATCATACCATTAAAACCTCAAACCCACCCCTTCATAAGAATATATGTGTTGGAGTTTCTCCCAACTGACTCCTCCTCCTAGATACCATTTTTGACTTCCATTTTCAGTTTTTTGGATAGCTCTACATTGATCTATACCAGGATTTCCTCTTCCAACTCCTCTATATTAATATGACCCCATGGAAATATATCCTATATTATTTTTGAGAACAACTATAAATAGGGATAATGTTGTTGTCCCTAAATAGTCACAAAATTTTCATCCATTGTCTTCACACATTTAAATGATGGCCATACTGTTTAGATATGACCCATATATCTATCTATGAATCATAAATTTCATAGATTCCAATCTGTTTATTACAACACAAAGACGATAACTATTATTTTGGTGATAGAGAACTCCCATTTAAACTCTTCAACATTGATGGCATTGAAATTATTTATCATTCATGTCAAGATCAACTCAATTCTACTACATTATTATCACTCCCTGGAAAATATCTTATTGTCCTAAAAAAATTATTCATCCTAACATCTCTATCAAATATGTCCAGAAATTAATATAAATGATTCCCAAATTTCTCTGAATATATGACTTTAAATCCAACTAAAAATGTCAAGATCACATCTCCAAATTAATAATAAAATTAAAATGATGTCATATAAATTTTATAAAAATCACATAAAACTCAAAAAAAAGATGTTCCCTCTACTATCATTAAAAATTACATCCTAATATCTAGCCTAAGAATATATAATAGAATTTATTTTCTAATGAACACTCAATAAAATTTTTATCTAATCTTGGACACTTCATTATCTCATAAACAATGGGTCTTCAACAAAAAATGTAAACATAATATTGAACTCACTTATAAAAGAACACTATATTTAACTGAAATCAAAATTTTCCATAACACTATCTTAATCTCCTCTAACAAACACATAGTATAATAATTTGAAATAGAACATTCATACATCAGAAACATGTAGTTCAAAAATAACTTTATGTTATCTTCTAAAACTTTCCAGATTCCATATCTCGTCTCTAATTCATAGCCTTGGGTGTATAATACCCATCCTCTATGTGAACCATATAATTTCATCAAAAACCATAATAATTGTAAATAGTCAATTTGGCCCCATTTCAAGTATATAAAATAAGAAAAAGTCTAAAAAATATATTACATCAACCATAAATGTGACCAATTTTTCACATTACTCGCCACCCACATGGATAATCACCGAATGAAAAAATACATTATAATCATGATATAAAACTAACTTGTTAGTTGATCAATACCTATTAATATACCATATGATTATTAAATTATTCTATATTTTTAATCTATATTTTTCATGAATGATTCATATATAAAAGGGAAATTCAATATTATGTGTTCTTATTGAGTATATTTCACATACTATGTTCATGTAATACAAATATCTTACCACTCAAGAAATATTCCCCATTTCCTAATCCAAACTACATCCAAAAAACATTTGGACTGACTCTATAAAACAATGATGTTCCCCCCTTTGGGAATTCACCTGTACTTATGATGAGTTAGAGTGTGACCCCTAAAGAATTTTTTCAATTTTCTATAGATAGATTAATAGTTGTAATAGAATATCATTATAAACACACGAATAGATATAAATTATAAATGTATGAAAATTATTACATGTTATACAATAAATCTTCAAAAAATCAGAAATTAAATAAAACCAGAAATATTCACATATTGTAAATAAAATATACAAATGCATTTTATATAAAGAAGATATACATAAAGAAAAATAAAGAAAAAACTGGAATCTCCTCAATACCTTAGGTAGGGTATAATAGAACCACCCTATCTAAAAGTCAATTGTGCCTAGATCTGTGTTCCCCTGAAACTACCACTTAACCAATCCATTAAATCATAATAATAATTTATATTATTCGACGATAAATAAATAAACATACAGAATGGTTTCTTCGATGGAGAATGTGTGTTTACAGGTTAATAAGTCATATTTATACCTCTATATGAGGAATAAATAAAACAAAAAAAATAGTCATATGTATCTCAAAATAGTAACCCATCCAATCAACTCTATTTAACAACACTGATACACATTCACAATCCCATAACATATCTCCATGATATAACGCAACTAACACTATAACAAGAACAACCACTAATCCATATCTAGTAGTTTTCCACCATGGGGGACCTCATAGTAGTAAATAGTTATCCACATGAAAGGAATTATCTAATTATCAATCATTACCACCACATTTTTATCCACTAATATTATGATAACATAATTTATAGGTTGATTTGATGTCCACTTGTATGGGCTCTCACTATCTTTTGAGATTCTAGTCTTGGGGACTCTCTCTATATAAACCAATAGACATTATGAATTTCCCCACAGTCAGGGAGAATCGTTGAATTACTAGTTTTCAACCCATGGGTAATCATCCATATTTTATCATTATTAACATCACTATATAGAACATATCCTTAATGTTCATATATTAGTAATAAAAATTCCTTCATGAACTCTAAATTTATTATAACATGTCCATACTCAAAGAATTTACCATGTTTAACACATGTTATACACTTCAGACATCATATCCATGATGGATAGACATGTCATATAAACCAATATGACAACATCCTTATTATCATAATAATGTATCACTAACAATTCCATATCACTACAAAAACTCCCACATCACAATTATATATAAAAATGTAATCATTACTCCACCATACATTTAGTTACAATTCTAATATATAACACATAAAAATTTTCAATTTTATCTGATCACACCATATAGATATAACATATCCCAACTATGTCTTCGTGAATTTAAAATATATGGAATATACAAATAAGTGGTCTATAATATTCCATAACATATAGTCATACTCTATAACCAACACCACATTACATTCACAATAAATGTAATGATCCCCTTTAAATTATGCCACATAATTCTTTGAGAATATCAAATCAACCACTTAATCTTATATCACAACCCACACTTATATTATCATGTCATACCCATAATATCGAAAAATATCTTGTTTTATGGATATTAAAAAAAAGACATTTCTAAATGTTAATTTGGCATCACCACATATAAATAAAACCTCTCTATGTAACTCTCTTTAAAACATTTCCTCCTACAATAGACTAGTATATAATGAATCATTTATATATAAAATTCTATAACTCATCTCCACATTATCCCATTATCTTCACTGATTTTTTTTATAACATTATAATAAAGGGAATATCCCTCGTGATAAAATTGGAATTTCTTATGAAAATGTTTCTACATTTTAGGATCTCACCAAAAAGGTAATTTTTAAAATTTTCAAATATTTTAGGATATTTGTTTCACATGGATGCATAAAAAATATTTGATAATTACCGATATAAAATAATAATAAAAAATTGTCAACTAAAAGAAAATACCAAATAATTAACATATGAATTTAAATCAATATTCAAAATCAAATTAATCAATTTACATTGTTATCCTCAATCAACCATTTTCTATCAATATCATTTAATATTATATAATTAAAAAATTAATTTTACAATAATATTTTCAATCCCATTTCTCCACATTTCCAATTTTAATAACTTTTCATCAACTTTTAAATCAATTTTAATTCAATTACTCAAAAATTTATAATTACTTCCCAAATTCCTAATTAAAAAAATTATCCAATTACATTTTATCAATAAACCATTATATAAGATTATAATGAGTTATCTACCAATAATAGGAGAACATAAGAATAGTTTATTTTTAAGGAATATAGAATACAAAAGAAACATAAGGTACATATATCAACTAAATAATAAAATAAATCTTCCAATCCTATAATTGTCACCAGTTGTTATCATTTTAAAACCCCACCTTTTTCCACTATTGAATACTTTACTCCTCTTTCAGATATAATTCAATTATATTGAGTGAAAATAGCACATATATAATTGTTATGATATATCTAATTATTAAAAATAAATCATCCAAAACCAATTCCCAAAAAAATCACTGTTATTTCCACTAAATATTTCTTATGAATCATTCAATTAATTCCACGTGTTGAATTCATATTTTTGTTATCTCTAAATTATAAATTCATAAAAATAATTATTTGTGATTCTATATAATTTAAAAATTACAAATCCATTTTACCACATACAATTTCCATCATAGATTATTATTAATTTAGAAAATTATTTGAAAAAATACTAATTACTTAAATAAATTAATATAAAAATATATATATATCACCACCTGACACATCACAGGTAAATCACATCACCTATAAAATTATTTAACCACAACACATGGTTAAAATCTAAAATTTATATCCAAAAAATAAATTTTTAATATAATTTTGTTAACTAAACATTTCCATATTATACATATTAACTAAAACCCCGAAAAAATTGAAACCCCCAAAAAATAAATTTTTTTGATGGGATATGGGACTACTCATAGAGAGTTTATAATGAACAATTAGACCTATATTTTTAGTAAATGATGATTTTTTTTATTAAATTTTAATAAAATTACAATCCCAATGACTTCCCAATGGGTCTCTACAAATTTGGGCAGTGGTTATGTATAACCACCCGTACCACTGGAAGAAGGGTTGTTAGACACCAGGTCCCCAGTGGCCTCACCAATAGTTTAGCAAGACACTATGTAATTATACTGGTATTGACCAACCACTAATTTCAATTTATCTTAGTAGGGTTTTATTTTAAACCTCCTACAATGGTTTCTTCTTATGGTTTTCCATGGTGAGAGAGGCCCCCAATGTTTTTACATTATTCCTTATTATTTTCCTATTAATTAAATGATTTTTAAATCGTTTAAAATTTGTAGTAAGAAGTAATTTATCCCCTTTTTCCTCCCTTATAATTCCTATTTTCCAACAAATTTATTGTGATCAAGACTATTTAATTAGACTATTATTTTACCAAATCATATTGAAATTTTTCTATGGTGTTTATACTTTTGAATATAGAAGTTGATGCAATTGTGAGACGTTTCATAGTCATTGATTCTCATAATTTATTTATTGGTATGTTTATTAGTGATTTGCATAATATTTTTCATCATATTTATGTAAATTTTATATTTTTTAATGGAATTTATACTTTGGATAATATCTCAAAATAATTTTTAGTGTTTTTATATATTCTATCAATAGAGTCTTGTGCGTTTTTCATCATTACACATATTGATGATATTTTGTTACCTTATATTAATTTTGAGAAATATGTATATTTCGTTATTATTGGACTTACAAGATTTATTAACGTAGTTGGAACTCATTTGGGTATATTATGGTTAATATAAGAATAAATAAAGAAATGATGTTTTATTTGAGCAAGTTAAGATTTAATTATTGATTATTTTCTAATTTTGGTAAATGTTTCCCTACTTTCATTTTATACTATCATTATATATGATTATTATTTAATATATCTTGATTGTGTGACATTATATGACTCTATAATATAGTATAAAGTCATTTTATATTTATTTTCACCAATGTTCCACATGGATTTAATAAATAGTATGTTTAGTAATGTCCTAGTTAAATTTATTCCATCGTCCCTTGTAAAAGATATCATGGGTGGTGTGTGATAATTTTTTATAATTTAATATAATGAAATTATAGGAAACATAAAATGTTTTTTAAAGGAAATAGATAATTTTAGAATAGGATATCTGAGTAAATAAAAGTGTTTAAAAACAGTTGGATTGAAATTTCATTTTAAATGGGACATAGATTAATATAAATTAATTCCAAATAATTATTTATTGAATGTTAACCAATATATTGAGTATTAATTGATGAAACCAAGAAACATTTAAATTTTATTTTTATAAAGGATTTAACATTTTTTCATTCTTAAGGAGGGTATAGTAAATAATTTTGAGTAAAATGATTATTCTAACTTATCATGTGTTGGTGGTTGAATTTTTTGAATCAATGTAATCTTTAGTAATATCTTCAATTATGGTTATTAGGTATGGATGATTCAATTTCTTAATGATATGCACTAACTACATATAAAACATTCAACTATGTGATGAGTTAGTCCAGTAATGATATAGAATCTTGTATATTCCTTAATGAGTGAGTCTTTGGGGGAATTTTGGAGGTAAATGTTTTCACATGATAGAATATAGGTATTATAGATTTCATTACATGAATTAATAAAATTTTAATGGCTTTTTCGGACACTAAATGATGATCACACATGGGTTGTGATCAGTCGATTTTGAAAACCCTAAAAAGGTATGAGAAACCTTATTCTGACTAAGTGGTATTTTTTGATGTTTATATATATGTTTAGGGTAATTTTTATTTATTATAAATTTCAAAAAAAAATCGTTTCAATTGATAGTGGATCATAGATTCAAGGTGATATTCTATGTGTAGTTTTGATCATCGGTTGAGGTTAGGATTAAATGAAAATAGTGGGGTAGTTTCCCTTTAGGGGTTTGTATGGATTTTCCATTATAATATAGTGAAATTGTTAGTGTATCTTAGTTGGTATTGATACACATGTGTTGGAACATATATACTTTTTTGAGGTATTAAATGGATGTATTTACTACAATAAATCCCTAATAGATAACTGATGAAAAAAATTAAAACATAGATCATGTTCAAAATCATATAGACTATGACTTAGTTTAATTATGTGGTTATGTGTATAGATTATGATATAACATTTTAATGATAGGAATGTTACAGTGGTGATCCTCCCAATAGGTGATTGAGAATACATTAATAGCGTATTTTGATCTAAAAGTGTGTGGATGGAACTATAGGTGGATGATATAGAACCTTACATATTGGAGGTTTTTACTTCCTTAAGTAAGTACCATGGTATGGCCATGAATATAAATAACTAGTACTCACACGTGCTATTTTACAGAGTATTTGATTACTAGTTTTTCATTTAATAATAGATTAGTATTTATAAATGTTGAGAAGAAACAATACTGTTGAATAACAACTAAAATATGAGTCGAACATAAGACATTGATTATAGTAATAAAATCGAGAAATATGAAAGTGATTAAATTAAATAAGACAACATGACTAATAAGGATAAAAAAATTAAAAATGAATAAGTTGAATGTAAAAGATTAAATCTAAGTTTTACAATTAGGATATAATAAAAGATACATATGGTGAAAAAATAGAACTGTTAGTATTAGTTTATTTATTTAAGTATTTATTGTATATTTTACACACAAAATACATTTTCTATGAAATGATTTTTGGATAAGTGGGATCCATAAAAAACCCCTACATATCACCCACACAATTTCACTTTTTAAATTAATAAACATCATGAGTATAAATGATTAAAAACAATGTTGATACATATACATCTGAAAGATAAATCATAATAGAACATCAACTAGTAAAAAAAGGGTGACCAACTGAAAAAATCAACAGCGCATCATAATGGAGACCATATCCACCCGGATTGATTTCACATTATGCCACAACGTATCTTTTAGTGAATAACTACATCCTTTGATAGTACTTGTTGGTGGTTTACCCATTAGGGGAAGCACATCAACAAACATAAAATCAGTAAATGTTATCATGGAATTAAATCACACTGAAATCAAGAAAAAGACTAGTGAATCTGCTGGAGGAAAAACCAAATCCACTGATCCAAAATGGTTAGAGTCATCAATAAATATGATTGACCATTCAAAAACAAAATTTATGGAATCGTTCCTCTACTCCCCATAAATTTTCTTGAGATTTAGGGCCTCTTTGAGAACTGTTAGAGGTTTAGAAGCCACCACATTATGCATTCAAAAGCCAATGATGCCTCATACTTGATTCTCAGATGGGTTTCATTCTTAGGAATCAAGGGCCAATAGTTGATTATAGGACGTATAGTTAACTCGTCTGTAGTATGCATTCTCCAGTTTAGATAGCTGAAACCATCCCCGACATTACCAAAAGGAAATAACCTCTTATGATCTTTCAGGTCCAGATTATTTTCATTTGAAGTATTATAACAATCATTACATCATAACATGCACAGATAATTTAAATCATGGACATATTATAATAATACTATTAGAAGACAATAAATAATATTGAAGATGAGTAGAACCAACAAAAAACGTTGTGTTAGAAAATTTAGGGAACTAGAATTCATATTATGTAAAGATAAAGTTACAGATATCATTGAGTTTAAATTATTATTTTGATAAAAGTTAAAAGGAATATATTTTCAAAGATGAAAATGTAATATTCATGTGCTGGATATGAAATATTCATTGAAACATATATAGAATACATAATAGGAATTACACAAATATACTATATAGATTATGAATATTCATATAATAATGGATATTTAAAATTACTAACAAAATTAAGATAAAATCAAAGAAGTCCAGATAATGCACCTGTTGTGGAGATTTTTGGATGATAAAATGATAATAATTAAAATGGTTAATTAACCACCAAAACAATACAATAACGCCTTGTCCTACAATTCCACAAAGGTTAATTAACCACCCTTAAAAATCATGCAATGGATTCCTTGTATAGTAACACATGATCCTTCCATCTAACCCATGAATAAACCAAATATTGTGACTTAATATCAACATAATGTATTAATATTACCCAAGAACTATCTACATAAAAGAAAAGAAGAAGTTTTAGTATATGTTCTACAGCTGTTATAAAAAAATAATCACAAGATCTGAGTATTTTTTATTATCATATAATTCATGTCTTAGGTGAAAGAAATCACCATAAACTAAAGGGAATAAATGTATAGTTAATAACTAAAACATGATAATATTTTAATATCTGTTTTCCAGTGAATACCTTTACCAAATATATGTATAAAATATTCATTCTGGGGATCAATATTCAGGAGCATGGTAGATAAGAGGTGCTAGAATTTTATAGTATCCTTGAAATTATTTATTCAACTGTATTCACTTGAGTTGTATTCAGTAAACCCCAATTGAAACTGATTCAATATAATAACCCCTAATCAAGAATGATTTTGAAATAAGGATGTAGAAATAGGAAGGGATTCATAAAATAAAAGAACATTAATTTAGTTTTTCATAGTAAAAGATGAAAATACAACCACTTGATGGAACTTATTCTTTTGGTTCTATGGGGGTAAGATTAAGGAAAAGGGAAATGAGTGAGATTGATACATGATAAGATCAAAACAGGTTTGGATTTGTTATCAATCATGCCTCTTCCATTTCAGAACCCATTGACGCTCTGATCATTGCCCTGATGGGGGATACTTCTTCTAGTCTAGTAGATTTTGTTAATTTTGTTTCTAAGTTAAATTATACTACCAATGGAACCAATTATACTGGTGGTTAGGGAACCAAAAACACAGTCTTATACTATTATAAGATCTCTTGTGTATGGGTATTTTGAAAGAAATGATTTGATAGATACCTTTTCTAAATACTAATACTTGTATGAACTTTTAAAATTCTGATGTTATTTATATTGAATGTATAGAAAAGTGTTGTAAATTAATTGTTAAACCAATATATGGGTAGTGGAGATATAATAGATATGCTAAAATATAAATTTGTTTGATACTTGATCAGATAATAAAAACAAACCCATCATGCAAATAATTATTAAAGATACACAACTCAAAAACATATCAGCACTCCCATTTCCATGATAGGGTATTTCTCCAAATGGTAATCTAACTCCAACTTGTGACCTAGTATTTTGGATCAATAGCATCAACATACTGCTTTGACCAATTTTATAACAAAAAATATATACCAAAATATGTTTCCACGTGACATTCCACATCAAGAATGTTGCTATAATTAATGAAAAATGTAAAAATATAGGAAACCTAGTGAATATTTTGTGCTAAACATACATTTCCCCTAATAATAAGAATTGAATTGTCCAGGATAGATAAAAGGCCCATATCCAATACAAAAAAGAGAGATGATATAAACCACTCTAGGATTTCTCTTTGAAACAGCTAAGTTGTGCATCTTTATCCACTAAAAATCTCGAGGCAGTGACCGCATAAACATGCATTGACACAACAGAGGAGAACACAATGAACATTATATTGATCTCTTAATTATTTGGGATAGGTGAGAGGATACGGATAAAAATTATGATCTCTTTTTGACAAGTATATTTTAGAGAGGATTCACTCCATTATCGCTTCTAAATCCTCAAGATTTTTTTAATTTAGAACAAATAAATGGTAAAATTTTCTAGAAAAAAATATAATTTGATTTTTTATTTAATGATATAAATTGAATTATTTTTTCATATTATGATATTGAGTGACAATTTCACACTGTCTTGGTTGTTAAAAGAAAACATTCATTACACCCATGTCTCTTAGTCTAGACAAATTTTAAATGGAGGATTGACAGTTTAAATCGTTAACTTTTTATAGATTTGTTCTTTTAATATTCACTACTATTGGAAATGAGTCGGGTAGCCATTTAATTTCAAATTCTCAATCCCAAACCTAGAAAAATATTATATTAACTAAACCCTATATTGTAACTATTTATTTCCACAAACCTGATCCATAACCAACAAATTATCAAACAAACCATTTCACTACACCAGCCCATTCACCTAGCATGTCATGTTTATCTAAACCCGAACAAGAAGACCATCCTTTCTTGGAGTAGGGGAGGAAATGCTCGTCTACACCTGTTTTGATTAAAAACACATGTTTTGAAAAATTAAACTCTGCATATTCAAAATGGTCTTAGTCATTTAACTATGTTATTCCTAAGGAATCACCTGGTTTGAATAGCAACACCTGAAATAATAATCATGAGCACCAACATATAATTCATATGAATAGAATAAATTATTCTGAAAAATCAAAATGTTTATTTTCAATAATAAGATTTATTGATTTATGAAATAAAGTATTTATATCTTTTCTTGTATGCTTTCATCTAAAACAATGATAATATAATGACACAAAACAATTATAAGATGTACTGGTTGATGAAAAATAACCCAACCATTGAAGGTTTCTATCCACCATCACAAAATCAGAATCTATCCATGATGAATCACCTATAGAATCCATGTAAATCAAGAAAATCATGTCATGTTCTAATGATGTGGATTAAAATTAATAGAGTAATAAAAATCTTGGTTTTAGAGGATGCCTTTTCTTAATGGGTCAAAAATGGATTCATGATAGTACATATGTGCATGATGGATCCATAGGTCAGAAATGAATCATTGATTAGGTGCAGGACAGTGATAAACTCTATAAGGTTATATAAGGTTCAAGGTTATAATGAAATAGTTACTTTATTTGATATAATATGTACTTAAATTTTAAATATATTCCATTCATAAATAATTTCCACAATCAAAGCATTTTATATGAGAAATTAATTTTGCAAAGATATCAACTTTGCAGACCAAAGGGATAAAATAAATAATGATTATAGATCATATGAGGAACCCTACTATTGATGGCTAATTTGGGGAGAGGTAATAAGTTCATAAATGATTGAACTAATATATAAATACGGAATGTTATGTATTGAATAAAATAACATATGCACAGCCATGTAATACAATCTGATGTGGTGCAATAGAAAGCTTCCTATACAGCTATCGAACCAAAAGTAGTTCACCGTTGTCACAAAAGTATCTGTATTCGAAATATAGTAACAGATTAATGGGTTCTGTAATGAGACAGTGAGACACAATAGTTAGTAAATTGATAATTTTCTAAGAATACTGGATTATTATGCAGACCAACAGATGATTTAAACGTGGATTACCTCAATACAGGAAAAGAAACCTATTAAAATAAAATTCAACCAACATAAGAGTGAAATCTGATAATTGTGGACGTGCTGGAGAAGATAATACCCTATCATGTACAATGGGTTATGCAAGTCCTGAATGCTGGAATCTGTAGACAGCGTAGCAGTTGTCTAGAAACTCAGATGGCATTGTTACAGATTAAGATAACAGTATTTTCAAAACATTCCTGTAATGGGAAATTTAAATGTATACTTTCTCAATGAGGGGATAAATTCGTGTTACATTAATCTCAAATTAACAGGTGAGTGTGAATTCTGATAATAGTGTTTGTTTTAGTAAATGAATATTGATAAATTTGAGATCCATGCACATGAAACACACCGTCAATGAGTTGTTGAATCTCAGTATGTAAAATTATGGAAAAACATAAAATTAATTCCCTAGTATAGTAATAAAATTCACTATTCTGGTATTGTACATTATACCAAACATGTCATGAAACATCTCATCATCCATACAAAGAATGAATTGTGCCAAAATAAATTGGGTAATTAAAATGGAGGACACACTAACAACATTATTAGATGGTGTATGAATAATAATTGAATGCATACTGCTAGCTTTGACGCATGAAGATCACCAAAGGAAAATGGGTTTTTTAAATGAGAAAATCTAATAACCCAACAGATCATTGCAATAACTTGGGACCTATTTCATTATTACATAGTATAAAAATTATTTACCATTGAAACATGGACATGAATTATAAATGACTATTCCAGTATCATACATGATTTCGAACATAGCATTGAAGTTACTTATGACCTATTTCATCACTTAATACTATGAAAAACAGTTACCATTCAATAATGGATTTGAAATAAAATACATAATTATGGTATTGAATAGTATAAAAAAATAGGAAATGTAATAATAAGTGGTAGAAAATAGGAAATGTAAAATTATCAATTATTGGATAGGAAAAAATATTTCTTCTCCATAAACATGTATGTAAACACCTAAATAATGACCAGAATACAATTTTAAATAAGGTATGCGTACTCAAAATGATGTAATAAACAATTTTCTATAGACATGAATTCAGAATATAGATATGAAAACAATTTAAACACCCAACGTGTATTAATACCATATATGTAATAGTAGGTGAGTGTGAATGCCTCCCTTGACATGTGCAATGTGTCTCTCAGTGTAACACCCCGAGATTTTATGAAAAAAAATATTCTTTTTAATTTCATTAATGACTTGTGTTCTATGCTACACCAAAAGGAGCTTGCAAAACACGCATCCTTGACTTGCCTTGCATTACACGCAATCGTGACCTTCCTCGATAGCGCGTGTAGTACGCAATACCAAGTATCACTAAAAAACAATATGCTATTAAAATATTATTAAAACTAACCATTATGAATAGTAATAACCACTTTTTGAAATTTTGTAAATTTTAATTTTTAAAATGGACTTCATTTTTGGATTCGGAATATCAAAATTACCTAAATGTGAAATTTTGGTACTTTTCGGATAACATTTATTTTCTGATGAATATTGAAAATTAGTAAATTTTAATTAAAAACTACCTTTTTAATTGAAATAATTAATATTGATAAATTATTAATTTGAGTGGTTCTAAAGTATA
Organism: Viscum album; assembly: GCA_963277665.1. Taxonomy (NCBI): domain Eukaryota; kingdom Viridiplantae; phylum Streptophyta; class Magnoliopsida; order Santalales; family Viscaceae; genus Viscum; species Viscum album. The sequence goes on from OY728156.1 coordinate 700,972,706, forward strand.
TTTAGAATATATTTTTACAATTTAATATAATGTTTGTCATTGGATGTAATTTCACATTTAAACCAGACATAAACAAGTGTCAATCTTTTGATAGTTATTATCTCTTAAAAACACGCTATTTGTTTTGACGACGAGAAATAATTTTTAAATTAAGTAATTCAACTGATATGTTTCGAATTTGGTAAAATAGACAGCATTTTGGAGTTCATAATATCAAATATAGCTTAGGCCTATTTTTTTGTATTTTTCTGGAAACATTCATTTTTTTAATGAATAGTGAAACAACTAAGTGGTAGTTAAAAAAATGAATTTTTCATAAAAAATAATTTTACCGCTTTTGTGCGTGAATTTCAAAAATCCGAGAGACACGGTTGATGTCATTATGTAAAATGTGGTTCAATGAGATGAAAATAATTTTTGGTGAATTCTAACTTTTTACTTTGTTTTACCACGGTTAAAAGTAAATAGGGTAATTAAGGGTTAAAATGATATTATAATTACCCTAACACATGTCCTAATTCTATTGGATAATTGTAATTCGACAAAAAACAGCCTTAGGAATAAAATATGACCATTTAGGCCCACTTGGATTAGATTACGACATTTATTATTAATTTATTTAAAGAAGGGTTAAAATTGTTAAAATCATTGTTTAATAAGTAAATAATTTTTAATATAAGGTTATACAAAAGATACATTCGAATATAAATATTCATTATAAATATAAAAAGATTTTCTACATGATGGTATTTTATTTTTAATTTTTAGACATTAAATAATATAATTAATTTATGACACAAAGATGATGCAGTAATTATCTTATTAATGAAATATTGACATAATTTATGTTATAAATACCAAAATAAAAGTAATTTCAGACCTTTTATGAATTCCACTAATTTTATAGGTTAATATGACATGTTAGTGTTGATTTAATTAACCTTTTTCGAACTAATCATTCTGTTATAATTTTTACAAAAATCAATTACTAAATAGTGTCAAAATTGACATAAAATAGTTTTTAAAAAAATATTAAATTATTAATTGTTATATTATTCCTAAAAATCTAAGGTTCGGCCAAATGACTTAGATAAGGTTATATATATTAATAATAAAAAACTTTGTGTTAGTTTATCTGCTTATAGTATGTCTATTAACATTATAGTAGAAGAACACAAGAATACACGGTAAAAGTAAAATTATTTATCTTAAAGTTAAATATAAATGATAAGGTTAAAATTGGATCCTAAACTTGTCTAAATTCTGTTGGATGAGAGTATTTCGACCCATCCCCACCTTAGCTTCGAAATAAATCAATTTAGAGATTTTTAAAACCGAATTTGGCATTATAATAAAATAATATTTTTAGTTATTACAAAGATGCCCCTCTCCTCCCTTTTAAAAGGGCACCTCCTCCCTCTCTTCCTCACACCACTTTGAGTTTTCAAGCTCAGCCAACCCTTGCCAAATTCTCTTCTCTACTTCCCTAGAAACATCCTAGAGGTTCTGGTTGTCACATACATGACTTATTTTGAAGTTAAATTTCATTTATTTTCCTTTCATCCTTTCTTTTGGATGGTTTCCAAAGGTTTTATAGAGAAATAGATGAGTTTTCATGGATTGGGCCAAACTGTGAAACCAATTCCAGATTTAAGAAAAAATTATGTTTCCTTTATAACTTTTTTTTTAATATTTTTCCCTCATTCCAATTCCTAAATGGTCTTCTCTGACCTATTAACACCAAAATATAAATTTGGAGCCTTTATAAATCCATAAGCATGGTGGATATCGGTTTTTTGTGAAATATTGGGCCTGCCCGAAGGCCCATTTCCTGCATTAAAAATAATTTTTAATTTTTTATATCACCTTCACTATTTGCGTTTTTTTCGGTGATTCTACCTCCCTCTCGACCCTAAGAAACCCAGGCGCGCTTCCATTGCATTTTCCCCCTCCTTGGTGCTCTTTGAAATTGTGAATTAGGGCTGATCTTCATAGGGTGTCTCAAATCGGCCAGAATTGAAGAGGTAACTTCAACCCTTCTTAACTCTCTCAATTATTACTCTATTCCACACATTCCAGTTCCTAAATCACCTCCTAAATATTGTTCGAAAAATCCCTGAATTTTGGATGTTTTCAATTTCAGCAACTATTTATTTTGGAGTGATTAATTCATGATACTTCAAGTAGGTGAGTCTATTTCTTTCCTCTTTCAAATTGCTTAGGGTTTCTTCCCTAATTCTTGAATTATAAAAATTCCAGAAGTTAGGGTTCATGCCTAGGTCCTAAATTACTGTATTTTGGGTGAAATATTGATGTTTTAGATTTCTTTTAACTTCCTTGAGGTGCGGCGGTCGTGTGGTTGATGTTTCGCCCCAATATTTGACGGTTTCGACACATTCGATAGGTGATTCCATGGGTAACCATTTAATGATGAGTTAGTTTGCTTGATTAAATAATTTTACATGTTCTTTATGTGCTGTTCATTATGATAAAACCATTTTTGGTAGCAATAGTAATGAATTTGTTTTTATAGTTACATTTTTGCTTGAAGTGTGTATTTTTCAAATGTATTTCATGTGTTATCTCTTGTGGTAGTTTTGTAAAATGTGGATGTGATTTATTATTTGTTGAAAGTAGCTAACAATTATGGTTGAGTAATGATATAGTTCTATGTGGGCCTAAAAATGGGGTGTATTTGAATGGTTTTATTTGTATAACCTTGTTATACTCCTTGAAATTGTTTTATGGATTTGTATGTTCTAATGCGTATCTTTTGTGTTATTATTAAAGGTGAATATATATCATTTGAAAGTGGATTATTACAGGATGATTTGGCTGCCAATTCTGTTTTGGTAGGGTCTTGGTTAGCTTTTATCTTAAAAAGTGGTTTTTGAAATGGATTTTATGTGCAAATTTTTGGTATACTCTTTATAATTGTTTTATGAAAGTTTTGAATGGTTTATTGGGTTGTGTAATAGGTGAAACTATATCAGCATATTGTTTTGGTATGAGTATATTTTTAAAAGGTCCATTTCATTTTTGAAAAGGCTGTTATGTGATATGTATCATCTTGGAAATATTTTATTAAATTATTTGAAGGAGATATTGAGGAGTGAAAGTGATGTAAAAGTGATGTGGAGTGTTTTGTGTGAGTGTGATGTGAAAAATTGAATTTCTGATTATGAAATAAGTGTTATTTTCCATTTGTGTGGGCTGTTATATGAGTTTCAATATCTTATAATTGTTTTATAAAATTGTTTAATGGTTTTGTGGAAGTGTTGAAGAAATGTGAAATGTGTTGTGGGCTATTTTGGTGTGATTCGGATTTCAAAATCATTTTGAATGTAAAATGGATTTTTGTGACTTTTGTGGTATACATATGGGCTGTTTGGTGAATTTGTGATGTGGAAATGATATTTTCATGTTCAATGTATATTTCTTGACTTGTTGAACTTGTTTGATCACAAGGAGAAAACCTGGGTATCTAGGTGGGTGGACGTGTACTAGTATGTTAGTGAATCCGTGGGGTTTGGCCTTAGTTTCACTTAGCAAGATTGATGCTTACAACTCCAGCTAAACTATGATGATGATGATTGGGGACCACTAGGTTATGGTCATGTTCCCTACTAGTGGCTCGTGCACGAGAATGGATATTTGTGATGGTTACTCTCACCGAGATACGAGGTACCTGTGACCCACAGCAAGCCAGTGCCAAGGGGTTCTTTCATATTTTTTGTGCTCATTATATACATTGTACTTACCACCAGCATACGGTATAGTTGTCTGGAAAATTCACTAGTGTTGACCTTATTTTTAAAAGTGTTTATTATTAACGATAGCCCACATGAAAACTGTTTTTATTCAAAGTTTCATCTTTTAGAAATTGTAACTAGCTTTTCATGTTTTTGAAAACATGCATGCTTTTCGTCTTTAAATGTTTATCACATGGAATATCTTAGTGGTGTTATCCTACTGGGAATTGGCTCACACCCTACTTACACCCTTGGGTGTAAGTAGACTTGGTTATTTTTGTTGTCGCAGGTTGTGTACAATTTTTTGTTCTAGTGGTTCGGGTTTCTACCAGGTCCTTGGTGGTGAAGTCTTGTGGAGGTGGCTTGAGGGTGGTGCCCCTTGCCATGACGGTTCTTGGGAAGTCTTTATTTGGTTTTTTACCTTTCGTATAGACCTTTTTAGTTGTTTTAAGCTATGTAATTCAGTTATGAATTTTTGTAAAAGATTGTTTGGTTTGAAAAAATCCATATTTGTTTCATTGGATTCTTTTGTTGTTTTATGTTTATATACTCGGGTAAATCATTCCCAATTTTCATTTTATGATACTCAGGCACTTGTGACACTCCATGGGGATCGGGAACGCCCTTCAGGCCTTGTCACAGGCTGGGTTTGGTTCCATTTCTGGTGGCGATCGATTCGGTTCGTGACAAAATGGTATCAAAAGAGGTTCAAGTTAACTCTTTGGGTCATGTTATTTGGGGAAGAGTCAGGATAGTCTGGAGTTAGGATTGTTGGGACATGGAATTATAGTTATGGGTACTGTTCCTAATCACCACAACTCATAATGGGATTCAAGCTTCCAAGAGAAGTCAGGATTTATCTAAGTCATTCGGTTTTCTTGCTTCGATGATGATTACGGGAAATGAAAAGAGAGTTGGGTTAATGGTCCTAGTGAGCTCGCAGGGCCTGGAAAGCCATGTGGAACCAAGGATATTCCCTCGAACACTCTCTGTGATAGTGAAGAAATTTTTATATGTCCTCCAACCATATTTCCAAGTCACCCACTGAAACTAGTTTCATCTCGCACTGTTTTGTGCTTAGGTTTTGAAATCATGGAACTATGTTTTTAAGAAGTTTAAAGTTTTTGTGAAATGATTTTCAAATAAAGATGGAATGGTTTGGATTATGAAATGGCGGAAATGAATTTTCAAAATTTTTTTGAAATGTAAAATGGTGCGCTTACACCTCTTTGAAAGCAGAAACTATATTGAAGTTGGTTTTGAAAAGTGTTTCCAATAGAGTTTTCTAAACAATCAGAGTGAGTTTTAATGGGATGAGATGTTCTGAAATTGATGTGAATATCCTGAAATTGAGTTATTTTCTAAATGGTTGTGACTTTCTGAAATTTTTGTAATATGTGAGTTGGGATTTTGATCTTGTGGTTAGCGGTTATGAGAAAAAAGGATGTGTTGGTTGACCATTATGGTTTTGAAAAGTGGAAAGAATTTTTGTTTTAACCTTTGGTATTTCCATTTGAGACCACATGTATGGGGTTATATGAGATGATGGATGGTTGATGGCACGACTGGATGAGTGTCGGGACAGATATGAGGAGGTTTTCTGGTATGCCACAAAAACCTGCATGTGTGAGGCGCATGGGGTACCATTAGTGGATACGCTTACTGGTAAATTTTTTGTTCTCAAAGATTTACTTTTAAAGAAAAACATGATGTCTTGATGAATATTTTTGTATGGTTTGTATTATGTGTTTTTGAAAATGTTGATGTTATGGGATGTTTTGATTCCAAGAACCCCTTCTATTTGAACCGTGTTTTGGGTTTGTGTTTGGTCGGTAAGCTATGTTGTAGGGAAAGTTAGTGGTCTCTTTTGAAAAATGTTTTGGGATGCCTTTACGGTGGTTTCCTTCATGTGTTTGGAACTGTTTTATGGCTTGTTTTGACCAATGGACCAGATTGGTTGGGTCCTTGGGTTCTATCATTGGATATGGTATGCCCCCATAATGGTTAATGCATAACTGAAGCGCAACCCAGATTGTTTCTCCATTGTAAAATCCACCAGCTGATCAATATAAGGAATCTATTTCTTGAGATTTTTAGATTGAGTATACACCCTTTCCTTTATTGGTTTTGTGTATCCTCTTGTAGTGGGAGATTGATTATGGATGGTTGAAAGTGACCTTAGCCTCTTAAGTTTCCTAATTTTTTGAAGGTGGAAGTGTTCTGGGGTTGTTAGCATGGATGAATATTTGGATAGTGTCTAAGAGTAACTACCGGTCCTTCATAGTCTATTCGAAGAAGGAGTTCATGTTAAACTACTAGTGTGGGAAATCTAGTCATTATTGGATATTATGGCCACTTTCTAGAATTGGGCGTTGTTTTGGGATGTTGTACATGTTCCCTCACTATAAATTGTTTATATCAGTCGCAATGGTCATGTTCGGTGATTTCTTGTGATGTCATGTGCTCGATTGACTGTAAAGGTGAATGTTGGGGAATTATCTAAGAGTCTCTATTATGTTGGGAGAATGTCTCCCTTGAAAAAAACATAAAAACATATTCCATTTTAGAGGAAAGTGAGTATAAGTGTTCTTTATTTCTATTGTTTCTCACCCTAAAAACATGGTGTGATGTTTGTACATCTTCTAATCCCTTGTTTTAGTGAAATATCGAGTTAGGGTAAAGTGATTTTGGAATGTGATACGTCTTGGAAAAACTTATATGGGATTGCGGTGTAGTTGTTAGTTGCAATGAAAGAAGAATTCTCATTCAGGTGGTTCCTAAAGCCTAACTGTGAGGCCGAAGATTCTTCAATATTTTGAGCTCCAGCCATAGGTCCTGGAGATAAGCTGGCACATAGTTAGGGGAAACCCCAGTGTCATTTAAACCCTTGTGCAAAGTCATATCCTCAATATGAAATATATGAAGAGTTTAAACCTATGGTGTCATCATATTTCGTCTACTCATCATGTTTCGTGGAAATAGGTGGAGGGCCTTGTACCCATGTCATCACCCAATGTTATTCCCTCCCCCTTTGGTTTCCATTGAGTCTTTAGGGAAAGGTATGAAGTTTGGCTAGACAGGTTGACCACACGGTTTGCACTTTGTTAGTAGTGACCATGCCCAAAAAAACCATGTATATAGAAGAATCTCCACTGTTAGTTCATGGTTTCCCAAACCGTGTAGACTCACCATGTGGTCGTCCCAAGACTTTATATTTTGGGGTCTTTTTGTACCGTCCCATGCTGGTCGGTTAAGATTGTTGGTTCTTATGGTGGGGAGCTTAATTTTTTCCCCCGTACCAATAACATAGTCTTATCCATGATCAAGTATTGTTGGTAGGTAGTCTCATTCGGATCTATCAAGCTACCTAAATCTTCCTTGGGTAACCATTGAGATTGGAGAGTTCCCAATGGTTTAGTTATAGCAAGGTATGTGTAACCTTGTTCGATGTTGTTGTTCATTTGAGTGAATTTCTTGAGTCTTGTTTGGATAGTGTTTGAGAAGTTTTCCTTTGGGATAAAGCCTGAATGTGATTGAATTTTTCATGAAAGTGCTGTATGATTTTTTTCTGAAGTATTCCTTCATTAATTGATCAATGGCGGTGTTTAGGCCTTTGGGGGCGAAACGTGGAAAGGGAGTACATCTTGGTTTATTAGTTCGGTTTGGCTTTCGTATCTGGCCTTTCTGTAGCTTTCCGGGGACGGAAAGGTTTCATGGTGGGGAGAATTGTCACATACATGACTTATTTTGAAGTTAAATTTCATTTATTTTCCTTTCATTCTTTGTTTTGGATGGTTTCCAATGGTTTTATGGAGAAATAGATGAGTTTTCATGAATTAGGCCAAACCGTGAGCCCAATTCCATATTTAAAAATAAATTTTGTTTCCTTTATAACATTTTCATTTTTTAATATTTTCTATCATTCCAATTCCTAAATGGTCTCCTCTGACCTATTAACAACAAAATATAAATTTAGAGCCTTTATAAATCCATAATCATGGTGGATATGGGTTTTTTTGAGATATTGGGCCTGCCCGAAGGCCCATTTCCTGCATTAAAAATAATTATTAATTTTTTTTATATCTCCTTAACTATTTGCATTTTTTTCAATGATTCCACCTCCCTCTCTACCCTATGAAACCCAGGCGCGCTCCCATTTCCTTTTCCCCCTCCATGGAGCTCTTTGAAATCGCTAATTAGGGTTGATCTTCATAGGGTGTCTCAAATCGGCCAGAATTGAAGAGGTAACGTCATCCCTTCTTAACTCTATCAATTCTTACTATGTTCCCTACATTCTAGTTCATAAATTACCTCCTAAATATTGTTCGAAAAATCCCTGAATTTTGGCTGTTTTTAATTTCAGCAACTATTGTATTTGGAGTGATTAATTCAGGATACTTCAAGTAGGTGTTTCTATTTCATTCCTCTTTCAAATTGCATAGGGTTTCTTCCCTAATTCTTGAATTATAAAAATTCCAGAAGTTTGGGTTCATGCCTAGGTTCTAAATTACTGTATTGTGGGTGAAATATTGAAGTTTTAGGTTTATTTTAACTTCCTTAAGGTGCGGTGGTCGTGCGGTTGATGTTTCGACCCAATATTGGAGGGTTTTGACACATTCGTTAGGTGATTCTATGGGTAACCATTTATTGATGAGTTAGTTTGCTTGATTAAATAATTTTACATGTTCCTTATGTTCTGTGAATTATGATAAAACCATTTTTGGTAGCAATAGTAAAGCATTTGTTTTTAAAGTTACAATTTTCCATGAAGTGTGTATTTTTCAAATGTATTTCATGTGTTATGTCTTGTGGTAGTTTTGTAAATTGTAGAAGTGATTTATTAGTTGTTGAAAGGGGCTGCCAATTATTGTTGAGTAATGATATATTTCCATCTGGGCCTAAAAATGGGGTGTATTTGAATGGTTTTATTTGTATAACCTTGTTATACTCCTTGAATGTGTTTTATGGATTTGTGTGTTCTCATGGGTGTCTTTTGTGATATTATTCAAGGTGATTATATAACATTTGAAAGTGGATTATTTCATGTTGATTGGGCTGCCAATTCTGTTATGGTAGGGTCTTGGTGTGCTTTTGGCTTAAAACGAGGTTTTTGAAATGGATTTTATGTGAAAATTTTGGGTATACTCTTTATAATTGTTTTATGAATGTTTTGAATGGTTTATTGGGTTGTGTAATAGTTGAAACTATATCAGAAAATTGTTTTGGTATGAGTATATCTTTAAAAGGTCCATTTCATTTGTAAAAGGCTGTAATGTGATATGTATCATCTTGGAAATATTTTATTAAATTTTTTGAAGGAGATATTGAGGAGTGATAGTGATGTGAAAGTGATGTGGAGTCTTTTGTGTGAGTGTGATGTGAATAATTGAATTTTTGATTATGATAGAAGTTTTATTTTGCATGTGTGTGGTCTGTTATATGATTTTAAATATCTTTTAATTGTTTTATAAAATTGTTTAATGGTTTTGTGGAAGTGTTGATGAAAGGTGAAATGTGTTGTGGGCTATTTTGGTGTGATTCGGATTTCAAAATCATTTGAATGAAAAATGGATATTTGTGACTTTTGTGGTATACATATGGGATTTTTGGTGAATTTGTGATGTGGAAATGATATTTTCATGTTCAATGTATATTTCATGACTTGTTGAACTTGTTTGAGAAAAAGGGGAAAACCTGGGTATCTAGGTGGGTGGACGTGTACTAGTATGCTAGTGAATTCGTGGGGTTTGGCCTCTGTTTCACTTAGAAATATTGACGCTTACAACTCCAACTAAACTATGATGATGATGATTGGGGACCACTAGGTTAAAGGTATGTTCCCTACTAGTGGCTCGTGCACGAGAATGGATATTTGTGATTGTTACTCTTACTGAGATACGAGTTACCTGGAACCCACAGCTAGCTAGTGCCAAGGAGTTATTTCCTATTTCTTGTGCTCATTATATACTTTGTACTTACCATCGGCATACGGTATAGTTGTCTAGAAAATTCACTAGTGTTGAAATTATTTTTAAAAGTGTTTATTCTTAATGATAGCCCACTTGAAAACTGTTTTTATTCAAAGTTTCATCTTTCAGAAATTGTAACTGGCTTTTCATGTTTTTGAATACATGCAAGCTTTCCATCTTTAAATGTTTATCACATGGAATCTCTTAGAGGTGGTATACTACTGGGCATTGTCTCACACCCTAATTACACCCTTGGGTGTAAGTAGACTTGGTTATTTTTGTTGTTTCAGGTAGGGTATAGTTTTTTGCTCCAGTGATTCGGGTTTCTAGCAGGTCCTTGGTGATGAAGTCTTGTGGAGGTGGCTTAAGGGTGGTGCCCCTTGCCATGAGGGTTCTTGGGCTGTCCTTATTTGGTTATGTACCTTTGGTATAGACCTTTTGAGTTGTTTTATGCTATGAAATTCAGTTCTGAATTTTTGTAAAAGATTGTTTGGTTTGAAAAATCCAGATTTGTTTCATTGGATTGTTTTGTTGTTTTCTGTTTATAAACTCAGGTAAATCGTTCCCAAATTTCATTTTATGATACCCAGGTACTTGTGCCAGCCCGTGGGGATAGGGAACGCCCTTCGCGCCTTGTCACGAGCTGTGTTTTGTTCCATTTTTGGTGGCGATTGATTCGGTTCGTGACACTGGTCTTCCTCAAAGACTAATTTTAGTGTCCTAAAAGGAGATATAAAAGAGGCGCTTCAAAGAAGAGGTAATGTCCGATTACCAATTCTTTCAACTTTATTTATTCTTCTACTTCTTCTTCTTTAGTTTTTTAATTATGAAGTAATAACATCAGTATCAATCCTATACTGATATGTTATTATAAGTATGAAACAACCCTATTTCACCATCTATCCATCCTACGAAAAACGAAATCACTGCGCGTGCGTATGTACGGAATACAGTCTCCACTCTGTGGTGTAATCTATTTTCCACCTCCACCATACTTGGATGGGTATAATGGGGTAAATAATTACTATATATGACTATTATAAAGTGATATTGATTCTTAAATAGTATACATACACTTCAATACAATTCCATGATCATGAGAACGATATCATCACTCGTGCGTACGTACGGACTACCGTCTCCACGACGCGATGAGATTCATTCTCCACGTTAACCATTCTTGAATGATTATAAAGTATATATAATAAGTAATAATGAAATATATGACATAATAATGATACTTTATTTATGTATATATATATGTATTTCATCCAATTAATTCCATTCAATTCAATGAGCAAACGAAAACAACGTTCATGCGTACGTACGGCCTACCGTCTCCATGAATGGTGTATTTCATTCCATTTATTGATCTGTTATATATATGTATATTCTGAATATATATTATATACAAATCATGTTTTATATTCTGGAATTAAGTAATCATGATCTATGTAATCATATGATTAATTACAAGTCAAAACACGGACGACAAATGAAACGATTTTACCCAAAACACTCTTTAACATAGAATTTACAAAAGAACGGGTAATATAAAGTCATAAGTGAACCATATATGATATCATAATAATGAATATGATTCTGTAATAAGTCAATGAAATTATTTAAATCATTATACAGGATTTTAGGATACATACGAAGCATATCAGACCTAAGGTAAGGGATAATTTTGAAAATCTCATTTTTATCCGAGATTGCATATTCGTAAGTATTTACTGGGGTTATTTATATCATCCATGTCCATGATTTATAAAAGTGTTTTCATGTATTTTTAAAGACCTTTATACCCATTTTTTGACTTTTACTACATGGTATGTAAGGAATATTTCTTTTGTCTACGTTACGAGGCACTTTTTGACTTTTCCGGAAAAAGTACAAAAAGAATGTTTTTTAACTTATACGGCATGAACGGATTTTTACGGTTTTATAATGACTTATTTTCATGAAGCATCCTCAAAATTATTTCATGACTATATTAAAAAAAATCCTTTTCTTTTAAAATTGCATGACATTTTGTGAAAAGAAAATGATTTTGAAGAAAAAGGGATATTTTCCTAAAGAATTAATTTCAAGTATTTTATCAAAACCAATTTTCATCTAAGATGACAATATTTTAGATTTGTATGTTTCAATTGTAATGTCTCTATGATTTACATGGCTTCACTTCTATTATTATGAAATGATATTCATTTCTTTTATATGGATTATGTGATGATGGGATGATGTTTATGAAACACATTTTATTTATTGGGTTTTTATGAATGATGTATGTTTATTTTGTGGCACACGTAAGAATGATTTCATTATGAGATGGGTGGGACCTATATCTCCCTCCAATTAATTGGGGAAAAAATTTTATATCTCATGAGGTAGACATGGTTGGAACAGTAAGTCAATCTGGTTCAGTGTTACAGGACTGAAATGAGGAGTGAACTCGATTCAGAATGGGACTTTGTCCACTAAGATGGTCATGGCAGCAATGCCTTGGCTACTATGGAAATCATTACATGTTCTTAATGGATGCCACAATTACATGTTTTACTCCCATGCAATTCTCTTGTCATTGATGTTCCTTTATGATATATGCCTTACGTACTTCCAAGATTTATATCTTTGCTCAAGGTTTTAATGTTTAGATTTCATGTTCATGTTTTTCCTTTCAAATGTTTATGGATTGTTTTATGTTCTCTATGTTTTCCCTTACTGAGCAATTGAGCTCACCCTTTTTTATGTTTTATTTTCTCCACGAAATAAAAAATGGTTTTATGTAAGGAAACAAAAAGGGGATGATCATTATGGGAGATGTTGAAGATCTTTCTACATGATTAGTTGTTTATATTCTGAGTTTCCAAAGACACTAAACTATTACAGTCCTTGTGTGTCTGTTTTTTCTATGTATTAAGTATTCCGAAAAAGTAATGTAATGTCGATGTACGTCAAGATTAGGGTCTCTACAGTTGGTATCAAAGGAATGGTTTAGTCAACATTTGGAAACTAGGATGCGAAAACGTTAGTGAGATCCCTAGATATATTTTTAAGGTATGTCTAGGGATGTCCCCAAGGATAAGTATATGTATAGGATATAGTCCTAGAACTACGGTAACGATATTAGAATTTAACCTAAGTTGTTAGTTATTGAGGGTACTCCCCCTTTACTATTTTGTTTTCCCTAGCATGATTTTTTCCTCTCACACTATTCTTTTTGGGTATTAGAAAATGGATGGAAACAGGAGGATTCATGATAATGGAGGATGTGAAGGACAATGGAATGATATTCTTCATGAGAAACCAAATGAAACGGGATTTGGAAGTCCAAACATCGTTATTATTCCTAATCAGTAATCTCATAATATGATCAATAATCTCAACTTTGGTAGGTTTCCCGACTTAAATAATAAGATAAAGATGGAGTTTCATGATGATCATAGTGGAAAGAAAGTTCAATTTCCCTCATGAAAATCATGTGGGAAGAGGCATCGGGGAGATTGTTTCAAAAGAACTGGAAGATGCTTTGGGTGTGGAAAAGAAGGACAAAAAGCTAGTAAGTGCAAAGGAAAAGGTTCAGTTAACAGCAGGGATGAAGATAATGGTATTTCTACGACATCAACAATTGGTAAATATTTAAATGTGGAATGTATGGGCATTATGAAAACCAATTCCCAAAGGAAAAGTCTCATGATAAGAATCCGTATGGTCGTATGGGTAGTATTAATGTTGATGTTGATGAAGAGACTACAAATGATATGTGAGATGAAAGAATTGTTGAAGCTTGGTCAATGGTTTAAGAAGGTAGTGGAATGATTACATGTTTATCAAGTGTAATGTTGTATAGGTAATCTCATGGTACTATGGAATATAGATACATCTAAGGATTGTTACACTATTGCCTTTCCTATGATCTGAAAGTGTATGATTAATGCTATTAGTAACCATGAATGGTTATTCAGATATTTTTGGAAAGTAGATGATATGCGCATAATGAAGGGATAAGAAGATAATGAGATGTTTGATTTTATTCATGAGCTCATAACTGATATAAGGACTAAGTGATATTATGGTTTGATTATATTGAAATTTTGGGATTTTGGTATGTGGAAAGAGTTAACTTTTGACAGCATTCATGTTTTCACTAAGGTTAAATGGGTATTCATTTTTTCAAGAGAATACATGATTAATGCCTTTGAATGTTTCGAATGTGACCAAAAAGACATATATTATGATAAATGATGGCATTCACGTGATTGTTATGTGAAATTTCAAGTAATAATTTTCTTTATGCTATGAGCATGGACCGAAGTATTTTAGATAAGCCTAAAGATTGTAATGGATTATGTTAGACATAAGTTAGTATTGTCTAAGGATAGAACTTTTTCCGATATTGTTGATGGGATGTTATTGTAATATTGCTTTAGAAAAAGGACAACCTACAGGACGGGCGACAACCCATCGCGTCAGGCAAGGCTGTGGGAATCGAACCCACAACTGAAGTGCGATTGGCCTTTATCACCAACCACTGGCCTACAGGATGTCCCTGGTTAGTAGAAACTAGTTTTATTTTATTACGCATTATGATATATGAAGAATAAGTTCATTTTTGGAATCGTATACGATTAACCTCACCATAGATGGACCTACGTATATTTGATAACTTTTGTTAACCTTTTATTTGAAACAGATGGAATGACCCATCATTCTATCACATGATCTATTAACACTTCATGAATAACAAATTCAACATCATTTCTTTAAGAGATAAAGTGGAAATTGATCAAAGCACAAACAATAGTGAGATTGTACCACAATAAAGTAACTAATTATTCTAATTAAAAATTTTCAACTTTAGGGAAATGATCTTGAAAACAAAAAATGTTGTCCTAGTACTCTTATATCCGATGAATCAGATGGTACCCTAGATCATCACAAATTTATGGCTTTGTTATTGCTGGCTTTACCATAACCATGTTCTTTACCACACTCCATCATAACGTGATGATTAGATTTCTCTTCCATATCCATATTTTCACCTATATGGAAACCCAGTGATTAGTTTATTTGGGTAACCGTTACGTTTCATGCTTTTGTTTTCAAAGATTGTTTTTGGTATTCCTTTTTATGATGTGGGTTTCTATTAAAGAAACTTTCAAGTAGTAAACCATTTATAACCCCGACGAATTTTGAGGGAGAAATTAATTTTAAGGGGTGTAGAATGTAACACCCCAAGATTTTTTGAAAAATACTCTTTTTAATTTAATTAATGTCTTGTGTTGTATGCTACACCAAAAGGAGCTTGCACAACACACATCCTTTACTTGCCTTTCATTACATGCAATCGCGACCTTCCTTGATAGCGCGTGTAGTACGCAATACCGAGTTTCACTAAACAACGATATGCTTTTAAAATATTTTTAAAACTAGCAGTTATGAATAGTAATAACCACTTTTTGAAATTTTGTAAATTTTAGTTTTCAAAATGGACTTCAATTTTGGATTCGTATTATCGAAATTACCTTAGGGTGAAATTTTGGTACATTTCGGATAAATTTCATTTTCTGATGAATAGTAAAAATTACTAAATTTTAATAAAAAACAACCTTTTTAATAGAAATAATTAATAGTGATAAATTATTAATTTGAGTGGTTTTAAAGTATATTTAGAATAAATTTTTACAATTTAATACAATGTTGGTCATTGGATGTAATTTCACATTTAAACGAGACATAAACAAGTGTCAATCTTTTGACAGTTATTATCTCTTAAGAACACGCTATTTGTTTTGACGACGGGAATTAATTTTTAAATTAAGTAATTAAATTGATATGTTTTGAATTTGGTAAAATAGACAGCATTTTTTAGTTCATAATATCAAATATAGCTTAGGCCAAATTTTTGGTATTTTTCTGGAAACATTCATTTTTTGATGAGTAGTGAAACCACTAAGTGGTAGTTAAAAAAATGAATTTTTCATAAAACGTAATTTTACCGCTTCTATGAGTGGAATTTCAAAAATTCAAGAGACACGGTTGATTTCAGTAAGTAAAATGTGGTTCAATGAGATGAAAATAATTTTTGGTGAATAGTAACTTTTTACTTTTTTTACCACGGTTAAAAGTAAATAGTGTAATTAAGGGTAAAAATGATTTTATTGTCACCCTAACACATGTTCTAATTCTATTGGATAGGTGTAATTCGACCAAAAACAGCTTTAGGAATAAAATACGGCCACTTAGGCCCACTTGGATTAGATTAGGACATTTATTATTAATTTATTTAAAGAAGGGTTAAAATAGTTAAAATCAATGTTTAATAAGTAAATCATTTTTAATATAATGTTATACATAAGATAAATTCTACTATAAATATTTATTAGAAATATAAAAATATTTACTACATAATGGTATTTTATTCGTAATTTTTAGACATTAAATAATATAATTTATTTATGACACAAAGATGATACAGTAATTATCTTATTAATAAAATATTGACATAATTGATGTTATAAGTTCAAAAATAAAAGTCATTTGGAACTTTTTATGAATTCCACTAATTTTATAGGTTAATATTACAGGTTAGTATGGATTTAATTAACTTTATTCGAACTAATCATTCTGTTATGATTTTTACAAAAATCAATTACTAAATAGTGTCAAAATTGACATAAAATAGTTTTTAAAACATATATTAAATTAATAATTGTTATTTTATTCCTAAAAATCTAAGGTTCGGCCAAAGTACTTAGATAAGGTTATATATATTAATAATAAACAACTTGGGGTTAGTTAGACTACTTAATGTATGTTTATTAACCTTATAGTATAAGAACACATGAAGACATGGTAAAAGTAATATTATTTAACTTAAAGTTAAATATAAATGATAAGGTTACAATAGGAACCTAAACTTGTTTAAATTCTATTTTATTAGAGGATTTCGACCCATCCCCACCTTATCTAATAAATAAATCAATTTGGAGCTATTTAAAACCAAATATGGCTTTATAAGAAAATAATAATTTTAGTTGTTCCAAAGGTGCCACTCTCCTCCCTTATAAAAGGGCACCTCCTCCCTCTCTTCCTCACACCACTTTGAGTTTTCATGCTCGGACAACTGATGCCAAATTCTCCTCTCCACTTCCCTAGATTCATCCTATATGTTCTGGTATTCCTCAAAGATCAATTTTAGCATCCTAAAAGGAGATCTCAAAGAGGCGCTTCAAAGAAGAGGTAATGTCCGATTACAAATTCATTCATATTTATTTCTTCTTCCACTTCTTCTTATTTAGTTGTTTCATTATGAAGTAATAACATCAGTATCACTCATATACTGATATGTTATTATAAGTATGAAACAACCCTATTTCACCATCTATCCATCCGACGGAAAATGAAATCACGGCGCGTGCGTACGTACAGAATACCGTCTCCACGCCGTGGTGTAATCTATTTTCCATCACCACCTTACTTGGATGGGTATAATGGTGTAAATAATGACTACATATGACTATTATAAAGTGATATTGATTCTGAAATAGTATACATATACTCCAATACAATTACACGATCATTAGAACGATATCATCGCTCGGGCGTACGTACGGACTACCGTCTCCACAACACGATGAGATTCATTCTCCACGTTAACAATTCATGAATGATTATAAAGTATATATAATAAGTAATAATGAAATATATGACATAATAATGATACTGGATTTATGTATATATATATGTATTTTATCCAATTAATTCCATTCAATTCAATGAGGAAACGAAAACAACGTTCATGCGTACGTACGGCCTACCGTCTCCATGAACAATGTATTTATTTCCATTTTTCAATCTATTATATATATGTATATTCCGAATATATATTATATATAAATCATGTATTATATTCTGTAATTAAGTAATAATGATCTAAGTAATCATATGATTAATTACAAGGCAAAACACGGACGACAAATGAAACGATTTTACCCAAAACACTCTTTAACATGGAATTTACAAAAGAACGAGTAATATAAAGTCATAATTGAACCATATATGATATCATAATAATGAATATGATTCTGTAATAAATCAATGACATTATTTAAATCATTATACCGGAGGTTTGGATACGTACGAAGCATATCAGACCTAAGGTAAGTGATAATTTTACAAATCTCATTTTTATTTGAGATTTCATATTCGTAAGTATTTACTGGGGTTATTTCTATCATCCATGTCTATGTTTTTTAAAAGTGTTTTCATGTATGTTTAAAGACCTTTATACCCATTTTTTACTTTTACTACATGGTATGTAATGAATCTTTCTTTTGTGTACGTTACGATGTACTTTTTGACTTTTCCGGCAAAAGTACGAAAAGAATGTTTTTTTAACTTATACGGAACGAGTGGATTTTTACGGTTTTATAAAGCCTTATTTTCATGAAGCATACTCCAAAAGATTTCATGAATATTTTCAAAAAATTATTTTTCTTTTAAAATTTCATGACATTTTGTGAAATGAAAATGATTTTGAAGAAAAAGGGATATTTTCCTCAAGAATTTATTTCAACTGTTTTATCAAAACCATTTCTCATCTACGATGACATTATTTCATATGTGTATGTTTAAAGTATAATGTCTCTATGATTTACATGGTTTCACTTCTCTTATTATGAAATGATATCCATTTCTTTTATATGGATTATGTGATGTTGTGATGATGTTTATGAAACCCATTTTATTTATTGGGTTTTTATGAATGATGTATTTTTATTTTGTGGCACAAGGAAGAATGATTTCATTATGAGATGGGTGGGACCTATATCTCCCTCCAATTAATTGGGTAAATATTTTATATCTCATGATATAGACATGGCTGGAATGGTAAGTTAATCCGGTTCAGTGTTACAGGACTAAAACGAGGAGTAAACTCGATTCAGAATGGAACTCTTTCCACTAAGATGGTCTTGGCAGCAATGCCTTGGCTACTATGGAAATCATTACATGTGCTTAATGGATGCCATAATTACATGTTTTATTCCCATGCTATTTTATCGTGATTGATGTTCCTTTATGATATATGTCTTACGTACTTCCAAGATTTATATCATTGCTCAAGGTTTAAATGTTTATATTTCATGTTCATGTTTTTTCTTTCAAATGTTTATGGATTGTTTTATGTTCTCTATGTTTGCCCTTACTGAGCAATTGAGCTCACAGTTTTTTTATGTTTTATTTTCCCCAGGAAATAAAGAAATGATTTTGGTAAGGAAACAAAAAGGGGAAGATCGTTATGGGAGATGTTGAAAATCTTTCAACACGATTAGTTGTTTATATTCTGAGTTTCCAAATACACTAAACTATTAGGGACCTTGTGTATTTTTTTTCTATGTATTAAGTATTTCACAAAATTAATGTAATGTCCATGTACGTCAAGCTTAGGGTCTCTACACTCAGGTCCTAGATGTTTTAATCTACAGATATAGTTGTGTAATGTATGTTGGAATGTTTTTTTGAATGTAATAACAATGTTACTAGTTTGAAAAGTTTACCCAAAACCAATATCTACCCCAACTGAGATGAAAATGATGGGAGGAAACTTAGAGAGTTTGTAGCAATGATTTTGCATGGGAAATCTATTGTAGAGGTTTATTTTATCCAAATAGTTAATGTAATTTTAAACAAGTAAATATGCAATTAGACATCAAAATGATAAACCAAAATGGAATTGAAGTTATTTGAATGGAAACTGATATAAGAAACCAGAGTAGAAGTTTATAATATAAATAGTGTAAAAGAATAAGCATGTAATAGTAAATGATGCCGACCTGCTATAGAACTAAAAATATACCTGAAATTTAGTTGCATGAATTAAGGTTTTCAAGTACCCAGTTATGTTTATACCTAAAGTATGAAGAATATTAGGTAGGGAATACGAGACACAATTACCATCCGTAGAAGGATAGGTTACTTTGGTTAAAATTGCAAACAAAAAACCCTGCAATACCTGTCAGAAATTTCAATGACATTGGGGTTGATGGTATGGATGGTCTGTGGTTAGAAGAAGCTACGATGACATTAACTGTGGGTGGAAGGAAGGGAAGGAGGAATATACACTAAGAGCATGGTTTTGCGTGGTGTGGTGTAAAGAGATTCACAAGCTGGAAGATATGTAAAAAGATATTCGAGTGCGTGATTGGACAAGATGGCGTGTTAAGCCGAAACTGGGATCATGAGGAAGATGATCTAATAGATATCCAGGAGGAGGATGACGACAACCTGGGGAGTATGTTGTAATCCTCTGTTGCGATTAACCTAATCTAGAATGCAACAATGGAAGGGAAAAATGGGGATAGTGTTGTTGATACCTGGTGAAGAATTAGGGCGGAGACAAAGAGTAGGTTAATAAAGAGAGGGAGGAAGAGAGTGGGGAGTAAGACGGTTCTCTAGGTCAAGAACCTTGTTATTCTCAGCTGTAGCAGGAGTGAGAGTCGAAGAGGAATAGAGTTCTGCGGGTTGGGGCAATGTGGTAAGAGGGTTGAGCGACACGTAAGGAGAAACTGACGTGGAAGAAGAGATTGTTGACATGTGTTGGATAGAATGCCAGGATTAGTATAGATCTAGAAGATATTATATTATGTTTATAAAGATGCTTAATGTGAAAATATATGTTTTCAATGTATATTCAAATTTTTATAAATTTATATAGTTGGATAAATACGATATGATGAGATGTAATACATAGGATATAGCAGGAGATTCTCTCGACGTACTCTATAATATAACTCTTCCTTGGATTAGTAATGCGAATGGGGGAAGGTATGAGAGTCGGTATATCTATTATTTAATGAGGGTCAACCCACTTTATTATTGTCAAGTTTTTTTTATCATGGGAAATTTGATATGTAATTATTTATAATTTTGGTGCCTCATTGACTAACCTTTTTTCCCCAATAATGCGATGGTTTTGTATTGATTGATATCCCATATTTGATTTATCATTATTAACATTATTATCCAAATCATTAAGAATTATGATATTTTTGGTTTTTTTATTTTATATTGTTTTGATACAATTTAGAGTTCATGTGGGATTCCCATGAATGAATTTTTTTTTCAGCTGAGTCCTTTTCACGGTCGTTCCTGATGAGATGTGAGTGTTCACTCATTATAAAACATTAAGGAAACTTGTGTATAATTGATTGTGCCATGTGGGTGTGATCTTAACATGGATTTGGGTAATATTAGTTGATAATCTAAATTTTTCTTGACTATTATATACTATAGTGGAATAAAAGTGTGACCGTATTATATGAGTATTATTATTATTGGTGTCATAGTTTGTAAGAGTGTAACTCACAATAGAAAAGCATATTGATCTAATTAATATCTATCGGTTAGTGGGTAAAGGTGACATAGAAGATCATACTAGTTTATTGGACCTACCAATACCTATAAAAATGACATTGATTTTTATGTAGATGGGTCAAAAATGATGTTTCATAGAATGTTCAGTTACAATATTAGATTTTACGCATGGTTATGTATGAAACAATTATAAGAGGTCTATTACATGAAATGGTATAATGTTAGTGTCAGACCAGTGGTAGGTTTATATTTTTTTCATTATGTTAATATAAGTATAAGTAAATAGACTAGTATATATATATATATATTGTAATCTTATGAGTTTTTGAATAATTCTTATATACTTATTTATTTTTTATACAAGAATACATAATTCCAGGATTGAGTTTTAATTATGTTCTATACGTTTGGTATGTATAATTTAAATAGGGGACATGTTGAATTTTCCAAATATTCATGGATGAACCATGTGGGCTTTATTGAGATAATATTCACCAAAATTTTTTAAATCCCCCCAGTAGTCTTTAGATTCATGGATTCAAAATTGTATTAGATTATATTTTGTTTTTTTATAACTAATTTGATGAATTAACTGGATGTTGGTACTCGAGAAGTAGACTATGATCATTACTATAATGTATGGTTATGTTAGAACCAATTTTTACATGGGACATATTGTGATGGGAGTATGTGCGATTTTTATAAGGGGTATTTTTCACCAAGTATTCTTTGTATGGTTTTGTTATTTTATGATTTTCATTCTTTTTGTGAGAGAGAAATATATTTAATATTTCCAACATCATAATAGTCACCTGCTATGGGGAAATAACAGAAAAACATTAAAAATATGGTTTGTGGTGAGATTAGGAAATCTATGGATTATTGGGATTTTTTTGGTTTTCATGATATTTAATATACATAATTTAGGTATATTCCCAATTTAGGATGAGAATCTAGATTCTCTATATAGTAATCTACCATGATATTAGAATTATTATTGCATTGACAAATTCTTATATTTAATAATTATTACCATGATTTAATGAAAACATTAAATATTAATTAATATTAAAGAATAAAATTTATTAATATTTACAAAAATAGATCATTGTGGCTGAATTTTTAATTTTAATTAGTATAATTTTATATTGATGTGATTGATTGTTAGATGTACATAATACTAGTGTATCCATTTAAATGGTGGTGAACCAACTTTTCCTAATATTTATTGTCTTTACTAGTATACAATTCAAAAAAGAAATACCTGGTATAAATTAATGAGTGGCCCAATTTTTATAGTTTTTGGTCCAATAATTGGAACACCACATCTATCTATCATTAGAATATCTATGTTGCAAATTTTCCACAAAAAATATTATCATCAATTATAAGTGGGGAGAGAATGGATTTCCATGAACTCAATGTGAATCCAACTATTATAAATCCTCACATTGTATTATATTATCTTGGTATATTCTTAAAACAACCAATAAGCTCTGGAAGTATATATTAAATCAAAATGACATGTCACAACATCAACAAATTAGATTATATTCCTCTTTACAGTGCCCCAAAACTCCTATAAATATTTACAAATCAATATATGAATCGTGGTATCTAAAAAAATATTTTCTCCTGCATCATTTTAAAAATTCAATTCATTATCTTTACTCACACAAATATTTATGGATCTCAGAAACCAAATGTTTTTTAGATTCTCTTCATGCATGTTTTCCTTATTTATTTTAACCTTCTTCATCAACAGTTATCAATGTATCCCAACAAAATAAATGTATATTACTCATGAATAATTATATTTGATGCACACGGTCAAATATAAGTCTCAAATTACTACCATCTCCCATTTTGATATTGAGAATGGACCTTTACACTAAAACATTATATTTGGTTCTCAATTCATTGACTCTAGCTGTATTTTTTTGGTTTTTTGTTGTGTTAGATGTATCCATCATTCATAATAATTTAAATTTTATATTAAAATGAAAAAAATATTTTTTTGGTAATATATAATATAAAAAATCATAAATCAATGTCAATTCTATGACTTACATTTTATTTTGAAACATTTTTTTCATGTGGTTGTCCCCCTGATCATAAATAACCTGTTTTACTCAATCACTTTTCTCCTATACATTTAAATAAATAAAATTTATTATATTTTTTTTATCATTTTATCCTAATAAAATAAATCTCTATTTATTTCTCATTTTTGATTGATACACATCTTTATTTATTTATCACATTAATTCCATATAAATATATCTCCATTATAATTATAAAAACAATGAACAATAATGTAGTTACAACAGGGCTCATGTCATCATTCCATGACAGTATCTAAAAAATAAGTTTATGATTCAAATTAAATATTTAATATTATATTTAAACTATTTAATTACATAGTATTAACAAAAAAAATATCCTCTTCCTAATCAACATCAATATATAAAAAACATTTTAATTATTTAATAAACCTGGAAACCGTTCCATCATAACGAATTCACATTCCAAAATAATAATCAAGATTGTATCAATTATAGAATTAAGATAAACATGATTCTTATTAATTCAATTATTATAACCATGTAATAAATTTATCAATTGTATAATTATATCAACCACTTCATTCATCATAATTTTAAATTTTATATTTTTTTTAAACAACAAAATATATATCAGGAAAAATTAATGTTAATTTCTCAAAAAATATTTTATAATAATCAAATTTCAATAATTATATAACTTTTGAACAAACACGGTAAACTTAATGAACAAAAACTAACAGTGTTCATATACATTGTGTAGCCTCAGTGAACCATATAGAGTATTATGAATACTTTATGAAGTATTGTGGTCATCCAAACAATTTTGAAACCTTCTATGTTTGGAACCTTATAATGTTATCAAACCCTAAGAGGTATTTTTTCATTCTTATTACATATTTGTAGAATAATGAAAAATAGACTTTTATATCTAAAATTAAAAATATAATGTTCATTTTAAACCATATAATGTCCATTGAAGAAATATATTATTTTTTTATGTTTCAAATTTTCATAAATTTCTTAATAGAAACAAACATACAGTGATTATTAAATAATCTCATGATAGTGAAAACTGAAAAAAATAAAGATTATTGTAAAAGGATAGGATTTCCAGGTCATTAATTTTTTTTTTGCATACTTCTCAATTTCATCCATAAAAGTTTCATTATCTATAAAAAACATGAAATTTAATATAATAAGATATTAGGGAGAATCCATTTTCTACTCCCAATATATATGTTCAAAAATCCCCAAAAGATTCTCATAACAACTTCTAATTGACTCTGAGCCTTCTCAATCACACCATATCATAAAAATATAGTTTCATATTATTACAGGAATTGTTAATATAATTCCCAAAATCTTTATCCTAATTATAATTTAAT
Source organism: Viscum album (assembly GCA_963277665.1). NCBI lineage: Eukaryota > Viridiplantae > Streptophyta > Magnoliopsida > Santalales > Viscaceae > Viscum > Viscum album. The sequence goes on from OY728156.1 coordinate 700,997,257, forward strand.
AATAAATACATAATTAATGATACTGTATTTTTATAATGTATTTTTTTTAATTTTAATTATCGGTTAACATTAATTTCATCAAACCTTGATCCAGGAAATATTTATCACTAAACATTTAAGTCTCCATTCTATTTAAATCCATATTTGGTTTATTGTATCCTCAACCATGAATTGACTAAAATAGTTGAATTTCCTTCAATCACATTAAAAATTGTTTGGAATATTTTTCAATAATTAGTTTAATAGTCGTGTTTACATTATGATTGTACACTCATTCTAAACTATTGTATATTTTACCATAATATTAGATCTAGTAGTTAAAAAATAATATTTCTTATCAATCACTTGATATATTATATCATTCATAAAAGATATCTTTCCAATTGTTCAAGGAAATTTTTTCCATTACTCTTTATCAAAGTGTATTATCAAATACATTGTCTTTTATATTGGTTATATTGTTCCTCCATCACCCATATTATCAAATAAATACATATTTACATGTACGTTGATAATAATTTGAAAACAATATCCCTTATGAAAATCAATCTCCTCAACTATGACTCTTTTTGGTACCCATATCTTTATTAAAAAAATTATTATTTTCAAGGCAATGTTCCGTCTCCCACTAGTAGTTCATAAATTAAAAAAACTTTTTTATTTGAAAATATTCAATATATCTTGAAACTCCATGCTGGATATTATTTTTAATATCTACAAATAATAAATATAGGTGATAAAAATATAGATGATAATGGGAGTATGTAATTGATTTTGAATGAATCTATGTTACTTGGTTACAATTAATAATCAAGTATAGATTGAATTCACCCAAAAACAATTATTTATTTTTTATCATTTGGTTAAGGTCTATCTAATTTAATAAAGGTTGTGACATGATTATTTTGACTGTATATTTGAGTTCTTGAAAACATTTGGGTGGAGAAGAAAAAGATGAATCATGTTACCATAAAATTTAATTGGGAAGACTCATAAATTATATGTACATGTTGAAAATGGTTTATTGATTTTCAACCATTATTTTTTATCATTAATAGATTATGAGATTCTTTTTCAGGCATTTTTAGTTTATTTGAATGGATTCATATGACACTGATATGATTTGGGATGTGCTGGATCAAATATGAAATTATGAGTTTTTTTAAAATGATAACAGATTAAACATCATAATATACATTTATAATCATTATAAGGATTATTTCACATAATTTTTATCCGAATATAATTTATAAAAAATTGAAAATGGATATACAATTTATGGTTCTTGACATATCTTAGTATAGTTGATATGGTTCTTTTTATGGTAAACGTTATCATGATAATGTTGACCGAGATGTTAAAAATGGAAAAGGAAATGTTTATGAGGTTTATTTATCAAATTATTAATTTTTAATCTTCATAAGTTTGGGGTTATTTTTTCATTCTCTAGAACATAGTAAGGATGGGTAACCTTCTAATGTTTTACATAGTACGTTGTCAATTTTATTACTTCTTAAGGATATCCAAAATAGATTATATGGATCATGTAATTTTTATGTTTTTCATAATAAATAATAATCTACAAGGAAAAATTATAATTTTATTTACTTTTAAAATTTTTGAGAAATTCAAAAGTTGAATTATCAAGTACTTCTAGAATGAAAATTATAAACAAAATGAATTCTCGTTATGATCGAGATAAATTTCATGGGGTTAAACATTAGAAATATAATTTTTATTCATGAATTTCTTTTTAGATAATTATATGGTTATTCTTTCGGGAATTATATGATTTTTTTTAAAATATTAATAAAAAATAATTTATTTGTGAATGATTATGTGTGATTTTGAAAAAACGGGATAATTTTTTGTAGTTAATCTGTTTCTAAATGAAATTAAAATAATTATATAGAGATCCATGTGTAGTTATCAAGTCCTTATGTTATCTTTTATTATTATACCATGATAATATATTTTATTCCACTAGAAGATTGAATATGTAAGTAATTGAGGATGATCTAGTGGTATGAAGAATATATCACTATATAGAACATTCCTAAATTCCAAACTGAATTTATTTATGTAATGAATTTTTTATTATTGTTCCCCACTGCTAGTGTTCGGGTGGTAAGGGTTTCGGATGGGTGAAGGTCATGTCCCGAAGTCATGTCCTCGATCTTATCATTTACTATAATTTTTTTCATTGCATTGTTTTATTTGGTGGTGAATGAAATTGATCTAGAACATTATTGATTATTGTTAAGGGACAATTACTCAATAGTTTTGTTTATAATCTGAAATGAGATAATGGTATTTCTATAATTACATGGGAGGAAATGAATAAATAAATATATGCACATTCGATGATTTTTTGAATATACTCATCTAATGTGTTGATGGTGAAAAATGTTTCTTGGACCTCTTTTTTCCATTTAGATATGATGATTTTGTAGAAGTAATGATATAATTTATTTTCTAAATTTTTTTAATTATAAATGTTTATGAATGTTGTGTTATGTGAGGAGTATGAGATAGATAATTTATGATTAATGATTATAAGAAACTATAATGAATAATAGATCTTGCTGTTGGAACTCAAAATGGATTATAAAATATTCATGATCTTGAGAATTTAGGTAGTTTATATTTATAAAAGTAGAGATATTATGTTCAATAATTGATATTTATCTTAATTAGAATGGTTTGATGATATGATTATCTCACCATATATGTGATAGATTCATGTTCATAAATAATTATGTATATATTTTCTATAATTTATAAAGGATTAAGGAAGAAGGTCAACATCAGTATTTGATGCTATACAATATTTTTGTGTTCTTACTCACCCTTTTTAGATCGTATTATAAACTATGGAATATTGAATCTCTAGGATGATGTTATGTATGTATTGGTAAACATAAGGATACATTTTGAAACTTGGTTTACAATCCTGTAATTAGTGAAACATTATTAATAGAAGATATATTGATAAAGTTATAAATTATTAACAAAATAGGGAGGGTACCCACATGAAGAAAAACCATGTAAAAAATTTAGGGTCCATGTTTATTGATATTTATAATTTATTTGGTTGAATTTTTTATCCACTCCTCTAGTGGTGCACACATTTCTGGAGGAACTCATATTGTTTGAAATCCATTTAATACCCATTATAGTTTAGTGATTTTGATTTTAAACATTTAATAAATCGATATTTTAAAATCTGATTAATTTGATTAAAAAGTTTGAAGAGAACAACATTAATATTTTCATTAACTTTAACTAATTTTAGAAATGTATTGTTAATAAATTAATTAAAAAATACTTAAAAAACAAATGAAATATGTTTTTAGGATGTATAATATTATGTTCATAGATATAATTATTCTATATGATGTATAGAAAACCCTTATGCAAAAAGGGGTGAAAGAAATATATTTTGATTTTCGGGTTGGAAAAATTATATAATGTTTTTTAAAAATTATAATTTAAAAAATGTTTCTTTATGATAATATATTTTTTAAAAAAAATTACTAAATTTTGTGTGTGGATGGGAGATCATAAATAATCCCGATTAGATGTATTTTATGTATCTAATCAATATAATTTACATGGTTGAGGATTAAGGATAAAGTGTATTGAGTAAGGCTTATGGATCTATGTGAATATTTATGGTCATATTTTCTTAGTTAGGTGTATTGAGTTTTGATTGGTGAATCTTATATTAAAATAGACCATGTGGTAGGTATGGTTTCTAATAATGGGCTCTTATTTTAATAGCACCATAAGACCGTGATTAATATGAATTATTTTCTTATTCAATGTTATGAAGGTGAACAATCTGGGAATTGTTATTTTTTGTTGTGGTGGTGATCTTGGGTGTTGGTATTTTATACAAAACATGTTACATGATTTTTCATTAATAATATATTCTTCCAATAATAAATTAATAAATAATATAGGTTTGGAGTTTGGAGACATAGATAGAGCTATATTTTTCATTTTAAAGATAAAAAAATTATTGTGGGGAATTAATAACACCATGTGTTATTGATTATCAAGTGAATATTAAATTTTTTTATATTTATGGGAGCATAATCTTAGTGATATTGAATTTTTGTATTCGTATCTTGAAGGTTGTATTTTTTAGTCATTCAATTGATAACTAAAATATAAGAATATTTATAAATATTCTAAGTAGTATAAAATTATCAAAAATGAATATGATCCTTTTGAATATAAATGAGGCAGTAATAGCATAGTTGTATATATAATGTTTCATTTTTATGTTATACATCTCACAAAAATGATAGCACAATTCTTCAATGACTGAATATTTGGTTGCTGCATTTGTTCCCTATAAAATATTTTAAAAGAATTAATGTATATAAGTGGTATGAATATCTGTAAAGATATATATAAATATATGATCTTATTATTTTATTATAATATTAAGCAAATATTACTATGATTATGACCACTTGTATAGAGAAACAGCAGATTACTCATCTGATATATATTTTTGAAATTTTATTTTGTTTGGCTCAATTGAAGTGCACCACATTAATAGTAATATATGTGTCATTTTTTCCACTTAGGTAAACAATATCTATGTATTTTTATTCATAATGTTTTCAAATATTTTTTTTACTTTTAAATATTTAAAAGTCTACTTTTATCTAATGTCATTTAAAAATATATCATAAAAATGTTAATTGTGTATGAACCTAACAAAGAAGTGTTATTTTATGGACAATGATAAGATTTATCTGACCATATCATGGATTTTGAAATAAAGGCCCCCAATTTAGTTGTCACTAATCTTAGGTAAAATCCAAGTAAAATTCATATTATCAAACTAAATAATATTTAGCCAACTAATGAATTGAAAAAATAGTTAAGTTTTATAGTACTAATGTTATCTGAGTACCATTCTTAATCAGGATGTTGTAGAAAAGGTAACATATATAATGAATATGAGATGGATTAGTCCAAACTAAAGATATTTTTAAATTTTATATTTTTTTATATTTCTAGATACCTATACTAGATTGTGATAATGAATGAGATTGAAAATCCTGAAAAAATTACAAATTCCCTTTGGCTCGAACATATGTTAATGATAATTCTGATGTTCATACTATTGTGAATAATTCATATATAAAAATGTTTAACTTTGTTATAAATAATTATGATATCTATTTATTGAAATTTAAAATTTTATGTACACATAATTTTAATTAATTTTATAATTAATTTTTCATTATAATATAATTAATAATTTAATTGAATTATTAATACATAAACATCATAAAATTTATTTCGTAAATGGAATTTGGTTTTCATTATAAAAAATGGATCTAATTTCATATTACATTAATGATATTCAATGGCCCACCTTAAGTGGCTATTTATGCATCATTGTTACCATTTTCATACATTTTAGCGGCATAATATTGTTCCATCAATGGTTTTTTAGGAATTATGAATCCATTGAAGGTAGTATAATTCTTTAAAATACCTTTAGAGGATATTTATTTTTACAATATATATATATATATTATTTTGGACTAGAATCGATGAAGGAAATTGAATGCTTGTATTAATATAAATAGTAACGAGGAATGGTGTAGTTTTCATACTATTGGTGGAAAGATGAGGTGGTGCTAAGAGTTCACTAATTTCATTCATTTAATAGAATGTTCTATATTTTACCGCATCTGATAATGTTGTCTAGTTTTACAAATCTGACATATTCTTTGGATTATTTTAATTAATTTTATATCTTTTGTCTTTGAAGAGTGAAAATCATTACATATATAGGTTTTGTATCCCATCACTGAATTGGTTATTATCGTTACCGGTGGATACCAAATGATAAATAAAATCATTAATTATGCATATATCTAAATATTCCCATTCCTTTTTAGTATTATTTTCTTCATTATATAATTTTATTATTATGTTTTTTTCCTTCATATGATATTTACATGGTTTTATTATTACTTTAACATGTTACTATGTGTCAAAATATTTATTAAATACTAGAAATTATATCATCGGCAAACTCAGTATATGAAAAACACATAAACCAAATATTCAAATATTTTATATTATTATACCAAATTCAAACCATTTGCTATTAATTTAAGAATCAAATTAAACTTTGATTTATTGATTGATATATTGATCAATCAGTTTAGTTTTTCTTCAGGGTTGTTGATTTTCTCTCAGCACATATATAAAATATCATATTCACTTTATCCAGTCCACCAGGCCCCTTAAGAATTCATGTTCATTACATTTTACCAAAATTGCTATAGATACACACAATTTTTGTATGTAACAAGATTATATTTATTTAACATCATATTAATTATGAATTTAATTAAAATATTAACATAATTAATAAAATATTAATATATAAATTATGCATCGAGTATGTATTAAATATATACTATTGAATAAATATTAATATAATCATGTAGAGTATGTATATGGTATATATAATTTCAATAGTGATACAACATATAATATCATTAATTAAATATGAAACTATTCGATTACACCCCATAATATAATTTTTATCAGTTTGGTTTATCCAAATGTCTTAAAAATTTTGAATAAGTAATGGGAGGGGTCGACCTTATATAATCAGGATGAGTCTCATTTATGTAAATACCAAAATGTAATCAAAATTGTGAATTCCCTATCACCCATAATCCATCCAAAAATAGAATAAAATTTTATTTTATGGATGATATGGTCGATTCACACCTCCACCAGAAAACAAAACACACAATTGTTGAAAGTCTGTTGTTCCATAACTTCTATATCTATTTAATTATACCATTTCATTATTCATTACCATAACTATCCTTTTATCAATGAAATTTTTTACTAGAGAATGTTAATAAGTCAATTTATAAAATTGAAATATTATGAGTGGGGAAAACTAATTTTTATCTGATCGCATGAATCAAAAAATACCATGTTTTAACCTTAAGCATGGTATTAATATTTTTACTATTGTGGAGTCAAAAAAATTGTTATTAAAGGACTATTTCTCAATTAATGAAATATATATTATCTACAATATACTAGTAACATGGTGTATTATATGATTTTTATGAATTTTAAATGATTCAATATAATATTATTTATTTTAAAGTAACATTAATGTCAATATAGAAATTAATCCTTTGATTTTACATTAAAAACATCATAAAAAGGTGGAATTAAAATATATCATTTTCAAAGATGTCTATCATGTTTTTTAACTAAATAAATCATTTAATGCAATAAATATTTTAATTTATAATACATTTTTATTATTATTTATTTCATTCTTCTATTAATTAAATATTTACTGTATTGGTGTTTCTTAAGAATATAAAAAAATTATATAATTAATAAAGACATAAAATAAATTGGACTAATGAAATTATTTTCATTATTCTAAAAATTTCATTCAATATTCATTCACATATAACTTTTTCTACTAATTTTAACATATAATTTAAATTTAATAACATGTGGGAGACCTTTATTATTTTTATTACACAAATTATTATATTGGACACTTTCATGAAAAAATGTCCCAAAATTAAACTATAGTAAATCCTATAGTATTATTTATCTAATTATGGCCTTTAAAAAAGAACTAGAAAAGATAGTATATTTTATCCATTATCCATTACGTTTAACCCCTTGGTAAACTATTTTTATCGATAATCATGGAAATTAATTTTTACTCACTTTACTATAAATTTTGACCCAAAAAATAAGTTGAATATATTATATAATACTAATTATTATGATTCCAAATATTTATTTTATTTTTTAAAATTCCTTTCATATAAGTGTTGAAATGTAATTTAATATTAATCCAATTGATGAGATGAAAAATCAACTTTGTAGAGGGAATTTTTCATAAGTATAAATCGTTATAATAAGAAAATTCATAATAAAAATTACTTAAATGATCAAAATTGAATTAAGAATTATATATGTAAACTAATTTTTCTATTAAATATTTTTTTTTAAAATATTTAATACTTTGAAATATTTAATTAAAAAATTATATTAAATATTTTCATTTTTCACAATTCATTGAAAATTAAATCTTTTTAAAAAATTATAATGCATTTAATAATATCTATTACATGTTGATTCCAAAAATGATTTTTTTTAAAATACACTTTATAATCTTTAAAAAATATTTTTTATGAATTATTAAAAAATTATCATTTTCTAGAATGGTCATATTTGGATCATATATATACATTTCTAAAAATTAAGTATGTATTTATATATATATTTTATTTATCAAAAACTATTATTATTAATTTTTATAATGTTTTTATTTATGTATATACCACCAAACATGATAGTTATTTTTTTATTGTCATGTTTAAATAATAATATTGATTTTATATCATGCATCATTAATATATAGTGTTGTGTGTAATTAAATACATTGAAAAATTACATTTATGTGAAGAAAATGCTAAATTAACAAAATGTCACATTTTACCCCATTAAATAAATTCTTCCCTCTCAATTTATACTCAATCTTTATCATAATGTGATTGATATTTGTAGATTTATTTGTATAAAAACATAATCATAAAAAGGGCCATCAAAAATTTCTCTAGAAAATTGGGAAATATTTTTTGAAGGTTATCCCATAACTAGATTCCCTAATATGGTAAAACAGTGGGAATTTAAAATATTTATATGGAATGAATAAAATATTATCAAATACAAATTAAGAGTGATAGATCAAATGGTTAGAAAAAAGTTTATGATAAGAAGGCTATAAATATGTTTTTGGTGAAAAGAAAATTTGTTCAACAATAATTAACCTAATAGAAAAAATTCATCAGATGATATTTGTCATAATTTTGATGTAATTTATTATATCAAAAAATTTACATAAATGATTTATTTATATTTTAAAATAATAATCTCATCCTTTGGTTGTGGTTTTGATTAATTTTCACATCCCCGCCCTTTCTAGAAGTGAAGTTGAATTTGAATTATTTTATTGGAAAATCAAGAAAATATCCTAAATCCATAAAATAATTTTAATTTATTCATTATATCTGTAGTTACCATCAAAACCAAAAAACTTATCATTTGTTATTGAAAATTTATAAATAATTTTGTAGGGAAATAAAATGGTAATATGTAATACCTCATCTAAAGATTAACATAACCATTATATAAATATTTAAAATTAGGACTCTTCCAAAATTAATAAATTCTAAATGAATGTATCCAAATTTAATATACCATAATATAATTTCATTTTGACGTATATCTTAATTTTAAGATAACAATTTTTTGAATATGTTGGTTATATAATATTTGGAAACAATTTAATAACCATAATTACCATAAAATATCAATGGATACGTACATGGTTCCTCATTCCTTAAATAAAAACACAAATTGTAGATTTTATTCAAAAAATCATGAATTCCTTTTACCACCATCAATTATAATATAAAAAATTTCTCATGAATTGATTAATCAGTTTCAATATAATTAATACTATATGATTTAAATTATCCATATCAATAATCAATTTATTCCAAAATCATTATCTCAACATTAGAAACATATTAAGGGTTATTTATTCATTAATCATGTGTCTTCTATAAAATATAACATTACCATTAAATAAATTTTATAGTTCATTGGTACTTTTCAACATATTCATAAAGATCATTAATATAAAATATATTCATATAATTCCATATATATTTTATAATTCTTGTATTCAAACACAAAATCACTTCAATCATATTTCATCCTTTTTAAATGTTATCAAGGAACTTTTAGTTTATTTTTTAATACCACATACATTTCATATTTCATTTTCATCCTCTTCATCATCAATAAAAATACCTTACTTGTACCTCCTTTTAGAAACTTTCCTCATATTTCCATCCATAAAATCAATTTTTATAATGATCATAACATCAAAATTTATATCATTCAATCATTTCTTATGCTTAAAGAAACTGTTATTCACATCCATTGTTTTAATTATTCCTTCCATTGTTCTATAGATAATTATTACACGGTTTTTATCTTTTCAACACATAGAACAACTACTCTTTCATTAGAGACATTTCTAAGAGTGAATATTCCAATAATTTTTACATATTTAAAACAAAAATTTCCTTTTTTTAAATGGTCTCCACTATCTTAACCTTTAGTAAACTCTATACATATCATCATTGGTGAGTCTAAGAGTTGGTTAAGTTTCATATTTTTAAACATATATCAAAATAAACTATTATAAATAATCTAAATATCATTCACTCTTGTCATAATATAATTTGGATTCCCATAAGTTATTTATTTATCAAATTCAATGTTAACCATGTTCATTTTAGATTCTTTCATAGACTAATGAAAAATATAATTTTTTTAGAAATTGTAATAATATTGAAAAAAATTATGAAAAAACAAATAAGAAAATTCTAATTAACAAAACCTTGTTTTCAGTACAATAGAAAATAGGTTATGACAAGGTTATTCATTGTAATCATACATTTAAATCCTTATTGATTGTTCAAAATGTGTTTTTGAATTTCCAAAGAATGACCGCCTTGACTTTCAAACGAAGTTCAAAAAAGGCATGTTTTCATGCATGAGGTGACTATATAGTTCATCTAAATGCTCCATTCTCAAAATTATTTTCCTAGAGGCACATCATTCCCAAAGCCCCAATTACATGTAGTATCTATACAAGAATTTTATTTTATGAAAAATACATTCTCTATATTCCACCAATACTCATTAATATTTTCCAATATCAAGGTTTATCCATATACATATCCTTAGTGATATATTTACACATATCCCAAGAAATGACCTTGGGAATATACATTGGAAATTCACTAATTTTTTCTTATTATATTATCAATTTTTTTAAAAAACATAAAATTTATACCAATTATAATGAACCGGGAATTTGATATATAAATATACATATTTTTATATGAATATTCAATTCATGCCACAAAACCTCACCGGAGGTCTATACAAGCTTAGAGTATTTGATTTCTAAATAAACAATCTTATTATTTCTTGCATTATATTCATCATCCCCAATAACGATCATCCCACATCGTATTATTCCTATATATGTCAATCATAAAACTATTATTCATAACCTGTAGAAATGAAATATAATAAATTATGATTCCATATGCTTAGTTACTGTAAACATGCGAGATAAAAATGTTCAACTGCGCATAAGTGTGTGAGAAAAATATAATAACATTTCTAATACAACCCTTCATATCCTAGATCCTAAAATCATGTCATGGTATAAAACATGGTATTCCATAAGTTATGAATAATAAATGAATTAATAACATTATTCATTAGATAATAACATTTTCATATGATATATATTATTTGAATACACCCAAGGAAAGAATATATTATATAATCACTGTACACCAACACATTCATAACATGTTAGGCTTGGTCTAACCCCCATATACCTGGATTAGGATTGAAATAGCCTATATTGTACACTTTTTCTTGTTAATATTGTTTACCCTCTTTCATGATCCAGAACAACTCTCACATACACTTTGAGATCATATAATAATAATAATTACCAGATGCCTTGGAGGTAGAAAAAGTTCCAACCTCTCATGTAGTCCATAAATTTGTATTTTAAAATATCATAAAACACTCAAGACATCAAAAATCATGAAAATTAATGGGTTTAAAAAACATTATCATGTAAGAACTCTAGAAAAAGAATTTTGATTCATAATAACTACATGATTTCATATGCACATGCCCCATGGAAAAGGAATGGGTTTCAGAAACATATTTGTATCATTAACATAAACGATAAAGAGAAAACAATGGTTCATTAAACCGTACCACCAGTAAAACTTATGTAATTTATAGGGATGTAATTCAGGATGGAAAATAATTTTTAATGATAACCGGGAATATTTCATGGGGAAGACCTTTTTTAAAATTTGAAGATCACTCTACTAAAATAAAATGTTTATAAAAAAATTAAAAATAATTATCATTGATATTATACTATGATATATCTAATGTATTATTTAAAATGTTTTGTGGTCATGATAGTGGGATATATTTTTCATGTCATATACATTAAAACAAATATTCATTTCACTATTTTCGGTAAATTACTAATATGAATTCTTTGGAACAAATCATGAAGACTCCAATTTAAACATTGTTAAAAATTAAATAATGTCAAAAAAAATATTTATTAACATATCAAGGATGAGTAAAATCAATATGTAAAACATGTTATTTTTTTCAAAAAATAGGATATCCAAAAAAGGATATTTGACTAAATATTGAAATAATGTATTTTTTCATAAAAAGATATTTAAATGATTTGAGTACCAATTGGGTGAAAATTGAATGAACACATTTAATTTCATTGCATTAAAAAAAGAAAATTCAAGAGTTTATTGAGAGATTGGTCATTAAATTTCATAATAGGTATGAAACTCCATCTACCTAGTTCCACTAAACCACCACTCTATGAATGTTCCCCACATGTCCTCAACCTCACCAACCATATTCCAGAAGCAGTTGACTAGAAGTTTTCCTCTAATGAAGAACCACCTATAGACTAGACCCTTATATCAATGTTCACAACTAATACAAAATAACAAAATATAATACACATTAGTGTATGAAGAAAGAATAAATAAACTGAATCATGCTATATTAAATTCAAATGAAATAAATTCATGAACAACAATGTTATACATACTACCAATTTCCCCAGCACTAGTTATATACATTCCAAAATAAAATAAAATAAATGACGTATCCACTACATCGCCAAGAAAAAAACATACATTCACCAAATACGACTAGAGAAATATTGCTAGACCAAGCCATACTCATCACGTTTTCCATCGTGAACATGTTCATGTAATTAAAATTTGAGATCATCTTATGTACCAATGTGTAATGGAATCCCCATCAGGGTTTGATTAAAACTGAGTAGGCCACCACCAATGGTGAATAATAAAAATTCCTTTCCGAGCAATAGTATATGAATATATGTTGTTGAATAAATTAACATTATATAAAAGAGTTACAAGACAATGAATGTGATAGCCCATATAATACGCACTATCCCATGTATTTTTAGTGGACAATAGGTTTAACCATAAATGAAACAAACACGACCAATCATCAACAGAATAAAATTCGGTGAACATTATTTATCAACAATAAAAGGGGTGTTTCCAAATAATTTATCATAAGGAGGCATAAAAAATACATCCACAATACATATATCAAGATCTTATGTTATTATATTCCAAAATATTAGTCTAAAATATAACTCACATATCCTCATCAACATTAATTATGGTTGGATCCTCAGTCGAGCACCTAACCAAATACCAACTCTCGGTACTGATAATAAACATTAGGTACATCAAACTCATGTCAAAACATTAGTGTAGTTTTTGGAGCCTCAGTCCAATTTATATATATATATATATATATAACATTAGTAGTTTCTAGATAATATGATAATCCTATCCCAAAGAGGAGGAACTTCAGCCCAACATCTTCTTCCACAAGTTATACCAGATTCACTTAGAGCCTTAGTCTAGAACATATACCATGAAGTACATTATCTATCTCCAAAGACATAGGATAACACATTACTAATGATGTATACGATCACTACTAAGAACCAAAGCCTACCACCTAATATATAGTATACATCATCTACCCAGATCATCAGTCCAACACCAAAACCATTCCTTAATTTCATAAATATGAAAGCTCAAACTCATAAATAAAAAAATTTCCCAGCAAACCAAAACCACACAATCTAAACCATTCACACCAACTAATGTCTCTACAGGACTTTAAACCCAAATCATTTGTCAAAAAATTACTACCCCTTTCAACATTAAAAATTAAATTAACCCAATCCCCCTTTTCAATCTTATAAAATTCACCCTTCTAAAAACATGGGGCTTTCTCATTCAAACAAATAAAATACAAAAGGATTATATTACCGTAAAAACAATTACAGGATCCATTAAATAATTTTTTAAAAAGATTCATCCATATATACATATACAATATAAATTTTATGATCATTTGTAAACCACGTATTTATATACCACTTGGAGGGAAACACCTCATTTCGAATCAAGGATAATTCCAAATTGTTTTGACAAAAGAACTACGAAACCCCTAAGAAACACATTTAAAACAATTTCAAAATCATCATTATAATTTTTGATAAAAATTTAACACATAAAACATTTCACTACAAAAGGTAGACTAACCCCATATGTGTCCATTTACCTTCACTCACATCACCTAGGATCTGACATGATCCATGGAAGGAACAAGGTGTCAACATAAACCAAAAACAATTGTATAAACTAATAGAGGAATCATGTCAGACATTGTCTCTAAGGAATATACCAAAATTTTTATTTGAAAAAAAATTATTAAGATAATTTGTAAATCTCTTAGACCACCCACCTGATCAATTATTCATACCAAAATAATTCAAAAGAAAAAGAAATTTGACAAGGCTCATCCAAGCCTCATCCAAAACTCCTAAGTGACCAATCATGCTCGTCACAATAAATAACCCACACATTAAACAAAACAAAAAAAATAATTAATTATAACAATTATTATTAATTAAATAAATAATTCCCATCTTCGCATAATGCTTGAAAAGTGAATGGGTAATAATAAAACTAAAACAATGAGGACAACTACCATCTGAAGACCAACGACATAACCCATACCAAATTTCAGGACAATTCCCTAATTAGAATACTAATTCAATAAATAATTATATTATAATAATTGGAAAATCTATTAAAATTTAGAAAGGTCACATGGCATATTAAATACCATGAAACAATGTGGGGAATCAATAATGATATCTCATCAACCCAATCCAACCAAACACCCCATGTATAATTGATGATTCAACTAGGATTCATGGGAATCATAAAAAATACTTAAACTGTAGAACCCAGACATTATAAAGGAGTACATGATGAAGTATGGAAGCAAATATAGGATGGATTGAAACACCTAGACCATTGTTACCTATAGTCGGTGCATTATTTCATAACATTGGAATGATAACAAAAGATCATGTCTCGAAAGACCGATTATTTTAGTAGTCTTGGAAACACTAGATATATTCATAAAGTTTACATTACATCATAATGTGAAAACTACAACAACATCTTGTCTTCACACAAATATCCCCTTATACTATCCCTGCAGGTCATTCATAAAATACTTCTTCACATCCTGTGAAAAATAAAACGTATAAAGGGGTGAGCTCAAATGCCCAGTAAGGATAACAATATTGCGGAAAATTTTATTAAAAATCATAAACATTTAAGGCAATGTATAACTAAAACAAAAGCCTTTTAAACATTAACTTCATCATAATATACAAAAAATAAAATTAAATAATTCCATTTACTTATTCACATGGATATTCTACTAGTAGAATAATCACATGAAATATCAATAACCACTTTTATAATGATGGAATGTATAATGCCAGACTATCATAACCACATAGCCAAGGCCTCGTGCCAAGAATAGAAATGACATTTTTTCAAGGCCTTGTGCCAAGACCCTAGTTTGACTCATGAGACCTACCGATGCATTGAGGATCTATAGTGGGCTCCACCCATCACTTAATATGTCTAATGCATTCCTCATATGAACAGGTTTAAACATAACATAAATATTCGTATTAAAACTAGCATACGAAATGTCAATACATTCTCCATAAACCATGAATGGTATAAAAATAACACATCCATAGTAAAAAATATCACAAAACCATCAATACAATAAAAGTGTTTTGTATCAAAATAAATCAACTTCAAATAAGAGTAAAATCCATCAAAGGATTTTGACATAGATGAAATCAAAACTAGTTGAGATAAATATCTCTTTTTTGAAATCATTTGAAAGTCACCTAATTATAAAATAAAACACTCACTTTGAAAATTTTCTTCTAATATTTTAAGGGGAGATTCAAAGATTTTATAACGGCGGAAAATAGCCGCACCCACCATACAAGTTAAAAAAAGACATTATTGCCTTAACTCTGTCGAAAAGGTTAAAAGGACCTTGTTTGGAAAATGACAGAAATATTCCTTTATAAACTTATTATAAAAAGTCAAAAGGGTATAAATGACTTTATCCCATAGTCTTTAAAATATTAATAATTATTTGAAATAAATTTTTACAAAACATGGATGTGGAGGATAAAGAGGTGCCAGTAGATAATTACGTATTAACAACCTCAGATAATGAAGAGATTGTGAAATAAACCCTTAACATGTACTATTCCTTGTTTGAGGGTAGGTTATCATCCTTTATAATGGTGAAATAATTGTTATTAAATTATACAATAATTATATACATTAATATGATATCATATATGATCTTTTAACATTGATTTGTTAATAATATCTTAGTATTATCGTTGTTTTGGGTGTTAACTTAATCATTTTCTTTTTTATGTTTGGTTACGTAAGCCATGATTGTTATGGATAGGTTGTATCTTATTCATATCCAGAATGATATAAAGTTCTCAAACATTATTTTTAATCATTAAATGAGAATTATTCTTGAATGGATAGGATGGGGAATCAATCTCATCGCGTTCGTGGACACTGTAGTCCATACGTACGCATGAGTGACAATATCATTATTTTGATATTAAAATAATATATAATTGGATGGTATATCATATATAAAATATAATTATCATTTTTTATTTATTATTTACATGAATTACACATCATTATTATATCCATCGAAATAATAATTTATTGAATAACAATTACACCGCGCCGTGGAGACGGTAAGCCATATGTACGCACGTATGGTGACATGTCATTAAAAGGATGGATAGAATACTGAATAGGTTTGTACCATATTTATAATAACATCAAAGTATATATAATATACTGTAGTTATTATTTTATAATAGTAATAACAATGCATGGAGAAGCTGAAGACGAAAGGAACTTGAAAGAGGGTGGTGAAAACATTACATCTTCTTCGGGTTCTTCCTTTTGATTTGATCAAAACGGCTCCTTAGGTTGGATTTATGATCAAACTAATGCATCTAGGATGAATTTAGGAAAGTTGAGAGTGTATTTGGGCAGGTTGTTTCTGATCCAAAAGGATTTGAATATGTGAATTTGTGAGAAGGGGGAGTGCCCTTTTATAAGTGGGGTGAGGGGCACCTTTGGAAGAGCTAGAAATATTATTTTATAATAAATTCATATTCGGTTTCAAATGTCTCCAAAGTGGATTATTTAAAGTTTTAGGTGGGTATGGGTCTTAAACCACTCAACCAATAGGTTTTAAATAGGTTTGGGTCACTAAAGTAACCTTATCTTTTAGTTTTAACTCTTAGTTAATTAGTCTGACATTTACCATGTCACATTGTATTGTTATATTATATAGTTAATAAACATTATATAATCAAACAAGATACTCCCAAGAGGTCCATTAATGATACAACTATCATTATACAAGTCCTTTGCCCGATCCTTGGTTTTTTTAAATAGAATATAAATTAATATTATAATATTAGTTTTAAAATCACTTTTATGTCAATTTTGACACTATTGGGTATTTTGTTTTTGATAATTTCATAACAGCATTATTACTTCGACAAAAATTTATATAACCGATCCTAATATTTCATATTAACCAATAAAATTATTGGAATTCATAAAATGTCTCAAATTACATTTATTTTGATATTTATAATATCAATTTGATTAATATTTCATTAATTAGGTAATTACTGCATCACCATTTTATCATAAATAAATTACATTTTTTAATTTCCAAAAATTATAAATAAAATTAATTTTTGTAGGAAATCTTTTTAGCTTTCTAATAAATATTTAAAATCGAATTTATCTTATGTATAACCCTATATTGAAAATGTTTTATTTTTAAAACATTGATTTTAACTCTTTTTACTTTTCTTGGAATTAAATAATAATTAATGTCCTAATCTAATTAAAGTGGACATAAATGATAATGTTTTATTCCTAAGGTTGCTTCTGGTCAAGATACACTTGTAAAATAGAATTAGGACATGTGTTAGGGTAATATTAATATCATTTTTACCCTTAATTACTCTATTTACTTTTAACCGCGGTAAATAAAAGTAAAAAGTTACTATTCACCAAAAATTATTTTCATCTCATTGAACCAAAATTTACTCCTTTATATTAAAAATGTCTCTTGGATTTAGGAAATTCAACTCACAGAAGCGGTAAAATTATGTTTTCTGTGAATTTCCAAATTCTCCTATGAGGTGGGTAAATGACGGTGAAAAGTTCAATAATATTTTTATTTATCTAAATTTATTCTAATCTAACTTCAATTAATTACATTGAACTTATATAGGTATTATATATCTATTTTGACCTTAATTTAATTTAAATAAAATAAATAATTATTTAAATTAAAATTCGGTTTTAATCTATAACTCAGTGTTTTTTTCACTATTCATCAAAAATTGAACGTTATCAGAAAAATACCAAAATTTCACCCTAGTATAATTTCAATATTATGAATCCAAAAATGAAGTCCATTTTGAAATTTAAAATTTATTAAATTTCAAAATGTGGGTATTACTATTCATAATGGCTAGTTTGATTGGTTGTGGTGTGTGTGTTTGAACTCGATGTTGTGTACAACAAACACTACTGTATTATTTAAAGGGAAGCGTACCGTGGAATCTTGGGGTGTTACATGGATGATGCCACATGTTTCTAAATATAGAACAAAAAATCAAAAAAAAGGTGAGTCTTCAAGAAGGATGGAAGGAAAGAGAACCCTCCTCATGTTTTTGAAGACAATATAATGTGAAAGGAGAGGGTTGACTAAAAATACCAACAGTGAAAAATGGTGAAATCATTGTTTTAATGTATTTTTGGTCAGAAATATAGATGGTCAAATCTTGCACCAATAGTGAGGTTAGATCTATCATGGACACTAAAGCATATGATTCTTCAACCCAGTTGGCCACACTGAGCTTTAATCATGTTTTCAGAACTACCTCCCACCTTCAACTAGGTATAGAGTTTGTTTGAAACCATGTGATGTGTGGGAATCATTCTTATGTCCCTCATAAACCTCACACAGTTTCCCCTTTCCCAAAACATTTTTTACTCAATCCACTCTCTAAACGTTCATTTTAACCACACTTATTTCAAAACAGAAAAAAAAACATCCGGATCATCATGATTGTTCATGGTTTCTCCAAAACTGTTCTTACAAATCCTTGTACCCCATCTAGAAATATCTACAACTCCCAAAAAAATCCTAAATCCTCCAAATATAATAAAAACACATGATCCACCTCAATATTATAATTCTTCAACTAAAGAGACTCTTTTGATGACTTCAAGCTCTTTTGGATCCACTCAGAGTTGTGATTCATGATTTGACATATACAATAACAATAATAAAAATTTATTCACAAATTCGTTATTCATAAAAATTTCGGATCATATAACATTCCCACCATAATACTTCACATCATCAAGTCATTTTGATTGTCATCTATATAGGCCAATTGAAATATCTAGTTCCTAATATATGTATCCTATATCATTATGAAGTTTTTAAAAGACTGAAACACTTACAAGGAATAACTTCTAACAAAAGGCCCTCCATTGGAAAAAACTCCTTGCTAGAACCCATTATTGAACTAAAGAACCAATGTGTCCCTTACCTAATCCCATCCAACTAAATCACTTATTATAAGATCACCAAATAATTCCTTTTTATATTATGATCCATATCATATAAATAATCTTATAACCACTAATTTTTGAAACATAACACCCTTTCCATAAAAATATCCCAAAAAATCTTCAATTCGAGGGAGTACCAACACCCTAGAATTGTTCTCAAATCATTGCTCCTAAACACCCATGATAATTACAATAATCATTGGAACCCATCCTAGTAGTTAGAAACCAATCGATGTGGATTCAAACGTGTCATCCATGCACAAATGGAGAACATATAGCCTTCCTAATAATCTCACTAAAACCCTATTATAATGGAATGGACCTCTATGTCCCATTCCTTTGTCAAAAGATGGCCAAGAAGTGTTCTCTAGGGTAAAATGGACTTTTCCCTCACATTCCATAATTTTGAAACTACACACCGTGTAGTTTGAGTACACGCCGTGTACCCCCTTTCCGGGTATACCCTGTGTCGCAGGCCGTGTGCTCGTCGTGTGAAGAAAATGAGTACAAGCCGTGTAGTGTAATTAAACGCCGTGTACCACCTTTCTGGGTATACCCTGTGTTGTAGTCTGTGTCATTGCTATGTGGAATAATGGGTGTACGTCGTGTGTCCAGTTCTACAAACCATGTAGTCCTTCCCCATGTACGCATTACCAGTCAACGACCATGTGCTGTTTTGGATCCATTTCATTGCTGTGTGCAATAAATGGGTACATGCCGTGTGTCCAAAATACACGCCATTGTAGTCCCTCCCCCCGTATGCGTTACTCTCAAACCATGTGTTGACCTGTCAATCGCCGCAGAGCCATGTTGGAAGCCGCGTGGAGACCGTGTGAAATAACCGAGTACAGGCCGTGTACCATAAAGTAAGTGTCGTGTACGTTTCCTTTTATCGCCTCTAAAAGGAGTTGTCCCCTCCTCCTTTTCAATTCACTACTCTCCTCCCCATTACTCTGAGCAGAGCTCTCCCAAGAGACTCGAAGGCTCCTTTTCTTCCATATCTTCTTCGTCCGAGCTCTGATTTACGATGTATCAGCGGCCATGGGATCGTAACGACGAGGTGGAACTTCCGAGATTGGATCTGTTGTCTTTCCTTCAGCGTTTCCTTTCCGATATCCACCTAAGTAGGTTTTTCCGGGAGCCGATAGAAGTGACGGACGCCGAGAGACGTCTTCTAAGGTTGATCCGGGGGAGTGTAGCGATCGGAACCTGTTGAGGTAGGGATGTTACCTTCATATCTCTAAATTGTGCATCATGCGGGGTGGTTATCCTCTTGTTTTCATGATAAAATTGAACCTTTAAATGAAGATAATAACTTGTTAAAGAACGGGGTTGGGAAGTTTGTGATTGTTGTTACTTTACATCCTGTGATATTATGTTGTGAATTGAATAGGCTTATGCCTACTAAAAATCATGGTCGTTGGGGGCCTTTGCTTGCACAATTAAATGTTGCCCTATCTTTATAGACCATTTTTGTGGATGAAATTTTGTGGAATGTGGAAATTGGTTAATGACGTAATGTTGGCTGTTTAAAAATATGGAGCCCTTGTGTGATCACCCCGGTTGAAAAAAATGGAATAATGAACATGTCGGTGTTGGCTTGGTTACATGGCTTGTGATGGGGGTGTTTTGTGGGTTGTTGTGGTTTGGGTGAGCAGTGGGGCTACGGTTGACTAGGTTGTGGGTTGGTGTGAATGATGTGTTGGTAACAGACAGCAGGGTTGCGATAAATGGTATTAAAGGGATAGTGATGTGTGGTGCGGTTGTGGTTATGGTGGATGGCAGCGGGCTACAAGGATGGGTTGTGAATAATAATAAAATCTGAAGAGTTAATGAATGGTGAGGCGTGGTAACGGAACGAGATTAATAATCAATGGGGTTGGTTGGTTGATAAGAAGGTACTTTTTGTGTTTCTTGTGTTTTATTAACATGTTTTGTGGATGGAAGGGATATGTTTTACGAACGATCGATGCGGTTGGTTGTGGATAGTTTCCCAGTAGTTAAGGAACTAAATAAACTACTTCTGCTGAAACGTGAAAACCTAAATGGGGTAATGGTTGTTTGTTGTATGCATGCTTTGTAGTAGCAGTGTCGAGGCACGTGCTTAGTTTCACTATTTAGATGTAATAGGTTGGGCTGTTTGATTGGTATATATATATATATATGTATCTTTTGTGTTTTATCGTACCCCACCCATGTTGAGGACTTAGTGCTGAACACTCCCATTTCATGGGAGAGGGTGTTTTCCCTTAGTTACTAGATCATTCCTGCTCCTTCTCCCCTAGGCCATGATTCCTTGAGGCGAACTTACACCCATGACTCTTTGGGTAGGTTTCGATTGGGGTGGTTTTAGCCCAAGACTCTTTGGGCAGGTTCTACTGTCTCCCAAAAATCTTCGGGATGGGGCCCAGGTTTGTGTGGGTGGGATACGTGGTTGTGAGGCCCAGGTGTGTGCAGGCACGATACGTGGTTATGAGGCCTAGGTGTGTGCGGGCGGGATACGTGGTTGTGAGGGCCAGGTATGTGTGAGCAAGATATGTGGTTGTGTGGCCCAGGTGTGTGAGGGTGGGGTACGTGGTTGTGCGGCCCAGGTGTGTGCGGGTGGGGAGAGTGTGGCAGCGTTAGGAAGTTTTCCGTTAGGAAGAGCAGATAACTAATGGGAAATGATGCGGGGTACCCAATACTCTTGATCTTATATACTACTACCTGTTGTGATTGAGTTTTTGGTGAGTGTGGCTAGTGAGGTTGGGTGGATAAAATTTCATTGCTAGGTTTCTTCTATTGTTCTCACGGGACATTATAATGTCTTTCCACTTATGCACGAGTGCTTTAGGATTCCCTACTGAGTATACTTGTCTTCTCACCCTACATTTACTTTTAGGTTATCAGGAGGACTACCTGGGCCGTGCGGGACCCTACTAGTCAGACAGTTGGAGTTGTTGTTGTTGCTGTACTTTTTTTTCTTTTGGTATTTTACATTAAGCTTTCTTGTACTTGTACCTTGTTATAAAATAGTTTAAACATGAATGTGGGCTTGGTTTGGGATTATTTCTATACACTTGTTCTTTTCCTTTTTGGTGGTTGACATTTCCTATTTCCTGATTCTATTCAAATAAAAAGGGAAATTCCTCCCATATTTGTGAAAACTTATACCCTTGGTGCTAGTCACCACCCCGTGGCCTACTAGAGGCGGGAATCGGGGGTCATTATCTCCCTTTCACCATTGCCAGCTTAAGAGAGGAATCTTTGGTGCGGGGGGTCATGACATAATGGTATCAGTGGGAGGTTGAAAGACAGGATGGAGTCTAGAGATAGGAACAGTGAGGATTTCAGGGGATGGTAGGGTAACAATATTAGTCAATCTTGGTGCGTGACATAGGACAAGGAAGACCGGCTATGACATGGGATTTTGGGGCCCCCCGTGATCCGATGCATGGACTCTGAGCCTACCGAAAGACCAACTGAGACTACATTGATTGCTGGGTAGGGACCCTAGGGAAGGTACATGCATCATCATATTTGTGTTTTACTTGATTTGGGTGTTCTGGAAAAGAAATTGAAATAAAATGATAAAATAAAACCTTGAGTTTTCCTTATTACTTGGGATTAGGCGATCCTTGTTTACCGTACAGCTATGGCATGTAGATTTCATCCCCAGGTGGCTCAGACGGCCAAGGCCCATCAGATTCAGGCGGTCGATTAGTTGAGGATTGACCGAGAGGAGGAAGATAGCCAGTGGCAGAAGACTCTCCGTTCTTTCCAGCAGCAGACCCTCAAGAAGTATGAGGGTAGTACTTCAGATATGAGAATGGAGGAGTGGCTTGAGGATCTTGGGATCCCATTTACATTGGTCCGTGATCCGAGGGAGTACTGGGTTCCCCTAGCCATCAGTTAGCAGAGAGGTGCGGCGCGACAGTGGTGGACACTCTACCTCGGAGAGAGGATAGAGGCAGAGGTTCAATGGTCTGAGTTTGAGAAGGAATTCCGAGTGGAATTCCTTTCTTCCATGATCAAGGCGGAGAAGTGGCAGAAGTAACACTCCCTTCAGTAGGGGAGTATTTCAGTACGAGAGCTGGGGTTCAAGTTCAAGGATCTCTTGCGCTTTGCTCCGGATCTCATTCCAGATGTGGAGTCTCGGGCGAGACGTTTGGAGGTGGCGCTTCATCCTTCACTCCAGTATGTTGTCACCCCCTTCACCCTTCTAACGTACATGGTGGTATAGACAAAGGAAGAGGTTGTAGAGAGGATGCACTCGCAGAGAGGTGCACCCCTAGAGGGGATCTAGATGGAATCAATGAAGGGGAAATCAGTCAGCAGCAGGTCTCCTGTGACTGGTCCTTCTAGGTTCAGGCTAATGGGGAGTAGGCCCCAGCAGTTCCAGTTCAGATCTTCGGGTCCTTGTCCCTTTTTAACGAGCCTATGACCGAGGTATTTTTCTTGTGTAGGTTTCGGGCACGTTCAGAGTCGGTGACCGACCCATGCTCAGTACGGTGGAGGTGGGTAGGATCAGTGCCCACCTCAGGATCACCGGTTGCCAACGAGACCCTTCCAGTAGTAGCAGGACCATGCTCCTATGAGGGAAGACATTGTGGGAGGAGGCTAACCTCAGGGTGCCCCTCAGGGACCGCGACCAGGGCGTGGTCGGGGAGGTGGACCACATCAGAGAGGTGGAGGATCTAGGCGTGGATAGTTTCACACAGCAGATTTGACAGCTCCGGTAGGACCAGAGGTGGTGCATGGTACGATTTGTTTGTTCAGTACTCTTGTTTTTACATTGTTTGATTCGGGAACATCACACTCCTTTTTTTCACCTGGTCTATCCCATTCTTTGGTACTAGACGTAGAGAGACTTTCCGTACTACTATTGATGAGTACACTAGTTGGAGATGAGACCAACATATATTGTGTTTTCCAGGGATGTGGGATGACATTGGGACCACATCGATATAGTGGGGACCTTCTTCTGTTAGAGATGAAGCCATATGATTTCATCCTAGGCATCAAATGGTTGTTTTCTGTTAGTTCCGTTATTTACTTCTTCCGGAGAAGAGTTGTGTTCTCCAATGTGGAAGGGAATCGTGTAGATTTTTTGGCGAGAGGAGATATCAGGTGGGAAGTCGGCGTGTGGAGCCTCTCCTTTCCTTGTTATGTGGGATATCAATAGTTACAGTTGATACATAGATGTGAGATGTCCCATAGGTTGTTGGGGAGTTCCTCGAGGTTTTTCCTGAGGAGTTTGTGACTCTACCCCCCCCCCCCCCCCGATGTGACGTTTTGTTCATGGAAAGACATACAACCTGGTTCCCGTCTGATTTCGTTGGTCGCTTATCGGATGTCACCTTCAGAGTTGCGGGAGTTGGGGATTCAGACTGACGATCAGATGGAGAAGGTTTTGTTCGACCCAGTATATCGCCATGGGGTGCTCCAGTTTTGTTCTTAAAGAAGGTAGATGGTTGCCTTAGGCTAGGCATAGACTACCTGAAGATGAACCAGGTAACAGTCATGAACCGCTATCCCCTCCCTATGATAGATGATCTCTTTGACCAACTGAGGGGAGAATGTTGGTTTTCCAAGATTGATCAATGATCTGGATATCATCAGCTGAGGGTAAAATACAGTGACATCTCGAAGACATATTTCAGGTTCTGGTATGGGATCTTTGAGTTTTTGGTGATTCTGTTTGGTGTTATGAATGCACCGGCTGTGCTCATGGGACTTATGAACTTTGTCTTCCAGGTGTTTCTAGACCGGTTCGCCATTGTGTTTATCGATGACATCCGGATCTACTCAAGGTCAGAGGAGGAGCACGTTGAGCATCTCAGGGTAGTCTTGGGATTCCTTCGACACCTCCAGCTTTATGGGAAATTGTCGAAGGGTATGTTCTTGACACAAGAAGTACACTTACATGGGCATGTAGTGTCTTGGAATGGAGTTTTAGTGGACCCGTCGAAGGTTGAGGCAGTTGTTTCTTGGGCAGCACCCAAGAGCATGGCAGAAGTTCGTAGTTTCTTGTGGTTAGCTAGTTACTATCGGAGGTTCGTTTCAGACTTCTCTCAAGTTGCTGCTCCATCGACATCTTTGACTAGGAAGAACCGGATCTTCCTATGGAACAAGCAGTGCTAGAAAGCTTTTGACTACCTGAAGGAGAAGTTGTTCTGTGCTCTCGTACTCAGGTTGCAAGAGGAAGGGTTGTTGTATGAGGTGTTTTGTGATGATTCTGGCCTTGGTATGGGGTGTGTGATGATGTAGAAGAAGGGAGTGATCTATTATGGGTCTAGATAGTTACGACCTTACGAGCATAACTATGCCACCCATGACCTAGAGCTTGCGGCAGTAGTGTTTGCACTGAAGTTGTGGCGACATTACCTCATTGGGGTGCGCTTTTTGGTCTTCTCAGACCACAAGAGCCTGCGTTATATCTTCTCCCAGCGTGACCTAAACATACGGCAGTAGAGATGGGTCGAGTTTCCCCAAGACTATGACTTTGAGATCTCTTACACTGAAGGTAAGGGCAACGTTGTGGCTGATGCCCTGAGCAATAATTCACATAAGGAAGTGGTCCGGGAATCCGCGGATTCTTGGAAATAAATGGGAGAGTTGGTTGCCTTGCACATGGATTCCAGGGTAGAAGGTGTTAGAGGTTGTTTGTTTCAGATGACGGTGCAGTACTCCTTGTTGTAGCAGGTGGAATATTCTCAGTGGGGGGACTTCGAGGAGGAAGTGATGCAGGATCATGTCGATCAGGGGAACGCTACAAAAGGAAGGTCAGAGGACAACCGACATCGGATGCTTTTCTATAGAAGGTTGTTTGTCCTGGAGAAAATGCGTGAGGGAGTTCCCTGTGAGTTCAATAGATCATCCTTGGAGGTACATCCAGGAGTTTCGAAAATGTAATGAGGCCTGAGGGAACAGTTTTGGTGGGCAGGGGTGAAACGGGCAGTGGTAGAGTTTGTGGCTAAATGCCTAGTGTGTCAGCAAGTGTAGGCTGAACAACATGTTCCCAGGGGTTTGTTGCATCCTTTAGATTTCCCTGAGTGGAAGTGGGATGACATTTCAATGGACTTCATCACAGGACTTCACAGAGCTCAGGGTGGTTATGATGCTATCTGGGTGGTGTTGGATCGACTGACAAAATCAGCTCACTTCTTAGCAATTAAAGAGTCAGGCTCAGTGAGTGCCTTATCACAGAGGTACGTAGACGAAGTTGTGTGGTTGTGTGGATTCCCAATGACTATCGTCTCTGATCAGGATACTCAGTTTACCTCACGAGTCTGGAGGTGGTTACAACATGCTTTTGGCACCGAGCTATGCCTGAGCACATCTTTCCTCCCCTAGAACGACGGGTAGATAGAGCGGACTATCCAGACGTTGTAGGACATGCTGCGAGCATGCGTTATGGATTTCAGAGGATCATGGGTACGACACTTGCATTTACTAGAGTTTTCCTACAACAAAAGCTTCTACTCTACTATTTTCATGGAACCGTTTGAGGCTTTATATGGAATACCATGTCGTTCAACCATTTTCTATGTAGAGGTTGGTGAGACGGGTGCTCTTGGGCCAGAGGTAGTGCAGAGCACCACAGAGAAAGTCCATATTGTACGTGAGAGGATGAAAGCGGCTCAAGACAGACAGAAGTCTTATGATGATCGTTGGAGGAGGCCCTTGGAGTTCAAGGTGGGAGATCATGTGTTCTTGAAGGTTTCCCCTCGACGGGGGCAACAGAGGTTTGGGAAAGGCAGAAAGCTCTCACCTAGGTTCATCAGACCTTTTGAGGTGCTTAGGCGAGTTGGCGAGGTGGAATATCAGCTGGCCCTGCCACCTCAGTTGGAGAGGATTCATGACGTCTTCCACATCTCCCAGCTTCGTCGGTACATACACGACGAAACTCATGTAATCGATTGGGGAGAGTTATATATGGGAGATGATGTGACCTTCTAGGAACGACCAGTCACAATCGAGGATCGTAAGGAGAAGGTGCTCCGTGGACGAACCATCCCGTTGGTTCTTGTGTTGTGGAGGCAAGGTGGCCTCGAAGAGACCACTTGGGAGCGGGAGACTCAGATGCACGCTCAGTACCCGGAGTTGTTTTGACTTGTGTTTTTCTTTGTTCTTCTGAGCTTTGTTTTTGTACTTTGTACCTTTGATATATGTAATTCTTGGATTGTCAGTTGTGAGACCTTTTGTTTCCTTGTTCCATGGTAATGTGTAACATGTCTGGATGTGTGGGGAAAGGGTCAAACCTAACCCTTAATCGAGATGCATTAATTAGGATGGGATTGAACTCGTGCGGGAAAGTCAGTGCCACCTAAAGCGGATAATATCTTGACATAAAAGAAGGAATTTCCCAAAACCACATGTTCGGGTAGTGTGTTGGTTGTGTGGTGTTGGGGGCAGCACGAGTTGAAAAATCCTAATGTATGA
This sequence comes from Viscum album, assembly GCA_963277665.1. Taxonomy (NCBI): domain Eukaryota; kingdom Viridiplantae; phylum Streptophyta; class Magnoliopsida; order Santalales; family Viscaceae; genus Viscum; species Viscum album. Next base: position 701,025,537 of record OY728156.1, read on the forward strand.
AAGTGGGAAGACCCAATTCTTAATCGAGACGCAATAATGAGGATTCTATTAAACCCGTGCAGGAGAGTCAGTGCCGCCTAAAGCGGATAATATCTCGACATTGGAGAAGGAATTTTTAATGCATCTGATTAGGGTTGTTGGTTGGGTTCCTCTTATAACAAGAACCCTATGAGGTATCTTGTTGGGTTTCCTCTGGGTTGGTTTTTGAATTCTAGAGGATGAGAATGTTTTAATAGGTATCTGATGTAATGGCTCGGACCTCTCCGACCCATTCCTTTGTTAAAAGAAGGTCAAGAAATGTTCTAGAAGGTAAAATGAAATTTTCCCACACATTCCATAATTTTGAAACTACACGCCGTGTAGTTTGAGTACAAACTGTGTACCCCCTTTCCAGGTATACCCTGTGTCGCAGGCCATGTGCTCACCATGTTTAGAAAATGAGTACATGCCGTGTACCACCTTGCCGGGTATACCCCATGTTGAAGGTCGTGTCCTTTCTGTGTGGAATAATGTGTGAACATCGTGTGTCCAGTTCTACAAGCCATGTAGTCCTTCCCCGTGTACGCATTACCAGTCAATGACCGTGTGCCATTTTGGAGCCATGTCATTATTGTGTGAAATAAATGGGTACACTTCGTATGTCCAAACTATACGCCATGTAGTCCCTCCCTGCGTATGTGTTACCCTCAAACCATGTGTTGACCTTTCAATCGCTGCAGAGCCATGTTGGAAGCCACATGGAGACTGTGTGAAATAACCGAGTACACGCTATGTACCATAAAGTACATGTCTTGTACTTTTACTTTTCTCTCCTCTAAAAGGAGGTGTCCCCTCCTCCTTTTTCAATTCACTCCTCTCCTCCCCATTCCTCTGAGCAGAGCTCTCCCAAGAGAATCGAAGGCTCCTTTTCTTCCATAACTTCTTCGTCCGAGATCCGATTTACGATCCGTCAGCGGCCACGGGATTGTAATGACGAGGCAGAACATCCGCGGTTGGATCCATTGTCTTTTCTTCGGCCATTCCTTTCTGAAATCCACCCGTGGATGTTTTTCTGGGACCCGACAGAAGTGACAGACGCCGACGGACGTCTTTTAAGTTTGATCTAGGGGAGCGTTGCGATCAGAACCTGTTGAGGTAGGGATCTTACCTTAGTCTCTCTAAATTGTGCATCATATGGGGTGGGTATCCCCTTTTTTTTATGAGAAACAATTGAACCATTAAATGAATATAATAACTTGTTAAAGAACGAGGTTGTGACGTTTGTTATTGCTGTTACTTTATATCCTATGATATTATGTTGTGAATTGAATAGGCTTATGCCTACTGAAAATCACGATCGTTGGGGGCCTTTTATTTCACAATTAAATGTTTCCCTATCTTTCTAGACCGTTTTTTTGGATGGAACATTGAGGAATGTGGAAATTGATTAATCACATAAAGTTGGCTGTTTAAAAATATAGAGCCCTTGTGTGATAACCCCGGTTGAAAAAAATGGAATAATGAACATGTGAGTGTTGGCTTGGTTACGTGGCATGTGATGGGGGTGTTTTGTGGGTTGTTGTGGTTTGGGTGAGCATAAGGGTTGCGGTTGACTTGGTTGTGGGTTGGTGTGAATGTTGTGTTGGTAACGGGCAGCGGGGCTGTGATAAATGGTATTAAAGGGATAATGATGTACGGTGAGGTTGCGGTTATGGTGGATGGAAGTGGTGCTGCAAGGATGGGTTGTGAATAATAATAAAAGCAGAAGAGTTAATGAATGGTGAGGCATGGAAATAGAATGGGATTAATAATCAATTGGGTTGGTTGGTTGATAATAAGTGCTTGGTTGTGTTTCTTGTGTTTTTGTAACTTGTTTTGTGGATGGTAGGGATATGTTTTATGAACGATCTATGTGGTTGGATGTGGATAGTTTCCCAGTAGTTATGGAACTAAATAAACTAATTCTGATGAAACGTGGAAACCTAAATAATGTTGGGGTTGTTTTTTGTATGCATGCTTCGTAGTAGCAGTGCCAAGGCACATGCTTAGTTTCTCTGTTTAAAAGCCATAGGTTGGGCTATGTGGTTGGTATATATATATATATCTGTATCTATTCTGTTTTATCTCACCACACCCATGTTGAGAACTTAGTGTTGAACACTCCAATTTCATGGGAGAGGGTGTTTTCCCTTAGTCACTAGCTCTTTCCGGCTCCTTCTCCCCTAGGCTGTGATGGCTTGAGGTGACCTTAAACCTAAGACCCTTCGGGTAGGTTTCGATTGGGGTGGTTTTATCCCAAGACTCTTTCGGTAGGTTCTACTGTCTCCCAATAATTTTCTGGATGAGGCCCATGTGTGTGCGGGTGGGATACGTGGTTGTGAGGCCCATGTGTGTGCGGGTAGGATACATGGTTCTGAGGCCCAGGTCTGTGCAGGCGGGATAGGTGGTTGTGAGGCCCAGGTGTCTGCAGGTAGTATACATGGTTGTGTGGCCCAGGTGTATGCGGACGGGGTACGTGGTTGTGAGGCCTAGGTGTGTGCGGGCGTGGAGAGTGTGGCAGCGTCAGTATGTTTTGCAATAGGAAGGGCATATAACTAAAGGGAAATGGTGCGGGGTACCCAATACTCTTGATCTTATATACTACTACCTGTTGTGATTGTGTTTTTGGTGAGTGTGGCTGGTGAGGTTGGGTGGATAGAATTTCCTTTCTAGGTTTCTTCTGTTGATCTCATGGGACATTAGGATGACTCCCCACTTGTGCACGAGAGCTTTAGGTTTCCCTAATGAGTATAATTGTATTCTCACCCAACCTTTACTTTCAGGTTTCCAGGAGGACTACTAGGGCCGTGCAGGACCCTACTAGTCGGACAGTGGGAGTTGTTGTTGTTGTTGTACTTTTGTTTTCTTTTGGTATTGTACTTTGTGCTTTCTTGTACTTGTACCTTGTTATAAAATTGTTTAAACATGCATGTGGGATTGGTTTGACTTTATTTCTATACACTTGTTCTTTTCCTTTTGGTGGTTGAATTTTCCTATTTCCCGATCCTAAATAAATAAAAAGGGTAATGCCTCCCATATTTCTGAAAACTCATACCCTTGGTGCTAGTCGCCATCCTGGGGCCTACTGGAGGCAGGACTCGGGGGTCATTATCTCCCTTTCAAAATTTCCAGCTCAGGAGGGGCATCTTTGGTGGGAGTGGGTAATGAAAACTACACACAACCTTCATTCCTAAATAACACATTGAATAGTTCTTGAAACCTTATATAACCACATTATTCACTATTCCTAGTCATACGATCCTTTGATGACAAATCCCCACAAATACCCAACTCCAACTATGAGTCTATCACTGTCCAACCATATTTCTATGCCCTCACTATATGAGGAATTCAAAAGCACCCAATCTTATGCACTGGATCCCATAAAATAATTACTTTCTGAAATACTCACAGGCTATGAGATAAAACATTACTTGATCATCTGCAATAATATATATCCATTGATATACCAAATGAAATGTATGTACATATAAAAACGATCATTCAGTGTAATATGAATGCCACCATAACCAATCCACATCCAAATCAACTCAATCGTGACCCATCTATAAAATGGTTTATATTTCTGCAACTGATACATCCCACCCCATGATTGGAGTTCCATCCTAATTGACATATCCCAAAAAAATTAACTACTTTTTCCCACTCTCTAACCTCCTCTAACCCAATAACCAGATTGTGCAATCTCACTGCCACCTAATTGACCAATGAAACCATCAACCATTTCTCATTCCTAACATTCTAGAAAGGAACCCATGTAATGTTTCGACATCTAGTCCATCCCAAATACCACATTCATAACCATTCAATGGTGAACCTCACAACATACGACTCCACATTCACCAATCTATGAGTGTAACCTCCAAGAGGCCACATATCCAACAAAAAATAGGATATCTTTGTGTATATCAAATACCCTATTTGAAAAACAAATACGATGTCATGATATTAGCCATGATCATCCCTTATAAGAGTCCTCAAAGAATTAATCAATGAAAACAACCACCACACATCCATTTCTGATTGAACATCTATATACATGGACAAATCAACCGATAAAAAGTCCAAGGACTCCCTAATTGTAAGTGTCTCATAATATCCACATCACCCCCATCCAACACATAGATATCCACATGACCATACTATGTAATAAGTATAATATATAATTTCTAATAAACAATAAGAATAACACAACAGAGGGAAAAATTCTCATGACTCCACGATCCTATTAACATTAAACAATCACTCCTGCTCTTGTGTGACCACAACACAGAACTCGATTTTGACTCTGAAAAGTAATGCATTATGAAAAATCAACACAAATACCTATATTTTTAAAATTTATAACCTAAATTAATATATAAACCATCATATAATACCATTCGTGTTATCTAGAATATAAATAAACTCACCAAACCACAACCACTTTCATGACCACTCAAGAATTCGGGATCATTCCATACTTCCACAAAGATCATGTATTCTCTAACCATATTACTAAATATGCATCCAATGTTGACTTAACCAAACACCAAACTGGTATTTCCCTCAAACAAAAAATGTTCCACCATCACACTAGAACTCAATGTATTTCACATCTCAAGATAATGAGACAATTTCTTGTATATCTTACCATAATCAAATCGGGAAACATGGTCTCCTCTAGAAGAGGATGATTTCACGTAAAACCAAATTTCTAGGAGTGTATATGGTTCTATTAATCCATATAAAAAGAACTATAAACACTCATATTCACATCCCTTTCCTAGTATGGGTACCCATACAATTAATCCCCTATAGAAACAAACCACCCGGATAAACAACTAGCCCTCAAGTGATATTTTTTGAAACCATGGTCATCCTACATTCAAAAACCCAAAAACCATCATTACTATCTATTCACTATTTTCATTAGTAAAAAATAACAAATTTTCCTCTCATACCCAAATGACATGAAACATGATTGACCAATCTCATGATTCTTCCACAATATCCAAAAAACACTAACTCCTAATATAGATTCATGTAAAATGGTTATTCTGTCCAACCACCAAGGGTTTATGCCATCTCATAGATGGAAATATCTCATGGGGAATGATCAATCACCTGTCTCATTATAACATGCCATCAGAAAAACCAAACAACCTGCCATAACAATTCTCCCCATAAATGTGTCAGAATCAAGACAATTTCTCGAAACAATGGAATATATCCACTCCTGAAATCATGGCATGATATTTCTCCCAAGAGGACCTAGACATACCAATGGCATGAAAAAACTACCCACAAGGAGTCCAACGATCATATGCATACACCATATTGAACTACCATGTTTATTGCACATACCATGCATGGGGAACACACCATCATCCTCATCGATGATCATCCCACCATATATTCACATAACCTGTCATTAAAATGAAACCCATACTACCAAATAATGGTAGTAATATAACTTGTGGAGCCTATATGTCTTTCAGGATTCATGAGACAACACTTTACACTATATTACATGATATAATTCCATGTCATAGGCCTCTTTCCAATGATCCAAGAGCAAGAAATCCATCAAAAATAATCAAATCCAAATAACATTTTCATCACTTGATGAAAAATTCAAATGAAACCAAAAAATCACAAATCCAGAACATTAATCCCATCCCCTTGTTACATGATCCTCCTACATGAAAATGTGTTTACGATTCACCAACCATTTATCTATTATACACTCTGGTACATTCCAATATGTCATATATACCCAAACCCAAATAGTGAAATTATAGGAAAGTAATTACCTTTGATATAATATTATAATGCCCATGCAATGTATCTACTAAAACTACAGTCCAAGCTAGCTCACCACACGACCTCATGCACGCCTCCTTTTACAGATGTGGCTGTAGACTAATATTGTGGGTTTAAAGTTAAACTGTGAGGAAACTATACCCCTTATCAGAGCGAACAACTAAATGTAATTAAAAAAATATCATACATAGGAATATAAATAGAATGAATAAAAAGAAAAATATTATATAATTAAATGAAATGAAATAAGGGTTTGAATGGACATGTCATCTATACAAACAACATCCCACTTCACTAGTCCCACATATACCAAAATAAAAGAAACATAAAAATGGATCCATAGAATTGATGAGGAACCCATACAATCACCTGATATGACTCATGAAATAACAACCAAACAATATTTACTCATCGTACTACCTCAGCACAGAATTGTTAATGTAAAAATTAAAGGAGGACGGTTCAAGTACCCATCTGTAGTGGCAACTCGAGAAGGTTGTGAGTAAAACTCAGTATGACACCACCAATGGTGTCTGTAACAAATAACATTTAGAGTATTAGTGTATGTGGATAAGTAGAAGAATAAATAAATATTACAAAAATGGTACAATAAAAGGAATGCGACAAGTAATCTAGTACCCACTAGAACAAGGGTTCTAAGGTGACACTCAGTCCAACCTAACACGCAATGATATAAACCAACCCTATAATGCCTATCATCATATTTACGTTGTATCTTTACAAAAAAGGTGTGTTTCATATTTATTTTACTTAGGGATCCATAACACATACATCAATAGTACATGTCACGTGTACCTATTCAAATACTTCATAGAATGTAGGTCTAGAATTTAACTCAAGTATATACAACCATTTTATTTTTTTCTAGACTCTCCATCCAGTTCTCAACTGTATACCAACTATTGGTATCGTTACTATACATTATGTGTATCATACTCATAACTACACAAAAAACTTATTTCAGGAGCCTAAGATTTGTGTCCGTCTATACATAACATAAGTGGTTCCTAGAGATTTCCTCTTTCCCATTCCAAGGAGGAACATTAGTCCACCGTCCTATTCCACATGGTATAACATCATCTCTTAGAGCCTCAATCTAGAACATAATCCTATAAGTATACTGTCATGGTTTAGATCTTAGTCATACATATATACTATGAAGTATAGTAGTTGTGTATAAAGCCTCGGTCTAACACAATAATCCATAGTATAATTCATGTTCCCACAGTGTTATTTCTATACATAAACAGTTTCTTTATTTAATAAATATTAATTCCCAATGTCTTAATTATACGAAATGTTCAAGGAAAAAAAACTCCCATTCAATGAATAAACCCCAACTAAGATCCCATAGGTCCTTATAACTAAATCACACCTCAATAAAGTTCAATTCCTTCTCTATATTTCAACTTAAACTAAAACAAAACCGTCATAAAATATTTAAATGTAACACTTATAAAAACATGGTACATTCTCATTGAAATAAAATAAGGACCAAGGCATGTATTTCCATTAAATACACCTCAAAATAAATGAATTAATTTTCATCAAAATGTAATCCACACACCCATTTAAATTCAATGATCTAATTTAAGTTATAAACCCTCTATTTATCATGAAATTAGAGTTAAATATTTCATTTTAAAACAAGGATTGTTTCCAAACACCCATATCCTCTATTGAAATTAAAAAACTAGTTAGACGACAATTCACATATTTTAAAACCATTTAAAAATACCAATAGTAAATTTCATAAAATTATAACACATAAAACACTCAACTTGCAAAATTTGGACCACCACATGGGTGGATAAATGTGCAATCTTACAACAGCTTGGATAAAAAATAACCCATGGATGGTCTAAGGTGTATATATAAAGAGAACCCCATTTTACTGATCTAAGAGAGAAATCATATGTCACAGGGGATCTAAAAAATATTCCTTAATGAAAATATAATATAATTATTAAGCCTTTGAGTAAATCTCTTAGACCACCAACTTCATAAATTGAATAGTTTTTAAAACATTTCCAAAGCATGGTGGTAAAGAAATGGAATGTCCAAGCCTCATCCAAACCCCTCTATGTATAACGGTGCTCATCATGATCGACAAATTCCTATTATTACTATAAAAACTAATATTAATTATTTATAACAATTATAATTAATTATTAATCTATGTTGCAACTTGGAATTGTGCTGGAAAACACACCATATCATCGTGCTACACCAAAACTGAGGCCAACCTCTCCCTGAAGAACAATGGTATAACCTCGAACAAATTATAGGTAAAATACATATTTGTGTATTCCTGTTGAACAACTAATTAATCTAAATTATTAGGAAGAAACAAAAAAAAATTTCCATTGTCAAATACCCTAATGAATTTCCACGAAACATTATATAGAATCTATATTATGATCTCATCTACCCAAGACAACCAAAATCCTTAAAAAAATGAATGATTCCACCATGATTTTGTGGAATTATCAAAAATGACTAAACCATATAATCCTAAAATTATAAGTGAGGAGTTTAGAAATTATGTAACTAGCAAGAGGATGGATCATGGCTCATATTTATGAAACAATACCACAAAATCACCCATTACTGAGTAGATTGAATAAGGGAGGATAACCTTCCTCTAGTATGCACAAGTAAGATGGAGTGAAATGATAATGGTTTATAAAAATACCTACAGGTATAATTTTAAAAAACTATATTGTAACGGAATTAAAACTAGATGCATGGTTTTTCAGCATGGTTTTCCAATTGTGTGCTAACTCTGTTGTTGGCTCTATCCAACAACACCCACACACATTGTCCAGCCACAGGGTTAGCCAAACCTTGCACCAACTATGATATCATAACTACCTACCACTAAATCAAGGAAAAAATATTCTATCAAACCATGTTCCTACAATACTCAATTCCTTATACCCACCTCCTCCTCGCACGATTTCTACTTTTTTCCCCACATGGTTTACCCCAAACCATGTTCTAATAAAGAAACTCTACCATCCAAAGATAAAAATGAACTAAAACCCTCCTAAAAAGAAATCTATATCTAGGTTTCCCATAAATAATGAAAACCAAAATGTCCATCTTTTATATAAATATCTAAACTCCCAAAAGGTAACACAAAGCCTCTAAAGCTCATCCAAACACCCATCCCACCTCCTGGATAACTTTTCACTCCTAAAAACACATGTTTGATTCATTCCAACACATGATGATTAATTCTAAGTATGGATTCATGATTTGAACCATCTGATAATGATATTTTAAATTGTATTGGAAATTTAATAATCATTCCAATGAAGGATCATACACAAAAATGTGATCATAAACTACCTAGATAAATAATGATATTATACCAAAAATCTTTTACTACATTGGTATCTTATAAATCAAAATTTTAATAAATAAAGGAACATTATGTTGATATGTATATCCCATAACATCATGAAAATTACCATAAAAGTCATTCATGGAGAAATCATTCACCCCACAAAAGAAACACATGTTGAATATGGAATGTGTCCCACTAAAATAAATATAAGAGGAAAATAACTTTCCATTAGTTTAAAATCTTTCAAACACATTTGAACCTCATAGTTAATTAATATGTATTTTTTTAAATTCATTATAGAATCATATTTATATATTTTTTTTTATATATTATTTAATTATGACCTTCTATAAAACAATTATCAGTAATCAAATTTTGAAATAATGATTTCATTAATAAATTCTATTTCATGTATATTTTAATTTGGTATTTCCCATACTTTATTGTTCTTCGTGGTTACATAATCTCATGAATATTAACCATTATTTATAAATCATATATATATTCAGTATATATGTATTTATATTAATCCATAAATATTAAAATACAAATTTAAATATTCTATTCATTGGGGTGGTAGGTCGTACGTACACATGAACACAGTTAGAATTTTCATGATGTATGAAATAATTAAATTTAAATAATATAATACCCTGATAAAAACATTTTTATGTCATACATGTAAAATATTTTCATTAAAAAAATTATTATTACTTTATATTTTTATGTGTATTTGATGAAAAAGTGACATCAATTTCCAAGGTGGTAGTGCTTTGTACACACGAGCGATGTTATCATATTCCATCGAAATCAATTTTAAGAAGTTATTAGTGGTTTATTAATTCCATAATTACAAATATTTAATTAATATTTTATATTTATTTTAAATTTATCATTATATCAATTTATCAATTTTGTTGGTGGAAAATGATTTACATTACTTTGTGCGGTTGTACTCTACACTATACATGAACTACAGTATTGTTTTCAATTTGGAAAAAGGTGAGATTGATATAGGTTAAGTCAAAAAGATAATAAATATTATTATATTTTATGAACTATTTTTCTTACAAATGAATTAATATAACATGAATTAAGTTGGTTTGTAAAGAATTAAAAACAACTGGTTTAGTAAAGAAGACTACCATAATTTTTGAAAAAAATCCCTCGAATATCATATTATAGAACAATTGGTTTGTATTTTGGGAACAATATAAAATAAAAATTACATGGATATGTATTAAATGGATAAATTCGGGAATGGATTTTGTTGGTCTAAATGGCTTAGGATGTTTGGATAATTGAAGGGAGGAGGTGGCCTTTTATAATAGAAGATGTTTGGAGTAGTATAAATTCCCAAAACAACTCATAATGTCATGCCACGCACACCCTAGGTCCCTCAAAAATTGATGAATAATGAATTAAAGGGATGATATGGTGAAGAAACTATTATACTATAGAAAAAAAAGCATATTTATTAAACATCGTTTTCCATAAATTCAATGTTTTATTACTTTTACTGTCTCAGTTTTCATTACTGTTACTAAAAATTTTATAATTTAAATTTATCTATTAAGGAATGAAATAGAATTATACATATTAAAATATTCATAACCATTGTTTCATAATATGAAATAAAAAATAAAAATTATAAATCATACATATGGTGAAAATTAATTTTAACGAGGACAAATCAAACACACAAAACCCCATTTTACATTTATCCACGGTGGCAATTATTTTCCTATTTAGGGGTCAATATAAATATTATAAAAGGACCATTTATCCATGAAATGAATATGATTTATATTTATTAATATATTCCAATAAATATTTTTGGGAATTAAATTTTATTAATTTTATATCATTTATTAATATTTCATATATTAGATAATATCCTTAATGTTAGTTTGACATTATTCAATTAATTTGAATTAAAAAAACATCAATAAAAAGGATGAAATAACATGTAACACCCTAAAATCCATATATCATGTTATATTTATCATAAAAATAGATTTATTTTATTAACTATATCATTTTATATTACTTTTAACATTTTTAGTAAATTAGTTTTATGTATATAATAATTTAATGTTTAGTGTGTTGTAATTTCTTATGAATTTAAAATGATTATATAATTAAAAAAGGAAATATATTACCCCATAAATATAATTTATTTATGATAAAAAATTCCATCCATTTTCATTCACATCTTTATTTTTTCCTATTTGAACACATAAATGAAATTTAAAATCAAGGGGGTGATAGAATGTATTTATCATTAGATAAATTATTACATTGGTCCCATTCCTAGAAAAATATTTACAAATAACATAATAATTTATCCTAAGGTAATAACGGTAATAATATTTCCATATAATTGTAATTGTTCATTTTTAGAGTTTATTTTTACCCTTATACATTTAGTTTGGCCCCTAGTAAACACGTTATTTACCCTATCCACAAAAATTTGTTTTTTCATGTTTTTACAAAAAAGTATATTGAATTAATTATATAAAAATAAATATACTAATTTAAATTAAGGAATCCAATTTTAAAAATTCAACTCATATAAGGGAAAAATAATAATTCAAATCTGAACTCATAGACCTGATGAAAATCACAATTTCCCAATGAAATTTGTACAATAAGTATATACATTGTTTTATGAAAAATCATTTCAAAATTTATTCAAATGATAAAAATTGGGTTAGTAAAAATATAATTGAACTAATGTGACTTTTAAAATATTTTTTTTTTCAAAATATGGATATTCATATATCCTTCAAAGAAAAATGAATTTTTTAAAATAAATTCATTATTTTTCACTATTCCAATATAATTAATATTTTCAAAAAATTATCAAAAATTATTCGAAAGATATTTTTGACATTATATTTAAAAAAATGAAATTATTTGGGTAAAATAAATTTCCTTAATGTTTCAACTGTTAAATATATTAATTTTTCAAAAAAAATTTATAAAAATGGGTTTTTTAGAAAATATTTCTTCTAATAATATAAAGATATTACTAAAAAGTAAGTACTTATTAATAATTTTAATTTTTTTATATAAAAATATTATAAATTATTTTTAAAAAGTGATTTTTTATTATTTTTTTCTTTCATGTTTTTCATCCAGGTTATAATGGTAAAGTGTGAATAATAATATTCAATGTATATTGTGATTCTTTAAACATGGTGTTGCATGTAACTCAGAGAATCAATTAAATTATATATAATTGAGAGGAATACCATTAATATGATTGAGTTACATAGGATCACATGGTATGATCCTTCCCTTATCAAACTCATATAAATTGGTGGTTTCTAGTTTGACTTGATTCACTATGATGAGAACCAAATGGAGAAGTGACATATTTGATAACCACATGAAATTTATTTAATCTCAAGAAGTGTATGAGTTATATTAATTAATGTTTTTATTTATTTAGATGATGATAAGTTTTTAGGACCATGGATCCCACATATAAATCCTCTTGTTCGTATGTGATTGGAAATGATGCAATGGATTCTTTCACTCATTGATAGAGGGGGTGACACCACTAATGGATGTGATAGAACCAATATTGGATGATATTTATCTATCTAAATTATGCAACACGGTAACAAATTTTATATTCTCCATTATATATGACAATTTTTATGAAAATTAATGATGTTCAATCTATTTTATCAATATATATCTAATTTTTAATATAATTGTTTAGTGTAATATAACCCTAATAATGACATGCAATACATGGGTTGGGCCAATGAATTACTAGGGGATGTCTTCAAGAAAGAATATTTTAGGTTCATTTTGATGAGATATAGAATGTAATTATGGATCATATATTATTAATTTTACATCATAGGTAAAAATTATTTTTATTCCTATTTTTATTAAATTTTCCTATATTATTATATATTATATTAGGAACTCTTTGAATACCCTATCGGTTAGTAATATCATTTTATTATTTTATAATTATTTTTATCCATATTTTATAATTCGTTTTATTTCCAATTATAATCATTACATTCATTAAAACTAATTTTCTAATAATATATACTAAGATGATCGATGGTTTAGGTGTGAATCTAATGGGCGAGAGTAAACAAGGATGTGAGGTGGAAACATTTGATGATAAAATGAAAGGGGATATCAACTTATGTAATTAAAGTAAAATATTTATTTACAAATGATGTTTAATATTGGGAAATAATATCAAATTCAAGTGAGAGTGGTGATCAAAAGAGACAATTGGTATATGATAACATGTTAGGTGTATTAGGATTAACATATTTTATATAAATGTTTTCTTCTATGGGAAATATTTACTATTATGAAAATATTATTATAATAAAAGTTAGATAAAATATACTCTATATTATTTAGTTAACAAAATTTATACTATATCTTTTACATTTAATAATAATATAACAAATAATGTATTGTATTTGGGATAATTATTACATTAATATTTCATAATGAGGCCCTATTGGACCACACTCCCCATCACAATTCTAAAAAACCCAATTTAAAAATGGATTAGATTACATGTGATATTTTCTAAGGAATACATTCATATATTAATGATTATTTTTAGTGTTTAAAAATTACATCTAACCTAATTTTTTGAAACATAATAGATGAGTGAGCTTAAACACTCAGTAATGCAATACATATCAACATGTAATTAATGTTAATATTATAAGAATAAGAGAAAACTAATTCAAGAATGAAATATTTTATTAATAAACAATTAACGAGAATATTTTTCCAAAATTTGTGAGAGAGAGACACATAATATCAAAATAGACAACATTAACCATCAACAATGATTATAGATTCTTGAGACAATTAACATGATTCTCTATGCATAATCATAAGCATAAAGACATGAAATTTCATGAAAATGTAGCAAAACAATATACTATAAATATCACATATGAGTAGAAATCATTAAATATTTTATCATGAATAAATAATAAATTCTTATAACATTGTGGAGCAGTCATCACTAAATGATTCACATAGTGGAGTAAGAATTACTACCCATTTCCAAACACATAGTGGAGGATGAATAACTATTTTATTCTCATAAACATTGTTGAGTAAGAATCAATAAATTATTCTAAAAATATAGTGGAGTAAAAATCACATTATAACTCCCATTGTGTAGTGAGAACCAATAATTGATTCCCATAATTATATCATGATAAGTAATGATTTTTCCAATGATTGAAGGTAAATATATTGAAAACCCATAATAAAAATAATCATCTATTATAATTTTTTCATTTGAATATTAAAACATTCATGCTCCAACTATAAAATCATAAACCCTTCAAAACGAGTTGGGTTTCATAATTTCATTTACAGAAAATTCTAATAATACATCCAAAGAAATAAAATGGAATGTATCATAAGAAAAAAATACCTAATGTCAAATAATGAAGTCAAAATGATGTCAAAATATATTTAAAAATCCTTTTATTTGTTTACATAAATTTCATTAAATAAATTCATTTTTCCTTTTTGTAATAGTACAAATCTCTTTAAAAGTATATTCTTTAATGTAAATTACATGGATTATGATAAATCATTTTAGATATTATCTTTTGAAACCAGAAAAGTCACTAAAAATTAAAAAGGAAATAGTTTTTCAAAATCATTATTAGGGAAGATATACAATTATGGAAGACTTCTATAAAAACTCATTCCTTTACTATCCATTTATAAATTAGTAATTTCTTTTTAATATAAAAGAATTTCTTTTGAAATATATAAAAAATATCTCTCGCTTCTCAAAATAATTAATAAATAAATCCATCTTCAAACCCATTTTATAACATGTAATGTAATCTTCATAAATAAAAATATTCGAAAAAATGAGTTTAGATATAAAAAATTGATCATTGTTTGGATAAAATTATTAATATTAAAATAAAAGAAGATGTTATAGGTCACTTTAAAAATATATTTTTAGAAAATCAAAAAGTAAATCAATTAAATTATTTTTAATTTTAAAATAATCCTAAATTATAATTATATATGAAAATAATTTAAAGGATATCATAAAAGAATTTGTTGTTAATGATAAATATATGAGCATATAAGGGAAATGAAATATTCTTTTTATGTTGCCTTAATTGAAAAACTATATTATTCCAAGGGTAACAAAAATTTTAAAAATGATTAAAAGTTAAATATGGATTCCATATAAGAAAATGCATAATTGGGGTTCCATAAAGAATATCATTAGTGGGATGATACAATGTGTACATGGAAGATAAAATATTTTTAGTGAGATTGTATATTATTGTGAACAATATCACAATTTCAGGGGGATGAAATTCATCATGGAAGAATATTCTAAAAAAAATTTAATTTTACCAAATATGAATAGCCTATTGAATATAAAATATTATGGTCGAGGAATCCAATAATATTAGTATGAATTCCTATATAAAAAATTACAACATAAAGAAATAGTGTTTGAGTTAAAAAATATTTTAAAAATTCAATGTCATTTAAATCGTAATCCAATGAATAATATAACAATATATGTATTTTTAAATAAAAATATTCACGAATAAGTGATTAAAATACATTGATTGTATGAAATTACACCACACAAAATTAAAAAATTGGTGAATATTCCATATATCCATAAGAATGAAAATTGAGACATGAAACCGTTATAATATAAAAATTTTTTAATTGAAACTTCATAAAAGTGGGAAATTGAAATAAAAATTAAATTTTTTTTTAAAATTATTGATATTATACATTAAATCATAATTATTAATAGAATTTAAATTAAATTTGGTCAATGGAACAAAACATGACTCATGAAACAAAATTGAGATGAAACGCCATTCCATTGTATTACAATATTGAGAATTGAACTCTAAATTACTATAAAATGCATTAAAATATTAATAAATATTTTCTAAAGCATTATTATATATATTATAATTTAAAATCTCAAGTAATTATTATTTTTTACATCTTTTTTTGGTAATTTAAACATTATTTTCATCCTAATAATGTTGTAAATTTATTTTTCTACAACATACTATTTAATATCAATTAATATCATTGTTCATTGATATTTATTACATTATTCATATATAATTTGTGGTGAAATAATAGTTTTTTATAACTTATTATATATGATAAATTGCATTCAATGATAGTTTCGGAAATGATTGATGTTTACGAAAATATCAGGGTTCTTATATTGATATTTTTATTGAAAAATGGATCATATATTAATAATAAGTTAAATAGTAATATGAACATTATAGAATCATATTCCAATTATTAGTATTTAATTAGAAGATAATAATATTAATAGATAATTTTCCATATTTTCCAATGATAAGAGTTTATATTGTAGTTATAGTGTGTGGTTAATCCAACCAAAACAAGAGAATACTATAATTGAATCGAGTGTATGGTTTAGGAAGTCACTCATATTAAATAATTTAAATACTATAGATGTGTAATGGTATTATTTATTTTTTTAAAGGTGGTTAATCACATTTTAAAATATATATATATTGAATAAAACACTACAAGAAGAAAAAAATTGCTTTAAAGAGAAGGTAGTACACATGAACACATGGTTGAGGTTATAATTTTTTGATAATTCCACAAAAAATTAATTTATATTTTCATAATAATAATTATGATTTAAATAAAAAATTTAAGAATTCATGTAGATTTCCTATGTAAAGTGGATCATGTAGCTTCAAGAAGAGATTGTTTTTTTTTGTAACCCAATAAGAATTTTAAATTTTTATAACATTGTGAGGAATGAAGAAAACTGAATCCCAAAAATATAATAACATTTGAGAATAATTATTATACTGGTATAATTATCTTTGGATGGGTAGATTATATTCCTTATAGACAGAACCATAAAAAAGGGTAAAATTGTCAAGGGAGTAATTGGGAATTTTACACCACTACTCAGAAGGATTCCTTTCAAAATAGGATTAAAAATTTGAGTGGTGAACCTTTAGGTAGAAAATAAAATCTAGGAAATATATAGGAGTGTCTTAGAGTTATTTTATAATTTTATCTTTTAGATATAGGATAATTGGAGTGCGATTATTAGTGGGGTGGCGATGGAAATATTTCTGAGGTAGTGGAATGAAATTTTTGTAATAATACTAAAGGAGATACTAAAATCCTATGGAAAAGTAGATCCAATAATGTAAAAAACAATTTGGGGAAATGGTATAGGTTGAAAAATAGTTATATATAAATTATCATAATTTTTTTTTCATATTATATTATTCATTTTAATAATTATATATTTTGGCCACATGGTATCTAATTTGTACTAATGTAGTTTAATTTAAATGACTAAAAAATGGGTCTTGATAAATAATTTGAAAATAAAAATTTATAATGTAAATATAATTATTTCAATTAATATTTCTCTAGCTGATAAATATTATTTTCAGTGTTACCATACATAACACATTGATCCATTAAAAAACGAAACTTTATCTAAATTCATAAATTTTTTGATTAGGATTAAAATATGTTCATATTATGTTAATATGATACAAATCTGTTTATTATTGGCCAGAATAATAGTTATGTGGCCTTAAAATATATAAAACTCAATTCCACCTTGTGGATATATATTTAGAAGAAATAATCCAAATTTTTTTTATTGATGGAATATATTAAATAAGATTCAAAAATGTTAAACATGGGTTTTATGAATTAAACATTAAATTAATAAATTAATAATATTTAATTATAAATACCATTTAATTTTTTAATAAACTATATATTGATTATTTGTTTACGACAATTCCATCAAAGATATAGTATTTTTAAAATTATTATATTTTAATATTCACCCCAAAATTCACCCTTTTATGAAAATTTCAAAAATAAAAAATAAGTTAATATTTTTAATATAAATCCAAATTTACGAATTAATATTAATTTTATAAGAATATATAATTTAACTTCTAAAGGAACATATAATAATGTAATGAAAATTTTTAAATCAGAAATTTAAATTTTAAATTTTAACTCATTTTATTATAATATGATATTAATTTAAAATTATATTTCTTCTAATGTATTATTCATTTAAAAATAATATTTTATATAAATAATATTTAGTTCATTGAAATAATTAATATAAAAATCCAATTTAAAATAATATATTTTTAGTTATAAAATGAAATGTGTTGATTTAGGTTAGATTCATTGAATATTATCAATGCCATAGTTTTAAATGTATTTTTTTTCATTTGACATATATTTTTAAATGGGGTGAGATTTCGTTTAGGCATGTGAATTTAATTATCAAACTATTAAATTTGTTTTGATTTTTAAAAAATCGTATCGTTCTTTCATTTCTGTTTGGTATTTTATGTGAAGTAGATAAAAATCAATGCATTTTATTTTAAAGTTAAATAAATACAGAATTCATTGCAAGATAAATTCTCTCCCATTAATTAAATTTCATCCACAAAAATTTAATTACCCCTTCATAATGAAAATGTATAGTGGTATCTAAAAGATCAACATGGCTGAAGATATAATTTCAATTGATATATTTACCATACTCTCTCATGAACGATTGTTAGAAATAATTTATATATCCCCAATATTTAGTTTGTATGTTATTTTTGATCTAAACATCACTTATGACTGGTTATTAAGACACAAGAAACAGAACTAATTTTCCTTTATAGTTCATAGTATTCCTTTCATTGTTAGATTATTTTTTTAGATTTTCAATGTGAAATATGATTTCAATATTTTTGTAATAAATATGGGTTCTAGGTTTACATAACCAATCCATTACCAAAAATAACATCATATTTATCCAAATAACAAATAATATAATTTTCATTAATAACATTTTCATAAACATAAAATTGTAATATATTAATTATATAATTAGAATATTAGTTTTCTAATCAAATAATTATGATAATAACTTAATTTTCTTCCATCCAATATTTAATATAGTACCTTGAATAAAATTCCAACAACACCTATATAAATCTATTATAGATTATAGGTTAACAAAAATTAACATGATCCACACTAGTGATAGTCATCACATTTTTTTCATTGTTCCCATGGATATGTATATTTATTATTTGTAATATCCTTTGTACTCAAGTGATAGGTTACAAATTTACATAATTCCTAAACACCATGAAATTGAATTATTGATGTGTGGATAGTGTATTAATAAGGACCTTTAGACATTACATTGGATTATTCAGCCTCATTATCATTATTTATCTTTCATGAGATCAATGTCCAATCCATCCATGTAGGATATATTTTTTGTCCATTGGAGACATTCCCTTGGGTTTTTATTCATAAATTTTGGATTGGTGAGAAATTTAATATTATTTCCTAAATCATTAAAAACACCCAAAATTCCATAATATTACCTCATTTTTAACTTTGGTGTGTTTCCAAACTCATCTATGTAATTTTTTTAATTATAATTATTAATAGTTTAATAAACAAACATGATATTTTTTACTCCATCTCATATTTTTTTACTTTATCATTTGGAAAATCATGACATTATCCATGACACCCACAATTACATATGTTTCAACATTACCAATCCATTTGAAAAATCTGATTAGCATGAGGGATTAAAAAATTACATCATAATGTAATTATTATATATAATATCATAAAAATAATTCTTGAAATTTTTTACACCTCAAATCCACCTTGTTAGCATTCAGTAAAAACTGTATAACTTAATAGTAAATAGAGTTTCCTTTAGAATCGGATATATCATACATATTAACCAACATTCACCACATCATATTTAATATGTAATTAATTTTATGTAGAGTGTCATAATGTAATGAATTTCTCCTAGGAGTGTTAAACTAATTGTGCAATTAGGCCTCTCTATCAGGACTTCAGTGTAGATTGAGTAAACACCCAATTTTCCTAAACCAATGATACTACCACTAGGTATATATATTCAATATCATGTATCCACATATTGAGTCAGGATATGAATGTTGTTTATATGAAACTATAGACTCTTTTTATCACCATAATATTAGGATCTTATCATATAATTATACTATTACCTAAGGGTTTCACAAAATATATATCTATGTAATCCACAAAATTAACTAAACCAATCCTAAAAACAAACTAAACACTTCACTGGTAAAAACTATACAACCCTAGACATTCACTACATTATCATGTGATAAAAAAATTATAAAAATAGATCCAATACCAATTGATATGTACTAATATAAACTATCATATATAATAAAAATTATATTTCCTTTTTAGATATTACATCACATAATCATCAAATAATAATAAGAATATATGGTTCAATGTCATTGATGATTAGTGTCATAATTAAATTATTTAATGATATTTCTGATCATTTCTCCATATGTGGATCAATCAATCCACCCTTATATACTCCTCATTAGTTATAATCATCAATATAACATGGTTAGTTGGAAAATATTTCTGGTTTGAGGTCGAAAGATAGATAACAGAAAACTTCTGATCATTCAATCGGGGGTATGATATAAATAATATCAGAATATTTGGTCATCAAAGAAATATATTATTAAAAATAAAAAATAAAAATTAATAATTGGTTATAATACATTGTAGTAATATATTTAATCTCAAAAGATAAAACATATACCATGTCATAATATTTTGTATTAATAATAAATAAACATGATCATTGAAGTATAATCATATGAATAAAAATGTAGTATATCAATGATATATAGTTTAACAATAAGACATTGTACTAACAAAGGTCTAAAAATCATAAAATATTATATAAATAATCACTACACATTTCCCACAACAAGTGGTATCATTAATCACTACATGATTCCTATAGTGGACTATGAATCAATGGATGATTCACAGACATGGGAAGGTATCACAATATGACAACCATAATAACTATGGATTAGTCATTATAACCTTATTCCCATGAAAACAGTGGAGCATGCATCACTAATTACTTCTCATAAATAATGCGAAGAAAGAATCACTACCTAAATCCCCTAACATAATTTTTATAACATCAATTCATTATTCCTATAGTGAAGTTACAAACAATATATGATTCTATAAATGTCTCATGAAATTTTAATCTTTTCAAAATACATATGAGGGTGATATAGAAATATTACCATAAAAATAAAAATCAATCATTTCTATATATTATATTTGAACTTGAAAATTTTATTATTCAAAAATCTCTTAATAAACACATGGAAAAGGGATGATATTCAAGATGGAATTCATAGAAATATTCATATGAAACCTAATGAATGAATGAGAATAGTATCCTTAAAAATATTCATAATTTTACATAATCAATGTCCTTGGATTTTTTCATAGATGTAAACATCATTTAAAAATTATTTGATAAATCATATGAAAAAAACATTAATAAATACCAAATTATTTATTTAATGAAAACAACATTAAATATTTTTATTATAGTGAAATAATTTGAGCTTTATAAAAACAATTTTTAAATTAAAATTTTAATGTAAAAACATTCTCAGAATGAAAAATTTTACAAAACCAATATGTTATCAAATAATATATTAAATTTCATAAAAAAATAATGATGTTTTCTAAAAAAAATTAATCCTCTAAAACTATTTTTTAAATAATGAATTTCATTTTGAAACCAGACATTTAAATTTGAAAATATAAAAATATTTACATTTTTTCCAAGTATAATTAATAATACAAAAAAATTATATTTTACAAAATAGAAAAGAATATTCATATATAATATTTACCAAAAAGAATATTTTGACTTGGAAATCATTAAGACGTGATATTATAAAACGTTTCTCACATTATCATAAATGAAAAATATACTATTAAAATATTAATTTTATATTATAAAAGTAAAATATGTTGAGATAATATTAATTTTAAAAAGACTCTACAACAATGGACCCATGAAAATTATCTAATTTTTATCATTATAAAATGGGGGAGAGTAGAAATTATTATTGTTTAACGAATAAAAATATATTTTAAAATAACATTGATGAAATCCCAAATAATCGAAAGAGTAATAACTCATTATATTGAATTAAGGAAAGGGGAAATTTTATGGATACATGAGATAATACCTAATTTTGATTAAAAAAACTATCATTAGAAGAATTATAAAATACGAGCTTGGATGTAAAATCACTCTTTAAGAGAAGATGAGTTATTATTAACAATGTAAATTATTTGTGGAAAATTAATTCATCATATATGAATATTTGAATCTAAAATTTCATTATACACTGAGATAAATATGATTTTCAATATAAAACAATAGGGTGGAAGAAATAAAGAATAGAATTAATAAAATCTCAAGATGATACATTATAAATTAATGAAAATGAGTTGATTTAACAAAATCAATTGCTACATTATTTTCGTTCAAATAATAAACTCAAGAATGGTATAAAAAAATATATAATGGTTATTAAATTGAATTTCATGTTGAAAATTATAACAATATAGTCATGTGCAGTATATATATCACCCAAAATTAAACAAGTGGTGGACATTCCATAATTCTAAAATAATGAAAATTGTGGTGAGAATCTCATATTTCTTATAAAACACTTTGATAGAAACCACATGAATGAAAGATTCAATAAAATTGTAATTGAAATAACATGAATAAAGTACAATTCATGACCTTATATATCAATTATTCATTATAGAAACCCTTTAAATGAAAACAAAATTATAAAAAAATATTCCTAAAGAAAGGAAATTGTGATGGAACAACCTTACCATGTATGGAGTTTAGTAGAACATTATATAAAATCTTATTTAGAAAAAATAACACTTTTAATTACTAATTTTAAAAATTTATTCATTTAAAATATCAAAATTATATTAAATTAAAAATATTTATTAAACATTTAATAGTTATACATTATTTTTATCATTAGTTGTCAGTAATTTTAATAGTTTCACACATGGATTGACATAATGATGTTGATCCCCATTTTTTCATGTCATGTTTAATATTACTCCATTATAAAAATAACTGATGATATATTTTATAAATACATAAATTTTTTAAATTTAATTCCATATTATTTTTAGTTATGTTTGAAGAAAATAAAATTAGTGGCATTGTTGATTCAGTAATTTTAAACTAACAAAGGGTTGTGTATTGATAAAAAGTTAAGAAATAATATAACATCTTCTAGAAAATCAAAAAATGTATTTCATAATTTATGCATATTACTAGTAATTAGATTTCCATAGTCAATCATGATAGAAACATATTACCTTGTTCACATGTGTTTTTAAATTTACCCAAACAAGAACATGTTATAAGTGATGTGTGAGTACGATTAATAATTATAATCAATTAGAATAATTTAATTATTACATAATTCTAATGATATTTTTAAATGTTTTTACGTTGCTAAATGTTATTTTAATATATTTTTATAGACAATAAATTCTTGATAAAAAATAATATACATTTCTTCCTAGAGCTTCCATATTGCACGCACGTGTGAGTGACATTCTTATTTTCCATAAAACACAAAAAAGGTATAGATTGTTTTATATTTTAAAATATTATAAATGTTATAAATACATTTTATATTATTTAAAAACCTCTTTAAACATTCCATGTATGCAGTCTAAGGGAAATGTATCATGTCACTTATAGTGGAAGTAGTTTTCATATAAAACATGTTCCATTTTTAATTTTTGAATTATTGAGATGATGGTATAAAATTGTTATACATTAACAATAATACCTTTTCTTTATATTTATGATACTAATGGATTTAATTTATTATTTGCGATGTAGTATTTGTATGTAGAGGATTATGAAATGATAGAAATTAAATGAAAAATGAGTAATTTAGGATTTACTCATACACCTTTTGAGGAGATCCATTTCAAGTAGGATTAGGGCTATGAGGTGTGGTACATTAACGAGAAAAAACATATATTACTTTTATATGAGTTTTTTTAATTTATTTGGATATATTTTGGATTAATCCAAATGGATTGGGGTGTTATGAGAAGTGGGGTGGTGATGGCTCCACATCTAAGGGAGTGGTATAACATTTTCATAATAATATAAAATATTATGTCACTGTTCCATGGTCATGTGGATCCAATGTTATAAAAGTATGTACTGGGGGAAATTTATATGTCAATAAAACTCAAATACACATGTTTTTATATGTATTAATGTATTTCACTCTTATATATCTCACTTATACCATTTTTGGTTTGTATCATGGTATCAAATATTTACATAAGAAAAAAATATTTAATGCTTATAATTAAAATTTATCATTATATATAAATTGTACATACTAATTAAAAATATTTAATATAAGTTTTTAAATAGAATTTCATACAGTAACAAAACTTACCATTAATATTAATGAACATAAAGCTTCTAAAACCCTTTTTATAAACAAGTTCATTTTTATTCATAAAATTATGATTAAGATAAAATAGAAAATATTGTTTATTTATTTAAAATTAATTGATTAATTATTTTCTAAATAATTTTTTCATTTTTTTCAAAATAATACCAATCTTTTGTCACCTTATGTAAACATTGTTAAAAGAAAACTACCAAAAATTTATTATTAATGTAAAATATTAATTAATTATTTAAATGTCAAACATTGTTTTTATGAATTAAAAATTTAATTTTGATATACATTAGTATAATTTAAAAATAAATACATTTTGTTTAAAAATTATTTTTGAGATTAAAATCATTTATTTATAAAATGACATTAATCTGACTTTATTTTCCAAATTAGTATTTTCCTCTATTCTCTATAAAATTCAACCATTTGAGATAAATCTCAATAATTCAACCTAAGATAATTTTTTATTCTAAATCAAAAAATAATTTAATTCGATCAAATTAAATTTCCAAAATCTATGATTTTTTCTTTCATATAAAAATAAAATAAAATATAATGAAAATTAGTTTAATCATAAGATAGTGTTTTAAAACATTACTGGTTCATAGTACTGCTCTATAAATCTAATAATTTAATTAATGTTAATATATTATCAATAAAAATTATTTCGTATATCCCCCAATATATTTATATTCTTAATATAATTTTATAGATAAATAATTTTTTTGCTGAGTCAATAAGGTTTTCCTTATGAATTTTTCATTCCATTATTCATGTGTGGAGATTGTTGAGTCAATAAGGTATCTTTATGATTTTACCATTCCTTCTTATTTTGAAAATCACAAACACCTTACTTCAAGGAAAAAAATGATTTTACCCCTTCTTTTACTTCTTAAGGAAAATTTTCTTCCCCAACCAAATTTACCCATAACTAGATTTTATTGTTCATATCATAAATATTCTAAGTGTAAAATTCAGATTGAAACCAAAACCATTGAATCCTATAATTACCTAGATATAAAGCATTCTGTTTTACGATCTGAATTCTTAGAATTCTGGTTACAAACTCTTCTAAGCTCTGACTCCAAATTCGGAATCAGAATTATGGTTACGAACACTTCTATGTTCTGACTCCGAATTCTGAATAAGAATTATAGATATGAACTCCTCTATGTTCTGACACTGAATTCTTATTACGAATTCTGGATATGAACTTCTCTGAGTTCTGAATTTGAATTCTTATTACGAATTCTGGATACAAACTTCTCTAAATTATGACTCCGAATTCTGATTATGAATTCTAGATACGAACATCTTGGAGTTCTGTCTCCGAATTCTGGATACAGATTCGGGATACGAACTTCTCTTTTTTCAGTCTCTGATGTTCTCTAAATTCAAACTCCAAACTCTTATGAGTTCTGACTCTGAATTCACATGAACTCTGACTCCGAACATTGTTTGTTCATGTTCCGAATTCCTAGAAAACAGAATCTGAATATCCTTGTACTATAGACTCTGAATTAATTTTTGTTTAGACTCTAAACATTCATTTACTTACATTCAGACTATCTGATTTTGGTTATGCATACAATAATTTAGTAATAAAATGATGTCATGCTTTCATTACTGACTAACTGTTGTTTGATTGAAATGTGTATAGGTATCTCCGAAATTCATGGAAGAATGTGACCTATGGAGGATGGAGCCGACTGTTGGATCTGTGCCTATAAATAGAATCTCATTTGGAAGAGCTCAACACTTAACAACATCTTTGACAATGGTACTTAAATGATGTTGAATTGATTTATATAGAGAGAGGCTCTGAAAAATTCTCAGTCTTCCTGTAGAAAAATTTAATGGATTTTTCAAACTTTGCTTCGTGCAAATTGGCTTCGTGTAACTCCGATTGTTGTCATGTATAATTGAGGGCTTCTAGGGATAAGAAGACAGAGGTGTCGACTACCTGATAGTTGAGGGCTTGCGGGGATAGCAATACATACACTGATCTTCATATCAAGGGATTGCCTTGGTGTGGGTAAGACCAACTTTCTTAAATGTACAAGTCAAGGGACCATTATCCATTGTTGTTGGATGCCTCTCTGTTTGGGTTAAAAGATTTACTACTTCGTACCTGTTTTGTTTCATGTTTTATACAGCATTTGTATTGTTGAGGAAAGTATAACTTTCATATACTTCGTCAAAATTTTACTATGATTTAGTTCGATTCTATAGACATTATGGAAGAATCATAGTTGTTGTATAAAAATTTTATGTTTCATTTCTGGAATCACTTTTCTAGAATCAACCATATTATTAGAACTTATAGGTCTTGTGCATTATCTTGTTTAACCTTGTTAAACATAACAATATTTAAAAGTTCCAAAGGAATTTTTAAAAGTACAATTCACCCCCTTTTGTATTTGAGCATAAAATTTTTACATATTGGATCATACATTAGGTATTATAGAGTATATCATACTCACATACCAACTCACAATTGGAATCTGAGGATTGGTACAATCTGAATTAATCCCATGATTAGATTTAGAAGAGAATTTTCAGAATTAATCTTCTGGATTCATACATTTTCGGAATCTATTTTTCGGAATCACATAGTTAAGATTCATTTTTTCTTAGAGATACTTTTGGTCTACAATTTTATTTTTAGGATATTTTCTCTTGTTTACAAACTCAAACTACTAACAAGTTTTTGTGCAAAATATTTTCTTATGGATGTCACGTTTAAATGTTAGTTCTATTGATAATCTAAATCTGGATAGACCTCCTATTTTTTATAGAAATGAATATGATTACTGATGAGATAGGATGGTGAGTTTTGTTATAAATACTATAGTAGATAACTATCTAATTCTTACTGTAGATTTTAAGATTCCGAATAAGGAATTTTGAACCTTTATGAATCATGAGAAATCAAAATATCAATCATACATCAGAGTTAGAAATACTTTGTTATGCTCCATGACTAGGAACATTTATTGTCAAATATCATCGTGTGAAGCTGCAAACAGTATTTGGAAGAAACTAGAAGATACACATTTTTGTACATCTAATTTCATGGAGAAAAGGTGAACTATGTTGAGAGATGAATACCATAGCTTTAACTTTACTTACGGAGATCCAATAAGAAAAGTTTAGAAAATGTTTATGGCTATTGTGAATCGATTACAATCTATTAGAGAAAAAGGTATGGATAATTAGGATCTTGTAGACAAGATCATAGATATCATGCTATATGAATGGGAGTCCAAGAGGAAAACTATTGATGAGAACAAGAAAGTCACTCAAATTTCCTTAGATGAGTTGTTTGGAACTCTTCTTCAGCATGAAACCATAATGAAGAGAGATGCAGAAAATTATATGAAGAAGAATGGGAATGAAGGATTTTCTTTTACAACCACTTCTAAACATATGAAATCCAAGACCCCATAAAGTGTAACAAGTTCAAAGACAAATAACGTCATTATCCAATCAGAATCTAGTGACACAGAAATGTCTGAGAATGAATTAGCCAGTCTTCCTCAGAGAATGAAAATGATTGTAGATCAAAAGAACCATCAGAATAGATATAAGAGGAAAGACAGTAGAGACAAGAAATATGGAGAAGTTACTTGTTATGAATTTAAAATAATAGGTCATATCATACCTGATTTCCTTTTGTTGAAAATGAAGGAAAAAAGGAAAGGAATTCATAAAGGATCAAGAAGAAATTCTATCGATCAAAGCACAAGAAAATCATTAAAGCTAATGATACTTGGAGTGTTAGCTTTTAAGACTCTATAAAAAGTGAATCTTCTGAACATGATTCATCAACACAAAAGAATTTGGGATTCATTTCTACTACTTCTTTCCCAAATACATGTCTTATGGCCAAGGTATGCTCTGTCGAGGAATTAAGAAATTTATCTCTAGATAAGAATTAGTATTCCGAAAATAGTAATTCTAATAAAGATACATCATCCTTATAAAATTATGAAATACCTTCATATGAAGAAGTTTTGGGATTTTTCAAGCTACTTGAAGTGAGAAATTGTAAAATTTCTATGAAATTAGAAAAGGAAAACACTAGGGAAGAAATTCTTACAAAAGAGATTTCAGATCATTCTACAGATCTTAGAGATAAAGAAGAGCATTTAGAAAAACATTATAAAGACCTTTAGAAAGCAAATTCTATTAAACAGTAACTTTCTAAATATCTTAAGAATTTTAACTTAGAGATAAAAGATTTTGAGGAAAAATATAACTCTAAAGAAATGATTCCTGAGGATATGACTTTAGTCATCAGATTGAAATCTGAAATATTTTCTCTTAAAAATATTCTTGCAAACCTTACCTCTTGGAAGAAAATTTATGACAATATGTATTCTCAAATTAAACATCAAGAGAACACTACTATATTAGGATATACTCACCAAAAATAGGTTTTCAAAAACAACTATTTTGTTCCTTCTAGAGCCCCTTTTTTCACTAAATGTCAATGTGGTGGGCATTGGAAGAAAAATTTCTCCTTGACTAAAATTCAATCTCTTGGGATTCATATAGATTATTTTTCTAAACAAATGTGGATACCCAAAAATTTTTTGTCTAACAATTCCGGATCCAAGAAATTTTGGATTCCAAAAGTCTAAATTTTTCTTATTTTCAAGAAAATAGGGAACGTACTAAAACAAATATGTGGTACATGGATAGTGGATGTTCTCGACATATGACTGGTAATAAAAACTATTTTGAAAAAATTATCAAGACGAATGGAGGAAAAGTAACATTCAAAGATAATGATCTGGGAGAAATTATTGGTATATGTGACTTTGTTCTTCTTGGAGAAACATTGATTGCAAATGTTTTATTTGTTGAGGGTATTAAGAAATCCACATTAGAATAAGCCAATTATGTGTTGAAGGATACCTTGTCAATTTTTGGAATGACAAGTGCATAGTACACAATTTCAAGGAAGTGTTTATTCATTCTGCAAATAGGCAATATAATGTTTACACACTAAACATAAGAGACCTTAAGAGCCTAGATCAACCTTTGCTTAGTGAAATGGAAGATCATTCTTGGTTGTGGAATAGAAGGTTAGGTCACTGTAACCATAGGAACTTATGAAAACATACCAAGAAAGGATTAGTTAGGGATCTACCGAAGCATAGATTTGATTCTTAAAAAGTTTTTGAGCCTTTTCAATATGGAAACAAACATAAATCAATTTTCAAATCATTCGGTGAAATATCATCTACTGATGCATTACACCTACTACATATAGATCGTTTCTGTCCAACAAAAACTGGAAGCATTGGGGGCAAGTATTATGTATTTTTCTTGGTTAATGATTACACTAGATTTACGTGGGTTAATTTTCTAGAAAAGAAATATGAAGCATTATTCTATTTCAAAATATTTAGATCCCATGTCAAAAATGATAAAATCATTCCATTGAAAACTATTCATAGTGATCATGGAGGATAATTTCCAAATTCTGATTTTGAATTTTTTTTGTAGTAGAAAAGGCATTACACACAACTTCTAAGCCCCCAGAACACCTCAACAGAATGGTGTGGTTGAAAATGAAATAGAAATCTTCAAAAGATAACTAGAACCATGTTGAGTGAGAATTCTATAGCCAAACATTTTTGGGCTGAAGCTATAAGTACTTATTGTTATACTATAAATCATTTTTTTATGAGACCTTTTCTTAATAAAACTTCTTATGGGTTACCGAATGGTTGAAATCCTAGACTCTCCTACATTATGGTTTTTGGTTTCAAGGTATTAATTCTTAATAATAAAGATAATCTACAAATACTCGCACCAAAATCTGATGACAGAATTTTCATAGGCTATTCCACAACTTCTAAGGCATATAGAGTTTTCAATAAAAACACTTCTATTGTTGAAGAGACAGTACATGTAAAATATGATGAAACAGATCCTTTTGTTTTTAAACAACCCCAACCTACATCCTCAAATGTGTTTTCAAAAACTGATTATCAACCTTTGATAGAAAATCCTTCTAATAAGGAAAATGTTCAAGAATATACTACTAAAAAATTTACCCCAAAATATTTCCTACCCTATGTTGAGGAACATGTTTTACAAAACCAAAATCAGTTGTTTCTAAAGAATAATCCAATTGATAGTATCATTGGTGATGTCAATCAACCTGTAAGGACTAGAAGATCCTTATGAAACGAATTAAAACATCTAGCTTTCTTTTCCTAATTGAAACCAAAAAGCGCTAATGAAGCTTTTGCTAATGTTGATTGGATTAAATCCATGAAAGATTAACTAAATGAATTACAAAGGAATAAAGTCTGGACCTTGGTTAAAAGACCTAAAGAAACTACTGTTATTGGTGTAAAATGGGTCTTCAAAAATATGTGTGATGAAAATGGAATCATTGTTAGAAATAAATCTAGATTAGTGGATAAAGG
This sequence comes from Viscum album, assembly GCA_963277665.1. Taxonomy (NCBI): domain Eukaryota; kingdom Viridiplantae; phylum Streptophyta; class Magnoliopsida; order Santalales; family Viscaceae; genus Viscum; species Viscum album. Next base: position 701,056,685 of record OY728156.1, read on the forward strand.
CTATAATCAACAAAAAGGAATAGACTATAAACAACCTATTCTTTAGTAGCTAGACTTCAATATATCTGTATTTTATTTGCCTTTGTAGCATTCTTCAATTTAAAACTTTTTCAAATGGATGTGAAATGTGCTTTCCTTAATGGTTATGTTCAAGATGATGTTTTTGTTGAACAACCTCCTGGATTTGAAGATACAAAACATCCTACTCATGTTTTTATACTTACCAAAGCACTATATGGACTTAAACAAGACCCTCGAGCTTGGTACGATAGACTTATAAGATTTTTTCTTCAAAATAACTATGTCAAGGGAAAATCAAATCCAACCCTTTTATAAAGAATGATAAGAAATTTTTTTTCATTGGTTAAATTTATGTTGATGACATTATATTTTTTTCAACTCTGCAATATTTAACTGATTCCTTTGCGGATCTAATGAAATATGACTTTGAAATGAGAATTATGGGTGAGTTAACATTTTTCCATGGTTTTCAAATCTCTCAAAAACCAGATGAAATCAATATATCTCAAAATAATTATATTAAATATCTTCTTAAAATGAATGTATATGACAACACTAAAAGTATAAGTACCCCCATTGGTATCTCAACCACACATGATCTTGAAGAAGCTGTGAAACCACTAGATCAAACATCTTTTAATGGAATGAAAGGAAGTCTACATTACTTAATAGCTAGTCATCCAGATTAATGTTTTTAGTATGCTTTTGTGCAATATATCAATCCAATCCTAAGGAATCTCATTTAAAGGTAGTGAATAGAATTTTTCTCTACATAAATGGAACCATGGATTTAAGAAACTTTTATACATATGGAAATGATTTTTTTAAAAAGTTTTTTGGATAATGACTTTTCTAGATGTAGAATAGATAGAATTAGTACATCCAGAACATGTCATTTCATAAGAGATTCATTAGCTTCTTGGTATTCAAAAAAGCAACACTCTGTAGCACTTTCCAATGCTGAAGATGAATATGTAGCTGTTGGAAGTTGTTGTTCTCATGTGTTGTGGATGTAACACACACTCACAGACAGTGGCTTGAGTTTTACTGAGATTGAAATTATGTGTGATAACACAAGTGCCATTTCCCTTAGTAAAAACCCTTCACATCACTCTCATGAAAAGCACATAGATATTTGGCATCACATTCTTAGAGACCACACACTAAAAGGAGATATAATTCTTTAATTTATCAGAACACAAGATCTACTTGCTGATATTTTCAAAAAATCATTACCCTCTAATAGATTTGAAAACATTAAACATAAGATAGGAATGATAACCATAAGATAATCCTCCTCAATTCACTTTTTGTTGAACTAATCTACTTATAGTAATAAACTCCTTTTCATAGGGAGAGTACATCTGTTATTGATGTTTTTCAAAAAAATTCGTAATGAAAATTTTTGTAGTTGGTTTATAAAATTTTTTCAAAATTTAAATTTATTGTAGTTGGTTTTTCAAAATTTTACTTAATGAAAATTTTCGTATTATAGTTTTTCAAAAAAAAAATTCATAATGAAAATTCTCCGACCTTGAGTTTTGGTAATGAAAATCTTCAGATCTAATGTTTTCATAACGCAAATCATCAGACCTGATGTTTTCGTAATGAAAATATTCTGACCTGAAATTTTCATAATGAAAATTTTCGGACCTGAAATTTTTATAATGAAAATTTTAGGATTTGAAATTTTCGTAGTGAAGTTTTTATTCCTATTCATGTTTTTTTGAATCCAATGTTCTTCAATACGAATATTCATTAATACAAATAATCTTCATTGAAATCTAAAAGTAATGATTCTATCTTGAGTGTTTCATAATTAACTTTTAATTACTGTTAGTTTATTTTGTTTTTAAATTTTATTGGATTCTAGATTCCTTAAATTCGATTGCTTTTATTTAAAAACATTAAAGATCGGATCCTACCAAATTTTCCTAGCAGCTATTATTTTAATTGTTAGATCAGATCTAAAGAATTCTCATCCATTGGATTCAAATGTGAAGTTCAACTTTCACTTCAACGCCTATATAAGGGGAACCCCTGATGGTTGTCCCACATCAGTTCTCAAGACTGTGCGTGTCGAAGCTCTCCCACCCTACTATATCCCGTTCCAAATTCTTCAGAGGTTCTCATGTCTGAATGTCTGTAGAAGTTCTTTATCAAGATATCTATACTGTCAAGACGATTTCAGAGAGGAAAATATACAGGGAGAGGTTAGTTCATCTGATCTTCTTAAACAAGTATGACTCTATTATTTCAAAGAACATCAAGCTCAATAGATGGGAAACTATATCTATTTCTAAGATAGGAGCTTAGGATGATGTCTATTTGAATCTTGTCATATAATTTTATGAATCAGTTTTCTTATGTAAATATGAAGGTAGAGATAAATTGTCCTTCAAGAGTTATGGCATGAAATATAAATTGTCTAACACCAAGTCTGCGAGCATGGTGGGGCTCTTATATGAAATAGAAGCTGAATTTTTCTCCCACAAACTGCCATATGTTCAAGAAAGTTTCATCAAGGTGAAGTCTATTGAATGCCTTGGACATAAATATGTCAAGACCAAAAAGATTATCCATCTGTCTTCCAAAAATCGGATCCTACAGCTATGGGTTTAGGGATTTATTGTACCGAGGATGGGAAATAAGGACACCCTCAAGAAAAGTGACATGTACATCTTGAATTTTTTGGTAAACCTAAGTAAGGTTAAAACATTGAAGAACATTCTCATTACGATACAAAACATCAAGAATGGGAATATGAGAGCACAAATTATTATGTATCCTGCACTTCTCTCTAAGATCATTGTTCGGTGTCTTGATTCTTTCAAGATCTCCTCTAGTTCCAGGCAGAGGAATTGCCACATGATGCTTAACAGTGATGATACCCTCAAGAGAATGAAGGATGGTTTCTCTAAAGAATCAGGTGAGTTCTATGATCCACCTGAGGATGTGGCAGAAGTCATTCTGAAAAATTTTGAAAAATCTAATCCATCAAATAAGTGTGGGAAGATATGAAAGTTGAAGGAAGTGGAAGTAGAAGACAAAACCCCTAAGTCTAAATAACCTCAATATGCACCTCCAAAGCCCAAAATGCAGAATTATTATCCATATAAAGTGGTTACAAAATGCAGAGAAGATAATAAAAACATGAAATAAGGGGAGACACAGTTTTCCTTGGACCCTGAAGAGGCTAAAGAACTAAAATAAAAGGCTGCTGAATAACTTGAGAAGCATGCAAATGAGAAGAAGCTCAAGAATAAGATGTGAGAGGAAGATATTGTGAAATTTCTTTTAAAGGATACTGAAGTAGCATCCGAAAAAATTCTCGTACCAAAAACCATTTTAGTTGAACCACTACCAAAGATTCCGGTTAAGTGGTTTATGACTCCGGAAAAACCAGAAGAGAAGATTGGGGAAGAGAAGGAAGTTTCAGAATAAGTAGAACAAGCTAAGACTAGTTGTGGCTCTGCTGATGTGATTATGCAATTTGAAGAGTATCATGAAATGGAAAGTGTTTCAGAAAAAATTTCACTCCGGACTTCTCAAGATGGATCTTCAAAACTTGCTACACTTAGAGTTGAAGAGAAGATTGAAGAAGAAGTAAACAAATTATCTGAGGAAGTGAGTCACAATCATCACTTCATACACCCTGAAGACATTGAGGCAGAAGCTGAAAAAGAGAAAATTGATGAAGATAAGATTGTAAAGTTATCTGGAAGTGTGTATGAGTGTCCAGACGAAGAGGCTATTCCAATAATCAAAAAAGGAAAAAAAGTGGTTGTCGATACTCCAACCAATGGCATTTTAAGGAAGATAGAAGATAGAGGATCATCCAAGACAAAGATGGTAGAGATAGAGGAAGAACCACCTTCAAGAAAAATATCAGATTCAGAGTCAAAAGCTTTAGGACATGGTTTTGTTGTTCAGTCCCTGAAGAAGCTTTTGCATACAATTCTGATCTTTTCGAAAACTGATTCTACATGCCAGATGATTCGGCATAACATGAACAAGAAATCAGACTCCGTATCCATGGAGATGGATAGGTTTGTTAAGATTGAGGCCGAACACAAGACTTTACTTTTCAATTATGATTCCCACATAAATTCTTGCAAGAAAATCACTAGATGGTCTAAGAAAATGGTTGAAGACTTGGAAGATCATGATCAATGTCAAGAAGATTTCAAGAATGATTTTGATACAGAAGACACCAAAATCAATAATCATACAAACAAATTTTAGGAAAAGATAAATCTTGAACAAAATTCACCGATTCATGATGTTAGAGATATTATTGGGAAGTTGAGTTATGTTGTCCAATGTTTGAAAACAGGGAGGGATCTCAGGACCGAGATGGAAGAAAAGCTTGTGGAGTAAGATGACTAGCTAAAGGATCAGGCAGAGGCCCTAAATTCTCAAGAGTATATGATCAAAATCATGGAAAACAAGTAGAGGAGGATTACAAAGAGCTGAAATAGTCAAAGACAATCCTGAAGAAGGTGATTCCCAAGGAAAAAGAAACAAAATATACCAATATCCGATCTTTTGTTGTATTTTTTTCCTTGTACTATTTCTTGGAATTGTAATGGAATTATGCTATCATGTTTTGTCTGGATGTCTATACTAATATTTCAGGTACCATATTTTTTTCCATTCCATCAAAATAATTTTTAAAATCACAAAGGGGGAGAAAGAATAAGAATTCTAAAACAGAGAACTAAAAATACTTATAAGAATAGGATAAATATTCCAAAGTAAGAAATATCCCTAAGTAAGGGGGAGTTTCTCTTAGGAGTATTTTCTCATTACGAATATTTTCAAACCCAAGATAATGAAAATACCATTCCAGAAATCTAAAATATGATCCATAGAAGTTCATATCCTAAGGTGGAGTTAGTCGTATTCATCATTACCAATGTGAAAAGGGAGATAAGTTTTAATTTATAATTAAAGAAATTTTTTCCTAAATCCTTATATTATTTTTCGTATGTTTGTTTGTGCTTTCAAAAAAGGGGGAGACTGTTGAGTCAATAAGGTTTTCCTTATGAATTTTCCATTCCTTCATACTTGGGTGGAGATTGTTAAGTCAATAAGGAATTCATATGAAATTTCCATTCCTTCTTGTTTTGAAAATCATAAACACCTTATTTCAAGGAAAAACACATTTTAATCCTTGCTTTACTTCTGAAAGAAAATTTTCTTCCCCGATTAAATTTACCCTTACCTAGATTTTATTTTTCACATCATAAATCTTCTAATTGTAAAATTTGGATTGAAAAAAAATACTCAGAATCCTATAATTACCTAGGTATGAAGCATTCTATTTTAGGATCCAAATTCTCAGAATTCTGGTTACAAAATCTTCTATGTTCTGACTCTAAATTCTGAATCTGAATTATGGTTAAAAACTCATCTATGATCTGACTCCGAATTATGAATATGAATTCTTGGATACAAACTCTTCTGAGTTCTGACACCCCATTCTGATTACGAATTCCAGAAGTGAACTTCTCTGAGTTCTTACTCTGAATTCTGATTACGAATTCTGGATACAAACTTCCCTATGTTCTGACTCCAAATTCTGACTGAGAATTCCATATACGAACTTCTATGAGTTCAAACTCTGAATTCTAGATAGGAATTATGGATATGAACTTCAATGAGTTTTGACTCCGATGTTATCTCAATTCAGGCTCTGAACTCTTATGACTTCTGACTCTGAATTCTCATGAACTCAGACTCTGAACTTTGTATGTTTAGGTTCCAAATTCCTATAATCCAGAATCCAATTATCCTTTTATTATAGACTCTGAATTAATTTTTGGTTTGAATCATAACATTCATTTAATTACATTCCGAATATCATATTTTGGTTATTCTTACAATTGTTTATTAATAAAACAATGTCCCGCTTTTAGTTACTCACTAACCATTGCTTGAGGGACACGTGTTTAGGTCCCTCCAAAAATCAATGAAGAATATGACCATTGGATGAGGGAGCCAACCGTTGGAGCCGTCCCTATAAATATGAGCTCATTTGAAAGATTTCAACACTTAACAACATCTTTGACAACTGTTCTTACATGATGTTGAAGTGATTTCTAGAGAGAGAGTCTCTTATAAATTCTCAGGCTTCTAGTAGAAAGTTTTAACAGCTTGTTCAAACTTTGATTCATGTAGATTTGCTTCGTGCGACTATGATTTTTGTTGTGTACAATCGAGGGCTTCTAAGGATAGGAAGGCAGAGGTGATGACTACCTGATAGTTGAGGGCTTCGGGGATAGCTAAATAGAGTCTGATCTTCATATCGAGGGCTTACCATGGTGTGGTTAAGATAGACTTTCATGAAAGTATAAATCCAGGGACCTTTATCCAAGGTTGTTGGATACCCTTATCATTGGGTTAAAAGATTTACTTCTTGTTACCTATTTTATTTCAAGTTTTCCACTGCATTTTTGTTGTTGAGGAAAGTATGAATTTATTATACTTCCTCAAAATTGTACTCTTATTTAGTTAGATTCTATACACTTTAAGGTAGAATCTTAGTTGTCGTAAAATTTTGTTAAATATCATTTCTGAAATATCTTTTCTGGAATCAATCATGTTATTAGAACTTAGAGGTCTTCTGAATTATCTTGTTTAACCTTGATAAACATAACGATTATTAAATGTTCCAAAGGAATTTTTAAAAGTACAATTCTGCCACCCTCTTTTATTTGAGCATCTCATGTTTACATATTCGATCCTACATTTGGTATTATAGATTATATCATACTCACATACCATCATTATTTTTAACCATAACTATATATTGATAGTTGTTTTAATACATTATTTGAATTTTATCAATGCATTAATATTAAAATTATTTATTTTTATTATACTTATTTTTGATAATATTTTTTCATTATTAAAATACTAAAATTTAATAGATATGTTATAATAATCTATTTTAATATATAAAAAATGGTCAATGGTTTAATTTTATTTTTATGTTACTTGCAAGGCATGTTACTAATCATTTTATTTTATTTTTAGGGGATATTCACTGAAAAATATTCATGATTTAAAGATTATATTTCTCTTTCACATATTAGATAATTAGAAAAACCATATAATTTAATAGAATTTACTACTTGTCACATATAAATATATTGATTTGTAGTACAAATTTGTTTCATGAGAAAATATGAAATTCAAATAGATTGTAATGTATTCCTGGAATTGGTTATTATTACATGAGTTATAATTTAATCAACCTTTTTGTCAATTGATAATGTTTTTTAGGATATAAATTTTATGTGAACCTTTATTATTTAGTCTAGTGGTTAATGTCGAGTCAATGGATTCATAGAATAAAATGTCTACGTGGTAAAAAATTTAAAGAATTAAAAAAATAAATTAACAATTGAATTGATTACAAACTATCATTTTCTCAATGCCAAGAAACATTTATATAAGAATGATGTTATTAAAAATTAATAAGAATTGAATAATTAAAAAATGCCAAGAAAATTGATGTTTAAAATGATATGAACATATAAATAATATAATAAATACATCTTTGAAAATATTTAACTTCACACTACAAGAGTCTGGATTTCCCTTTATAGGGTATTTATACCCAGTATCCAGAAATAGTCACTATTTATATCCCTATTCAACTACCATATTAATAGTGGTGATAAATATGAAAAATTTGAAATTGTAAAAAAATCATAATCATATACAAAATAAATTTTTGGGATTTTCTCGACAAGTCCTCCCTTATTTCATTGATTTCATCCATTTGTATATTTTGTTTATAGACATTTCCATCCAGGGTACCAAATTGATTATCCTTATCATTATGTATATACTTTATGAATAAATGTGATAAGAGGGTTTGACTAGTTTTCATGAATGTTTTTCATATCTTATCTACATATCTTGGATTCCAATGGTTGTTGGGAGATTTTGTGGATAATATTAATGTGTTATAATAATAAAAGTGGAATTTTAAATTTCTATATATGAAATGTGAAATGTAAATTTTGTTTTTTTGGTTCGAGATATGTTGATCTTCAATGTCTATTATTTATTGTGATCGTTACTTATCTTATTCAATTTTTGAAAATCTAATCATTAAATTATACATTATATAATGGTAAAAAGGTATCCCAACAAACACCTAGTGTTGAAACTACTTATTATAAAATATATATGGTCTTAGGAATATAGATCATTTATTATTTGGTGCCTCTTTATCTTGTAGGGACTACTCTTTGGGTGGTGTGCATTTGGTTTGAGAGGATTGTTGTTGGGTAATTCATCATAGAATGAACAAAATTTAACATAGATTCATGATGAACAAATTTTAAGCATGGTTTTGAATGTTGAGGAATGATATTAATGGAGCTTAAATTGGGGTTCCAAGTATTTTGAATCATTCATACATGTGTATGTTGAGGGATTAGGTAGATTTCATGATCTCCTAGAATGCTGCATGCATTATGATGATTTAACTAGCCAGGATGGGTTTTGAAATATAGGAATGGAGAGATTCATGTCTTTTGTGAGATAATGGATTTAATATAAATTTATTATTTGTAATATAGTTTATAATGGGGATTTAAATACAACTTATTCTTTTAGATTTTTCAAGGAGAATGAATCTATGATAAGGATTCAGTGGTTCTTCACCGTGGTTAGTGTTTGAGGTTTGGACTCCAAATACATGATAAAAATGTATATTTATATTGATTTTATATAACGCAAAAATATTTTTTGATATATTTATTTTTAGATAGATTTAATTTTATTTATATCTTTCATTAGATGCAATACTTAGTTTAAAGATTCAATGGTATATTATCATAGTTTCATTATATCATAGTTAAAATCTGGCTGTTAAATAGGCTAGTATGAATATGATTTTATTATTTATGAGAATTAAAACAATATGATAATCAATATAAATTGGTTAATTAATTCTAATGAAATAATCATTTGATTTTTAAAGATTTTATATTATGCATAAAAATAGATCTCCCTTAGAATGATTTTTATTTCAATTGGGTAGAATGTATTTTATTTATTTTTTGAAATAAATAAAAAATGTATTTCATGAAACTAAATTAATTTTATAAATCATCATATCGTAATTATCTTAGGGAAAATGTCTGGGTTTTTTCTGAAAAGATTAAGCTTCCAATGAATAGTAAAAAAATATTGATTTTTTTCTTGGTGCATTTTTTCAATCATGTAAAAACATCCATTTATTTTTAAAATATTTCAAAAATAAGTTCTATAATATTATTAATAATCCTACTTTGTTCATTAGATGAATTATTAGGAATATGGTATTTGAAGGTAGTTACACACAAAAAATCATTTTATTGAAAACTATTTTTATACATGAAATGAGTTTTTATATTAATAAATTAAATTTATGGATATTATTGAATGATTATTAATAGTTTTAAATATTATATTTGAAAAAAACATTTATTCATTCATCAGATATTTATCTAATATTTTCATAACAATAAATAATTTATTAATCTGAAAAACTCTAAGGTTCTACAGAGTAGTTTTCATCGCATTTTCACACATATTTTATAAATAATTGCTAACACTAATTAGTGATGAATTTCAAAAAATGGATTTGATATTTTTAATTTAAAGGAAATAATTTTTAAATTTAGACACATTATTTTTATCAATATGTATTGTAGTCATGATAAAATTTTTTACCAATCAAAGGGGTATATCAGGTCAATGTAGTTTAAAACAATGTGATAAGGCCATAATTATTCATCGTGATTTTTTTTACTAATTTAATAAAACCAGCATCACTTATGGCAAAATATTGATTTCTTAATGTATACATGTCCACTAAAATATCCTAAATAATATTTTAATCATTGAATGTTTTCAACTTCCAGTTTCTTAGTTTTAAATAACTCTTATTTTTCTAAACAGGGAAGAAAGCATGTTATAATTGATTATATGTGTCTATTTTCAGATTAATGAAATTAGATTTTACATATAAGTGTATATATAATTTTTATGATTTATTTAATTACCATAAATATTTCTGAAACATTAAAAATTCATTTATTTAATTAATATAAAAATAAAATAAATGATTTAAAAAATATTAAAACTCATATAATATGAAAATTTTAATGTGTCCCATGAATTTTCTAGAACTATATGACATACTATGTATTAATGAAAGCATTATATTATAACTACACCATTGTATTGAAGTATTTAGTGAAAAATTAAATAAACAGTTATAACAATTTCATAAATGATGTTTTATAAAAAAACTTTTATTTTGATAAATTATATGAAATTCATAAATATCATAGATTTTCCAAAATTACTGGTATTTTTTTTAAAATCCATCCAAGATCTATTTGTGGTTTATTTTGTGGTTCGTAGTAACTTTACAGGTGGAAGTATTTAATAATTTGGTAATTTTCAAAATGTTTTATGAAGGTTAAAAACTAAAATATATGGGTAAAATTTGATCCAAAATTTTCTAGATTTTATTATATAATAGTATTTAATCTTATCGTCATCTTATCATTGAATATTATAACAATAGTTATCAAATGGTTTTTATGATTTCATTCATGATTATAAATTATATTTTTTTAATTATTATACTTATGGAACGGTTATATCATATCTAAATTCATTCCATTCAAACTATTTGAAAATAGTAACGTCATTTTTGTGTACCTATGCACTACCTCCACTATAAAGCGATGTGATTTATTTTTCAATTCCATTTTAATTTTATCATAATATGTGTGGATATAATTAATATATATTATCTATATATGTATATATATTATATGATAATAATCATATAAATTTGATTTATTATTTATCATTCTTTCATATCATCAATCATAAAATGAATATTGTTTTCACGCTTACATATAGCCTACCATCTCGATGAATTATGTAATTCAATTTTTTATATCTATATTTCTCGAATGACTTTAAAGAAATATATAGTGAATATATATTATTTTAATATCATGACTAATGATATTGATATAATTCAACCATGTTCAAAATATATGGATTGAAATAAAAAAATGATAACATGCTTTAAAAAAATAAGATATCACATGGAATAGTGATTTTAATAATGTTGTATTAAAAATGGGTGATTAAATTTAATAAGTTAATAATATATGGTATGATATATATTATTATGTTTATAAAATATATTTATAATAAATATATATTTATTTTATAGTAGTTTCTAATGTGCGTGAAGATTGTTGTCCCCAAGGTAGGGGGTCTTCATATTACTTTTAATTTACTGAGATATATTACATATTCGACACTTATTTCTTTTATGTGATTTATATATTCTCCTCTAATGAAATTATAATGCTTCTTATAAAACTATTCTATATTAAGAAATATATAAAATTTTGTTTACAATACTATGATTAGGATTTAAATGTTACCAAAGTGGTAAGGGATTTTTGTCACAATCTAATAATTAATTGGGAATTTTTATTTACATCTTCTAATGTTGAAATATTTAGATCTATATCTTAATAACAATTAATATTTTATCCTATGGTTATTTCCTGATAATTCATGTATTCCATTAATTTTTATCTTCTTATGTACTCAATATATGAAAAATTTATTTTTAAGGAAATTTGAGTTTATTTCATTCTTTTGTCAAAAAAAATTCCTTCTATATCTCTGTTATTATGACAAGTATTTTAGAGAATTTTTACAACTAACTAATGTTATTTAAATTCATTTTTCCCATGTTTAATTTTTTTATGAATGGTTTAATATGAGTCTTCTCTCTATTTTATGAACTTTGTAATTTGTTACATTTCAAAAAATAAGTGAAGTGAATGTTTTCATTTAAAATAAAAGGAATTAATAATAATATCAAATTGTAATGACTACACAATGTTTTCAAATTTTCATTACAAGATTCCATTGTTATTTTCAGATTAATTATTTTCTATAATAAGTTTTAAATAGTTATATTTTAAATGTTATTTTTATAATAGAATATTTATTTTCCTTAACTAATATATTGTCAATATTTTAATCATTTTTTAATATATAATAATTGATGTTAGTTGGGAATTACAAGGGATATGGTTCTTTAATAACATTAATTTTATTTTTTGGATTCTTAATGAATATTTTGATCAAATGTTTTTCAAAAAAATTTATTCTCAATCTGTTATGATTCAGTAAATTGATGAAATGTTCATGAAACCCAATATATTAAATGAGTTGTGATGTGATGATATAATAATATTTTTATTACCACATGTAACACACATATATAGTTTTAATTATGTGATTATGGTTATGTTATAACCATTGGTGGTGGGAATGTTATAACCATGGATGATTGTTTCATTATAACCTATGGCGGTGGTTATGTTTTAATCAAGAATGATGGGGATGTTATAACCAAGGAAGGTGGTCACATTATTACCAAAGAAGGATGAGGTCTATTTATCCTTCCAATTAATTGGTTAATGATTGATATCTCATGAGATAAATAAGAAATAAATGGATAGTCAACCCATTTAAGTAATGGAGATTGTGTACTATGAATGTCTTGGTACTAAACATTGAATACTAAAAATGGTTTGGGGGGAACCCATTCCACTCTGATAGTCTGGGAAATAAGGCTTGAATAAAATGGTTGTAAGGGAGTAGACCCATTACACTATCATAGTCTTGTAAATGATCTGTGACCACTCAAAAAAAAAATTCAATGAATATTTATATACCAAAGTATTCTTTCATATAAAAGATTATTCGTTCATGGATCATATTCTATTTTTCCATTATCATTCATGTATTATGAAAATATAAGAATTATTCCTAGACATTAGATTATGATCTGTGATATATAGGGAATTCTATTCATGTTATATATTGTTGTTCGCAAATCCTATTGTTCATGTTATAAAAAAGTTATCATTGATATCTCCCTTTTTACTATTAATAATAATCTGATCTCACCATTTTTTTGTTTCCTTCCCCCAAGAAATGAATAATTTTAATAAGTATTGTTATTATAAAAATTCTGATAGATATTATTTTATTATTAGGAAATGTTGTAGATATCTTATAAATGAATGGGTTTTTACATGTATCCATTGAATAAGACCTATAGGATATGAACATTGACCATTATGTTATGTAATGAATATTTAACTATTAACATGTGGTATATGTGTGCGAAATAATCTGGTTCACTATAGTTGGTATTTGAGAACAAATTACATAATATTTGTAATATACAATGAGATAAAATTATTGAGAACCCAATGGATAAATTTATGTTTAGGGAAAATCATAATATGTTGGTAATGATCATGAATAAATATTTCAATAAATATGGTATCAAATAAGAATCTTCTATGATTGAGAAATTCTAAAATAATTTTTCATGATTTTGTAATTATCCAAAATGATTATTTTTTCTCACACTATGTCATTTTTTTTATTCTACGTCAATACATCCAAGGAATTATATTAATTCTCAATGTGATGGATGCTTGAATAATTATCCCACAGAGAAACCAAATGTTATAGGAGTTTGGATAGATCATTTTATTTATATACCAACATATTATTCTCAATATTTGAATCATTGTTATCATTGAAATGAGAAAAGGTATGAAAAACACTCTATTGACTCCTTCATGAGGAAAAATACACCATCTTTTAGTGGATCTGTTAATCAACTAGTTGATCAAAAAAATATCAGTTCTATTAAAAAGTATTTTTCCATTTAGCATTATTTAGAAAATAATATTTATATTCATGTGTTTTATAATTTAGAATTATATGTATATAAATGGTAGCCTATTATCAAGAACTAAATCAAACGAGATGAAATTGAGTTCTTTAAATGGGATAAATTAAAAATATTATTTTACTATAATTACTTTCCTCATATTCATCACATTAAAATTGATACATAATTACATTAGCTATAATATAAATATTATTGAGTTTTTGGTACCTATGATGGTTATTTTAAAAGAGATGCATGTTATTCTTTTGGTTTTATCATTAGACCTAAATGTAATGTTGGTTGATTCTTCAGTGGTTTAAAATCATGTCTCTAAAAGGGGATATGAAAAAAAGAACATCAACAACTATGATTAAATCATTACAAATTCCATCATGCAGAGATGGATATTATATGTACCATTTAATCTTATTGTTTTAAAAGAATTTTTGTTAATAAAAAGTAATTTATATAACTAAGTAGAGAAGAAGTTTATAATTATTTTATGATTAAATGATTAAATAAACATAGAGGATATTTTCTTTTGGGAATAAGAAAATGTTTCATGTGTGGAAAGGAGGGTCATCATGAAATATAACATCAAAGAGACGTGAATGTGTTAGTTAATTATGTTATTATAGAAAATGATTAACAAAACATTGCAATCACAATAAATTTATATAAATTCATTGACAATAGGAATTATGTGAATGAATGACCCGATCCAAGGGCTATTGAGGATAATTATACATTTATACATCCGTAGGGTCTGGTTCTGCCCAGGTTCATGCTCCCATATTAGCTCCAATGCCCGGCAAGGCTCCCGTTGCTTTGCCAGTGAGTCATGTGTTCCAAACAAGAAAGGCTCTTATTTCCTATAACCCAAGTTACAGTCATAATGATCCCCTAGTTTCTTCTACAAGAGCTGGCCTCCCCTAACATTTTATGTTAACAGGTTCCTTGGAATCTGTAATGAATATTCCTCTGAGTATGTTTGAGTCTAGTATATGGGTCTTTCTCCAAGTTATGGCTTCTTGCAATTATGATGAGATGTTTCCCAAGGAGGATGATGTTTAGGAGGTCAGCACCCATTCTAATGATCATTCAACAGATTCCAGGTATATTTACAATAGTGATAGTGTGGAGAACATTGTTTCCCCTAGTTATTGACCCCCTCAAACTCATGTAATGTTGATCATTAGGGTACCTGGTGTTGAGTCAAATCTGTTAAGAGATCAGTATTCTGTGAAGCCTGATACAATGGCTTGTATTCCCCTACTGGTGGTGAGTGGGAATGATCCAAATCATACATCAAGGCTTCCTTCTTCACCCCAATACCATCAAATACTCACTCTGGTATGTGTACGAGGTTGTCAATGAGAAAGAGGAAGGTTATGGAGTGTTCTTCTTCCATTATGACATGGATTGTGTTTCATTGGTCCAAATATGGGAGATGTTTGTTTCCATGAGTTTTATGATCATCTGGAACTCTTGAGGAGTCAGGGAATGTGTGCTAAATGACTTCATATCCTTGTAATTGAAGAAGAACAAGATCAAAGTTATTGTGATTCTTGATCACAAGACGAATTATGATAAAATTAATGTGTTTTCTCGTAGTCTTTTTTTATTGCATCCATTCATTTGGACATAGTTAATAGGATCATCTGGATATTCTAGTGCAAGGAGGCTATGGTGGAGTTTCTCCATGTAGGGGACCAACAAATAACTACAACAGAGTAAGGTGGAGAATAAAATATAGTTGTTTCATTTATTTAGGGCAGTTGTGATGCCCAAAGAAGGGAGGTGTTATGGAGAAAACTGAATGAGTTCGACCCATGGGAACACCCTTGGGTGTTGGGAGGTGTTTTTAATATAATAATTTGTCTTGAGGAGAAGAAAAAGAGAGGTGAATTACCAAGGAGGGATAACAGGTCCTTCCCTTAGTTTTTAACTGGTAAAGGGCTGATGGATTTGGGATACTCAGGTGACCCTTACACAAGGTGTGACAACATAAGTGGTGGTAACTATTCCTAGAGTAGTCTCAACTATTGTATATCAAATGTAAAATCTATTTCTACGTTCTCAAATAAAAAGGTGGTGGACTTGACTTGAAGAATCTCTGATCACCCTCTACTTTTCTCACTCTGGGAAAGAAGGAGTCATCACAGGAATGCTTCATGTTCAAGAACATGCGGTCGAGCATTCCATAATATCATTAGTTGATAAGGAAGAGTTGAGAAGAAAAAATTCAAGGTCACTCTTGGTTGGACATGAAATCCAAGATGAGACATCTGAAGAACACCCTATAGTTGTGGGGAAGTAAAATTCCCCCATTGGGTTAGGAGATGGATGTTCTTAAATGAGATATCAACCAGCTTGAGGATAACATTGAGGAGGCGTGGGATGATGACATATTTGATGATATCTCTAAGAAGAAGAGTTCCTTTTAGGTTTTGGTCCTCTCTCAGGAATATAGAGATAGGGAATTTTTGACAATTAAATGGCTGAAAGAGGGTGATAAGAATACTGTTTTTTCCATGCTTTCCTAAGGGAGAGGCAACAGGTTGTAAATCCAAACCTGAAGTTAGATGATGGCTCTGTCAGTAAAGACAAGGATGTGGTGGGAGGATTGAAATTTACTTTAATGATATTCTTCCTATTAATAATGCATATATTCTCTAGGGAATTTCTTCATGGGGTGATGTGTTATGGGAGGAGATTATTAATATTATTACCTCATAAGACAATTAAATGTTTTATTGCATCCCTAATGAGGTAGAGATTGATGCGGCTATGGAGGACCTCAATCATGAGAGTAGAACAGGTACAGATGGATTTTTTGGTTCATTATATAGGAGCTCATGTGAGGTGGTAAAGGGGGATATCTTCTATTCCATTTAGGACTTCTTTACAGTGGGATATATTCCCAATATAGTGTCTACTATGACTCTAGTGATTCTTGAAATTATCATAGAACCCCCCCCCCCCCCTTTCATCGCTGGCCGGTGAGTATGTGAAACTTCCTTGAAATATTATTGGTGATCATCATCAACTGCTGGCTGTCTAGACACCTCCATCGGTGGATCTCCTTGGAATAGCACGGGTTCATGAAATATTGTTTCATTGAAGGAGTAATAGTGTTGGCTCAGAAGATCCATAGAGACATTAATACAAAGGCTCATGGATCCAATATGGTAATCAATTTGGATATGAACAAGGCATATGGTATTCTTGAGTAGGGATTTATTAAATTAGTTTTAAAAAAGATTATCTTTTCTCATTGGGTTTGTGATAGTATTTTCAGGTGTTTTAGTTCGTCATGGATGGTTGTTTAGTTTATGGGCTAAACTCATGGTTTCTTCAAGTTGGTTTGTGGACATTGGTAAGGTTGTCCATTATACTAGAGAATTTTTTTTCTTATGTAGGACACCTTATGTAGGATGATCATTAGAGTAATATCTGTTAGGTACATTCTTCTATACTGGAAGAAATTTGTGCCTACCAACCATATCTCACTTGATCTTTAAGGATGTTACAACAATTATCATCAATGCCAGGAGAAAATTTTTACAAGTAATTAACAAGATAGTTGAGATGTACTGCCACTATAGTGACTAAATTAACAATGATGAGAAGTGTGAATTCTATGTGTCGAAAGCATAGAATACGAGTAGGGTGACTAGACTGGGTACAAGGCAGGGTATGAGGTGCGATATGTTTCCCATAGGGTATCTCGGTATCCCAATGTATCTAGGAAGAATGTGTATTTGTTATTTTGATCTGGGGGTTAGCAAAATTTGGGGGCCTATAACGAATTAGAAAAACCATTTTTATCCTTTGGAGGGGGGGTTTCTATTGTGAATATCATCCTTTCAGTCATACAGGTTCATGTGATTTCATCTACCAATGTACCAAAGGGGTTTATAGGGACAATTGATAATATTCTCACTCATTTAATATTGGATGTTTCATTGTAGGGGAAGAGACTATTGGAATCCTAGGGAATATGTCTCGGCCTATAAGAGAGGGAGGGATCAATTCAAAAATCTTAGAAACAACTATCCAATGCATCCATGAAAATTAAGTATATTATGTAATGGTAGAATGTACAGTGTGGGGGAATATTATGTATCGAAGGAATAAAGAAAATACTACATTCTCATTAAAAAAAGATCTACCCTATTGTCATCTGTCTGTATCATGATTCCAATTATTCTACACAATTCGCAATGGATAAGTGGGGAGGGAAACAAATTTGGCATCACAATTCACACGGAAGGATCCTTGGTTACCCTGGATGTCCATCCCCAAAGATCACCTTCATGGAGGTGGTATAGAACCGTTCGTTATTTAAAGAATATCTGGATGCACCTCAGCATGAATTTTTCGAATCTATCCCCATCAACTCGGAGTGGGACTGGTGTGTCTTCACTCCATCTACTGTGGGGGTGTTCAGTTCAAAGGATTTTTTTAGGACTGGTATGCCTTAGGTATAGTATGAAGGGTGGAACCACATTTCTTGGTCTAATTGGATATGCACAAAGTATACTTTCCTCACCTTGAGGATCCAGAACTGTGCACTACCCTCTGATGACAACATCAAATATCTTGGCATCATCATGGCCTCATGCTTCTGTTATTGTACGAACAAGTGCGAAGAAACTATAATCCATATTTTCTTCGAAAGGGACTAGGAACGCTATGCTTCGGGATTCTTTGGATATTTCAAAAGGTACTCCTCCCAGGATACAAGATTCGATGCCTTTATGGTGCACTGGTTTCAGGGAGTTGATGGTGTATGTAAGGAAAAAATGGAAAGATCAATTTCCTTTTACGCAGGGTGTTGGTGCATCTGGTAAGCTCGAAATTGGGAATGTTTCAAGGGGATTAAGTTCACAATATGATTCATTGTAAACAAGTTACATTTAATCATGGATGATATGTTTTCCCTTAAAGGAACCTAGAAAGAGGCCCCCTCCCAACAATTGATGTACACACCTCAATCTGTGGACTATTAGATAAGATCTAGGACAAAGGGGATGTGGGACCAGTGGAGTCATCCTGAAGCTGGACTAAAATTAAATACAAACTATTCTTGAATACAAGGTGAGATGAAAGGTGAGGGGTGGTTCAGGATTCAAGAGATAGTTTGATCCAAGCTTTCACAGTGCATTATGGGAGTGCCAATTCTATGCAAGCGGAGGCTAATGCAATTCTTACAGGCATCACCTTTTACAGGTAGCGGTGGATTTGAAATTCGCAAGTGGAGAATGAATCTATGGTAATTCATTATTCCGTCTTCAAAAAAGGTAAAATTACATAGTCAATAGCCTATACCGTTAAGAAATGCAAAGCCCTCCTTGACAGAATCACACATTTCTCCCACAGTTGGAGAGAGGGGAATAAGGTGGTGAATCACATGGACTCTATAGCATCCCATGGTGTTCTGGTCAGGTGTTGATCTAATGTTTCTCAATTTAATCCTGACGGGGTGAACCTGATTTGGGGTGATCCCCTCTTCCTTCTCTATTTACAGCCTCTTTAGACTTGTAATCTTCCCATTTTGTATTCTTCTTTTGAATAATAATAGTAATGTTGATGATAATTAGGGAATATTTTACCTGTACTCCATTGATAATGATTTTATGATTATGTTTGTATTGATTCAACCTATTCAGTCATTATTATTTGACATTTACTATAATTATATTGGTTTTTAATAATTGATTAAATCACTATAAGTTTACTCTAGAATGAATAAATCACATATGATATTACGAATCATGTTATACTCATCAATTGGTGGAAGGATGAACCAAAACATTAATTGGAAATGTTTTGGGATAAGAATTGGACTTTTTTAATGAATAATAGCTGAATTATCTTTTAGAAGCATGTATAATTTTATTTTTTAATAATTTTAAGAAATTATTATGGTACATACAATTTTGTTTTAGAAGATATGATTGATTAAAATTGTTTCAACGGGATCATTAAGTTGATTTTGGAATGATTTGATATCAAATCATTCAAATCATTGGGACACAGTTTTGTTTAGTAATTCGTTAAAGTATAGTTAGGGGTATATGTTTGTGGAATGGATTATGATGAACCATGGATGTTATTGGAAACATTGTACAAGAAATATGGATTTTGGAAAATAGTTATAGGTAAAAGGAATATTATTGTGATCTCATGATTCATCAAAAGATAATTTTTGTTATTAAAGAATAAAATAATATTCGTGATTATAACCTCATGGTAGTAATATATGATTTGGAAATTGATCAAATAGAATGTAAAGTATATTAATAATGAATTGAAAATATTGGGATCTGATATAACTTACTAAATGGAAGAAAATGTTAAATCCATTCAATAACAAATCAATATATCATTAATTCAATAACAACATTATGTGAATAATCACAGACATGATTTCATATCTAAGGGTAGGGAGAATGTGTTTATATGAATTTTAAATAAAAGAAGGTTATTAGAGTTGAAAAAAATGTAAAATCTAAGAATTTGTTATTATAGGAATTTTGATGTTATTTCTTGAGTAAGGATTGTAGATTATCATTTCTTGCTTCCACCAAACCCCTCTCAAGTGCATGATGTGTTCCTTAAACCAATTCCAAGAATTTAAATACTGGATCCATTACATATACTAAAATAAATGGTTTACCATTGGAATATTTTAATTGTAATGATTAAAAAATGGTAGAAATTTGGATCATAGGGATAAAGTAACATGAAACCTAAACACACAATTGGTGAATGTTCTCTTGAAAATTCATAAATTATAAGAAGATAAATGGGAATCCTAGGATGTAATGAAATAGAGATATACACATTTTTCCATGACCTGAACCGATGAGTCCTGAGCAACAACTCCTCAAACCATCCCCCAATAGGCCAGGGGCTGGAGACTAGCACCGAGTAGGCATATAACTAACATGGAAAGAATTACCAATTTACCCACACACACACATATATATGAAGTTCCATTAAGTTATGAATTGTAAGAACCCAATGCTACCAATTCATGCATACCACTATATCTCACATCCATATTACAATAGATGTACTAAATGAGAATGAAGAATTAAAAAATCCTACCAAGGAATACTAGAAATCTCATCCGACCTGCATATATGGAAGGGATCATTGTTATCAACATCAGCCAAAAATATCCTCCTCCAATCTATGGTAGACTCCCCGGTCAGCCTAGATCACTTTGTTCTTCCAACCTCCAGCCATCTGTGGACTCCCATAAAAGGATTGCGGTTTGTAGAAGAAACAAAACATGTGCTGGAAAAGCCCATGTATGGGTGGGAATAAAAATACTCAGCAGGAACCCCAAAAACCCTAAACAAAAAATGGAAAAATAGAAAGGAAATAGTTCTATTGACCTTGCCAGATGGAACCTCAATTAAGAGAGAAACTCCATCTATAACCGTCCTTTGCTGTATAAGACATGTCAACTCGATCTACCTGAGGTTTCAACACTGACATGGGACAACACCAAAATGACTCCCATGAATTATATATATATACTCATCTCAAAATATTTGTTTCATGAGGTTACAACATCTTAGATAGCGGCATGATTCTAATTAATGGATATAACCATAACAGAAGTCTAGGAGGACACACTTAAAGAGATCATCAATCACATATAGAACCCATCTGAGAGATTCACTGAAATTTGAAAAACATTACCATTCCTAATGGTATGTCCGAGAGAACATTCAACACCAAGAACATATTACTAGGTGTAAGTCTAATTCTTATCATAGAGGTTCTTTAATCATTTCCTTATCACCAGCATAAATCTACGGAAACTCAAGTGTAGACGATATCCCCTCACCACTGCACATAGTTGAGCGACCACTGCTCTAGCCTATGCACCATGTGTATCCTATATAAAAAGAGAGAACGGATGGATCCACACCTCGCCACATCCCCATAGTCAAGGTTATAATTCTCCTAAATAAACCTTCAAAGCTGAGTTAGTCATGGATGGTGTTTCAAACACCTTCGTTCATTGACAAAGAAATAACTTATATTGATGCATTTCTACCATCAAGGGGAGGGTCCATCACAAAATAGTTGTATCCCATAGGTGAGGGAGATCCCAATCTAATGGAGGACCTCATCCCCAATGTGTATCATGGTCTATGGAGTAATACTCCATATACGAGGACATGTGACATGATCTAATAGATGATTACTAGTCAGAGACTGGAGGACCTGCATCCTTATAGGATAGGAGAGTACCACTCTCTGGGTTGAGGGCCCGCACCCTAAACTAGTTGGGGAGTGACACATAGATGCTATAGAACCCACACCCTCATAGTATAGCGGAGGACCAAATCTTCCATCTTGTTAAATAAGGGGGACCTATGTCTAGACATGATAGAGGAGTACCAACTCTTGCAAAGATGACCTGCACCCTAACATAGAATAGGAGTACTGACTCTACCAAAACAACACATATAGAGGACCTTCCCACAGATCCAATAGAGAAGTGTTTACTCCTAGGATAGATGACCCACATCATGACATGGAAGGGCAGTAATGACCCAACCTATATTTCTTATATGGAGTACTCTCACCATGGAATTATAAGGGAGTATTTTCCATCTTCATGATCATCATAGGAACACCCACACCCTATTCAATCAGGAGAGTAAAACCCCTGGACGAATGTACCCAAGGGTAAAAAACCCACACCCATAGTTTGTGGGATCCCTTTTCTAACAATGCTAAGTCGTATGGAGAAACTAATCCATAGTCCATAAGAGGTGTAATAGTCTGAGCATCTCACTATACAAACCACACTAATCACCAACATTGTCTCAGTACTTCTCCATAAGATTCATGCTTGATTCCTTCCACCTCCTATATATTATGCTGTAAAAAATTCCACTATCATGTTTTACATGAAAAAAGTATTATAATGGACTACTCAAAAAAATGAATCTTAGTCCCAAAGAGGAAGATAATGAAGGTAGATGATCCCCTGAGTATCTCCAAGTAGTACACAGTGTGCACTGGGGCACACATAGCATAGATCGAGGCACACACAGTCTGCACCGGGGCCCACACTGCATGTGATACTGCCCGAGAACCTGTATTTTTATCTGTTCAAAATGTTTCCCAACCCAATTAGGGGTACATGGCTTATTGAGGAGGTAAATTTTGTGTCCCACATCTCTCGTCCCCTCATTGTCATCCTCTTATGCAAAGACCAGACAACAGTGTACCTTACATGTTGTACATCATATACTACTTGGTGTGATTAGGCTAGATGGAATCTTTCCCTTGTAGGATTCCCATATCATTGTATCGACCACATGTACATGTTTCTTTGTTCGTGTGTTAGTACATAGCCATGTTTTTTCACATGGATATCCCAATCCATGTCCCATGGTCACATGGTTTATCTCACAACAATATGTGTAACCCATACACATGGCGTCTACTCCCAAATGATTATATTCCATAAATTGTAAGAGCAACAAGAAATGTTTCACTAAACTTCACATCATGTAGATAATGATTATAGAAACGAATCACCTAAAAACACTCAAATTTCCCCATGTTTCCCCTAAAACCACTGGATATACCTAGAAAGGATCTCTAGTAATTTTATATGGGTTCATGAAACTTAAAACAATGAATAAACATGGGTATTAGGACAAAAAGTAAAATAATCCATCTTTTTTGGTGAAACACAGATGATGTTGATCAATAATGGTGCCTGGATCTTTCTAGTTCTCAAACTAATGACACTTTGTGTCAAAAAAGGAGATCAATAGCACCTCGTTGCGGGGATTATGCTCTGTTTCTATTCGCCACCAAATGGATGAGAAGAGTGGAATATTTCCTCATTTATTTTTCATTCAAACCAATTTAGGGGAGGGGTGAGGATATGTTATATCGTAATTAATTATTCATTTAATTAATTTACACCACATCATGATGCCCCATCACCAAAAATCTATAAAATAAATCTACTGATGTGGATGACTTTAGTTCATTCCAATGGTAAACCCAAACTCTTTGAACTCAACACTGGTCTTAGAAATTCTATTAGATACTCCACACTTGAGCTTTTTCCTATTTCAAGATAAATTTTGTGTGTGTGATGAGAAAGATGTAATATTTTTAATATTTCGACACCGAGGGTTCCTAGGCCCCAGCTTCCCACACCAACTCAGTGCCAGACTTTGAAAATATTCTCTAAAATATTCCCATGTATTATTGGTCAATACCTATGCCATTTAATTGTCCCCACATTACATCTTTTCATCCATGATAATGAAAAAGCCTACGAACAAGAGAAGAAACTGATCCCCCTCACTAGGCATGCACGTAGGTGAGCTCACCAATAGTTCATCTGCTACTTATATGTAAACACATAGAGGAGCCACAAATATCAAACCACTCGTAGGCCCAGATTCTACTAGGCCGAGCTCATACAAATAGTGTCAACATGACTCCTTAGCAGCGACATGTGGGAATGAACCAAGAACCACATTCCATTTGTATTCATGAGGTTTAGCAATACACCCCCTCGCTAACCAGACATAGATATTAATAGAACACCATAGTTCTAATCTACCCAGGGATAGACTATACGACAACCTCCTAAATAGTTTTTCCTTTGATGTTGATGATGAAAATGTGAGGGAATTCATGAACAAAATAAGGCTTCCCAAGTGAAATCACTAGGTATTACTAGGACATTCATCTATAAACCTGTTGTTGTAACACATCTCACCAAAATAAAAACACTACCACAACAACCACGGGAATATCATCCGAGTATTGATGGTAGAAATCCAATCAACATAGAGGAAACATTGTTGGGTATAACTATTCCACTACAAAAAAAATCTAATAAAGGATCTCCCCCTCCCAGGGCCACAAAGTTAGAGGTTTTTAGTTGGAAAGACACCCTGGAAAGGGAAGAACCTAATTCAAAACTACATCACATTACCTATCCCTACTCATTAAATTCTAAGAAACTCATCAACCAGACATCACTGCTATCCACATTGGGTGGAAATGAATCACCCACATGATACTAATCACATCACTAAAACTTGCCTCATTGGGGAAGTCATCCCAAATCACTTGTGAGTTAAATGCTACATTAAACTCCAACACAACCTCCTTGATAATGTCACGTACAAAGATAACTCCCAAAACTTACAGGTACTCCTGAAAAATGGAAGGGTAGGCTAAACACATATTTTTTCTTATCAGGCCCTCTGTCATAACTACTAGCATAGGGTTCTCCAGACACCCCACGTCACCCTATATAATCCTCAAGCATGAGTGGAAATAAAATAGTACCCATAAAAGTGTATAAAAATTTCAACATAAAATGTAGAATGGGCACATGGTGTTCCACTATTTATCCTCAGATCTTCAGGATCAAAGGCCTACATGGCCTGTTGCTATCCTCATACATGTCCTCCTAATCCTTGAGCTATGTGCGTACCACCTAGGGGTGGGTGTGGCACAACCCCCAACTGCATGCCACCTCCTACCACATTTCTATCTATTCTCTCTCATCCTCCACTAGGTGGAACTTCTTTCTATATTGGTTTTCTCTTCCAAGGTGGATGATTAGCTGAATCTCTCTCTCTCACTTTTTCATGGCGGGTCAGACAATCTCGTCTGAGATGCCCCTAGCCATTGCAAGAGTAACACCACGACTCATGTGTTAGATCTAATCCTTAGTCATTCTCCTATACTAAAAACCCTCATGTCTTTTTCTGGGATTGTGTATACCTCATATTTTGTGATCTTATTACCTATCATTTTTAAGAACCAGAAGATGCCTCCTATTTGTGACCTATAATGCATGTCACAGCTATATGTTCCTCATCTAGGAAAATTTGTACTACCAAAGCTTGATCTAGAACTCCATCATTGGGGAGAATTCATAGTCGAATCATATATTCTATATTCTCCCATTGTAATACCTTCTCGAAGGTCGATGATTTGGAAAAAAAATTGAACCATATCCAAGGATTATCATAACTGGTATATGGACCTCTATGAAAACTCCTCCATAGTCAATCTACAATGGCGAAGCTACAGAAGCTCCGAGATATGAACTGATCTCAATGTGTCTAAGTTGAACCCTTCCCAAAATATTCTCTCAAGATCCAATGATGTAAGAGTCACCTCTTCATGAGACATTATCACCAGACTCAACCACCACTCGGCTGAACCCTACAGAAGGCTCACCATTAGGATCAACTTCTTATCAAGAGATATCCTCACTAAGAGGGAAACTACTGTGACTGTCACAATAATTTCAAATTCCTTTTTGTGGTAGTGATATCCACATAACCATATTGTTCACTATTTATGGAATAGTTGTAGTATACGCAGCCTACACAGATCCTCTACCTAAACTACTGGTCAAACCATCTACTCAACTAGTGGTGGCACCACCGACCAACCATCAAGAGGTAATGCATTAGAATTAATTCCCTACAATGAAGCCTCATTAGGGGGGATTTTCATCACAGTCACAATATATAATATTTTCTCGATATCTTCATGATGGAATCCTAAAATAGATTAAAGATATACCATGATCATAGAGAAAATGTCCAGATCGGACTCAAGAAGGATAGAAAAAAAAGCGAAACCTAGTACTATAAGATACATGAACCATTTAGTTTCTAGAAGCTAGTGTCTTAATATACTATGTTGAAAACCAATTTATCAGTGTCATAGTGACTGGATATGTTAGTTGCCACATAAATACTAAAACCACTATCCTGATAGTCATTCAAGAAACGTCTTAACATTGTCACCTGGCAAACCAAACCAATCTCAGGACACTACAGTCCCATTGTGGAACCGAACAACAATGATACCACTATGTCATGACCAGACCCGATGGGGACAAGGTTTCACCTCCCCAAGAGCACCCCAAACAGGCCAATTGTTGGTTACTTGCTCCGAATAGTCATGTCACTTAAATGAGAGGAATTTCATATATACCTGTACACATGCACATATATCCAAGCCCAAAAAATGATGAAATTTAAAAACCAGAAGCATCCAATGCATGCATATATCTATATCCCACAACCAGAGTATAATATAATTACTGAATGGGAAAGAAGAAGAAAAATTAAAACAATGAAAATTGAAAAAACATATAACCTGCTCAGAATGAGGGGATTGATGTCAACTGAATCTTCCAGAAAGTTCCTCATCCTATCTCTGGTAAACACCTCGGTCTGTCTTTCTATCTATGATCCACCTTCCATGTGTCCTCCATAGTCTCTGTTGAAAGGAATGTGGTGTATGAAAGACACAAAACATGATTGGTTAATGCTCGTGCATGGGTGTCTATAAAAATACTTAGTTGGATTCCGAAAACCCCTAAATAAAAAAGAAGATAATAAAAGGAAATAGTATAATCAACCTAGCCATATGGAACCCCTATCAACAGAGAAAATCCATCTCAAACCATCTTTGGTTATACATGACAAGTTAGGTCGATCTACAAATGGTGTGAAAAATGACATGTGACGACACTCGAAGGAACTTCTTAAACAGCCCAAATATACTCATATCAAACAATAGGTCTCATGAGGTTCAATCCTCATAACATGTAATATAATTCTATTCATTGGCCATAACCGTAACATATATCTAAGGGAACACAATCCATGAGCTCAAACATCACATATGGAACCAATCTGAGAGATGTTATCCATCGAGAACAACTCTAATAGTCCTAATGGTTTATTTGAGAGAACTATCTCTATCTAGTACATATTACTAGGTCCAACACTACTACTCAGAAATAGAGTACTTATCAACATTACCATGTTCTCAACACAATATAAGGAAACCTAGGTGAAGTGGCCTTCCCCTCACCACTGCACACAGTTATGTGAGCACTTCTCTCGACTATTCACCACATGAATCCTGTCAAACAAGAAGGAATAAAGGGATCCAATCCTAGCCACTACCCCCTATTAAGGGAGTATAAATCCAAACCCTCCCATGAATCCTTTGTCTCTTATTTATGGAGTGGACCACACTTCAATTAGTTGATGAAGCACTAACTCTTATCTAGGCATCGTTCATATAACGAAGAGGGGCATGCTCTTCATATCTATAACCCATAGTCGAGGGGATCCAACTCCAATGGAGGACCCACTCTATTCTGGTACTCAATGATGGGGGAGTAATACTCTATAAGTCAGTAAATGTTCCATGATCTAATATGGGAGTAATAATCAGTAAATAGAGGAACAACACCTTTATATGATAGGGGATTACCACTCTGTGTATTGAGGACCCACACCCTAACCTGGTTGGGGAGTACCACTCTGTGTCTAGAGGACCCACACACTAGTTGAATAGGGGAGTACAAAATCTACCAACTCATTCATTATGGGGGACCTCCACCCTGACATGGTAGATGAGTATGGACCCTCATCTAGAGGACCATCTCCCTGACACATCAGGAGTATTGACTCTTCTAGAACAACCCATATTGAGGACCTGCACCCTGATCCAATAGTGGAGTACTAACTCCTACGCTAGAGGACCCACCCCCTAACATGATATTTGAGTATCGACCCATCCTATATGAATTATATAAAGGATATACACCATAGAACTATAGGGGAGTACTATCCATCTTTCTAAACATCACAGGGTAACTTGCATCCAACTTTATCAAGGGAGTAACACCAAGAAAATAAAATACCCAAAGGTAAAAAACTCAGGCCCATGAAATTGGGTTTTCAATATTTACCAAATCATAGAGGTAAGTAAAATGCATTCACTATACCATCATTGGAGTGATAGTTATTGTGTATCTCAATATGAATCACAATAATATCCAATATCGGCATAATACCACTCTAAAAATGACTTGATTGATTCGGGCCACATCATTTCTTATAATCCATAATAGAGGCCACCTTGACATTCTACATATGAAACATCATAGGATGTGACTAATAATAATCCTAAATCCATGTCCCATTTAAGAAGATATGGATGGAAAAAAATCCCCAGAGGATCTTATAGTAGTATGTGGTCTGCCTTGGGGCAGACACGACGTGTGATCCTACCTGAGTATCTTCCCGTGTATCTGGTCCACACATGTCCCAAACCATATACGAGTACAAAAAATGTATAGGATGTATGCTTCGTGTCCCTCATCTCATAGCCCTTATCCCAAATCCCTTTCTATATTGACTAACCAACTCTGACCCATACACGATGTGCATACCATACTACACAACATGTTCATACTAGATGACCACCTACCTGTATAGTTTTCTAATGTCCATTTAATAGACATTGTGTCCATTTATCTTGTCATTTTGATTATAAACAACCTTCTATTTTAACATATCAATCCCAATACATGCCCCAGTGTCACATGGTGTAAAAAACAACATGTTGTGTAACCCCTATACATGAAGTATAGTCCCAAATGTTCATCTTCCTTAGGCAAGAAGATATAAACAGAATATTTCACTAATCTACATGATGATTAGATAGTTTTTTCTAGTTAGTTATCACATAAAAACCCTTTTATTGAACACGATTTACCCAAAAACTAACTGATATACTTCGAAGGGATATCTAGCAATGGTATTTGGCCACTATAACATTAAAACAATGTGTAAAAAAAGGTATCAAGAAATATACTAAAATCATCCCACATAGTTGGATAAATATGAAATATTTGGGTTAAGAAAATCATTGGATAATTTTGGTTTTCAATTTGATGATGTTCTGTGTTAGAAACGGTGATCTGAAGAACCTCATCGAATGGATCTAACTGTGTTTCTATTCATCACCAAATGGATGATAAGAGTGGTACATTTCCTTTTATTTTTGTGGATAACACTAATTGAGGTGAGTTGGGGATGTTAGTATAGATTTAAACTAATTTATCGTTCAATTAATTCAGCCCATCTCTTAACACATCTTCACCAAAATTCCCCAAAATGAAACTCCCAATGTAGATTATCTTAGGTCACTCCTAGGGTAAAATCAATATTATAAACTCAATTGTGGAATCAAAATGATATCAAAGACCCACTTAATAGTTATTCAATGTTTCAATAAAAACAAAATCTGTGAGATGATAAATATTTAATATTTTCAATATCATCGCATCGAGGATCCCCAGGCCATTGCTTCCCATGCCGACTCAATTCCTATATCCAAAAATATTATCCTAAATATTGAAATGTCTTACGGGTCAAAACAGAGAAATAACACATTGGTTAGACTAAGAGTAATTAATTTTGGGGGAAAATTCTTTTAAAATGAGGTATAATGTAACACACATAGATTTTATGAAATATATTTTTTCAATGATAATAAATTTCTTTGATATCTTGCAATAAAAGAAACACAAAATTTTAACAAACTATAATTTAATAATAAAATGTTATTATTTGATATTTATAACCATGATTTTAAATTGGAGGGTATATATATAATTAAATTTTTTTTGACACACATATAATTGTACAACTAAATATAAATGTGTTAATTTATTTATATGATATAATGATTCTTTTATTTTTAGTGTTATGTTTTTCTTAAAAATTGATTTCCATCAAAATGATTTTTAATTATTTTTGTGAGAAAATTTTATATTTAAAATTTATAGGGTTCAAAATATTTATTTCATAGAACTGAATAATTTTTCTAAATAATAATATAAAAATTATCTTATGATGAATTTACATGATTATTATGTAAATATGTATTTTCCAATGAAAAGTGAATAAATATTGATTTTCATAAAATATTGTAATTATTTTCAAATATGTACCAATTTTTGATTTTTTATATAATGTTTTAAAATTAAAATATGTTATATTATATTTTTAATAATCCAATAAATTTCATTTGAATCAATTTTATGTTTTAAATTTTTTAAAAACAACTATATACATAAAAAGGAATTTTCCTGAAAAAATGTTGTTATATATGGATGGTATTTTAATCATAATAAATGAATTGAGCACCATTAGTGAATTGTTTTAAATAAACATATATATAATATAAATAATAATTTTTTTAATTACATTTATTATTTTTCTATTCCGGGGATAAGAATAACTTTTTTTATCATAAAAAATGTATTTTTCTTAAAAATGGATTGGTCACATTTTTTGATCTTATTTAAAAAAATTTTGCATCCCCATTTAAAAATTTAAAATTATAAAATATTTTTAATATTTTTAATTAGTATTTATTATATTTTTTGATATTTCTCTTTTAATTTAGGTCCATATGAAAAGTAATTGTAGTTAAATTGATCGCCTTGGTAAATGATAGATTTGATTAATCTATGTTAAAACATCGTAATTATGACTTTGTATTTCATCAAAATTCATATTAGATGAATTTGTAATTACCCATATCTTGTAACACTATAAATTTATATTTTAATGGAAAATTTTCAGTGAAAATATACTATATGATATTTTAATAAAACAAATGTACAAATATCACTCTCTTTGTTATAAATATCTCTTATATTTCCATATAAATAAAAATAATGTCATGAAAAAATATAAGTGTATAGTTTCAGTTGAATGAAATTTTGTTCTTGATATGTATTTATATAAATTTTGTAAAAAGTATATAATGACCATTATACAATAGGAACTAAAATCCATTATTTATTCAATTAACATAAAAATAAAATAAATGGTATTAAAAATATTAGAAGTGTTATAGCATGAGTGCATTAATATATACTAAAAATTACAGGTATATATTAAATAACAGGGATGTGTGTAAGAATAATATTTAATTTATTTTGTGGATTAAAATTCATTTTAAATTAATAATGTTAATAATTCCATCAATGAATTTTTATTATATATAATATATAATTAATTTATATAGATTTTATAAATATATTATATTCAAAAAAATATAATGGTACATGGTTGTAAAAATCATACATGTTGCATTTAAGTTTAATCTAAAATTTTAATTTAACATTATTAACCCTTAAATGGTATATAACCTTAATGTTACTGTAATATTCAAATGGGTTAATAAAGATTTAAATATAGAATGGGTGAAAATTTGATCTAAAATTGTCCATATTTCATTTTATGAGATTATTTGGACTCATCATAATACTTAATATTATCAATTTTTATCTATTTTGGTATCATACTTAAATTATATTAATCAAATATTTTTAGGGATTCAATGACTGCCCCTGCCATCAATTATGAAATGGAACCCCCACAGTTGTCTTCCTAGTACAACATTGTACATTATATAACAATAAATTTCTATAATGTACTCTTACAGACATTCATATAATATTTTTTATGTGATGGTGTTCTAAAAATAACAACCCAATAGACCTTAAGATTATATTTAAAGGATTTTTTTCAAATATGATTATTCACCTCAATCAATCACATTATATAATAATTTTTTTCAAGAATATAAATCAATTATATTATTCATATAATAATATATTTGTTATAAAAAATATAATTAAATGATATTATTATTACAATACAACCAATATGCCCTATCCATCATATAGAAATTGATGTTATCCATTTTATGTGCGTACAACTGATCATCACCACGATGTGATACAAATCATTTTCCATCACCATATCTCTTGTCTGGTTATTATGATGGGTATAATGTTTTATATGATATTTTTGACTTAATTAATCTTCTATAATGAAAATATCATATATACATTATTACATTCTAAATTGTTGGAGAACAATAATGTCGTTTTGATTTACATGTGGACTTCCACCTCCACAAGTTGATGTGATCTGTTTATCATTTATATTTTACATTAATGGTAATATGGATGGATTTAATTAATATATATCTTATATATAATATAATATTTATTCCTTAATGTATAGTTATTATTTATCTGTTTAACCATCCATGAAAAAATGGAAATGACATTCATGGGCATGCATGACCTAGAATCTCCTTGAACAATTCAATTTTGTTATATATCAATATATTTCTTAAATTAATATAAAAATATATATATATATTGAATATTTATTAAATTTAATTATTTCTTTAAATTCTTATTAATATCTATCTACAATCAAAATTCAAGTATAAAAACTACATACAATAGTATATAAGAAAAACGATACAGATATCACTAGAAATAAATATTTAAATGAAGAATTATTAACAAATGGGTGATAAAACATTACATGTAAATAATTTATGTTATGAGATAAATTATTATGGTTTTTAAATTTATTTATAAAAAATATATATTTATTCTACAGTTTGTTAAAATTATTAGGAACAAATATGGACCTAATGTAAGGGATTTCCATCTCACTTTTACATCTGTATGATACATGCCATATCTACCACTTATTTAATTTATATGGTTTGTATAAATCCACTGAATGTATTTTTTGATTCGTATGATAAGACTTATGGTAATTTAAAAATACATATATAGGTATTTGGTATTATTGTATAATTATTCATATGTTTCAAATATTATAAGGGATTTATATTACAATATGGTTACTTACCGAAATAGTTTATTGTAATGTTCTAATTATGAAATATTATTGTCTACCAATAAATAATCTCATTTATTTTATTATATTCTAAAAATTTCTTCATAACATATGTTTTCCTTAAAATGTTTCAATATATGTACTCTAGAGACCCAATATTTTGTATAAGGAAAATCAAATTTATTTTTCCCTTTTGACATAAAACATTTATCTTCATTGACTATGTGTTTACAAAATCATTATTAGAATATTTTTACAGTTATATTATATCTTTATAAATTCATTTTTACCCATGTTTAAATTTATAATACATTATTTGAATAGAGTATATTTTTTTTTCATTTTTAAAAAACATTCTTTTGGATTTTTCTAAAAACGTGAAGGGATTGATTTCTATTAAATTGTTTTCCATGAACTAGAATTTGACACAGTAGATACTAATAAATATTTTGATGCTACCATGATATGTTTCTAAGGAAATTTCCTAAGAAAATGTCTTCCATGTGATTATTGGTAATATTTTTATTTGAAATGTGAATTTTCAAATGGAAAAGTTATCTTCTTGAAAAATATTTACATTATCATTAATTGGAATAAAAATATTTTATTGAAATTTTTAATGAAAATTTTTATTTACTGGGGATATGATCCACTAACACCATTATAATTATTTCTTGGGATTTTTGGTGTTTATGTTTATTTTATTTTTAGGAAATCCATTTTTCTATGGGTTATTACATAGTTAATTGATGAAATTTTTATGAAACTCATTTAATTTGAACGATTTTTCAAGTGATGATATGATTACTATTATATGATCTTTTGGAAATCATATATATGGTTTTAATTATTTTTAAGCGTATACATTAAAAATTATAATTTTTATATTATAATCTTGGGTGGTAGATATGTTATATACAAATATGGTGGTTATGTTATATCCAAATATTATGGTTATGTTATAAGAAATATTAGTGGTCACGTTTTTATCATGGATGGGTTGGAACAATATTTCAATCTAATGTATTGGGTAATGATCTATATCTTATAAGATTAATAGAACCACAGTTGGGAGTGAACGTAGTTTAGTATATTTTTTTTCCTATGTTAGTCTTAGGATTGAACAATGATTACTATGGTGGTTTGAGTAGTGAATTAATTACACAATGATAGTCTTGATAATTATCCTTGAGAAATAATACTTTTTCAGGGAGTGAATTAATTTATCTATGATCATCTAGTAAATTATCCATCATCACTATGGATGTTATTTTTCAGAATTATTGATAAAAAATAAAAAAACTTCTTATTTAAATGGTATCCTATCATGCCTCATGTTAATTTATTCCTTTACAATTTATATCTTATGGACTACCAATATTTATAACATGACACAAGATTATGATCTATGATATAAAGGGTATGATTTTATAATGTTATGATCATGTTCTTCTAATATTTTTATTCTTTACATAGTAATGTTATTATTGGTATCTCCCTTATTTCCCCTCACCAATAATATGATATATCCATTGCATATGATACCTTTCCAGATGTTATGAAGAACAATACTAAGTGCGATATGTTTTAGAATAGTTCTATTTAAGAAGACCATAATTTCCCAAGAAGAATATGTTTTAAATAAATGTTGTTTATGTGACAAAGATTCCATTGGAACAATTACTATATGATTCTAGAATGAATAATTATGTTACATGTCAATTAATAATCAATAACGATGTGTTATATACTTTTCAAAGTCTAGGTTTCAATATTTTTAAACTGATACATTGATTAGTAAGGTTGATGGCTTACTAAATTCCCAAAAATTGGTGAGGGTAATTACATGGGGGGATTAATTAGAGGACATGAGTGTGGTAAAGAAATATAATACAAGAATATTTAGGGCTGGCTAGAAATTTTTTACAACTAGGATATATAGAGGTATTTATCAAACTCATATAGAGAATTCTAGATTAGTAAGAAAATATATTTAATTTACTTTTAGTGGTTCATGGAATTAAAGATAAGGGAGAAGTGTGTTGATCCTAGTTATATATATGGATGTGGCTTTATGTGTTTCAGTGATAGATGGAATGTGAAATACATTTCCTTATAGAATGTCCGTGGGGATAAAGAGAGATAGGGTTGTTGTACCTCACATTAAGGGTTTTCATCCAAATATCTAAAAACAAATCACTGTTTTTCTATAACAATAATTTATTATCAAATAAGAAAAAAATCATCCAAATAACCATATAAAACATATTAAAATTATGTTTTTATAAAATGATTTTGAATTTAAAAAGGATTTTCACATTAAAATTTTTTCACGAATTTATTTTTTTTACAAATCACACGCACCACATACAACTTCTACTTTCATTAGGATAAAGAGAAAAAATGAATAACCTGATGAAAAAATGGGGGTTCTAAATGAAACCCTTACCTTATATCTGATAATGTTCTACAATAGTACTTAATGGCATTGAAAATGAAATTATATTCATTATTAAATTAATTAAATAAATCATTAACCTATTTTTTATTTATTATAATTTTATTATGTTCATTTATGGCCTTTTTAAAGAGTTATAAGATGAAATTTCATCACTATAATAACGTTCTTTTCCTTGGTTTTCAAAATTTGTTTACTTGTATACATACATCGAATATCATGTGAATGAAAATAGTTTTCTAGAATTAAAATTATACGTCATTAATGAAATATAATAGTATTAAATGATCTTATATATTATTATGTTTCCATATATGAGGATGATTCATTTGGTAAAATGTTAATGATAACATATTGATTATTTTGGGTTTTCTTCAATCATCATGTACTAGTTTTGTTTTGTTAATTAATATTATGTATATATACATGTTAAAGAACACTAAATATTTTATGATTCATATATTATAATATTTTTTGACCATAAAAATGGTTTTATGACCAGTATTTATAGTAGTACTATAAATTTAAAACTAGTCAATTTTTAATGTGATATATCAACACATCACGAAGGATGTTTTCATTTTTAGAAAAATATGGGAGGTAAAAAGAAATGATGATGGGTTTCTCCATAATAAAAAAAATATACAATATAATATATACATTAGAAATGATTTAACTTGGACACATGGTGTTTAGTATTGTAATATAAAATAAAATAAAGTGAAAATAAATTAAATAAAAAGGAAAGAGGTTTTTACCTCATGAAATTTTCTCCTCGAGAACATCAATATAGCGATTGTGAATTGTATTTTTTTTGAAAAAGAAGGATCTTAGATTTGGGGGAGAGACATATGAAGAGGATTGGGAATAACTTGGACATGATTAAAGGATTTTTATGTGTGAAGAGAAAAGGTTGTGATGGGTGGTATTTAGAGTGGAATATAGTGGTGTTTTTTATTTTATCCATTTTATAATTATTTTGGATGAAGACTATGAATATTGTTTATTATTTTGAATTAATATAGTAAATTTTTCATGTAAAATCTAAAAAATTGTGATTACATTATCCATACATCAATTATTACTCAAATATTCATGTCTTTAGCTTATATAATAAATTACTGTATTTCACTATTCACCAAAAAACATTTATTTTATAAAAATCCAAAAACATCACCCTAACCATTTTTTAACATGTAGAATTTAAAAATGATGTCTATTTGGTAAAAATAATTTTATAATCAAGATAAATTTAATTATTAATTAATAAAATTCTTTATTCAAAAAATACCAATTCTAAAAGTGTAACTCACTTTATAACGCTATGAAAATTTAATTAAGGTATAATAAAATTAACTAATAATCATATGAGAACAAAATATTAATTTATGAATCTATTTTATTAAGTAGATAATATTTTGAATCAATATATTATTTTTAAATTATAATTAAAAATTTATATTTCACATAATTACAAATAATAAATTTATCATTTTCAAAAATATTATTTTCTTTAAATATTATATATTTATATCTTATTTTCATTTATAAGATGACTAATTTTTTTTTACTTTTATCAGTGAGTTTATTATTTTATTGGCTGATTTACTATTTATAATTTTTATATAACTCCTTCAAATGTTGAGTTACTATTCCATTAGTATATGATCCTTAGTTTATATAAATATATATTATTTCATTATATATTGATTTATAACGTTTTCACTATTTTCTATTGGTGATTTTATGATATTTATACTATATGACATAATTATATGAAGGATAAATTTATTGATAGAATTTTGGGTCATTACCGTATGAATTATACATTGACTGAGGAATAGATAAGAAGGATTATTCATTACAAGTTGCTTAAGATCATTTTAGAATAAAAACTCAACCTAGTTTCAAATCTAATAAACAACAATCCTACATTGGTTGTCAGGAAGGAGCCTATATAGGGATTATGTTGTGGAAAATGAAAAAAAGATCATCATCTCGAAATCATTGAAATGTAGATATAAATTCTTGTTGATCCTAATGATAAAGATAAATATGTATTGAAATTTAAATTGGGTTTTAACATAATATTTAGAGATGTAAATATTGGTTTCCTTATTGTTGATATTGATAAGAGTCAAATTATTAGGAGTAGATATGTTCTGTATATTGCGAGAAGATATATTGAAGGGTCAGAACATGGTGGAGAAGAATATTTAGGGTGTTAAATAAATAGTCAATGTCTATGATGGTTATAGTAAATATACAAGAAGTTTGAAACTAAAGAAGAAATAAAATTAAATGGATAAATGAATTGGAATTTTAGGAATAAATCCAAATGATGTGATTCCAAAAATTTTAGGATCAGAAAATCTTGTGTGCCAGAAGCCACAGATTTGGATCTATAAGTGTAACACCCCGAGCTTCCTCGATACGCTTCTCATTCAATAATGCAATAGCTTGCATTGTACGCAACTTCGAGTTCTAAAACACCGCCACTAATCAAAGTAGCTGTTATGAATAGTAATAACCACTTTTTAAAATTATAGAAAATTTATATTTCAAAATGGAATTCATTTTTGTATTCCTAATATTGAAATTAGCCTATGTTGAATTTTTTGTAATTTTCTGAGAACTTCAAAATTTTTATGAATAGTGAAAAATACTTAAAACAACTTTTTTAATAAAAATAATTTATATTGATAAGTTATACTATTGATTGGTTTTAAAGTATAATTAGAATATATTTTTACCAGGTTATCCAATGGTGTTCATTAGAATTAATTTCACTTTGAAATTGGACATAAACAATTGTCAATCTTTTGATATATATTGTTTCTTAAAAACACGCTATTTGTTGTGACATCGGGAATTAATTATAAAATTAATTAATTCAAATTATATGTTTTTAATTTTGTAAAATAGACATCAATTTTGAATTCGGAATATCATTTATAGCTTAGGGTGAAATTTTGGCATTGTTCTGAAAAACATCAATTTTTGATGAATAGTGAAACCACTAAGTGGTAGTTAAATAACTGATTTTTCGTTTAAATGAAATATTACCACTTCTGTGATTTGATTTTCAAAAATACGACATACATGGTTGTCATTAAGAAGTAAAATGTGGTTCAATGAGATTAAAATAATTTTTTGGTGAATAGTAACTTTTAATTTCTTAATCGCAATTAGAGGTAATTAGTGTAGTTTAAGGTAAAAATAATATTTTAATAATATGATATGAGCTTGAAACTTGTCCTACCTCTATTGGATGAGTAATGGCCGACCAAGACAATCCAGGGGTCCACTTGGGGACCCCATGGAGCCAGTTTAGTTGGAAAATGACATAAATACCTTTTATTTAATGTTAAAGTAAAAAATGACACAAACATGAAATGTTTTACTAAAACAATTTTTACATGGGGTTATACAAGTCATATTTTTGACTATAAATAGTAATTGGAATGATAAAAAGATTTCCTACATCATAGTATTTTTTTATAATTTTTAGACATTAAATAAATTAAATTATTTATGATATCATGATGATGCAGCGATAACCTCATTATTTAACAGTTTAAATAAAATGGAGGGATAATGTAATATCCAAGGCATAAACTTGTCAAAAACCTATTGGATGAGTAGATTTCGAACCCTTATAATCTTATCCTCTAATTATATATGTGTGGGACCTTTAGAATCCGAAAATCATTGTATAATAAAGTAAAATTTTATTACTTTCCAAAAGTGCCCCTCCTCTCCACTTATAAAAGGCCCCCACCTCTACCACCACATTCACACTTTAAAGCCATTTTGATCGGCCAAACTCTGCCCAAATACTCTCCCAACTTCCCCCTCTTACTCCTAGAAGCCTCACTTTGGGCAGAACTCTTCCCAAGGAAGCCTTTGGCTCAAATCAAAAAGAGTTACCCGATTTTGAGGTAATGTCTTCTCTAATGTTGTTTTGTTTTATTTTTCTTCTCCAACCCCATAAAATCTTTTTATTCATTTCTTTTGTAACAACAACAGTATCCTCAATATACTAAGATGTTGTTATAAGAAGTATTTGAGCTACACTTACACACACCTACATCTAATGGTTAAAGAACATACGGTTTATGTGGATGACGAATTTCTGCCTCACGAAACGATGATTGTTCAACACTCATATAACACCTTAAAAGGTGGCCATTAATATGTATCTATATTTATATATGATATATAATATGTTTAGGTTTTACTTATGCTTCTGTATTTCTCATTTATGGCATAATTTATGATTTCCATTATGGGTAAATGCGATAATTTCATTTTAGGAAGTGCGGACTACAGCCCCCTCAAAGTGATTTGAATC
The DNA here is from genome assembly GCA_963277665.1 of Viscum album. Lineage (NCBI taxonomy): Eukaryota > Viridiplantae > Streptophyta > Magnoliopsida > Santalales > Viscaceae > Viscum > Viscum album. The sequence goes on from OY728156.1 coordinate 701,096,920, forward strand.
GTTAATGACATATGTGGGATGTATAAAGGATGGAGTAAATGGTATTATACACTATATTATACTGTAATTATATTATAAATTTGTATCATTATGATTTCATTCCATTAGATACGAAATAGAAATGAAAGTAGCGTTCATGCGTACGTACGGCTTACCGTCTCCATGAACGGTGCATTTTATTTCTTACCTCCAAATGTTACGTAATATTATAAATGAATGTATATACTGTATATATATGATATATATGATATCTACATCATTAATATAATTTTGTAGATAATGGATATTCTACCACATAAACAAATTGTAATTATAAGAAGTTTATTGTTGACTCAAGTACCAGAAATGGACAAAATGACCGTTATTAACTTAAATAATTACATAATGTTCATAAAATTGTAATAATTGATATAAAAAGGATAATGAAATTGAAAATGGTAGATATTAACTCTATTTTATTATTCAGGAGGTTAAAGAACGGTCGAATCAAGTCGGACAGAAGATAAGGGAATTTCTTAACCCAACTTCCATTCTTTGGGTTAATCCCCTACTTTAAAACTATGTCATGATATTATTATTTCCTATTTTGTATTTTTACATTATTTATGTGTACCTATAGTGAATACACATAATAGATCTATTTTATTTTAAAAATGATCTTTTAAGGACTTCGTCTCAATCTCCTTTCATTGAGACATATTTTGTTTTATACACAAATTTCTTTTATACGGTGTATGAACCCCTTTGACTTTTACGTATATTCAAAAGGAATCTTTTTTATACGAAGCGTTTACTAAACGGAAAAAGGAAATGTTTTTGTCGTACGTATGTGGCGATAACGACTTCTCCGCCACCGTGACCATTATTTGAGTTTCGGCTTCCTCTACAAGACATACTTTTTTTAAAAGAAAAATAAATAACATGTTTTACTTTTCTTTTATTTTGGTATTGGAAATGGTTTTGAAAGCGTTTTTATTATATCAATGAGATGTATTGATATCTTGTGATTGAAATGTGGAAATGTTATGTTTCCTTTATGCATGTTTTATGTGATACGATTATGTTATGGTTTATTATATGTTTAAACCTATTCATATGAGGAATGTATTGGACTTAATAAGTGACGGGTGGAGCCCGCTATAGCTCCTCGATGCATCGGTAGGTCTCATGAGACAACTAGACGTGGAATTGGTCGAGGCCCTTTCCCAATTTGATTTATGGTTTTGGCCGAGGCCTTAATCATTTTAGACATCTTGGCCGAGGCCTTGACAAAATGTTTCAGAATGTCTGGCATTATACATTCCCTCATTATGAAAGTGGTTATTGATATTGCATGTGATTATTCAACTAGTAGAATATCCATGTGAGTAAGTAAATGGCATTATTTAATTTTATTTTTTCCATATTATGCTGAAGTTCAAGTTTAAAAAGGATTTTTTTTTAGTTATACATTGCCTTAAATGTTAATGTGTATTTGTGAAAGCTTCCGCAATATTGTTATCCTTACTGAGCATCTGAGCTCACCCCTTTCATTGTTTTAATATTTTCCAGGATGTGAAGAAGTATTTTATGAATGACCTGCATGGATTGTCAGAAGAGGATATGAGTGTGGACTATGGAGACTTTGTTATTGTAGTTTTTCACTTTATGATGTAATGTAAGACATATGAATGTATCTAGTTTTTCCAAGGCTACTAAACTAATCGGTCTTTCGAGACTTGATCTTTTGTGATCATGCCAATTCTACGAAGTAATGCACCGACTCTGGGTAGCTGGGGTCGGGGCGTTATAGATGGTATCAGAGGCAGTTTAGTACTAACCTTGGAAGATAGATTTAGATAAACTCTGATTAGAGAACATATCCCAAATATAGACATTGAGGATTAGTATAGAAGAACTTTCTAAAATTTTGTTATTGTAGAGATTTTGTGAGTTTTCAGAGCAATACATCTCGGTCTGGATACGAGCAGGTAGAGGTGGCTCTGGAACAGATGTACCTGGGGGTAAAACCTGAAAACACCGCTTTGAGCTAGACTCAAACGGGAACTGGTGCACAAAAACGGGCCTTGCTGCACTCTTGGTTACGACACTCCTGGGGGATATGCTTAGGATAATTCTCATTTTCTTCATAAACCACTATGAACGGTTATGAGTATATACTTCCTTAAATAAAACCTTTTAATGACTATGGATTATATCCATAAATAGTTCAATTTATTTATAGTGTTTTACAAATATGGAATTATTTATTTTAATTCATAATCTAATCTAGTTTGTTCCATTGTTTAGAAATGGCGCCTAGTGGAAGGAATGGAAACCGTATCAATGCACGAACTCCGTGTAGGGATTGCCCTCCGGATCAAGATAATTATTGTGGATCTGGAGATAAAACTGGTGTTGATCAACTTATTACCATACTGGGACAACTCACTCAGGTTATTAATAATAACCTTACTCGTATGAAGCACCCTGATCCGCAACGTGGAGGATCAATGTTAGACGGCTTCATGAGGCAACAACCACCAACATTTAATGGGGGTACAAATCCGTTAGTAGCTGAGCAATGGATAAATTCTTTAGAGAAAATATTCCATGCCTTGGGGAGTAGCGAAAGGGAGAAGGATGTCATGGCAGTTTACCGCCTCACTGGAGATTCCGATCAGTGGTGGTCGCTGATTCAAAACACAAAGGAAGATGATGACGTATCGAATATGGAATGGTGGGAGTTCAAAGAGCTTTTCTTAGAAAAATACTTTCCTCGTGACCATCGAGCAGATATGGAAAGGCAATTTCTGAGTCTGAGGCAGAAGGAGGATGAGAATGTCGCAACGTATGAGGCTACTTTACATGGTTAGCGAGGCATGCTGCCGATTATATACATAACCCAAGGAGTAAGATTGATCGTTTCTTTGATGGGTTAAAACCATTTCTCTGTCGAGCTTTAGTATCACAATCCTTCTCATCATACGAAGATATTGTCTTGTGTGCTATCAAGACAGAAAAGGAATTCTCTAAGTCTTATGAAAACAAAGTAAAGCAAGAGAAGAAGAGAACGGTGGAAAAAGAGACAGATAAAGGGAAAAAGGGAAAGAAGGATTTTCCATTATGTGATAATTGTGGGAAGAATCACCCTGGTACTTGCCTAAAAGGAATGGGAGTTTGTTATAAATGTGGAGAAAAGGGTCACCAGGCTCGTGATTGCAAGGGAATGAAAGAGGCTATAAAAGTTGAATGCTAAAATTGTAGAGAAATGGGTCATTATGCAAATTAATGTCTTAAGCGTCAGGGAAACTTACCTCAGAAAAGGCCAAGGGATCAAGGACAGTCTTATGCTGTTACTACAGTTGAAGCAGAATAACTAATGTATTGGTGCTTTTGGACTCATGGATTATATTCTGGTTATTAGAATAAGGTGATATATATATAAGGATTGTACTGCAGTACTTGTTGATTTCAGTAAGGTTTTAATATGATGAAGGTAATTATATTTTTAGTATGTGACAATAAGAGAAACCTTACTTGGTTTGGGGAATCTGATAAATTGATTTTGGAATTAAGAGACCTTTTAGAGAAATTTTGGACAGAGGTATTTTGGATAACTATAAAGGTTGGAGTGGATTAAGATGATCTTTGGATAGTATTATTTAAGGTTAAAAAATTTATGAAGATTATTTTTGGAATATTATGATACTATAGTTTTAGGAAAATGACAACCTGCAGGGTGGGGCATAACCCGTCGCGTCGGACAAAGCTGCAAGAATCGAACCCACAACCATAGTGCAACATGCCTTTATTTCCTACCACTAGACTACAAGAAGTCCCTGGTTATTACAATATAATTTTACTAATCTAAATGGTATTTGTTAACATTTGGAACCTTATAAAATTAGGATAAGTATAATATTTTTGAGTTATATTATCTTTTTGAGTGAAAGATGAGTTGAAGGTTGAAACTCTAATTGTCAAGCATAAATATATATATACCTATCTCTTATTCAATGAATAAATTAATTCTTAAACTTTAGTAAATGGATATTAAAACAAAAAAAATGTGTTATCCTAATACCTTATGTCTTGTTGAACTGGTGATATTTTAAATCAACATAGATTGAAGGCTTTGCGGCCCTCAATTTGACAGTTGATTATGATTGATGACCTCAATCACTCCCTATAAATATTTACGTTTTTCCTCCAATTAAATGTCTCTAATTGCCACCAATGTTCTCCTTATCGAGATCATAATTTGGTGGTGACTTTATTATTTCCATTTCCCTCTTATTAAGAATAAATTTTATTAATCATATTTCCAATGTGGGTTTTCCACAAAGGTATTATCTCTTTTCAACCTTTTATTTTCAAATAAAAAAATTCAAATTGCGAGAATGCAATTTATTGAAGGAGGGGAGAATGTAACACTCCGAGCTTCCACGATAGGCTTCTCATTCAGTAATGCAATAGCTTTCATTGTACGCAACTTCGAGTTCTAAAACACCGCGACTAATCAAAGTAGCCGTTATGAATATTAATAACCAATTTTTAAAATTATAGAAAATTTATATTTCAAAATGGAATTCATTTTTGTATTCCTAATATTGAAATTAGCCTATGTTGAATTTTTTGTAATTTTCTAGGAACATCAAAAATTTTATGAATAGTGAAAAAGATATATTTTTACCATGTTATCCAATGGTGTTCATTAGAATTAATTTCAATTTGAAATTGGACATAAACAATTGTCAATCTTTTAATACATATTATTTCTTAAAAACATGCTATTTGTTGTGACAGCGGGAATTAATTATAAAATTAATTAATGAAACTTATATGTTTGGATTTTTTTAAAATAGAAATCATTTTTGATTTCGGAATATCAATTATAGATTAGGGTGAAATTTTGGCATTGTTCTGAAAAACATCAATTTTTGATGAATAGTGAAACTACTAAGTGGTAGTTAAATAACTGATTTTTCGTTTAAATGAAATATTACCACTTCTGTGATTTGATTTTCAATAATCAGACATACATGGTTGTCATTAAGAAGTAAAATGTGGTTCAATGAGATTAAAATAATTTTTTGGTGAATAGTAACTTTTAAGTTCTTAATCGCGATTAGAGGTAATTAGTGTAGTTTAAGGTAAAAATAATGTTTTAATAATATGAGATGAGCTTCACACATGTCTTACTCCTATTGGATGAGTCATGGCAGACCAAGACAATCCATGGGTCAACTTGGGGACCCCATGGAGCCACTTTAGTTGGAGAATGACATAAATACCTTTTATTTAATGTTAAAGTAAAAAATGACACAAACATGAAATGTTTTACTAAAAAAAATTTTAAATGGGGTTATACAAGTCATATTTTTGACTATAAATAGTCATTGGAATGATAAAAAGATATTTTAAATCATAGTATTTTTTTATAATTTTTAGACATTAAATAAATTAAATTATTTATGACATAATGATGATGCAGCGATGACCTCATTATTTAACGGTTTAAATAAAATGGAAAGATAATGTAATATTCAAGGCATAAAATTGTCAAAAACCTATTTGATGAGTATATTCCGAACCCTTATCACCTTATACTCTAATTATATAAGTGTGGGACCTTTAGAATCCGAAAATCATTGTATAATAAAGTAACATTTTATTACTTTCCAAAAGTGCCCCTCCTCTCCACTTATAAAAGGCCTCCACCTCTACCACCTCATTCACACTTTCAAGACATTTTGATCGGCAAACCTCTGCCAAAATACTCTCCCAACTTCCCCCTATTACTCCTAGAAGCCTTACTTTGGGCAGAACACTTCCCAAGGAAGCCTTTGGCTCAAATCAAAAAGAGTTACCCGATTTTGAGGTAATGTCTTCTCTAATGTTGTTTTGTTTTATTTTTCTTCTCCAACCCCATAAACTCTTTTTATTCATTTCTTTTGTAACAACACCAGTATCCTCAATATACTAGAATGTTGTTACAAGAAGGATTCGAGCTACACTTACACACACCTACATCTAATAGTTAAAGAACATACGGTTTCTGTGGATGGCGAATTTCTGCCTCACGAAATGATGATTGTTCAACACTCATATAACACCTTCAAAGGTGGACATTAAGATTTAACTATATTTATATATGATATATAATATGTTTATGTTTTACTTATGCTTATTTATTTCTCATTTATGGCATACTTTATGATTTCCATTATGGGTAAACGCGATAATTTCATTTTAGGAAGCGCGGACTACCGCCCCCTCAAAGTGATTTGAATCGTTAATGACATATGTGGGATGTATAAAGGATGGAGTAAATTTTATTATACACTATATTATACTGGAATTATATTATAAATTTTTATCATTATGATTTCATTCCATTAGATACGAAATAGAAATGAAAGTAGTGTTCATGCGTACGTACGACTTACCGTCTCCATGAACGGTGCATTTCATTTCTTACCTCTAAATGTTAAGTAATATTATAAATGAATGTATATACTGTATATATATGATATATATGATATCTAAATAATTAATATAATTTTGGAGATAATGGATATTCTACCACATAAACAAATTGTAACTATAAGAGGTTTATTGTTGACTCAAGTACCAAAAATCGACAAAATGACCGTTATTAACTTAAATAATTACATAATGTTCATAACATTGTAATAAGTGATATAAAAAGGATAATGAAATTGAAAATGGTAGATATTAACTATAGTTTATTATTCAGGAGGTTAATGAATGGTTGAATCAAGTCGTACACAAGGTAAGGGAATTTCTTAACCCAACTTTCATTCTTTGGGTTAATCCCCTACTTTAAAACTATGTCATGATATTATTATGTCCTATTGTGTATTTTTACGTTCTTTATGTGTACCTATAGTGAATACACATAATAGAACTATTTTATTTTAAAAATGATCTTTTAAGGACTTCATCTCAATCTCCTTTCATTGAGACATATTTTGTTTTATACACAAATTTCTTTTATACGATGTATAAACCCCTTTGACTTTTACGTATATTCAAAAAGAATCTTTTTTATACGAAGCCTTTACTAAACGGAAAAAGGGAATGTTTTTGTCGTACGTATGTGGAGACAACGACTTCTCCGCCGCCGTGACCATTATTTGAGTTTCGTCTTCCTTTACAAGCCATACTTTTTTTAAAAGAAAAATAAATACCATGTTTTAATTTTCTTTTATTTTGGTATTGAAAATGGTTTTGAAAGCGTTTTTATTATATCAATGTGTTGTATTGATATCATGTGATTGAAATGTGGAAATGTTATGTTTCCTTTATGAATGTTTTATTTGATACGATTATTTTGTGGTTTATGATATGTTTAAACCTATTCATATGAGGAATGTATTGGACTTAATAAGTGACGGGTGGAGCCCGTTATAGCTGCTCGATGCATCGGTAGGTCTCATGAGACAACTAGACGTGGAATTGGCCGAGGCCCTTTCCCAATTTGATTTATGGTTTTGGACGAGGCCTTAATCATTTTAGAAGTCTTGGCTGAGGCCTTGACAAAATGTTTCAGAATGTCTGGCATTATACATTCCCTCATTATGAAAGTGGTTATTGATATTGCATGTGATTATTTGACGAGTAGAATATCCATGTGAGAAAGTAAATTTCATTATTTAATTTTATTTTTGCCATATTATTCTGAAGTTCAAGTTTAAAAAGGCTTTTGTTTTAGTTATGCATTGCCTTAAATGTTAATGTTTATTTATGAAAGCTTCCGCAATATTGTTATCCTTACTGAGCATCTGAGCTCACCCCTTTCAATGTTTTAATATTTTCCAGGATGTGAAGAAGAATTTTATGAATGACCTGCAGGGATTGTCAGAAGAGGATATGAGTGTGGACTATGGAGACTTTGTTATTGTATTTTTTCACTTTATGTGTAATGTAAGACTTATGAATGTATCAAGTGTTTCCAAGTCTACTAAACTAATCGTTCTTTCGAGACTTGATCTTTTGTGATCACGCCAATGCTACGAAGTAATGCAGTGACTCTGGATAGCTGGGGTCGGGGCGTTACAATAAGGAAGTGAAGAATTGATTAATTTAAGAAATCTAACTAAATATAGGAAATCAACCACTATTAGATGACCAATATATAGGTTTGGATATTATACAACATTTATTTTATTAATAATTATTGGAGAACCATGATTCCTAGAATAATAGATGACACATTATAATTCAATAACATGTAGTTAACTATAAATGAATAAATGAATTAAGGAAAACAGCTTAGAATACCTTTTGGTTACAAAAAATTAATAAATATTTCGACAAGAAGAGCAGTTTTCTAGTTAAATATGAAGACAATAACTATATGAAATATAACAAATTTCTTGCCGAAAAAGGATAACAACATAAGGAATTACTAATTTCTAAATCATCCTCTCACATATTGTGTCACATTCAACTATACAAATAATTAAATTTAGGGCCTCATTATGATATATGTGTGTTGAACATATTAATGTTAAGATAGTTTTTCATCATGTATATTTTGTGAAATATATATACATGAAGGAGGATAATTTTTTACAAATAAATAAATTGAAATGTGGTTCTAATTTTAATGAAAATTCCTTATGGATTAATGAATTTCCCACATAAATGGAATCAAAAATTTTACTCATATATGTAAATAGAATGAATCATAATGTACAACGATACTCATTAATGCTATCAAGAGAAAAGGAATGATGGTACTTTAATAATTAATCTTTTTTATGAAAATTTTCTAGTTCGACTAAATGAAAGGAAATAGAAAATGAAAAGTTATGTTATCTGAATGTTTTAACAAGGATGATATCAGGAAATACAAAATGAAATTGTAAATTATTATTGAAATAAATAATAAAAATGGTACTTTTGTACTATATTATAAATAATATATCAAAAATATCAATAACATAATTGGGTTGATTTGATGAAAATTAGTCCCGAATCCACATCATCGATACCTTAAACTATCCGAGACAATATTACCTGAAATTATTTAATACTACAATTATATAGGGATTGTTCCTTATTTATATATTATTTTATGTTTAATGTGTTAAATGAAATTTAATCAACTAAATAATGAATTTTTATTTGGGGTTGTAATTTATTTTACATCGAACCATAACTGAGCACTCTAGAGAGATATAGATATGATCCTTTAGTATTTTAATGGAATCAATGGTATATCATTTCATTATAGTGGAAAAAACCATTTATATTCATAGGTAATCTATATAATTTTGGAGATTTAGATACATGGAGAATCATAACCAGATTCATGTTTACCATTACATGAACCAATATTACTCGAATATCATGACTATAGAATTTTCATACATTGAGTATAACATTAGAATAATATCTAATAAAAATAAAATGTAGGAGGTAATTTATTTTCAAAGAAATTGATAAAGGTTATTTTAAATAATATATAAAGAGGAATAATATTATTGGATAATAATAGTATGATCCACTTTTCTCCAAAAATGGCCTTCCATGAAAGGAAAAATATCATATACATTAAGTAGCACCTCATAAGTAATTTTTCTAGATTAGAATTTTTAAGATCATTAAAAGATAGTAAGAATAAAATATCAATAATTCATTTCACTAAAATAGTATGTATAGAAATTATGAGGCTACATCACAATAAAATAGGGTTTTGGGGAATGTTAGATGGTAGAAGAAAACTTTATACTATAGAATAATAATATGAAGAATAATAACAATTAAGATTATATTTTCCAAAGTAATTTAATGAAAAAATTCCTTTTTGTGAGATATTATTTAGATTTAGTGCATATTTAATGAATTAAATAATTTTTTACATAGTATTTATATTCACCGTATTTTTTAGGGGATGTTTCCTAGACTCAGTGTGCAGAAAATGAACATTCATCTATTCATGTTGGAGTATAGCAATGAGAAGATTATATCTACCAATGAAATCAAGTATAGTCCATGATGTTTGGATATCTATATAGTTGGAATATTTCTAAATTAATTATCTAGAAGTGTTTAATAGAGAATGTTGTTATCATTATAAATGACACTAGTGATAACAAGTGATGTTTTATATGGAGGATATATTTGAATATTTTAATGTGGTTTGACCAAAAAAATCATCTAAAATTTATAATAAAATAATGTGGGTAATTTTTACAAATTAGTATTTTAATGCAGAGTTCATTATTTATGTGCATAGGAAATCAATTTATTTCATAGAGTTTAGTTTTTTTTAATGAATAATATTTATTAATCTTTTTAGTTGAGGTGTAATCATGTACATAATATAAAATATATTTCAATAATTATTCCTCCCAATAAAATAGGAAAACCCATATGAGTCATGTAAATAACATGGTTTATTTAATGCATTAATTACTTCCATTACATTGAATTTTTGTACATTAATATTAGGTTTACGAATGATGATATTTTTATGGAATGCAGGGTATAGATAATTCATACATTCATTATAAAAATTCTATATTAATTTCCCACATTTCTTTATCTCATTTTTCCTACTCAATACTTCTGTTCTTTGAATCCCTATTTAACTATGGTTTATCCTTCCAATGTTTCAATTAAATGGATGAATTATTGTTCCTATTTCTAAAATTTATACCAATTTAATTTCATTAAAATTATAACCCAATTATATAGTCATACCCTTATGCCATATATATACTTTATTATTTCTTTTATAGAGATAACATTATTGAACATCAACTAAAAAATCAATCCAAAGATGACATGTTCTCTAGGAATATCCAATCATTGAAAGGATTTTATAGATAAATAACACAAAAAATTTAAAACATCCCTTAAAAAATAAATTCGAAATAATAATAAAGGAACCTAATAATCGTACCAATAAATTAAAATTTATTATATCCTCATACCCAATATATAAGCCTATGATTATCGCTCATAAGATACTTTAAATTTATTTTAATATCAAAGACCCTTCAGTTTCAATGTCAAATTGTTATTTTTTTACACAATGTAAACATGTCACTAGTATAACCTAATAAACTAAAACTATAGTGGTTTGTTATTTTTTTATTCAAATGAGACACTATAAACTATAACCATCATATTTATAATTATCTTGATCCATTATTTTTGTTTTATAACATGAACACCTATGAATGTACCGGGAAAGAAAAATTAATAGGGCAATTTTTTAAAATATATTAGGGAACACCCAACTTACGAATATTGGAGTTACCCTATTCAAAATATCAAGATGAGTAAGATATATTCACTAAAAATTTAAAATCAGACAAAAAGTCCCAAAAAAGGATTCTTAATAAAACACATGTGACTTGGGATAAATAACACTAATACCTCTATGTCTAATCATAACATTACCTATATGGTCATTCATTATTAGGTGGTTTTGTATATCATGAATCATAAGGATTGTTCAAAGAGTTGAGACGGTGAGGGAGAGGGAGATAAATTAGGGTGAGATCCCCAAGATCATGTGTTTAGACTATGAAAATGGGTGGATTTCTGTTTTAATAATATTATAAAAAATTACTAAATTATGAATTACTGAAATTATATTATGAGTCTAGAATGTACATATGTGTGGATCCATATATTACCCAATAAAAATAGATACCCATCCTAAGACCACCAGGTGGATGGTGGTACAACTTGTGTTCTTTTCCATTTATGGATTACTACTTTTTTCCAAATGTTCCCCTAGTATGTACCTTTTACTAACTATATTAAAAATATATATTTCACTATCCACGTGTATCTACCCAAACAACATCCCCAGACCACCAAAATCTATAAATACACTCTCTCTGGACATCCAAGGACTTATAAATCCGTCAAAAATATTGATTATATGATTACTATTTCTCAATTTATTGAAAAATAAAATATCCTTCAAATATACTATCCATATTCAAAGATATATTATCAAGGGTCATATTAATGTTACTAATGATAAACGTATGAATAATAACGGTGTTCTAAAATTTTATAAATATTGTTTTTTCATAGAAGTATGATGATATTATAAAGAATGTTATGAATTACAATGGATTTCCCAAAATATTAATGAATATATGTAATGTTTATTATATAAGGAAGTTCTTTTGTTCATTTATTAGAAAGACACTATCATTTATGATTATTAAGGAACCATTCACAAAAAGAAAAAGGTTTGAATTTTTCGAGGTCAAATTTTTAATTAAGAAAGAGTAAGAGTAATTCATATATTCTATAAATTTTGAATAAACTGTTGATAATTAAATTATACATGGATAAATATGAAGTGATTTAAAAATAGAACATTTGTAGGGTGACTTGTTATGATTTGTATTTCACTCTAAATTATAGGTTTATTGTTCATATAATTTAACAAAGTATTTTAGTATTCTTATGATTCATTATAAGGGATATTTATATCAATGTATGACTTCTATACATTCCTGGATTATTTTTAGATATTGGCACATATGATTTCATTGAGTCAAAAACCATTCCATCTCTCAATCCTAGATAATTACGATAGCCTATCACCAATGATGATGGCTGTGATTGACAATAAAACTAGTGAGTGTGGCCTAGTTATTGTTGGAAACTTATTAATTTCAACATATAATGTATTATAGGGGCACTATGTTGGGTGTAGGAGTTACCCATTTTGAAGGGATTCCCTAAGGTTTTTAATGAGTATCTAAGGTGGGTGGTGAAAAATAATGAATTGACCCCTAATACTAGTTTTTGTGTGGTATAAATTATAAATATTAGTATATAATGAATAAAAAAATATTGTTTTATATGTAATAAGAATATATTCAAATCTTATTCCTTCTATAATCCCCACACTGAGTGTTTTTGTTATACAATTTCTATTCCAGTCGAGAGAAAAACCTCAAACAGATAGATAATTTTGATGTGAGTATCACATGCATTATGTAAAATAATGAGTTTTTTCTAAAATAGAACAATGTTAACATTCAATATAAATGAATACTACATTAAGATGCATGAAAAAATATACATTATGTATGAAAAATAAATGTTGTGTACCATTAACATGAAGTATTTATGATATTAGAGCTTACCAAAAAGATAATCTATAAATTATATATGATGGTATCTAAGTATTCATACCATGAATCAAGAATAATTTTGTTGTAAGCCTATGATAATAGATAAATCATGATTCTAAATATTTCTTTCTTCAAAATGTATTTTTAAAACACATGAAATGTTACAAAACAGTGGAAAATGTATTTAGAATAGAATTTTATATAGAAGAAAATCATAATATTATGATACTCATATTGTAGATCTCATCACATAAGGTTTATCAATCCATATTAATTATGTGATTCTCATAATCTTAGAGAGTTATTGACGATATATTCATAATATTAATTGATTCATAATTTTATGATAATGTTGACATTTATATTAAATGAATTTTAGTTTTCTTTGGATATAATGATTTTTAATTTATGATATTAAGTTCTGAGTCTATAGGTAGAATTTTATAAAAAAAATTATAAAAATTAATATTCTGTGATTTAAGTAAATATAATAATTTAAATACATAGAATATAGGATTATTTCATATTCAAAATTTATAGAAACTCAATGATATAAATATTAATAATATTCCGTACATGGTTTTTCATATATAAACAATAAGAAATCATGATGGATGTGTTTGATCATACCTTAAATTTATTGTTTAATTTTTTGAGTTTATATGAAAACAATGAACAATAATTAAACACTACTTTAACTAAGAAGACACATAACTATCCAAGATAAAAAGATAGTGAATATAGATCCTTCAACTTATGGTCAACATAAATACAAAACATCTCTTAATGAAGTAGGAGAGAGAAAATAGGGATGAAAAGGGACTGTCCTTACCACTACAATCTAAGATCATAGTGTCGAGACCATTTCTAATAAGAAACCAAAAATTTTTCCTATACATACAGAGTTAATAAATATATAACATATCCAAATTTTAGGAAAATAATTATATATAATATGAATATTAGAATAATTTTTTTTGGGAAACACAAATTTCATTTGATGTTATTATTTCAATAGATACATGTTAATATATTATTAGGAGTTTGAAATTATTGGTTTTTAAAAGAAGTGGTGGTTCTCGGATACATTACATCTGACATCAAAATATTTAATTTTATTGTTATATATCTCATGTACTTGGGTATACTAATACATCCAATGCGTGTGGCTTATAAACATAGTAAATCACATAAAATTAAAATGATAATAAAATATATGAATCAACTAAAGGATAATATGTTAGGGAGTATATTTTTCAAAATACAGTAGAAACTTGAAAAAACCCCATGTAAGGTTGTTCGTGATTATTTTTTTTATTTCCTAAATGATGAAGGTTCTATGAATATCATTATATCTATATCTTTTAACTAAAATTGTGTTACAATTATAACATTGGGTAGTTTATAGAACATATAGATCTTCTTAAAATCTCTTAGTCATTGATACACCCCCAATGTCCCAACACAATATAACAAGGCTCTACTAGTGTTAAGATACATAATTTCGGCTTACCATAGGATGGATCTAAATTATACATGGCTGCTTTTAATGAAATTATATGAAGAATATATTTGACGTAAATTTTGATGTTCCTTAGTTATAAGCCTCAGTATCTTTCCCTATCGAAACAAACATGAAGGTATTTTATATAACCCAAAATACAAAAATGAATAAAGATGAAATGAAATTAAGGAGAATATAAATATATAAGATGTATCAATTACTATATGAAGATTTTTTTAATCCTTCATCTCTCTGTTTTGTCAATAGATATCATTTTAAATAAGGATGCTCAATACTTGATGAATCTTAAAAAATTTATCACATTAAAAAAGATAAATAATTTTATACTAAAATCAAATAATTTGTAAACAAATACATTACGAATTAGTAACATTTAAAACTAGTTTTCATATGGTAATAATTAGTGAAGATGGAAAACTAAAGAAATAAAAATATAAAATGGAAACTAATATTTTAATGAAATTAAAATAAGTCAATATAGTCACACAACATCTTGAAACGAAGGAATAATTTTTTATCTATTTACAACGAAATATGTTTATTAATTGATGTAAAATTTCAAATTAATGATTTTGATAAATTTGATACATGAAAGATATGTGTATATAAAATATATGAACTATTAGATTCTAACCAAACATCATTCAATGAAATAAATATCAAATTTGAAATCAATGGAAAATTTGTGAAGATGGTTGAAAATGAATTGATGTATAGTTGTGTGTTTCATGAATTGAAATCATAATAGATGGGGATAATATGGAAATTAAATTTGAGTTCACTTGAGGATTAAAATAGTAACCTCGATATGACATTTTTATAATTATAAGTCATATTAACAAATATAGAACTAAAATAATCTAAAATTACAATAAAAATGTAAAATAGGGAAAAAATTAACAGTAACTCTATTTTAAAGGGATGTTTTTGTTCTATATTAATAATAACTAGGGGAAAATTGAATTTAGATCTTGATGTGATCAATCATAAGATTTGTTAAAATAAAAGGTATTATAGATAAAATAATCAAGTGATTACAGTAATATTTTTACAAAATGTATCATTAAAAAAATATGAGAGAGAATATATCAATGGAGTGAAATCAAGGTTATCAAGGAATCCACATATGAAATGAAATTATATTTTTTTCTCTAATAGTTTTAAACAGCTTAAAGACCACTTTTGTGTTTTAAAAGATTGTGGTCATATGAATAGTTTTCGATAATCTAAGAATATTTTCAAACCCGAAAGATATAAAATAAAATTGAAGATAATTATTATATGTATTTCCTCCATGGAAAAGTATCAAAATAAGAATTATTTAATGAATTAATTCAATAATAAAATAGATAAAGATGATTTTGTTTCATGGGTTACTAACTCAAGATGTCAAAATGGTTTATATATAAATGTATATTGATATAACGAAAATTTCCCAAAATAATTCTGGTGGATGTTCCAAATAATCCCCCATTATATATAAATAATTAATGGTTCTTTAGCAAGGAGAAATTTAAATGTGAAGGAAAGTAAAAGAAGCACAACCTAAGGAATGTAGTAGAGGAAATGAAGAAAATTGACCTTAATTATACAAATATGATGAGATATTATCTTTAAAATTTGTTCCAATAGTTATAGAATTTGGTCTGTGAGTTTCAAGAATGATAGGCATACTACTATTGAATTCATTACAATACGTACCACACATTCGGAATCCCTAAATAGAATGAATACTGAATTATGTGATTCGTTTTATTTGATTTTTTAAAAAAATAAGATCATTATGAAAAAATAAATCGAAGATATGAAGAATTACATAATACCAATTGTAATGAAATTTATAAAAATTGGTTTCACATTATGAAGAATATTTCCAATGATATAAAGATATAAGTAAAGTGGATGAGAAAAAAATATCAACTTTTCTATTAACATTAAGGATCACAATGTTCAAATTTATTTCTTAAATATTTTGTATTGTATTTTTTTAATTCAATATAGTGAAATAAATATTTATAAGCTATAAAAACTAGATATAATTAATTTAGATAAGAATGCAGTTATAATTTTACAAAATTTTATTAATCATATGTTGTTCTATTTTGGTTCACTCTAAATGTGGATAATCATGTCACCTTTATAATTAAGAGATAGACCATGATGAATATTTTCATGAGTAAATCCATTGAGGGTTTCGTATAAAATGTGTTTTCAAGCATGATAATGGTTCAATTATGAAATATCAAGAAATCCATTTTAAAATAAAAAAAATAAGATATGATAATCCAAAATTTTTTGTCTCTAACTTGATCATAAAAAATTATTTTATTTAGTTTAAATGCTATTTTATAGAAATAGGGGATAATGGGGTATTTTTATTCCATGTATTTGAATTTTATAATTAATTAATTAAGATGAGTGTGGCTTAAAAATTATCTATAAATCTAATATTATTTTCCGAAAATGAACCAAAAAAAGAATAATATCACTTATATGATAATTAATGGATGTCATTGAATACCATGGTTACACACTCTTATTTTATATATGTGGTTGGCCCACATTGTCATATAATTTTTCAACTATATTAGTATATATAAGAGAATATGTGGTTCCAACGATTATCCTAATTGATTGAATTGAGAAAAAAATAAAAACAGTTATAGGAGAAATAGTTTGAAGACAAGTTACCTTTATGCTCTACAAAATCCTTTTATATTTATTATCAATATAAGGTAGATCAAAAGAAACCATAATGGAAACATTTTAACCGAAAATCATTTGAGTGATTTGATGAAAAACAATCAATGATATTGATGATCATAGATAAAAGGTTTTATTTTCTACAATAATGACCAATATATTGATGATAATGATATTGACAGTGTCTGTAGAAGAGGGAGTTTCATGGAAAGTTTTCAATGATATCATTATTGTTGAGAAGAAACATGGATTCTTAAGAGTGTTATGAATACTTTTTTCTAGTATTATTTAAATATTTGGTTTTTTAGTTTTATAGAATGTATCTATCATTATAGTTTCCTAATTAATCATTCACATGATGAAATCTAATAGTTATGTTTGAGTGGTATAAGTTGTTATTGAGACCATGGAATATTCATTAATTTATTCTATGAAGAGTTTATAAAAAACGTGATTTTTAGGTACATATTGATGATATTTATGATATTTAAATGGGAAAATTAGGTCATTTCTTGTTTTATTTGACTCCATTTTATATTGAAATTTCATTTAAGGTTATTTAGTCTGAAAATTTGAAGACACATTAAAAATTATCTATCAGTAATTATTATCAGGATATGTACCTCTGGATGAGCCATTTTAAATTTTTTCTTCTTAATTTCAACAAGGTTGTGATCTCTTTATGAAAAAAACCACCACTCAATATTGTGACATGGATGAACCTAATAACCAAATGTGATATCCAATCATGAAAGTGGAAGTTGAGACTATGATGTGGGTGAACTAGAGTTCCAATTTAGGTCTATATAGGAATGGACTATGGGATAATAAATCTATGAGGAAGCGTTGTGACCTATAAGGTAGTGAGTCCAAAAGGGTTTTAGTGAGAGCCTAAGGTGAGTAATGTGTAACACCCAACGATTTTAAGAAATAATTATTTTAAAATATGTTTAAAAATATTTGATATTTTGAGATAAAAAAAATACAACTATTATCTTGCGTTTAATGTGACATAGAGTATAAAATGTGTTACACTAAACAACGATTTTACCTTTGGTCAGATACACCAACATTTTTAAAGAAAACATGACAGACTATTAAAATACTATTTTAACATGATAGTAATATAATAGCCATTAAAATGAAGGTTATGGATAGGATTTTCTGAATTATAAAAATAAATGGTTTAAACATGTATAAAAAATTAATTCTATAATGAATAAGTTATTCTATATAAAAATAAATACTATTTGAATATAAAAGAAATAGTTTTTCTAGAAAAATATTTTTACGCACACAAAAAATTTATTCCTCATTAAATTAAGAATTTATCATTTGGTGAATTATTTTAATGAGATTTATTTATAATATATTCAATAAATCATATATATTTCATCTTATGTGATTTCTAAACAAGAGATACGAAATTCCATCTTTACGGGAAAAATGATATGTTTATAAAAGGTTTTATTTGTAGCATTTTTTGAACTTATTTTAAAAGTAATATTCTAGAACATTTATAAAGACAATTTTTAGTAATTAGATTAAATTTTTTATACATATTTTTAAAATTATCTTATGTTTGATGTTTTTGAATTATATGAGAAGATAATGTTTTCAATTAAATGTTGAAATACGCGTTTTATAATATAATTAATTTTTTTAATGAATATAAAACAAAAACATTCTTTAATATTATATTAAAAGCATAATAAAAACATTATATATAATATAAAACAATTTAGGTATTTTATTATCTTTTATTTTGAATTTTGAGTTAAAATATTTTTAATCATTTGAATATTTTCACATTGTAAAACAAATTTCTTATCCCATCTATGAGATAATATTTAAATTAAAAAAATGTAATTTTTTAATAGAATATTGAAAATTGGATTCCCAATTTATAATAATCATAATTTATATTATCTTATATGTTATACATAGTTTTTTTGTATTATAAATAGTGGAAACTATAAAACTAAATACCATGATTATGGTGAAATTTGGTTTTTACGGAGTTTAACTAAAAGGGTATAGGGTAAAATATCCTAGAAAACAATCCAACACTAGTATTTTTGTTATATTTCTACCTTATCACATATAATATTTTATAATTGATCATTATAGATCCATATTGCATGTAAAAAATTTGGAAACACATTTTTCTTTTAAAAATTATTATTGTGCCACTAACCTCATTTATAAAATTCCACCACCTCTCCTCTACCATCAAACTCCGAAAAAACCACTAGATTGGCCAAGACCTTCACGAATCAGTTATATAAATCCTTCATATAATAATATAATCGTTATTGTTTCCATAACTCCATCTTACGAAACATTTTGTAGAAAACCTAAATTATTTTCCTAAGAAATAGGAGGTCACAATGTGTATGAAAGAAGTCGATACATAAGGTAATAGATTTCTAGTTACAATTGTATTTCTTGGAGGGATATTAAAATTCCTAATTATTTTATTTTGTGTTTTGTATATACTTCATCTTTTAAATTTTTTTTATGAATCCAGTTCTTTTCATTAAATGTTCTGTTTAATTTGTTGTTATTCTTCATTGGGTATTTTGATTAACAATATTACTAAGGTGGTAAATGATCATTTTCCTTAATTGTCATTCTTTTAGATATATGTTTTTTTATGAACCAATATTACTTAATAAGGTTTATATGTAACCCCATTGATATAAAATACCATGAATATTATTATACTCATGATATTCTAGGATTCATTTAAAGTTATTCTATCACTACTTTATGATTTAATGATACAAAAGTTGTAAGGGTTTTATGTTACAATATTATTGGTTTATGATATTGTTCATGATTATTCTTCCAATGATGAAATCATTTCATACATCATTCAATAACCTCGCTTATTTTTTTTTCTTATCAGGTTATTTCATGAAAATTCTTGTTTTACACTCTTCATTCTATCATTATATACTAATGATACCAAAATAATGTCTTTAAGAAAAGTCATCTCAATTTATCCCAATAGTTAAATCCCACTTTTTACATCCAAAACCATTTTTTATGAAAAATTTAATTTTTTTTCATTATGTATTTTATTTATCAAATAAATCTATAAATATATTTTAATTTATAACAAAATTCTAAAAAGGTATCTTTGTGTAGCTTTCCAAACAACTTCGATTTAGACTTTACCCAGATTGTGAAAATATCATTTTTAATCTGTAAGAACAGAAAAAAGCTTTACCACCATCAATAACATTATTTAATTTGAATATTAATTTATGTTTTTAACAGATAATTTACAAATAAAAAGATTTTAAAATTTTTTATGTCTTTACAATAGTTTTTTAATGTAGAAAATATATTTTCCTTATTAAATCTTTTTAATGATATTTTATAAAGCCTTTTCTAATTTCCAATGTTATTTTCCAATAAAATTATATTTATAATGTTTTATTTATTAAAAAGTTTCCATAATGTTGAAAGAATGTTTCCAACCTCAATGGTTTTAAATTATTTTTAAATATAACTCTAAAAAGTTAAAAATATATTTTAAAAGAAAATTATATTAAATAAATTGTTAAAAAAGTATTTTTCAATGAGGAAATGATATTTCCCACAAAAATACTTCTATTTATTTTTTTAAAATTAATTTTAATTATATGATGACATCTATTAATGCACCCTATTATTCATTAGGGATATTATAAATGGAAAATATTATTATTATATCACTAAGTAGTTTATATTTATAAAGAAAATATGTTTATTAAACTATTTTTATTCTACAGACTATACCATGATAAAGTGATTATAAAACCAAATTATATTACATAGGTTATTATTTTATGAATTCATGAAATTGTTATGAAACCTATATCTTTTCGATATGTTATATTTTAATGATATTTTCATTAAAACTTTTTCTTTTAATGAGTTCTGACGTGATGAATGGATAATGAAATTATAGCACAGATATGTATTATTTTCATCATTGTATGGGTGGTAACTATATCTCCTTCATATGAAATTGGTTATGATGGACAAATAATGACTAAATATTATATGTGTAATCTTGATTGTATGTTCAAAATTTTTATTTAAACCTGATTACATATTCACAATGTTATATGTGTAACTAGATTTCATGTTTGTAAGGTTCTGTATGTACCTCATTACATTTCAATAATTTTACTTGATGGAAAAAATTCTTGTAAAAAAATTAATGAGTAAAATTGTTTCTAATTATACATGATCACAATGTTATATTTTTATTTTTTTGAAGAAAATATTCCTTAAGAAAATTTCATTTCCTCATTGTTCATGTTATTTTATTTCATTATAAATGATTTCGGAGGGTCAACCAATAATTATGACATGACTCATGGTTATGATCAACAATATATAGGGTCTAGTTTTTAAATATTATTCTAATATTATCATAATATTATGTTCATGAAAATTTTTTGTCTCAATTTTTAACCTATATCAGTATCTGGGCTCACCCTTTCTTAAATTACCCTTCCCCAAGATGAGATGAAATGCATTATGTGTGATATTTCTAAGAGGGGTTCTATTTATGATGAACATAGTGGGGTATCTTGTAGCTCACATATGGACTAGTTGTATTTTATTGAAATATACTAAAATAATTGTCCTAGAAAATTTTAAATTTTATTTGTATATTATGTGATTAATATTCATCTCTAAAATGTAATATTTATACATGAAGAGCTTGGTATTTATAGTTAATAATAGAGATATGAATATTAATGCATTAGAAACTAGGATTATTAGTAATTAGTATGGCCCATATGGATATTTCTAAAGATATGTATATGGATATCATTAATGATAATTATATGGATGATGAAATGTGTAAGAATGTTATCTATATTTGTTGTAATGGATATAAATTGTTTTCCATTAAATTAAATCCTTATACGGAATATAAATGTTGATATATCTCTAGCATAGATGTACATAGGGCTAATTACTCTCAAAATGGAACATTAAGATAGATACAGTAACTAGTTATTTCATGTATATGGGCCTTCATGAACACCTTATTTGACACTCCTGGTGGATATGATTTGAAACATCACCCACTCATTACTAAAAATTCTATTAGATATAAATATTAACCATGAATGTCCTAGGTTATACCTAAATTATAATAGATTTAAAAGAATGATTCTTAATTTACTCATCCTATTGGTGATTTTTTATGGTTATGTGGTTTCCCAATATAATAAATTCTACTCACAATATGAATTTTGGTTTTATTAACTAGAATAAACTAGAAGGAATTAGATTAATTTTGATTGTGATTGAAAATATAATGATGAGAAACTAAATGGGCTGATGACTACAGTGATTGAAATTGTAATTATACTTAAACATTCTTCATGATGTATGATCAACAACTTTCTCCTTAACCATATCTCAACATCTCCAATGAATATAAAGATTTATTTAGTTTACACTTCGAGTGGTGGAGACCATAGTGAAAAGATGATTTAGTTTCATATATGTTTTGAATGTGGGAAGAATCACACTAAGGAATATCTCAAAAGAACAATAATATTTTTTTTTCAGATAATAAGGACACAAATAAAGTGATTATTGAAGAAATGTTAAATGTTCAGTTAACACAATAGATGATAATAATGGTTTCCCTATGGTCTCATCTGTGGTTGAATGTTATTAATGTTTAATGTTTGGGAATTATAAAAATTCATGTCCTTGGATGATCATTTTTTATGATAATTAGCAGGATTTTATGAGTAATGGTTTTACATTTAATGGTGAAGACACCAGAAATTTTATATTAATAGAAAGATGTATTAATAAAGAAGTTAAAAAGGGTTGTTAATTATTTAATAATGAATTAGAATAATTAACGTGTTTATGCAATGGTATTCAAGAATTATGGAATACATAAGGATTATATGGTATAACATTTTCTTTAGGGGTTCTCAATAACATATTGAATGGTTTTGATAACCTTGAAAACATATTTAATGGAATGGTGATATTAATGGAAATCATATGATTAAGGTAATGATAATACATAACATTTTACTGATGTGGTTAAAATGATGATAGAATAATAATTATAATGATTTGGCTAAATTATATTTGATAAAGTTGACTAATTTGAACTAGATTAATGATTTTATGACATGTTGGATTATGCTATAATTGATTGAGTTTATAAAAAAAATTATTTAATAAATATTTGATATAATATATATTTTTGTAAAGAATAAGAAAAAATGTAATGTTTCAATAAGGTTTTATTGTAATTTAGTTTATTACTATGTTTAAAGATAATAAATACTGAATGTGTTCACAAGTTTGGTACGAGAAAATATAGATCTACATTATGTTTTGTGGGGAATCAATTATAAATTGATTTTTGAAATGTAGTTACCTTATTTAGAATGTTTTCGATATTATTATTTTGAAATGCTCATAATGTTAACTATATATGGATTGGTATATGTTGAGAATTGGATGAGGATTTAGATATTAATGTATTACTACACAATTTAATTATGTATACATTTTTTTATGATGATAACTAGAGAATTAAGGATTGTCTTATAATTCTATTTTGGATATTTTTATAAACTAATGAATCTGGCATAACAAATTCATCTTCATTTTTTAGAGTTATATATGATATTTATATTGAACAATATGTAACCAAATAATGATATTCTACTTATGAAATGTAATGAAAAAATTATGCATATATTCTCTTAATAAATATTCGACTTTTGAAAAAGAATACTGAAATAAAATGTTATCATATTACAATCATTTATAATAATATCAATGACCCTTTTAAACCTGTTTGGTTTATGTTTTAATGGTTTTGGATTTTCAATTGATCATTCAAATTCATGTT
This sequence comes from Viscum album, assembly GCA_963277665.1. Taxonomy (NCBI): domain Eukaryota; kingdom Viridiplantae; phylum Streptophyta; class Magnoliopsida; order Santalales; family Viscaceae; genus Viscum; species Viscum album. The sequence goes on from OY728156.1 coordinate 701,121,185, forward strand.
AAAAATTATACATATCACTTTTCATCATTATTTAGACATCACAATTTTCTTCCATGTTGAAATCAACACATCCCACCAATGCTCTACAACTTGAAAACCTAGTATTTGTGATTCTGGATGGCCATTGAAAATCAATTAATCTCTTTTCAATATAAGTTTTTAACCATTTTAATGATGTGGGTTTCAAAAAATAATACTTATAAATTTTAAACTCTTCATTACTGGGAAAATTTTCAAATTGTTAGGAAATTTTTTTTTCATTTGGGTCAAATGTAACACATTGAAATTTTTTGAAATAAGTTTTCATAAATAAATTTATTAATTTGAATAATTTTTATTCTATACAACACTAATTTTAGATTTAAATACACACAACACATAGTTTATAATGCATTACATTAAACACCATGTTTATCATTTGTTTTATGCAACACCATGTTTAAATGAAATAACAAATACTATTAAAATATTATTATTTAATAAGATAGATATCTATTTTTTTGGAATGGTTGGTAAAAAATTGATAACTAAATATAGAAAATATATTTTTTTCATATGTATATATAATTAAATATTAAGAAAAATACTAATTATAAATGAAAATATTTTGTTAAATAAAATAAACAATATATTTTTCTAGAAATCATTTTTTATGCACACAAACATGTTTTACAACAATAAATAAAATAAATTACTATTTATTAATTATTATAATGAAATTGATATATTATATTTTCTATAAAATAAATAAAATTCATCTTCTATATTTTCCAGATAGGCGATAATAAGAAATCCAATTTTATACATAAATTGTATATTTTTTAAAATTTTGTTATTCCTCCATTTTACAACTTAATGAAAATTATATTTAAAATTTTTAAAATATTTATTTGAATAAATTAAAATAATTTTTTAAATCAAAATGTCAACATTATCATAAGGTGAATTTTTTAGGTAAATCTTTAAATAAAATATTTTCAATGAATAGAGATTAATACTTTTTTATGAATTATTATATTTTTTATAGAATTTAAAGACATAAATATTGTTATAATATAGAATAATAAGTTAAATCGGTTCAATTAAATATATATTAATACAATTTAGATCATTGGAATAAATATAATAATTAAATTTTATATAAAAACATTATAAATCGTTGGTTTTTTATCAATAAAAATCCCCCCATTATTATGAAGTTTAAGGGGTTAATTTTAAATTAAAATTTCCTAATTCAGTTATAGAATTTGAAAAAATGGATTCCAGATTTGGAATTAGTATTATTTTTATTTTATAATATGATCCATGTAATTTCATATCATAATGAATATTAAAAAAAATATTTACCCTCCATAAGGTGAAATTTTGATTACTAGGTGACAAACAAAAAGGATAAATGTAAAATTGACATAGAAACATATCTAACAACCATTTTGTGTCAATATTTGGATTTTAACACCTATAATGATTGATAATGGACCATTTTTCATACCTTAATGATTGAAAAATCATGTTTATACTTTTTTCATTTCCAAAATTACAATTGTGCCACTCACATCACTTATAAAAGACCACCTCATAATCTATCGTGTTTATACTTAAAAATCATGGATTTTTCAATAAATTCTTAGATATCATTCTTAAATCCCTCATATAATTCTATAATCATTTTTTTCATAAATATAACCTAAATGTATATTTTTCCATCAAAATGAAGTTTTCTAAAAATCATTAGGTTTTAACGTGTAGAAAACATGTTGAGACATAAGCTAAAGGATTTCCAATATATCATTTATTTCTTGGAGACATATAAAAATTCACCACATGTCTATTTATTATGGTTTATATAATTATATTATTACATTTAATATCATGAATCCCGGTCTTTTCAGGATATTTAATGTTTTATTTATTGTCATTCTTCTTTGGGGCATATAATTCAAAATATTACAAATGTGGTAAGGGGGTTTTGACTCAACTTTTCTTCTTAAAGACATATCTTATCATATACATCTGTCATTTTAAATGAGGTGTACAAATATACCCTATGGAATTTAATATCATGAATTTAAAAATTATAATGAAATTATATGTTTTATTTAATTTTATTTTTTCATGGGTCATATGATTCTAGGATTCCAAAGTGAAATAATTTTTGTGTTAAAATATCATCATTTATTAGGATTGATTATGATTATTCTTCCAATAATGAAATGGTATTATATTTCTCTCCATAAACAAATGAATTTTCTTAGTCATTTATTATATCTTGGGAAAACTTGTTTTCCCTTCATTTTCATCTCTTTATTTAAAAAAATGTGAAAATTTTGTTTTTAATAAAAATATTACTTATTTATATCTTTGGTCAAACACCACATTTTTTTAGAATAAACAAGTTTTACAAAAAACTTTTCAATTTTTTGAACATTATTTTTTAAATATATTTTATATATTTTCCCCATGTTTACCATTTTTAAAAATATTTGGACAGGAATATTTATTTCATTTAACTACAATTCCTATTTTTATTTTACAGAAAATTTAATAGGAAACATTGTTTTAACATGTATAACATTAATGGAATTTCCCACAGTCATGTCCATTACCTTCATTTAATATTGATTTATAATTTTACAATGTTTTGTTAAATAAAACTAATTATGATTTTGTTTTTTTTAATGTATTTTTCATGTTATAAAATCTATCTCCTCATGATTTATTTTTAATGATCATTAATGATTCTTTTACAAATTTGAAAATATTTTTTCAAACAAAGGGTTTTTAAATATTTTTCATGCTATATAAAATAATTTTTCAATGTCGTATTTATATTCATCTCTAAAAATATTTAAATGACCTTTAGATGTTGTTTCATAAATTTTGAATTTTATTTTCATTGATAATGTCTAATAAAATGATTCATTGTGTAAAAAGTAGATTTTAGAATTTGAGGGGATATCTTCCTTAAGATATGTTCTATGTAATATTTCCATAAAATTTTTCATTTAATATGAATTTTTTAATGTAACCTATGCTTTACTGTGGGTATTATCCATAGAAACCATTCTAATTGTTTTCTCAATTTTTTAGGTTTCTGATCACAATATATTTATCAATATTGAATCAATTACATGAGTTATACTATGATAAAATATATATGAAACCATATTATTTTCCATGGATTATACATTGATTAAATGATAAAATGATTATAAATCATTTTTTATTTTCTAAAAGTTATGTTATAATTAATGGTTTATGAAACCCATTTATTTTCATGGGTTTTGACAGGTTAAATGTTTTATTCTATTTTGTAATACAAATGTTTGACTTTCATTATATGATGGTTTGAACATGTATATGAATCCAATTCATTGGATAATTATAGATAGATAATGAGTTGTCACATATATTAATGAGTGACCTTATTTCTAACTATATATTTTCATAATTTTATAATATTAAGTATTTTTTTGAAATCATTCCTTCTTCCAATTGTATGTTCTCATTCTTTATTTTCCATGAAATTATTATTATTAATGTCATATTATCTTCTATAACTTATTCTATGATATAATTTTATGATCTATGATATTTAGGTAATTGTTTTAAAATGCTATTCATATGTTCTCATACCCTTTTGTCATGATATGTTACATATACCTTGTTTACCAATAATGAGAATCTATGGTCACCATTTAAATGTTCCATTTCCCTATTTTATGATGAATGTTATTATGTGTCATATGTCTAATAATGATGTTATTTATATAGAATATATTGGGAAATTTATGTTGGAACCAAGTCGATACTTTTCTAGGTATGGGATATTGTAATGACCCGAATCCATACCCACTAAACGGGTGTCCCGTACCCAGTTCGCCACATGACCTCAAGCGCGTTTCCCCAAACGCCAGAGGCTTTCGACTAATATCGGGGGCTTTGGTGAGTCATTGGAGATACTATGCCTTCATTTGGGAAGGTATACAAAGAAAAGGAAATGAAAGACTATTGTAGAAGCAGTAAACAAAATACAATAACTGAAACAAAACAGCCAAATAAATTTAACATATAATTATGATGATAATGATGTAGTAGGTACAAGTACATATGGAAAGAAGAAAACACAACAACGTGCTGAAATACAACTGAGAACAAAGTACTAAAAGTAAACAGCAACTCCAGTAGCACCGTATGCCTAAGCTTCATCATGTGCTCTCCAACTCCAACCAGAAATCATGTACATGATGTAGAAGGGGCACAATACATATCCACACATACTTCCATATAACCAGTTTAGGCTGAAAAGCAGGACCCAAACAGGGTGTGAGACTAACCCTAGTAGGAAATCACCAAAAGATATGTTCCCTACTGTCAGTGAGCAATATAGAAAAAGTAAAGGAAATAAATGCTGTAGAGAAACAAGAATACTCATAATTAAACAATCCAACAAATCTACATTCAAATTTATTTATTAATTTAATTTACTTTTTAAATTATAAAACCATAAATCGAGAAAAAAACTCATTATTCCCAAGGCGAACAAGTAACAAAACTGGTAACATAGCAGAGTACCTAAACAACTAGTAGTACAAGACAAAAGCATATTTTTCTCTGGGTGGACTCATCACAACCATCCAAACAATATTTACACAGACTCAGTGGGTGGATCATACTAGCAGACCCCTCTAGTCAAGTAATCATACAAAGGAACAGACACTTTGGGAATCTCTCACTGTCAATTCCCCTACGGTCTTGCAATGATAGGTATAGTATCTCTGACTAAGAACATATGTCTAACTCCCCCTATAGTATTGATACATAACTAATGACACTCTAAGGAAGTACAAAGTCCAATTCTTATAGGTCTTGCAAACGATACTTATTTATAACAGACTCTCTAGGGAAGCCCTTAATCATCAATTCCCTCTTTAGTCTACTGCACCAGGTTCACACAGCCCTGAGGAGTCTAGTCGTGCATAATCGACTATCAGAAGCCCCAAGTTAGTTCAACAAATACATGTCTAATAGCTACAAAGCATCAAATGCATATAAAAAATAGGTAATACATTCAATCAATAAAATCAAGGCAGGAAATCTATGCAATAAGGTATGCCTCACAGGCAAACTAAGCCAAACGATGGTAAATAGACAAAACAAGGGAAACACCCATGTGTTGATCCTCAAACATGTTAAGAAGAAGTCATTATTCATATAATAACCTCAAGAATACAAGCAATCTAATGCAGATAAAAACACATGATCATAACCCAATCCTGAGATACCTGATACATGGGAGTCCGACACTTTTGCACAAAAACACAAAGACATTCAACGAAAGTAAACAAACTACCAACCTCGATCCTAGGAGATCCATATACTTGAACCTCGTTCAATGAATAATCCTAGAATGGAGTAGATCTACACAAACATATAAAAAATTAAACCTCAGATAACTCTCAAAAGAGGATGAATCAAAAAACATGGCCAAAGAAGAACAAAGATCATTCCACGGTGATTCTATTGCAACCGACGACATTCGATTTAGATAATTGGTGGAAGATCGGTGGCTCGGAGATTATCCATGGATGTACCCTACCTCTCGGTCGATGAAGATGGAGAAGAAGACTTATTCGGGGTTAAGATGCGACCTCGGTCCATTTAATGAAAAAAAAGTAAACTGTGTGTACTTTTAGAGTACACGGCATGTACTATGCTTTTCAATTCACTACATTAAGCGGCCTCCACATAACCACTATAGGGATATGTGTGTGGCCATGACATGGCCAGCACATTGCCTCGAGCGGCAACAAAGTACACGGAATGTACTTATAATGTACACGGCGTGTACATAGAAAATTTCCATATTTTCCTCTTTTTCAAAAAATGACCATAATTGGATAAAAATACATGAAAAGAATGTCCGGTTTCATAAACACTTCCCCCCCATAAAGAAATATTTCCCCGAATTTCCCTAACAAGGTGGTGATAGAGAATCCTCGAACAACTCTGGCCATTGTGATCGCATATCAGCCTCTCTATCCCAAGTCTCATCCAATACATGGTCATGCTGCCATATCACCCGTACCAGAGGAACAGATCGGCCACGAAGTACCTTTTCACTATGAACAACAATCCTGATAGGATGCTCCTCGAACGATGCATCATGCACAAGCTCAACCTCCTTGGGTTGAAAAACATGAGACGAGTCTGAGACATAGCTTCGATTCTATGAAACATGGATAACATCGTTCATATCCTGGTACCTATGAGTTAACTACAACCTATAAGAAACTAGACCTACTCTCTCCAAAATCTCAAACCACCCGACATATATCGGTGAATACTTACCCTACCTCCTGATCCTCTTGTGTCCCAACCACTAGGTAAAACATAGGGAAACCTCGTCTCTAACCTTAATCTCCAAAGGTCATCTCTGGTGATCATCATAAGATTTCTGCAGAGAATTTGAAGTAGCCATCCTTTTCCGAATCAACCGAACCTTTTTGGTGGTATCCTGAACAAGACGTAGTCCCATCATAGCTGCCTCTCCTGCCTCTAGCCAAAACAAGAGTGATCGGAATGACCTACCGTGCAATGCCTCGGAAGGTGACATCTGAATAGTTTATTCAAAACTATTATTGTAGGAAAACATTACATGAATTATATGTTTCTCCCAAGAACCTCCAAAATCAAGGACGCATTCTCGTAGAATGTCCTATAGCACCTGAATCATGTGCTCTGACTGGCCATCAATCTGGGGATGCTAAGCTATACTCATAAGTACCTGTGTACCCAAATCCCTCTGCAGCCCTTTCTAGAAATTCAATGTAAAGCTGGAGTCCCTATCAGAAATAATAGTACTCAGATCCCCATGCAAGCATACAATCTCATAGATGTACAACCTTTAAAACACATCAACACCGAAGGTCTCCTTAATCTGCAAGAATTGAGCAACCTTCATGATCCTATCAATGACAACCTATACTGCGTCATTCCCTCAAGGTGATCTCGGTAACCCTTTCATGAAGTCTATCGTGACATCATTCCACTTCCACTCGAGAATGGATAGTTTATGTAAATGCTCTTCTTGTCGTTGGTGCTCTTCCTTCACCTGATAATAGGTGAAACATCTCATAAAAACCAGCAACATCTCTCATCATACATGGCCACCAATACTGGCAGTGTAGATCTCGATATATCTTGGTGATGCCAGGATGAACATTCCAAAGTGAGGAATGAATGTCTCGCATCAGCTCCTGGAATATATCTAATTTATCCCATACACGTCCCTAGAAACACAAAATCTCATCCTCGCCTACAGTCCATCTGCGAAGAGGGTCCTCTCTTGACAAGATTTCCAATAGGAATAGGGCTTCAGAATCTGATAGCTTCCTCATTTTAACTTGGTCAATAATGGTAGAGGTAATAGCTATAGAAGAATGAAAAGTCTGACCATGTCTATCATGTACCTCAAAATGTATCTTAGAGAACAGATCCATAAGCTTCCACTCATTTTTGTCCCCATGAACTACCAATATTTAGGTCCTCCTGCTCAGTGCATCGGCCAATGTATTGCCTTTCCCATGCTTATAGGCAAGCTCAAAATCGAAATACTGAGGTACTCAACCAACCTCTGCAGTCTCAAATTCAAGTCATGCTATGTGAAGATATACTTGAGGCTCTTGTGGTCAGTATATACCAAAAAATGTTGTCCCAGAAGACAATGTCTCCAACAACTCAAAGCATGAATAAATTCATCCAACTCTAGGTCATGCGTAGGATAGTTTCTCTCATGTGGCCTAAACTTCCAAGATCCATATGCAACAACATGATCTTGTTGCATAATAACTACTCCAAGTTCAATGCCATATGCATCATAAGAAAACTGTATAACTCTTGGCCAGCTCCGGTAAAACTAGAATCGGTGTTGATGAAAATCTCCCCTTCAGCTTATGAAAGGATGAATCATAGGCTTCTGAACAAAACATACTTAACCCCCTTATTAGTCAAGCCCATCAACAGCACTCCTAAGAATGATATTTATTATATAAACCACCTGTAGTAAACATCCATCCCTAAGAATCTCCGTACCTCGAAAACATTCTTCGGCTGATCCCAGGTAACTACTGCTCTCACCTTCATTGGGTCTACAAATACTCCTATCTCTGAGATGACATGACCCAAGAAGTTAATCTCATCCACCCTAATGAGGCACATTGAGAGCTTATCATATAATTGATGCTCCCTCAGTGTACTCAAAATGATCCCAAGATGGGTAACATGGTCGTCTCGAGTGGTAGAGTACCCCAAGATATCATCCACAAAAACCGACATGAATGAATCCAAGTTAGGATGGAAAACTCTATTCATCAGTTCCATGGAAACATCTGGCGCATTCTTAAGACCGAATGGAATAATCAAATACTCATACAGACTATACCTGCTCTGAAAGGCAGTAAGAGGTATATCAGATGGTCTGACACGCAACTGATGATATCAGGATCTCAAGTCGATATTCGAGAACACTCTAGATCATAGAATATGATTAAAGAGAACATTTATTCGTGACAATGGATACCAGTTCTTGACCATCAACTGGTTCATCTTCTGGTAATCCACACAAAGCCGAAAAGTACCATCTGCCTTGTTTGCAAACAGAACGGGTGAACCCCTAGGAGAAGTACTGGGTCAGATGAAACCCTTTGCCTGCAACTCCTCCAACTGCTTCTTGAGCTCCTTCAACATTGGTGTAGCCATCCTATAAGGAGGAATGGACACCATTGCTACTCCTGGAACAAGCTCAGTAGAAATGTATACCTCACGCTCTAAGGAAAAGCTGAAAAGTCTTCTGGAAAGCCATCTAGAAAGTGATTAACTGCTAGAGGTAAATCTATCTGAGAAGTCCCCTGGTCATCTAGACATAAGATAGAAATATGGGCCGTAAAACCACCCAGCCAATGATGCTCTGGTCCAGCTCTGCTCGCCTGGACATTCCATTCACCCTTGTGAAGAACAGATATGCCCTCTGGTGATGTGGAACTCACCCTACGATGGTAGTAATCGACAAAGGCGTGGTAGGGAACTAACCAATCCATACTGAGAATGACATCATAGCCTATCATTTCAAAAACATAGAGACTCCACTAAAAATAATACCCACCAATCACAAGGGGGAAGTCTAAGCACTTACGTACGCTAGTAGTTCTAATTCACAAGGGAGTGTTTAGCATCCTCATTTCCTCAGAAGTCTAAATAGTAAGTCTAAGGATTTCCACAGTATGCATAGAAATAAATAATTGAGAAGCTCTTGTATCAAAAAGTTCATAGAAAACAAATGAGGCTACAAAAATTATACATCAAACTGTAGAAGGTGTAGGATCCTTCACTTGAAGAATCTTCTCTACCGCAAATGTCTCGCCTTCACCGCGGCCCTATGTAGCAGCTTGAGATCACTATGCTGACCTTCCCTGAGCCAGACCACTGCATCCACAGCATATATGTCACGAACCAGGTCGGGTCGTCATCTGACCCGGCGCCCGACCCGGTCCGTGACATGGACCGAAGGGCGTTCCCGATCCCCAAGGGTTGGAAACTAGTGTCGGGCATCAAAATAAACTAGTTGGGAACAATTTTGGCACATAACAAGGATTAATAAACAAAAACTAAACAAGAAGATAAATAAAGGAAGAAAAAAAGACCAAACAACTTGGTAGTGGAAAAAAGGAAATAACGAAGCGATGTGACGTACCTCAAGTGACCCAGTGGGTCAACGCGGAATGTAACCCACACTCGCTCCCAAAAGCGACCCAAGTGTGAAACCTGTAACTTAAAATTAAAGAAGGTATGAGCACCGAGATGCTCAGTACAAATGTCAAAAATAGAAACACATCTTATGCCCCCACCTTTAGTAAGAAATCTAATTATGCAAGTTTGAAAATAAAATATTATAAAATAATGTTTCTCCTTTTCAAATTCAAGTAATGAGTTTTCATTTTCAGGTAAATCATTTTACTCCCACTACATTTTCAAAATATGTTTAAATCATGCATTTTCATTTAAAAATGAAAAGAAAAAAGTTGGATTAAAATATTGTTTTCACAAACAAGACATCAAGTTTGAAACATCTGAAAAGAATGTTACATCACTAGCAGCATGTTAGAAATGAGAACCATGGGTAATCCCTATAGGTAGCTAAAACAAGTGTGTACCTAGAGACCTCGTACCTCGATGAAATGTGGCTTAGAAGAACACAAACCTCAGAAAACGTGTCTTAGAAAACCACAACCCTCAGAAAATTCATATGTTTCGATAGTGTTGTTACGCCAATCCTATTAGACAAACCGGGATGAACCCCTGCAATGTCATCTAGCGTTCTAGTCCTAGTCACCCACCTAGATACCCAGGTTTCCCATTGTGCATTATTTCAACTAGTGGTGATTTTTCCTTATCAATAAAACATATATGTACATGACACTTTCTTTTTCTAAAACTCATTCAACATCTCACCACCGCTCTCCCTCCTTGAGCGCCCTCCCCCTCTTTCACGTCACACAATGCATAAGAATCATATTAGGAACAAGATAACACATTCAACTTTAAAAAAATCATTTTTCTAAAACCAAGGGGGGTGTGCCTCAAGAGAAGTTTTTCTTTTTCATAGAACATTCTTAAGATGTCAAACGGGCTTAATTACACAAAGGGAACATTTTTTACAGTCAACTCGCCAAAAGGCCAAACACCTTTGGAAATACACCTTACCAATTCAATACCACATAAGAAATCAATTTTCAATAAAAGTCACTTAAGAAAAATGGCGTTTGAAATATATTTCAATATCCAAAACAAATGCATAATAGTTTCTAGCAACGAAAATTTGATTCCATAGCATGTGTATATAGCATAGTGTAAAACATATTTTTAAAAAAATTAATCAATTATGAATTTAAAATTAAAAGCATAGGCATAGGGGACCTACCTCAACCATGTAATTATTTGTCAACGACCACCTGAATCCACGTTTGTAACATACACCCACATGAATTTATACACACACATATATACAACCCTAACTAGATTGCACATATTACCCGTTCCATGAGGGAATATGTACAAAGAGGGTATATATATATATATATATATGCCTTACCCTATGCATGTAAATATAGGATACCTCGAACCCTCGGCCCCAAACCACTATAGCGAGGCCCGACGCAATTCAAAAATAATTTTAATAAAACAATTAAACACTTAAATGATCCATAAAACGTTTCAAAAAGCACATCAAGGATTTTCATCAATGACACACCACATACATAACTCGTAAAAACCCATGAAAATATTAAAAGAAAAACACATAATAAATTTAATAATTTCCAAAGGGAATTTCAAATCATCACATAAATCATAACGAATTCCAAAATAAGCATTCTATTGTTTAAACCATTTAAAATTTACATTTAGAAATACACGACAACTCAAACAAGCCAAATTATGTATTTATGTAAAAGAAATACACCCAAACCCATTTTCACCATAAGTGCCATAAAAAATGTGACTCACACCACTTGAAATACTAGATAAACCATTTGTACTACTTATAAAACACCTAAATGAGGCACAACATGGTTTTACGCAAAATTTACATGCAAAATCACACTATAAAATCAATTCCAACCCAAATGTATATCAGATTCTTTCAAAAACTAGTTTCCCATCACTTGCACCATGAAATAAGTCTTTTTCATAACTTATAAAACATTACCATGGTGCACAAAAACACCATTCTATGTCATAATTTGTGATCTAATAAAGTAAACGCACACTAAAAACCATTCCAAACATCATTAACATCACTTACATAATCCAAATAACCCATTTCACAATTTATAAGTTGACGTCAAGCAACATGACAAGAGTTAAACATGAAAAGTACTCAATTTCATTTCAAAATGCTAATTTAAATTCAAACGCATATGAAATATTTTTAAAAAACACACTTCGCGCCTCACCAATTAAAAATGTAACACATTAAATTAACCAAATAAGAAAAATAATAAGCTAAATATTGATTATACTCTGAAACACCAACCTTTGATGCCGAAACCCCCCGAATTGCGGTGTGAAACATTAATCGCACCATATTCACACCAAAAGGGACCAAGGATGAACCCTAAAGAAAAAGTATCGAAGAAATCACGCCAAAAATGGACAAAATAAAATATAAAACCCAAACTTAAAATCATCCAATTTGAAGAAGAAAATAATCGAAGAAAAAAAACCTGTAGGAATGGTGTTGATGGCCAACCGATCAAGGGAGTGGGCCACCGGAGGTGCGCCGCGCCGGAAATCCCGGCTGCAAAGGAAGGTAGGTGCAGTTACGAGTGGTGCGAAGCAATAAGGTGGGGGTGACATGGTTCGGTGTGGGGTGGATAGTGGTGCGGACTGGTCGTGGCTGATCGATGTAGCCTGAGGGAATAGCAGGAGGACGCTCCAATCACGGTGGAGGCGCAAGGAGGAAGAAGGCTGGCGGTTCGATGGTTGGGTTTGTAGAAGATGGTGCGGCCCGACAGAATTGAGGGAGGTGCACTGGCGACGACGGCTGGTGGGGGATAAGAGGATCGGGTCGAGGTGGGTCGCGATGGGCTGGAGGGAGGGAGGCGCACCGAAGGGAGAAAGAGGCGCCAGAGGAAGGAGCGAGCAGGATGGAGAGTAGCGTGAGCGGGATGGAGAGGTGGGGGGGGGGGGGGCAGTGCGCGACACCCAGGGGAAGAAGAAGAAAAAAAAGAAAAAGAAAAAGAAATAAATAATATATAACTTAAAGAAGTAAAATAAAATAAAATAAAATAAAATAAATATAACGTTATTAAATAATAATAATAATAAACTTAACAAGGATTTTAATAAACTCCAATAATAATAATAAAAATAATTATAACTTAATAATTATTATTATAAACTAAATAAAAATTTTATTATTAATAATAATCATAATAAAAATTATAATAACATAGTATGACATTAATAAACTGAATATAAATACATAAAAAATATAATGATAATGATAACTTATTAATAATAACCCTATATTAATAAACTTTGTGAAAATAATAATAATAATAATAATAATAATAAAAATAATAATAATTACCATAATGATAATTTTAAATTACATCATTAAAACTCATTTTATTTATTTGTCTTGAGGCAGGCCGCACGGTGACCCGGGAAAAGTTGCGTATCTTTGAATACGCCATGTCATGCACCGGACGATGTCAAGGGCGAAGCATTCATTAATCAAAAAAATGAAAAAAATTTAAAATAAGCTTGGTTGCAGCTCTATTTAAGTTTCAAAATCTGATGAAATCATAAAATAATATTATCATAAAAGTTTGGGTGTGGCAATTTTCCCCACTATAAAAACTTTCTGCCCCAGAAAGTCACCCAGCCAAATGAGGAAAGAACTCATGTTCGAAACTAAACGTGGATAACAAAAACACAAAGTTTGTGTGACTTTTCACTCCACCAGTCACACCCGACAAACTCCAAGGGAAAATGCAATCAGAAAATCCATGATGAAATAGGGATGGTTCTCCCCACCATAAGAACCTGACTAGCACAACCAACATTGAGACTCTCGACATGTATTGACTCTGTAACTCCTAACATGATACAAGAGGGAACCGCCACACAGACCAGACCTTGAAGAAGGCACAACAAGATTAATGGTGTGTATCCCCACCATTTATGAACTGACAAGTTAAAGCCAATTAGCACAGACAAATACGAGACAATCAACACAAACCGACCCATGAACTCTCTGCTTAACCCAGACCCCCACCACATGGGGTCATCGACGAAAGACCCCAAATCAAGTACTGGACCAAACCCCTATTCGTTATTTCCCAAGACACATATGTCTCCAAAACAATCACATCCTAAAATAAGAACATGTCACCCATGGAGCTAGCCACATGAGAGAGATGATCATCTGGAGACTCACAGCCATAAAGAGACAACTCTAAAGCTCATATTTGAGGAGGCACAACTACTATAATTATAAGGAAACAAGATCACCATGCCTTTTTACATCCAAAGTGGGGTATTCAATGAACAAAGACCACAACGAGAAAAAGAGACCTTTACACCTCTTACAGCAAAACATAACCTTCAAAGACAAGGAATCTTGAACTGAGAAATTTAAATTGTCCATATTTTAGCATTGGAGACAAAGATAGACCAATGTGACCAACACCTAATGATTCCTTACTGTGTGAAAGGCTTCACTCCAAGAACTGTGGCTGGAGCTCTGATGTCTTGAAGCATATGCTACCTCGTATTCAGGAGCCAACATCCTCCGATCGAGTCTCATTCTAACGTTTCCTCAAGACGAACCTCTCCAAGTTTCCCTAAACGAGTACACCGATGAAAAAAAATCTAAGGACAACGAAAAGGTGAATTAAGTTCTCAAACCGGCCACACCATAGGCGAACAAGAGAGTGGCCTGAAAATTAGAAGATGGAATTGAAAAAGAAAACTTGTCTGTGATAGCTTCCGCTGGTTCACACTCACTGTATGGGGAACCATCACAAATGTAACAGCCCAAGATTTTATAAAAAAATATTCTTTTTAATTTTATTAATGTCTTGTGTTGTACGCTACACCAAAAGGAGCTTGCACAACACACATCCTTGACTTGACTTGCATTACACGCAATCGCGACCTTCCTCGATAGCGTGTGTAGTACGCAATACCGAGTTTCACTAAACAACGATATGCTATAAAAATATTATTAAAACTAGCTGTTATGAATAGTAATAACCACTTTTTGAAATCCAGTAAATCTTATTTTTCAAAATGAAATTTATTTTTGGATTCGAAGTATCGAATTTAGCCTAAGGTGAAATTTTGGTACTTTTCGGATAACTTTCATATTCTGATGAATAGTGAAAATTACTAAATTATAATTAAAAACAACTTTTTTAATCGAAATAATTAATAGTGATAAATCATTAATTTGAGTGGTTTTAAAGTATATTTAGAATATATTTTTACAATTTAATACAATGTTGGTCATTGGATGTAGTTTCACATTTAAACTAGACATAAACAAGTGTCAATCTTTTGATAGATATTGTTTCTTAAAAACACGCTATTTGTTTTAACAGCGGGATTTAATTATAAAATTAATTAATGCAACTTTTATGTTATGAATTTGGTAAAATAGACTTCATTTTTGAATTCGGAATATGAAATATAGCTTGGGATGAAATTTTGGCATTGTTCTGAAAAACATCAATTTTTGATGAATAGTGAAACTACTAAGTGGTAGGTTAAAAACTGAATTTTGCATAAAACATAATTTTACCGCTTCTGTGAATGGAATTTCGAAAATCCGAGAGACACGGTTAATATCAAGGACTAAAATGTGGTTCAATGAAATGAAAATAATTTTTTGGTGAATAGTAACTTTTTACTTTTTTTACCACGGTTAATAGTAAATAAGGTAACTAAGGGTAAATATGATATTAATATTACCCTAACACATGTCCTAATTCTATTGGACAAGTGTAATTCGACCAAAAACAAACTTAGGAATAAAATATGACCATTTAGGCCCACTTGGATTAGATTAGGACATTTATTATTAATTTATTTAAAGAAGGGTTAAAATAGTTAAAATCAAAGTTTAATAAGTAAATCATTTTTAATATGGGGTTATACATAAGATAAATTCGACTATAAATATTCATTAGAAAGCTAAAAAAGATTTCCTACATGATGGTATTTTATTTGTAATTTTTAGACATCAAATAATATAATTTATTTATGACACAAAAATGATGCAGTAATTATCTTATTAATGAAATATTGACATAATTGATAATATAAATACCAAAATAAATGTAATTTAAGACATTTTATGAATTCCACTAATTTTATAGGTTACTATGATATATTAGTGTTGATTTAATCAACATGGTTCGAACATATAATTCTGTTATGACTTTCACAAAAATCATATATCAAATAGTGTCAAAATTGACACAAAATAGTTTTTAAATCAAATATTATATTATTAATTGTTATTTTATTCCTAAAAATCTAAGGTTCGGCAAAATGACTTAGATAAGGATATATGTATTAATAATATACAATTTGGGGTTCGTTTGGCATGTTATAGTAAGTTTATTAACCATATAGTGAAAGAAAACAAAAAGACACGGTAAAAGTTAAATTATTTAACTTAGAGTTAAATCTAATTGATAAGGTTAAAATAATACCCTAAACTTGTCTAAATCCTATTGGTTGATAGGATTTCGACCCATCCCCACTTTAACTTCGAAATAAGACCCTTTGGAACCATTATAAACCGATTTTGACTTTAATATAAAATAATATTTTGAGATATTCCTAAGGTGCCCCTCTCCTCCCCTATAAAAGGACACCTCCTCCCTCTCCTCCTCACACCAATTTGAGCACTCAACCTCGGCCATCCCCTGCCAATTTATCCTCTCCACTTCCCTAGAAACATCCTAGAGGTTCTGGTCTTCCTCAAAGACCAATTTTAGTGCCCTAAGAGGAGGTCTCAAAGAGGCACTTCAAAGAAGAGGTAATTACCATTACCAATTCTTTCATCTTTATTTCTTCTTCCACTTCTTCTTCATAGGTTGTTTCATTATGAAGTAATAACATCAGTATCACTCATATACTGATATGTTATTATAAGTATGAAACAACCCTATTTCACCATCTATCCATCCTACAGAAAAAGAAATCACCGCGCGTGCGTACGTACGGAATACCGTCTCCACGCCGTGGTGTAATCTATTTTCCACCACCACCTTACATGGATGGGTATAATGGTGTAAAGAATAACTATACATAGTTATTACAACATCATATTGATTCTGATATATTGTATAATACACTCCAATTCAATTCAATATTTATAGAAATGATATCATCGCTCGTGCGTACGTACGGAATACCGTCTCCACGACGCGATGAGATTCATTCTCCATGTTAACCATTTAAGAATGATTATAATGTATATATAAGAAATAATAATGAAATATATGACATTATAAAGCTACTGGATTTATGTATATATATACATATGTATGTCATCTACTTACTTCCATTTCAAGACAATAAGGAAAGGAAAACAGCGTTCATGCGTACGTACGGACTACCGTCTCCATGAACGGTGTTTTTTCATTTTATTTATCTACCTATTATATATATATATATACTGAATATATATGATATATAAATCATATTTTATATTCTGGAAGTAAGTAAATCATGATATAAGTAATAATGATGTCAAGAACAACAAGTCAAAACACCTACGATAAATGAAACGATTTTACCCAAAACGCTTCTTTAACATGGAATTTACAAAAGAACGGGTAATATAATGTCATAAGTGAACCATATATGATATCATAACAATGAATATGATTCTGTAATAAGTCAATAACATGATTTAAATCATTATACAGGAGGTTTGGACACTTACAAAGCAAGTCGGACCTAAGGTAAGGGAAATATCACAATCTCATTTTTATCCGAGATTGTTTATTCGTAAGTATTTACTGGGGTGTATTTTATCATCCACATCCATGTTCCCTCAATATGTAATATTATTTCAATCCACCTACAATTGTTTAAATCCAATTTTACCCTTCTATGAGTTTTTAGTAAAGGATATGAAAGGAATCTTTTTTCGTTTTTCGTACGAGGTACTTTTTGACTTTTCGGACAAAAGTACGAAGAATGTTTTTTTTAACTTATACGGCACGAACGGATTTATACTTTTTTATAAAGCCTTATTTTCATGAAGCTTCCTCTAAAAGATTTCATGACTATTTTCAATAAAATCTCTTTCTTTTAAAATTGCATGATGTTTTGTGAAAAGAAATTGATTTTGAAGAAGAAAGGATATTTTCCTCAAGAATTCAATTCAAGTGTTTTATCAAAATTATTTTCCATATAAGATAATAAAGGGTTCTGTTTCTATCCATATTTTTACATTGATTTGACTATGTTGTGATGAAATTATGTTTATGAATTCCGTTATCTTATATGAATGGTTTTATGATGTCATGTTGTTTAAGAATCCCATTTTTATTACATGGGTTATGCAATGATGTATGATTTATGATTTTGTGGCACACATAAGAAAGGATTCATTAAGAGATGGGTGGGATCTATATCTCCCTCCAATGCATTGGGTAAAGATTTCATATCTCATGAGATAGACATGGCTGGAATGGTAGGTTATACCGGTTCAGTGAAACAGGACTGAAACGAGGATTACTCGATTCAGAAAGGGACTTTGTCCACTAAGATAGTCTTGGCAATGAGTCTTGACTAACAAGAAATGATTCTCTATGATTATGTGTGTATGCCACAATGAGTAATGTTTTAAGTAAGGGTTTCATTTTCACTACTATGATTTATCCCATGTTATGAAATTATGCTCTCTTTTGCAGGTTAAGATTTCCAAAAATGTTATGTTCTTATGAAAATTATGTGATTGATATTTCTTTTGTTTACCCTTACTGAGCATTTGAGCTCACCCTTTTATGTTTTCTTTTCCCCAGGATATAAAGAAAGGTTTTAGGTAAAAAAAAAGGAAGATCTTTGTGGGAGATTTTGAAGATCTTTCACCAGGATTAGAAGATTACGTTTCGAGTTTCCAAAGACACTAAACTATTACGATCCTTGTGTGTATATTTTTGTTATGTATTAAGTATTCCGCAAAAGTAATGTAATGTTCATGTACGTTAGGCTTCGGGTCTCTACAGTTGGTATCAGAGGAAAGGTTTAGTCAACCTTTGGAAACAAGGATGCGAAAACGTTAGTGAGATCCCTAGAGATATTTCTAAGGTATGTCTAGGGATGTCCCTAGGGATAAGTATACGTATAGGTTATAGTAATAGAATTACGCTAACGATAATAGAATTAAACCTAAGATGTTGGATATTGAAGGTACTCCCCCTTTATTATGTTGTTTTCCCTAGCATGATTTTTGCCTCTCACACTATTCTTTTTGGGTTTTAGACGATGGCTGGAACCCGAAGGAACCGTGTTGATCAATGCAATGGACAATGCAATGATTGCCCTCATGAACAAACAAATGTTATGGGAGATAGAGTGCAAAATCTTATTGCTATACTTACACAAGCTATGAATCATTATGGACTTCCAAATGAGCAGAGAAGGGAACAATATTCTATTGAGTCCTTCATGAGGCAACGTCCACCTTCTTTCAGTGGGTCTTTTGATCCACTTGTGGCTGAACAATGGATCAGTACTACTGAAAAGATATTTTCAGTTCTTCAATGTTCCGAACATGATAAAGTCATCTTAGCAGTATATCGTTTGGAAGGTGAAGCTGATCAATGGTGGAATCTTATCAAGAATACGAGGCCAAGAGATGAAATTGAGTCCATGGAATGGGACGAGTTCAAGAACTTGTTTTTCAGTAAGTACTTCCCTCGTATTCTTCGAACAAAGATGGAGAAATAATTTCTTGAACTGAAGCAAAGGGACGATGAATCTGTTGGTACCTATGAAGAAAATTTTACAAGACTTGCAAGGTATGCTTCTGGAATTATCATCCAACCTGAAAGTAAAGTTGATCGATTTTTCTGTGGCTTAAAACCAAGTCTTTGAAGGGCATTAGCTATAAGAGACTTCAGTAGCTATGAAGAAATTGTGCGTTGTGCTATCAAGGTAGAAATGGAAGTTGGTGTTACATATCCATCTCATGGTTTTGACAAGAAACAAAAGATGGAGTTCAAGTAGAAATCTCAGAATAATGGTGAAAAGAAGATGAATGTTTCCTTATGCACAAAGTGTGGAAAGAAGCATGGTGGAGATTGTCTAAAAGGGACTAGAAAATGTTTTAAGTGTGGAAAAGAAGGTCATCGAGCAGCTGAGTGTCGAAGTAATGGAAAAAGGGTTTCTAATGATGTGAATAAAGCAAACACTGCAGAGAACGCACCGCCAACACTTCAATGCTTCAAGTGCAAGGAAATGGGGCATTATGCTAATAATTGCCCTAATCCAAGGGTTAGTGATGATCAACATGAGCAACCACTGAAGGCAAAGGACAAAGGGAAATCACATGCGATCACTATTGGCAATGTTGAATATGACAACGATGTGGTGGAATGATTAAGTGTTTATGTAATGGGATTCCAAAATAATGTTGTATCATTGAGTATTGCAATATTTATTGATGTGGTATTCAAAGTGATTGAGATATTTTTTGGAAATAAGATGATATGCGCATAATGAAGACGAGAAAATGAAATGTTTAATAGTATTCATGAGCTCATGATTGATATAAGGACTAAGTGATATCATGGTTTGAGTATATAGAATTTTGAGGATTTTGGTATGTGGAAAGTGTTAACTTTTAACTGCACTCATGTTTTCACTAAGGTATTCAAGAGAATACACGATTAAGGACTTTGAATGTTTGGAATGTGACCAACAAGACATATCTTATGATATGTGGGGATCAACGACAGTATTAAATCTCTGGTAATCGTTGTCACTATATTATGAGAGTGGACTGCAGTATTATAAGCCTAAAGATTAGACAGGATTATGTTGGACATAAGTTAGTATTGTTTAAGGATAGAAGATTTTCGATATTATTGATGGGATGTTATAGTAACGTAGTTTTAGAAAAAGGGACAACCTGCAGGACGGGCGACAGCCCATCGCTTCGGACAAGGCTGTAGGAATCGAACCCACAACCAAAGTGCGACTGGCCTTTATCGCCTACCACTGGCCTACAGGAAGTCCCTGTTTAGTAGAAACTAGTTTTATTATATTAAGCAGTATGATATATGAAGTATAAGTCCATTTTAGGAACTATATATGATTAATCTCACTATAGAATGACTTATGTATATTTAATAACTTTTGCTTACCTTTTGTTTGAGACAGATGGAATGACCCGTCATTCTATCACATGATCTGCTAACACTTCACGAATAACAAATTCAACTTCATTAATTTATGAGATGAAGTGGAAATTGTTCAAGGCACGAACAACAGTGATATTGTATCAAAATAAAGTAAGTATTTATTCTAATTCAAATTTTCAACTTTAGGGAAATGATCTTGAAAACCAAAAATGTTGTCCTAGTGATCTTATACCTGATGAATTAGATAGTACCTTAGATCGTCACAAATTTATGGATTTGTGATTACTGGATTTTCCATATCCATGTTCTCTACCACTCTCCATCAGAACATGATGGTTAGATTTCTCTTCCATATCCATATTTTCACTTATGTGGAAACCTAGTGATTAGTTTATTTGGGTAATCGTTACATTTCATACTTTAGTTTTTAAAGCCATGTTTTGGTATTCCCTTTTACGATGTGGGTTTCTATTAAAGAAACTTTCAAATAGTAAACCATTTATAACCCCGACGAATTTCGAGGGCGAAATTCATTTTAAGGGGGGTAGAATGTAACAGCCCATGATTTTATAAAAAAATATTCTTTTTAATTTTATTAATGTCTTGTGTTGTACGCTACACCAAAAGGAGCTTGCACAACACACATCCTTGACTTGACTTGCATTACACGCAATCGCGACCTTCCTCGATAGCGTGTGTAGTACGCAATACCGAGTTTCACTAAACAACGATATGCTATAAAAATATTATTAAAACTAGCCGTTATGAATAGTAATAACCACTTTTTGAAATCCAGTAAATCTTATTTTTCAAAATGAACTTTATTTTTGGATTCGGAGTATCAAATTTAGCCTAAGGTGAAATTTTGGTACTTTTCGGATAACTTTCATATTCTGATAAATAGTGAAAATTACTAAATTATAATTAAAAACAACTTTTTTAATCGAAATAATTAATAGTGATAAATCAATAATTTGAGTGGTTTTAAAGTATATTTAGAATATATTTTTACAATTTAATACAATGTTGGTCATTGGATGTAGTTTCACATTTAAACTAGACATAAACAAGGGTCAATCTTTTGATAGATATTGTTTCTTAAAAACACGCTATTTGTTTTAACAGCGGGATTTAATTATAAAATTAATTAATGCAACTTTTATGTTATGAATTTGGTAAAATAGACATCATTTTTGAATTCGGAATATGAAATATAGCTTGGGATGAAATTTTGGCATTGTTCTGAAAAACATCAATTTTTGATGAATAGTGAAACTACTAAGTGGTAGGTTAAAAACTGAATTTTGCATAAAACTTAATTTTACCGCTTCTGTGAATGGAATTTCGAAAATCTGAGAGACACGGTTAATATCAAGGACTAAAATGTGGTTCAATGAAATGAAAATAATTTTTTGGTGAATAGTAACTTTTTACTTTTTTTACCACGGTTAATAGTAAATAAGGTAACTAAGGGTAAATATGATATTAATATTACCCTAACACATGTCCTAATTCTATTGGACAAGTGTAATTCGACCAAAAACAAACTTAGGAATAAAATATGACCATTTAGGCCCACTTGGATTAGATTAGGACATTTATTATTAATTTATTTAAAGAAGGGTTAAAATAGTTAAAATCAAAGTTTAATAAGTAAATCATTTTTAATATGGGGTTATACATAAGATAAATTCGACTATAAATATTCATTAGAAAGCTAAAAAAGATTTCCTACATGATGGTATTTTATTTGTAATTTTTGGACATCAAATAATATAATTTATTTATGACACAAAAATGATGCAGTAATTATCTTATTAATGAAATATTGACATAATTGATAATATAAATACCAAAATAAATGTAATTTAAGACTTTTTATGAATTCCACTAATTTTCTAGGTTACTATGATATATTAGTGTTGATTTAATCAACTTGGTTCGAACATATAATTCTGTTATGACTTTCACAAAAATCATATATCAAATAGTGTCAAAATTGACACAAAATAGTTTTTAAATAAAATATTATATTTTTAATTGTTATTTTATTCCTAAAAATCTAAGGTTCGGCAAAATGACTTAGATAAGGATATATGTATTAATAATATACAATTTGGGGTTCGTTTGGCATGTTATAGTAAGTTTATTAACCATATAGTGAAAGAAAACAAAAAGACACGGTAAAAGTTAAATTATTTAACTTAGAGTTAAATCTAATTGATATGGTTAAAATAATACCCTAAACTTGTCTAAATCCTATTGGTTGATATGATTTCGACCCATCCCCACTTTAACTTCGAGATAAGACCCTTTGGAACCATTATAAACCGATTTTTACTTTAATATAAAATAATATTTTGAGATATTCCTAAGGTTCCCCTCTCCTCCCCTATAAAAGGACACCTCCTCCCCCTCCTCCTCACACCAATTTGAGCACTCAAGCTCGGCCAACCCCTACCAATTTATCCTCTCCACTTCCCTAGCAACATCCTAGAGGTTATGGTCTTCCTCAAAGACCAATTTTAGTGCCCTAAGAGGAGGTCTCAAAGAGGCACTTCAAAGAAGAGATAATTACCGTTACCAATTCTTTCATCTTTATTTCTTCTTCCACTTCTTCTTCATAGGTTGTTTCATTATGAAGTAATAACATCAGTATCACTCATATACTGATATGTTATTATAAGTATGAAACAACCCTATTTCACCATCTATCCATCCTACAGAAAAAGAAATCACCGCGCGTGCGTACGTACGGAATACCGTCTCCACGCCGTGGTGTAATCTATTTTCCACCACCACCTTACATGGATGGGTATAATGGTGTAAAGAATAACTATACATAGTTATTACAACATCATATTGATTCTGATATATTGTATAATACACTCCAATTCAATTCAATATTTATAGAAATGATATCATCGCCCGTGCGTACGTACGGAATACCGTCTCCACGACGCGATGAGATTCATTCTCCATGTTAACCATTTAAGAATGATTATAATGTATATATAAGAAATAATAATGAAATATATGACATTATAAAGCTACTGTATTTATGTATATATATACATATGTATGTCATCTACTTACTTCCATTTCAAGACAATAAGGAAAGGAAAACAGCGTTCATGCGTACGTACGGACTACCGTCTCCATGAACGGTGTTTTTCATTTTATTTATCTACCTATTATATATATATATATATACTGAATATATATGATATATAAATCATATTTTATATTCTGGAATTAAGTAAATCATGATATAAGTAATAATGATGTCAAGAACAACAAGTCAAAACACCTACGATAAATGAAACGATTTTACCCAAAACGCTTCTTTAACATGGAATTTACAAAAGAACGGGTAATATAATGTCATAAGTGAACCATATATGATATCATAACAATGAATATGATTCTGTAATAAGTCAATAACATGATTTAAATCATTATACAGGAGGTTCGGACACTTACAAAGCAAGTCGGACCTAAGGTAAGGGAAATATCACAATCTCATTTTTATCCGAGATTGTTTATTCGTAAGTATTTACTGGGGTGTATTTTATCATCCACATCCATGTTCCCTCAATATGTAATATTATTTCAATCCACCTACAATTGTTTAAATCCAATTTTACCCTTCTATGAGTTTTTAGTAAAGGATATGAAAGGAATCTTTTTTCGTTTTTCGTACGAGGTACTTTTTGACTTTTCCGACAAAAGTACGAAGAATGTTTTTTTTAACTTATACGGCACGAACGGATTTATACTGTTTTATAAAGCCTTATTTTCATGAAGCTTCCTCTAAAAGATTTCTTGACTATTTTCAATAAAATCTCTTTCTTTTAAAATTGCATGATGTTTTGTGAAAAGAAATTGATTTTGAAGAAGAAAGGATATTTTCCTCAAGAATTCAATTCAAGTGTTTTATCAAAATTATTTTCCATATAAGATAATAAAGGGTTCTGTTTCTATCCATATTTTTACATTGATTTGACTATGTTGTGATGAAATTATGTTTATGAATTCCTTTATCTTATATGAATGGTTTTATGATGTCATGTTGTTTAAGAATCCCATTTTTATTACATGGGTTATGCAATGATGTATGATTTATGATTTTGTGGCACACATAAGAAAGGATTCATTAAGAGATGGGTGGGATCTATATCTCCCTCCAATGCATTGGGTAAAGATTTCATATCTCATGAGATAGACATGGCTGGAATGGTAGGTTATACCGGTTCAGTGAAACAGGACTGAAACGAGGATTACTCGATTCAGAAAGGGACTTTGTCTACTAAGATAGTCTTGGCAATGAGTCTTGACTAACAAGAAATGATTCTCTATGATTATGTGTGTATGCCACAATGAGTAATGTTTTAAGTAAGGGTTTCATTTTCACTACTATGATTTATCCCATGTTATGAAATTATGCTCTCTTTTGCAGGTTAAGATTTCCAAAAATGTTATGTTCTTATGAAAATTATGTGATTGATATTTCTTTTGTTTACCCTTACTGAGCATTTGAGCTCACCCTTTTATGTTTTCTTTTCCCCAGGATATAAAGAAAGGTTTTAGTAAAAAAAAAGGAA
This sequence comes from Viscum album, assembly GCA_963277665.1. Classification (NCBI taxonomy): domain Eukaryota; kingdom Viridiplantae; phylum Streptophyta; class Magnoliopsida; order Santalales; family Viscaceae; genus Viscum; species Viscum album. Next base: position 701,146,743 of record OY728156.1, read on the forward strand.
GATCTTTGTGGGATATTTTGAAGATCTTTCACCAGGATTAGAAGATTGCGTTTCGGGTTTCCAAAGACACTAAACTATTACGATCCTTGTGTGTATATTTTTGTTATGTATTAAGTATTCCGCAAAAGTAATGTAATGTTCATGTACGTTAGGCTTCGGGTCTCTACAACAAACACCAAAAAGAAGAAGTCCCTGAACAGTGGACAACGACCCCACACAATAGGAACATGAATTAATTCCACGACGCTACCTCCAGAGAAAATGGAATCAACCACTTGGAATGCCCCAAGTAGGCCTTCACTGCTCTTTGCCCTTACTCGACACTCACTAGATCTTCCACATTCCTCACCTTCACTTCCTTGGGCATAAACCATCCAACGAGAGTGGTCTTAAACACCTTCCAAGACATCCCATAAAGCAACGACATCAGAGTTTCCTCCCACACCAATAAAAAGTTGCACCATCAAACAGACCTGAACCAACATAAACTCTCAAAGATTTGGGATTTTTCAATAACCTGAAAACATTAACGATTTCACCAATCTAGTTTACTGCCTTCAATAGATCACAACCACCAAGGAAGACATATAAAAACTGAAAAGAATTGAATTCCACCACTCCAATATGAATCTGAGTACAACCAACAATTAGAAGAGACTCACTAGAAACCTCTGGGACTTTTTTGGGAAGCATACTCAAAACAAGAGGCATGAATCTGAATCAAAATTCTCCATAAGTAAAACATTCACACTTCAATCACAACTAAAGCTCAAACTCAAACCCTTGTTTCGACCAAAATTCAATATGTAAAATCCAAGAGCCCACGGAAAAGGATTCCAAACACAAAAAGATAACACTAAACAATTGCTTACTCACCTTTCAAAACATTTGAATTTTCTTTTTTGAAAACCATTTTTCAGAAAACAAAACAACTTATGTTCTAGACATTGGTATCCCATAAAGTCTCACATATACATATACCAGTGTGATAGCTCATGCACCCATCCACACATACTGCCAATTATCCCCATGCCATATGGGTACCTCTATATATGTGATCCCTCATAGGAATACCAAGGGTAAATTCAATACACATATCATTTAATAAATGGATCATTCAACGTAAAGCACAAATTCTCAACCAATTTGAAAATTTCACTTATAATTAAAGTACCACATTTTCAAATTCCCAAATATTTTCCAATTCACATTTCAAAAAGTTTTACTCGGACCCCAAAACAACTTCCAAATCACCTCCCATTTTTCCATTTGAAACCACACACTCCATTAAAAGAAAAAAAAATTTAAATTCCCAAACATTTTTCATTTCAAAAACCATTTCGCCACTCTATTAAACATATCCCCTTTGGTAACCCTCTTTCACTAAAAGCCATTTTTTTGAGACCCAGTCAAGTAAGTCAACACTAATCCCAGTCATAAATCACATCAAAACATCCAAAAATAAAGGAATAGTGGTTATACTAACCCGGTAGCATGGCTTAGCAGGCCATGCTCCAAGCAAGCATCAACCACAGGAAGCATCTTGAACCGTGCGCTCAGGATGTACATGGGTCGCAACTCCATGCAAGTCTACCACGTAACACTGGATCACTTCCTTGGTCATCCCTCATCCACACATACCAATCCAAAGAAGAAAATTCAAATCCCGGACATCCCCTGAAAACTCGAGTCTCAGGACGAGCAAGGGTTCATAAAGTTCTTCCCACACCTACCTCTAGAGTCTCGACACACCTAATAACCAAGCTACTAGACAACCCAAATAACAAGGGCCCCTCTAATACCATTTTGTGACGAACCAAGGTGGGTCGTCATCTGACCCGGTGCCCAACCCGATCTGTGACATGGCCCGAAGGGCATTCCTGATCCCCACGGGCTGACAACTAGTGTCGGGCATCAAAATAAACTAGTTGGGAATGATTTTGGCCCATAACAAGGATGAATAAAAAACTAAACAAGCAGATAAAAAAAGGAAGAAAAAAAGACCAAACAATTTGGCAGCGGAAAAAATGAATTAATGAAGCAGCATGATGTAGCTCAACTGACCCTGTTGGTCAACGCGGAACGTAACCCACACTCACTCTCAAAAGCGACCGAAGGCTGAAACTTTCAATTGAAATGTAAAGTAGGCATGAGAACCGAGTTTCTTAGTAGGAATTCCAAAATATAACCACATCTTATTCCCCTACCATTAGTAATAAATCCAATTGTGCTAGTTTGAAAATAAGATATAATAAAATAATGTTTCACCTTTTCAAATTCAAGTAATGAGTTTGCATTTTTAGGTAAAGCATTTTACTCCCGCTAAATTTTCAAAATAGTTTTCAAGCATGCATTAACATTTCAAAATGAAAAGAAACCAGTTGGATTAAAATATGGTTTTCACAAACAAGACATCAATTATAAAACACATGAAAATAAAGTTACATCGATAGTAGCATGTCACAAATGAGAACCATGGGTAATCCCTATATGTAGCTAGAACAAGTGGGAACCTAGAGACCTTGTACCTTGGTGAAACGTGGCTTAACAGACCACGACCCTCAGAAAACGTGGCTTAGAAGACCACGACCCTCAGAAAATTCATATGTTTAGTTTTTGTTGTAGCGTCAATCCTGTTAGACAAAACAGGACGAACACATGCCTTGTCATCTAACGTACTAGTTCTGGTCACCCACCTAGATACACATGTTTCTCGTTGTGCTGTATTTCATGTGGTGGTGTGTTTTTTTATCAGGAAAACAAATATGTTCATGAAACTTTCTTTTTCTAAAACTCATTCAACATCTTACCACCGCTCTTCCTCCTTGAGCGCAATCCACCTCTTTCAAGTCACACAATGCATAAGCATCAAATTAGGCACATGATAACACATTCAACTTAAAAAAATAATTTCTCTAAAACCAAGGGTGGAGTTCCTCAAGAGAGGTTTTTCTTTTTCATAAAACATTCTTAAGATGTAAAACATGCATAATTACATAAAGGTATCATTTTTTTTAAAATAAACTTGCCAAAAGGGAAAACACCTTTGGAAATACACCTTACCAATTCAGAACCACTTAATAAATCAATTTAACAAAAATGTCACTTAAGACCAACGACGTTTTAAATACATTTCAATTTCCAAAACAAAGTCATAATAGTTTCTAGAAACCGCAATTAGACTCCATAGCATGTGTATATAGCAAAGTGTAAAACATATTTTTAAAACAATCAGCCAATTATGAATTTCAAATTAAAAGCATAGGCATAGGGGACCTAGCTAAACCATGTTGTTATTTGTCGACGACCACCCGAACCCACATTTGACGCATACACTCACATGCATTTATATATATATATACACCCCTAGTTGCATTGCACATATTCCCCGCACCATGAGGGAATATATACAATGAGGGCATATATATATATATATATATATATGCCTTACACTAGGCATGTACATGTAGGATACCTCGAACCCACACCCCCAAACCACCATAGAGAGGCCCAAAGCACTACACAAATAATTTTAATAAAAAAATTAAACACTTAAATGATCCATAAAACGTTTCAAAAAAACACATCAAGGATTTTCACCAATGACATTCCACTTACATAACTCATAAAACCCTTTGAAAATATTAAAATAAAAACTCATAATCAATTTAACAATTTCCAAAGGCCATTTCAAATCATCACATAAACAATAACCTATTCCAAAAAAAAGCATTCCATTGTTTAAACCATTTAAAATCTACATTTAGAAATACACGACAACTCAAACATTCCAAATTATGTATTTATCTAAAAAAATACACCCAAACCCATTTTCACCATAAGTGCCATAAAAAATGTGACCCGCACCACTTGAAAAACTAGATAAAACTATTCTATAAATTATAAAACACCTAAAAGAGGCACAACAAGGTTTTATGCAAAAGGTACATGCAAATTCACACTAAGAAATCAATTCCAACCCAAATGTATATTATATTCTTTCAAAAACTAGTTTCGAATCCCTTTCACCACGAAATAAGACATTTTCATAATTTATAAAACATTACCAAGGTGCACAACAACACCATTCTAAATCATAATTCATGATCTAATAAAGTAAACACACACTAAAAACCATTCCAAAAATCATTTTCATCACATAAAAAATCCAAATAACCCATTTGAAAATTTATAAGTTGACATCAAGCAACACAACAAGAGTTAAACATGAAAAGTACTAAATTTCATTTCAAAATTCTAATTTAAACTGAAACGTATATGAAATATTTTTAAAAAACACACTTCGCACCTCACCAATTAACCATGTAACACATTAAATTAACCAAATAAGAAAAATAATAAGACAAATATTGATTATACTCGGAAACCCCATCCATTGATGTCGACACCATCTGAATTTCGGTGCAAAACATTAATTGCACCATATTCACACCAAATGGGACCAAGGATGAACCCTAAAGACAAAGTATCGATGAAATCATGCCAAAAATGGACAAAATAAAATATGTAACCCAAAACGAAAATCTACCAATTGGAAGAATAAAATAATCAAAGCAAAACAAACCTGTAGGAATGGTGTAGATGGCCAACCGATCAAGGGAGTGGGCCACAGGAGGTGCGTCGTGCCGTAAATCCCGGCCATAAAGGAAGGGAGGTGCAGTTCCGAGTGGTGAAAAGTAGTAAAGTTGGGGGGGGAGACATGGTTCGGTGTGAGGTGGTCAGTTGTGTGGCTTGGTCGTGGCCGATCGATGTAGCTGGAGGGAAGAGATGGAGGACGCACCAATCACGGTGGAGGTGCAAGAAGAAACAAGGCTGGCAGTTCAATTGTAGGGTTTGTGGAAGATGGTGCAGCTTGACGGAATTGAGGGGGGTGCGCCAGCGACTACAGCTGGTGGGGGAGAAGAGGAGTGGGTCATGGTGGTTCGCGACGGGCTGGAGGGAGGCGCGCCGAAGGTAGAAAGAGGTGCTGGAGGAAGGAGGGAGCGAGATGGAGAGGGGGGGGGGGGGGGGGGTAGCGCGAGCGGGATGGAGAGGTGGGGGGGATGTTGTGCATGACACCCAGGGGAAGAACAATAAGAGAAAACAAACAAAAGAAAAAGAAATAAATAATATAAAAATTAAAGCATTAAAATAATATAATATAATATAAAATAAAATAAAATAAATAAATCTTTAATAAATAATAATGATAATAAACTTAATAATGATTTTAATAAACTCCAATAATAATAATAATAATAATAATAACTTATTAATTATTAATATAAACTAAACAATAGTATAATTATTAATAATAATCACAATAAAAATTATAATAAGTTTTTATGACATTAATAAACCAAATATACTTACATAAAAAATAGAACGATAATGATAACTTAATAATAATAACCCTATATTAATAAACATGGTGAACATAATAATAATAATAATAATAATAATAATTACCATAATTATAATTTTAAAATACATCATCAAAACTCATTTTATTTATGTGACTTGAGGGAGGCCGCGGGGTGACCCGGGAAAAGTTGCGTAGCTCTGAATATGCCATGTCATGCACTGGACTATGTCAAGGGCGAAGCATTCATTCATCAACAAAATGTAAAAATTTAAAATACGCTTGGTCATAGCTTGATAGAAAGTTTCAAAATAAGATTAAATCAAAAAATAATATTATCATAAAAGTTTGGGTGTGACACTCTACCATGGCATGAAGGACAAGAGAACTCCATCCCCCAGTCTGCTGTAGAACTAGTAATCCTACTCCAGTGCGAGTATTCAACATTGATCCTCCTTCACTTGCTGCTAGAAGAAGAACCTTGCAGAAACGTTGTAGATGACCCATCTGGTCGCTGGATCGGAACTCCCCTGGGTCTCTCCGGAACTGAGGCATCTTATGCCCATTATTACCACACTAATAGCAGACCACTTGGTTGCCTAATAGAAGATCTTATCTACCAGAAAGAATACCTCACATTCTCGGGTCACCTCATGTAGACTCTGGGTGGTGCTTCCAGTTTTCTGCTTGAAAATAATCAGCCATAGATGTTGAACCACCCTTTCACACAGCTCCAGTCTCCCTCAGGTTTCTCTCTATGATAAGCACCTAGTTGACTATCTGAGTAATAGTAGTCAACTGAAAGATTTTCACCTGTGATCTGATGTCCAATATAAGGTCTTCCTCAAACATCCTCGCTACAAACAACTCGTCATTACCCAATACTGGTGTGAAACAGTGTAACTCTATGAAGAGTGAGAAATACATCATAACTGTGGGAGTCTCCTGCTACAGGCTCTTGAAATCTCAGGCTCTGTCAGCCCTCAGCATCGCTGGGTAGAAGTAGTCATAGAACGTACACTGTAACATATCTCATGCTATAGCCTATTTGCACCCTACCTGCGAAACAACATCCCACTATCTCTTGGCGAAATCTTGTAGCATATAAGTCGCGATCTTCACTCTCCTCTCCAGAGGCGTCTCTAGGTGCTCGAAGATGGATACCATGGCTTCTAGCCATGACTCTACAGCCTGTGGTCCTCCCTCCCCTGTAAACGTGGGAGGATGCTGCTGCTGAAAACCCCGCGTCAGCTCTGCCATAGACGGGGCATGATGCTTAGCTCATTATAAGGTCTGCATTAATCTCATGAAACCCTCTCTGAAGTGAGTATCATCACCAGTTTCTGGAATCACTATAGGTTCCATATCCAGAATGATAGGTGGAACTTCTGGTAGTCCCTGATCTACAGTATATGGCGTACGGACACTGCCTGGTTCCTGACGTGCAACGGGGGGATGTCTTGGTGCCATAGCTCTAAAAGGTCAAAAAAACACATTAGATTCCATATTAACAAGGAAAGAAAAACTGAAGGCACAAGATGGTACACAATTTCATCATAATAGTGTGAAACAAAATAGGAGAGAAAAACTCTAACATTTGGGGAAAACATGACTACACGGCGTGTAGTACAGCTACATGGCATGTTTCCTGAAATTTTACCCTAAGCATGTACCTTGGCCATATATGGCTATGTAAACCACCCAGCTACACGATGTGTTCTAACACTACATGGCATGTACTAAACCTTTTTCTTAATGGACGGTTACTCCTACACGGATAGAAACACAGAATGTCCCTGCAAGAAACTACATGGCGTGTTTTCCCACTACATGATGTGTCCTTAAGATTTCCCCCTTGTCTGTGTCTTCAGTCACAAAGACTGGTACACAGACCACTACTACTTTCCATGTCCACATGGTACACGGTGTGTTTCCCTACGGATTTTTCCAACCCATGTATTCAGCTACACAGGGTGGTCACACGACTCCCCTAATACTAAATTACATTTTGTGTTCAAAGGAGACACAATGTGTACTAGACATGCCTTTCCTGGCCTATCTTGTTAGCGACACGGCCTGACACACAGACGACCCTACACAGTGCATTCCAGATGGACACGGCGTGTACTTAAAGGAAACCCCCAACCTGTGTTTTTCGTGACACTTCCGGATACCAAAGTCAAACTACACGGCGTGTAAACTAGTACACTACATGTTCCTACAATAACTTTCACGACCCAGTGTCCCTATCCCCAAAGTCAGTGACACTCCTAAAAACTACACGACGTGTATTCATAAATTACCAGCCGTGTATTTTGGGTTTTGCCAGATAGTAGTCTCAAAACTGCACTAGAGTCCAGAAAACACAGAAAAACAAGCGTTAAGGTGCCAAATTACAATCCATGGTGGCCCATACTCCCCGTGAATCAAAGCATGGCATCATAACAATGCATATAACAAGTAAATAGTATAAAAACACACGATGCACCAAATTTTGATTCTCAAGGGCCCATAAAACCTCTAAGACCATGATTTGGTGTCCATGATAAAGAAGATCTAAACAAATGATACCCTTTCAACATAGTAGGTATTCTATCACAACAGCTATCACAACAGCATGCATCATCTATCAAAATTCTAACACAATAGAAAGCAATTTCTAATGCAACCTTGATGGCATGGAAAAATGCATGACATGTGATTTTCTAACAAGTTCTTATCTAATTCATGAGATGACATACCCTCATCTCATCAGGATGATACAAAGTAGAACCACAATCAAATAAATAGTAATATCACAAAACATGTTCACTACCCAATGGTGAAATCAAGTAAACTGTAACATTTGCAAAACATGAAAATTGCAACATTCGAGGTAATCTGGATTTTTCCCTATACACGGGTTTTCGAACACATGCGCACAAGTATTTACCATTTACTTATTTTATCCTATACCTATCTAATGTCTCTAAATCGTATGTCAGTAGAAATGGAAATAACTCCTTTGATACCACTTCGTAATGAACCGAATCCAGAGCCACTCAACTGGTGCCCCATACCCAGTTCACCACATGACCTCAAGAGCATTTAACCAAATGTCAGAGGCAGCTGACTAGCAGCAAGGGCCTTGGTGATTCATTGGGGAAACTATTCCTTCATTTGGTAAGGTATACAATGAAAAGGAAATAACAGTCAATTGTGGAAGTAGTAAACAACATACAACAACTGAAACTAAACAGCGAAAGAAAATGATAATATAATAATGATGATAATGATGCATTAGGTACGAGTATCTAAGGAAAGCATCAAACACAACAACGTGCTGAAATATAAATGAGAACAATTTACAAAAATAAACTGCAACACCAGTAGCATCGCAAGCCTATGCTCGGTCCTATGCTCTCCAAATCCAACCAGCAATCATGTATCTAAAATAGAATGGGCACAATCCCAATCCACACTTGTAACCATATAACCTATATGGTCCAATTAGAAGGACCCAAAAAGGTGTGAGACTAATCCCAGTTGGCCATCACCACTAGATATGTTCCCTACTATCAGTGAGGAATATAGAAAAAGTAAAGGCTATAAATGCAGTTGAGAAACATGAATACTCTAAATTAAACAATCCTATAAATCTCCATTCACATTTTTTTATTAAATTAATTCACTGGTTTAATTATCAATATATAAATGAAGAAAACAGATCTATATTCCCAGGTCATAGCAAGTAACACAACCGGTAACTCAGTAGACTACCTAAACAACAAGCAGTACAAAACCCAAGCATGTTCTTTGGCTTGGTGGACTCATCACAATCAACCAGACAATATTCAAAGTAACTCAATGGGTGTATTATACTATAAAACCCCTCTAGTCAAGTAATAATTCAAAGTAACATACATTCTGGGATGCTCTCATCGTTAATTACCCTACCGTCTGGCAACTATAGGTATAGACTATCTGAGGAAGCACTTACATCTTATTCCCCCTATAGTCTCGATAAGTAACTAAGGACACTATGAGGATGCACAAAGTCAAATTCCTATAGTTCATGCGAACAATACTAATTTATAACAAAATATCTAGGGATTCCCTTAATCATCAATTCACTCTTTAGTCTACCACACCAGGTTCACATAGCCCTGATTAGTCTAGTCTTGCATAGTTGAATGTCAGCAGCCCTATGTAAGTTCAAAAACTACGTGTCTAATAGCCAAAAACCATCAAAATAATATAAATAGTAGTTAATACTTGAAATATATTATATCAAGGCACTCAATCAATCCAACAAGGTATCCCTCAAAGCCAACATAAGTCAAACGGCAGTAAACAACAATAACATGGGAAACACCCATTGGGTGATCCTCAAACATGCTAACAAGCAATCATTATTCATATAATAACATAAAGTATACATGTAATATTATGTAGAAAATAATAGAGGATCGAAAACCTAACCCGAGAAACCTGATACATGGGAATCCGACACCTTTGTACAATAACTCAAATACATTCAACATAAGGCAACAAACCACCTACCTCGATCCTAAGACATCCATATACTTGAACCCCGGCCTGTGAATCAACTTATAACGGAGTATATCTGCAAAAATTTCTACAATGTTCAACTTTAGATAACTCTCATAAGAGAAAGAATCAGGAAACGTGGCCATATAGGAACCAATAAACTACCGCTGAGATTCTATTGCAACTGATGGCGTTCGATTCTAATAACCTGTAGTTGATTGGTGGCTCAGAGAATATATGTAGTTGAACCCTCACTCTCAGTCAAATACGGTGGAGAAGAAGACGTATTTGGGGTTAAGACTCAACCCCAGTCTATTTAATGAAAAAAAGATAGTACACAACGTGTACTTTTAGAGTACACGACGTGTACTAGGCTTTTCCTTACACCGCATTAAGCGGACTCCAAATCATGCCTACTTGTTCGTGTGTGTGGTCATGAAATGGCCAGTATAGAGAAACAATGCACATGACATGTAATTATATATTACATGGCGTGTAATTTGAAAATTTCTAGATTCTCTTCTTTTTTCCAAAAAAGACCAGAAATTGAAATACATACCTGAAAACAAGTCCAGGTTCTTACAGGATACCGTTTTTTTTCAATCCTCAAATGTAATATCATGATGTTTGCATGGAAAAATATATTAATGTTCATCAATAAAATAGTTTTAAATGTGACGGTGTTTCCTAGTGGTCTCCAAATTTTTGTTCCATTAATTATAGAATGGAGGAAAGTGTTTTTTGGAAAACGGAGTTGTGTGCCATATTGAATGTGTTTTGAAAACCTGTTCAAAAGGCATGTTTTTTAGATCTTTTTCATAAAAAATGGAAAATGAAATATGTTCTCACAAGTAAGATATTTGTGACAAAGGTGTTTTTTCATGAGCTTTCGTGAAAAGAGACTTTTGTAGATGATAATTGGGTGCTCAAGGAGAAGTTTTGGTAGATATGCATACTGTCGATAAAACAAATATAAATTTGATGATACCATTATCATTTGGAGGGTTTAAAAACATAGGTAAAACATTACTTCTAAATCACACAAGTGGAGAGTTTCTTCCAGGAAAGAGGTCATGTGTTAGAAAAAAGTTTTGAGTAAGCCACGAGTTGTGTCTGAGTACCGAGTTGCATGTAAGAAGGGTGTTTCATGAAAAGTATTCCTTTAGATTATCCATAAAAATAAAATATATTTTATAGTAATGTAAAAGATAATAGATATGAAAAAGAGTATGTTTTCATGAATGAAAACATTCATGACAACCCCAGGTCTTTCATTCATGAACAAGAGTTTTTCCCAAGTACTAAGATGAGATGTTTTCATGTTTTGAATATCTAGTTTGATAGTTAATGGATTTCGAGTGGATCAATTCAGCACATCAATGCCAGAAGAGTCTCATGCTAGAAAGGGACAAAAACATCAATGAAAATCTATTCTGGAGACCTTCACATTGATAAACTAAGAAAGACTTCATCCACAATTGTGAGTTAGGGGAGTCAACAGAAGTGTTCTGGGGGACATAATGTGTTATCCCGAATATATAATAGATTTAGTGTCCCTGTAAAAGATTTACAATGTATAATATTTTGTATTACACATCTTGTTAGGAAAATCATATTTACGTATCACTAACACATTGTTGGAATTTTCTCTTTCGAAAAGACCGTAATGATGAACTAACTAAAATTGTTGTATTGTCTCTCATCTAATGAATGTTTTAATTCCTTCACATTACCATCAGGTAGTATTAAAAGGTTTCTTCTAATGTGGGAACAATATCCATCCCTTGAAAAGAAAAATTTCACACCCTAACTCACACCTCCTCTTGCACAGTTTTCTGTGGTCCTTCATGTGGTATAATAGGGTAATAGTTTTCTATGTAAAATATGTCTCTATTTGTTATCATGGAGAATTATTTTAATGTCAGGGGAGCCACCCAGTTTGATGGAAGTAACTTTCAGATATGGAAGAACATGATGGGTTCTCATCTATGATCTCTTTGAATGGATGTAATCTTTATTACTACACAAAAAATATAGGTTACTTATCCTATAGTGTTTTCTATGTATGATATAAATAGGAAAATTCATGACTTTGGTTCTAAACTAGATAATTCAATCACTACAAAGACATATAATCAAATATATCTAACAGATATTTGTTATACATCAAAAAAGGATATGTGGTAAAATTGTATAATTTTTATAAATGTTAAAAACTGTAATGGGGGAAAAACCTCAAGTCATGCACAATAGGTTTGATGACATGAAAATACATCCTAATGGAAATTAAAATTCGTATTTTAATCACATTACTACATTTGTTGGAGATTTGAGTGGACTTTATGAAGAAAAAAGGAACTTTCATTGTAATGAAAATCCTAAGAATCATTCCACCCCTCTAAAATGTAATTCTGTTATCCCTTGAGGAAAGGGATCTATCAAAATTTCATTTCACGATCTATTAATAAGACTAGTGGTATATGAAATGAGAGTCAAACATATAGATGAAAAAAAAATATTAATCAAGGAAATGGCCACCAAAGACATGGAAAACATGAGGTGTCTGGTGATATAGTTGATGAATATAATGAGTAAGATGAAATTCATTACCTTATAGAAAATAAATTCATGTGATGAAAAGGGGATTTGAAGGAAATATTCCCATAGCCTATTTTCTTTATGGTAGAGTGGGGAAAACATCCACTCAGTGCTTGGGGAAGCTCAATAATCAAGAAAATGATGTAGGAGATAAACATAATCATAAGAAAAGGTTATACAAAAGCGAGACATTAAATCCAGGAAAAAAGTACATTGGATGAGTTTTGTGTATAAAGAATAAGATGCTCAAAATGAATTCATTGAGGAAGAATAAAAAGATTTTTAATCAAGAATGCACATTGTTATTCAGGATGAAGTATAAAAGTAAGAATCATCAAAATATAATTGTAGTTATAATCAATATATTGGTGATAATGATCTCATGTTGCAAATTAATGATGCTCTTGGAAATATTATTAATCAATGTAATAAATGAAAAATATTGGACATCTATTGTGAATGAATCATTAGAATATTTTGATATGATTGAAATTGAAATTAATCGACCAGAAGAAGTAGGGAAACAACAATCAACAACCATGTAAAGTAAAGAGGATATAGTGGAACTAATGTTCATAATTGATGAATAGGAAAATGTCATCAATGAACTTACAACCTTAATAGAGGAGAACTTAAAGACTATTGAGAGTCTGGAATAAACATTTTTTACTCTTAGGAGTAAACATTAATGTGAATAAAATTAAATGAAAATAATTATTAAAATATATTTTGGAATATTCTCAAAATAGTGAGGTGATAGAGAGAGATATGCGTGGTATTGAAGGGTCAGAGAAGGATTTGGATTATCAAATGTCATGACTCCTAAGAAAAAGTTGAATTTATTGTAATGCCTAAAGATCAAAGGACAGAAATAAGACAAAACAAAATAAAGGGATGTTGAAACTTGGACATATCACAAAGTTGCCTAATGGATTAACAAATATATCCCCAAATCAAACTCAATGGATAATTAAAAATTGTCCACTGGTTTCTGAAAATGATCATTGGTCATACTACTTCCCGATTGAAGATGACATGGGGAGAATCATAAGGGATAAGACATCTCTTCTTATGAAATTTCTAATCTATGGAAATCTAGGCCATACCATGTCATATTATGAAGATTAAAAATTCTATTTTAATGTAGAAGATCTTGGATGTCAATAAAGGAGATAGAATTCATATCCTACATCATATAGAATAAATAGTATCAAGTGATACAATTTTCATTATTCTATCAATTTCTATAAAGCCATTTGTTGCAGGATGAGTAAATGCATGAACAATTCATACATAACTCAAATGAAATCCAATAGTTGTCATTCAATCAGTGTTTCTCATACAGAAAAATTATCCTTTTAAAGAAGAGTATGACTATGTTGAATCTATGAACATGGATAATAGATTTTAAAATTCATTTTATTCCTTCACATAATATAATATTCATGGAAGGAAAAAAGGAAGGTTAAGAAATCCAATCTTATTGTGGCCTCTCTTAGGGCTATAAATAACAGAATCACATGGATTTAGGATAGTGGGTTCTCATCCCATATAATTAGAAATGTATAATTATTAAATAATTTTATGAAAATGAATGAAGGAATTGTATTCTTCAAAAATTATGGATCTTAGAATATCATTGGAAGTGGGGTTACAGAACTAGAAAATGGCGAACTTAAGAATATTAATGTTATTTATGTGGATGGTTTTTTTCACAATATCCTATGTGTAGGTCAACTCAGTGATATAAGACTTATAGAGACATTCAATCAAAAGGGGTGCATTATGTAAAGAAATCATAAGAATTCTATCAAGGAATGATGCATAAAATTTGAAAAATTATATCAGGTTGATAGTAAGGAGAACATTTTTGACATGAAAATTGATGAAGGGAACAACATTTGGCACCAGATATTGGGTCTCCTTAATTAACAAGACATGGAAAGGATATATAAGCTAAATATAGTCATGGATATCCCCAATCTTAATCTTGAATTGGAAAATTCAGGATAATCATGCACATGAATGAAGTCGGATTGTAGTTCATACCATTAAAAAAATGTAACTTGAATAAAATATTCATGATCTTATCCATAAATATTTATGTCATCTGATAAATGTTTCTAGATCACATGGAGAAGGTGCTATATTCTTTTTATTAATGATTATATAATAATGGATTCTGTTATGGTTATACAAATGAAACACCATGTTCTTGACGGTATAAAAATATATCGATGACTAATTAAGAATGATACTATATGAACTAGAAATGTTTTGTGGTCTAACAACGGTGGGGAATACACATCCATTGAGTTTGAAAATTGACATTAGAAACATGGAATAAACCATGAGGAGGATGACAGGAGAACCCGACAAAAAATGGATTTGTTGAGGGTATGAATTGATTGGTGAGCGATCCAGCAAGAACTATGTTCACTGAGAGTCATATCCCTCACCATTACCAAAAACATGTTTTCTTGTTACATTGTATACTCAAAACCAAATAAGGCTATATATGGGAAACATAAAGAAACTATATGATTTGGGTCATGGAATGAATCTATCTTTGAAGAATTTTAAAATTTTTTAAGTAAATCATTCATCAAAAACAATGAATAAAATACAGGGAAGTATATATATACTACATATAAAGAATATTACTTAAATATTCAATGAAAAGAAATGCCTACATATATTTAAATAATCATCTTGGAATCATTATGGATGGTAGTGATGTAAGAAGCATTGAAGATAATAAAAAAAATTCTCAACGAACTGTTATACTAATATGAAAAATTATGAGGAAGAATTTTTACATTGAAAAAATCCAAATACTGATGTATAGAAAGGTGTTTGTAGAATTTAGAGATCAAAACATGATATTGATTCAGAAGTTGTATAATAAGAGAAAAAAATGGTGAAATAAATTTCCTCTAAACCACACTGAATAAATCGAAGAGTTGATACTAATCAATCCAACATTATTTTGGATTTTAAAACATCCACACGGAGACAGATAATGGTGAATAATGCAACATCTTCGTTCTTATAAGTTGTCGAACCATCCTCATTTGATGAAGCTAAAAATGACTAATCATGAGTTGAAGCCATGAATGAAGAGTTAAATCGTATTGAAAAGAAAAAAATGGATCTGGTTACATGGCACAATAGTCATAATGTGATTGAAATGAAGCATATATTTAAGAATAAATTCAATGTGTAAGTTAATGTGATAAGAAATAAAGCATGATTGTTGTGTAATGAATATTAACATATTTAAGGTATTTATTTTTAAGAAACATTTAATCTAGTGGTGAGTCTTGAGTCTAATTTAAAGACCCGTAAATTTCATGGAATTTTTTTTTGTTAAATTCATTTGGGATTTTACGAGTACACAGTTTCTGACTGCACCTGATTCTGAAGCCCGGTGTGCCCGGAATCAATTTCCGAAGTTTATCTTGGGTAAGTTCAGTGATGGAACGAGCGAGTTATTCTATCTTTTGAACCGGTGCTTGGAATCGAAATACGAGGCCCCTGATGAAACCATAGCGGCGGTAATTGCTTAAGAGGACCTTTCCCGGAGGACCGTTTTCTTGGGAGAAGTTGTTAAAAATTGAGGATTAAATGTGAAGGAAATAAAATTGTGGTACAATTTTGTTTTCATTATCTAAGTGGTTATATCCTAAGTGTGGGAGTTGGGGTGGGACCCACTATCTCCTAACTACTCTTTATAGGATATTTGTGAGGTGGGGCCCTTTTGAGACCCACCCCTTAACAATACATTAACTCCTCTAAACCCCCTCTTAAAGTTGGAAATTCCCCAATTAATTTTGACAGCCTTTAATTGTGTAACTCTTCCCTCTCTCCACTTTAAACATGCCAATACACTTAATCAATTACGTGAGTTATGTGTTTGAAATTTAAAATGGAATTTCATGGCTTGAAGTAATAAAATAAGATATGTCTGATTTTATTTTGGGGGTTAGTTTTTGTGTGAATATATTGGGGGAGAGAGCTCTATTCTCTTGAATAAAATCATCTTCTACGTTGAAGAATGCCCCGAATCCCAAGAAGAGCATCGACTCGGCGACTAGGTTTCTTCCGTCCTCTTCTTCCTTCACGACAAAGGAGGAGGCACCGATGCAGAAACTCGTCAACAACGTCACGCCATACAATCTTCTCTCTGCGACAAAGGAAGGGAGACATCGCTTCCTCCTCAGACGTTCTCTATCGATGTTTATGGAACCTCACCCCGCGACGTCATTTTCCACGACGCTCATCGTTCAACAACCTGTGTTGAGGTAGGGTTTAATTATGTTCATGATTAATTTAATGTTCTTCATTAATTAATTTGGCCTCTTGTTATCGACATGACAGGAGGATATCAGACCGCACAAACATGTCTGATCCTCCTCCCCTTTTATTTTTTGATCATTGATGAACTAGCGGAGAAGGCGGCGAGGTGTCGTTGCACCACATGGAAACGAAAGGGACCGCAGATAGAGTGGGCCGCGACGGAGGTGCATGGCGTCGTCGCACCATGCTTGTGAAACCAAAGGAGGCTGAATCTAGGAGCAGGCTACGGTGGAGGGGTGCAGCACCATCGTGCCACGCCGGAGCACCAAGGGCCCGCAGCCGGGGTGGGTCGTGGTGTTGGGGCGCAGCGTGTCCGCGCTGCGCCGGTCGAACAGAATTCGTGGCCTAAGGTCGCAATGGTTTTCCAAAGCGGCGGTCGGCTGAGCCGCCCACAGGCGCCACCTCGAGGTGGGACCTGAAGGGTCCCGGGCTAAAAATGTTCATCCATTAAGGCTGGCTGTTTCAGAAAACGAGAGGGGCAGTGCCCCCCCCCTCAATTCGCACCTTGCGCTCAGCTTCAAGACGGGCCGCAGGCCGCGCCCAGCCACGGGCTGGGCCGTGCCCCGCAGCGGGCAAGGCCGCGCCCAGCCACGAGCCATGCCACGCCATACGGCCGGGCCGCACCATCCTAGCCGAGACACACCCAATTAGGCTGGACCCGGACCCGGGTCGGGTCGGCCCAGGGCGTATTGGGCTGGGTCGGACCTGACCCAAACCCCCTATTTTCGGACAGATCCATTCAAATGCCCATATCATGGGCTACGGACCTCTGATCGATGCACCGTCAATTGCGTTGGGTTCCAATGATCGAGAGGGTCTTTTAGGTATATTACAATCAAGATTTCGGTGAACTCTAGGTATGGTCAGGTTGGTTCGAACACGAAACCAACCGGGCCCTCGAAGCGGAAATGCTTATAACTGGAGCTCCGGATGTCCGATTGACGTACCGTCGACTTAGTTGAACTACTCTTAGTGAGATGGTTATTTTGTCTTACTCCACATGAGGATTGGATGTAGATGGTGTATGGTTAGTTTGGTTTTATCTTAGAAACCATCCGGGCCCCTGGAATAGAAAATCCAATATCTTTCAGACCGGGCGTCGGATTGACGAGCCATCTGTTGCGTTGAGTTCCTATTGATGAGAAGGAACTTTGTGATACATCAACTTTGGACATCGTGATGGTTGATGTATCAACCCCTAAGATCATGGAGCAGACCCTCCCAGAATCGGTAATGCTGTGTGTGGAAACCCTGGAGCTGGTTGCGACTGAGACGATGATGGCGACTGTACTTGGATCTTACATGGGTTCGGCAGCGAGGAAGACTGTACATGGATCATCCGTGGGTTCAGTAGCGATGACAACTGTACTTGGATCCTACATGGGTTTGACAGTAATGGTCACTGTACTTGGATCCTACGTGGGTCCGACAGTGACGACATCTGTACGTGGATCCTACGTGGGTTCGACAGAGGAGATGATTCTGAGGCTACATCAATCATCTCCACCACTCTTCGTGAATTGTATACTTGTGTGAGCTGAGTCTTGACATACAATTATTATCTTCGATATGATTGCCTTGCTTTCCTATGTGGACTGTAGAGACCCGAAGCTTAACGTACATGGACATTACATAACTTTTGTGGAATACTTAGTACATAACAAAAAAACACACCCAAGGACCTTAATAGTTTAGTGTCTTTGGAAAGTAGGAATATAATCTTCTAATCGTGGTGAAAGATCATCAACATCTCCCAAAAATATCTTCCTTTTTTTACCTAAAACCTTTATTTATATCCTGGGGTAATGAAAACATAAAATGGTGAGCTCAAAAGCTCAGTAAGGGTGAACAAAAGAAATATCAATCACATCATATTCATAATAACATAACTTTCTGGAAATCTTAACCCGCGAAAGAGATCATAATATCATAACATGGGATAAATCATAGTAGTGAAATGTAATCCCAATAATCATAACTCAAAACATGAAGCTTTGTGGAATACATAAATAATCATAGAGAATCATTTCTTATTAGTCAAGAATCATTGCCAAGACTATCTTAGTTGACAAAGTCCATTTCTGAACCGAGTTCATTCCTCATTTCAGTCCTGTTTTACTGAACCGGTTTAACATGCCATTCTATCCATGTCTATCTCATGAGATATAAAATCTTTACCCAATGAATTGGAGGGAGATATAGGTCCCACCGATCTCATAATGATACCATTCTTATGGGTGCCACAAAATTAATAAATCATTCATCATTGCATAACCCATGAAATAAAAATGGGATTCTTAAACAACATAACATCATAAAAAAATTCCCATAAGATAAAGGAATTCATTAAAATAATTCCATCACAACATAATCAAACAAATGTAATAATAGGGATAGAAACAGAACCCTATATTATCTTAGATGGAAAATAATTTTGATAAAACACTTGAACTCCATTCTTGAGGAAAATATCGTTTCTACTTCAAAAACATTTTTCCTTTCTTAACATGTCATAAATGTTTAAACTAAATGAAGTTGATTAAAAATAAACTTGAAAAAATGTAAAGGAAGCTTCTTGGAAATAATGTTTTAAAAATACATGCATTCCGTATAAGTTAAAAAAAACATTCCTCTCGTACATTTGTCAGAAAAGTCAAAAAGTACCTCATACAAAAAACGACAAAATATTCATTTCATATCCGTTAATAAAAACTCTCCGAAGGGTAAAATTGGATTTAAAAAATTTTAGGTGGATGGAAATAATATTACATATTGAGGAAACATGGATGTGTATGATAAAATACCTCCCAGTAAATACCAAAGTATAAACAATCTCAGATAAAATGAGATTGAGATATTTTCCCTTACCTTAGGTCTGATTTGCTTCGTATGTGTCCAAAACTCCTGTATAATGATTTAAATAATGTCATTGACTTATTCCAGAATCATAATCATTGTTATTATATCATATATGGTTCACTTATTACTTTATATTACCCGTTCTTTTGTAAATTCCATGTTAAAGTGCATTTTGGGGAAAATAGTTTCATTTGTCATCCGTGTTTTGACTTGTAATTATTCATATGATTACATAGATCATGATAACATAATTCCAGAATATAAAACATGATTTATATACAACATATATTAAGAATATACGTATATATAATACATCAGTAAATGTAAAGAAATACACCGTTCATGGAGACGGTAGGCCGTATGTACGCATGAACGCTGTTTTCATTTCCTTATTGTGTTGAACGGAATTAAGTAGATGACATACATATATATACACATAAATCCAGTATCATTATTAGGTCATATATTTCATTATTACGTATTTTATATACTTTATAATCATTCATGAATGGTTAACGTGGAGAATGAATCTCATCGCGTCGTGGAGACGGTAGTCCGTAGGTACGCACGAGCGATGATATCGTTCTCATGATCATGGAATTGTATTGGAGTGTATGTATACTATTTCAGAATCAATATAATTTTACAATACTAATATAATTATATTATTTACACCATTATACCCATCCATGTAAGGTTGTGGTGGAAAATATATTACACCACGGCGTGGAGACGGTATTCCGTACGTACGCACGTGCAATGATTTTGTTTTCCGTAGGATGGATAGATGTTTAAATAAGATTTTTTCATACTTAGAAAATCATATCAGTATATGAGTGATACTGATGTTATTACTTCATAATGAAACTACCTAAGAAGAAGAAGTGGAAGAAGAAATAAAGTTGAAAGAATCGGTAACGGACATTACCACTTGTTTGAAGTGCTTCTTTGAGTCCTCCTCTTATGGGCACTAAAATTGGTCATTTAAGAATACCAGGACCCCTAGGATGTTTCTAGGGAAGTGGAGAATCGAATTTGGTAGGTTTTGGCCGATCTTTAAGGCTCAAAGTGGTGTGAGGAAGAGAGGGAGGAGGTCCCCTTTATAAGGGAGGAGAGGGGCTCCTTCGAAAAAACTAAAAGTATTATTTTATTATAAAGCCAAATTCGGTTTTATATAGCTCCAAATTGATTTATTTCATAGAAAAGGTTGTGATGGGTTTATATCCTCTCATCAAATAAATTTTAGACAAGTTTAGGTTCCTATTTTAACCTTATAATTTAGATTTAACATTAAGTTAAATAATTTTACTTTAATCGTGTCTTCTTGTCTTCTTATATTATAAGGTTAATAAACTTACTATAACAAGCAAAACGAACCTCAAGTTTTTTATTATTAATATATATAACCTTATCTAAGTCATTCTCCGAACCTTATATTTTTAAGAATAAAATAACAATTAATAATATAATATTTTGTTTAAAACTATTTTATGTCAATTTTGACATTATTTAGTAATTTATTTTTGTGAAAATCATAACAGAATGATTAGTTCGAAAACATTTAATTAAATCAATAATAACATGTAATATTAACCTATAAAATTAGTTTAATTCATAAAAAGTCTCAAATTAAATTTATTTGGGTATTTATAACATCAATTATGTCAATATTTCATTAATAAGATAATTACTGCATCATCTTTGTGTCATAAATAAATTAGATTATTTAATGTCTAAGAATTAAAAATAAAATATCATTATGTAGGAAATCTTTTTATCTTTTTAATGAATATTTATAGTCTAATTTATCTTATGTATATATCTATATTAAAAATGATTTACTTATTAAACATTGATTTTAACTATTTTACCCCTTCTTTAAATAAATTAATAATAAATGTCCTAATCTAATACAAGTGGGCATAAATGGTCATATTTTATTCCTAAGGTTGTTTTTTGTCGAATTACACTTATCCAATAGAATTAGTACATGTTTTAGGGTAACAATAACATCATTTTTACAATTAATTACCCTATTTACTTTTATCCGTGGTAAAAAGAGTAAAAAGATACTATTCATCAAAAATTATTTTCATCTCATTGAACCACATTTTACTTACTTACATCAACCGTGTCTCTCGGATTTTTTAAATTCTACTCACAAAAGTAGTAAAATTAAGTTTTATGAAAAATTCATTTTTTTAACTACCACTTGGTGGTTTCACTATTCATCAAACAATGATTGTTTCCAGAAAAATACAAAAAATTAGGCCTAAGATATATTTGATATTATGATCTCAAAAATGATGACTAGTTTACCAAATTCAAAACATATCAATTTCATTAATTAATTTAAAAAGTAATTTCCGTCGTCAAAACAAATAGCATGTTCTTAAGAGATAATCACTATCAAAAGATTGATACTTGTTTATGACTGGTTTAAATGTGAAAGTACATCCAATGACCAACATTGTATTAAATTGTGAAAATATATTATAAATATACTTTAAAACCACTCAAATTATTAATTTATCACTATTAATTATTTATATTAAAAAGGTAGTTTTTAATTAAAATTTAGTAATTTTCAGTATTCATTGGAAAATGAAAGTTATCCGAAAAGTACCAAAATTTCACCCTAAGCTAATTTCGATATTCCGAATCCAAAAAAGAAGTCCATTTTGAAAAATAAAATTTAAAAAATTTCAAAAAGTAGTTATTACTATTCATAACAGCTAGTTTTAATAATATTTTAATAGAATATCGTGGTTTAGTGAAACTCGGTATTGCGTACTACACACACTATCGAGGAAGGTCGTGATTGCGTGTAATGTAAGAAAAGTCAAGGATGTGTGTTGTGCAATCTCCTTTTGGTGTAGCGTACAACACAAGACAATAATGAAATTAAAAATAATATTTTTCATAAAATCTCAGGGTGTTACATTCTACTCCCCTTAAAATGAATTTTGCCCTCGAAATTCGTCAGGGTTTTAAATGGTTTACTACTCGAAAGTTTCTTTAATAGAAACCAACATCGTAAATAGGAATACCGAAAGCAATATTTAAAAAAAAGTATGAAACGTAACAGTTACCCAAATAAACTAGTCACTGGGTTTCCACATAGGTGAAAATATGGATATGGAAGAGAAATGTATCCATCATGTTCTGATGGAGAGTGGTAGAGAACATGGCTATGGAAAACCCAGCAATTATAAAGCAATAAATTTATGACGATCTAAGGTACCATCTAATTCATCAGATATAAGAGCACAAGGACAACATTTTTGGTTTTCAAGATCATTTCCCTAAAGTTGATGAAATTGGAAATTGAAGAAATAATTTTGTGATTTTGGTATAGTCTCACCATTGATTGTTCTTTGGACAATTTCCACTTCATCGCTTAAATAGATGAAGTTGACTTTTTCATTCGTGATGTGTTAGCAGATCATGTGATAGAATGATGGGTCATTCCATCTATCTCAAACAAAAGGTAAGAAAAGTTATCAAAAAATACATAAGTCCATCTATAGTGAGATTAATCATATATGGTTACTAAAATGGGCTTATACATATTATATAATACTGCTTAATATAATAAAACTAGGTTTTACTAAACAGGGACTTCCTGTAGGCCAGTGGTAGGCGATAAAGGCCAGTCGCACTTCTGTTTTGGGTTTGATTCCCACAGCCTTGTCTGACGCGATGGGTTGTCGCCCATCCTGCAGGTTGTCCTTTTTCAAAAACTACATTACTATAACATCCCATAAATAATATCGAAAAACACTTCTATCCTTAGACAATACTAACTTATGTCCACCATAATCCATTCCAATCTGTAGGCTTATCCAAAATAATGCTGTCTAATCTCATATTACAGAGAAAATGATTACCAAAGAGTTCACACAAATAGCAAGTTAATACCATTTTTGATCCCCATATATCATGTGATATTTCTCGTTGGTCACATTCCAAACATTCGAAGGCCTTAATCATGAATACCCATTGAAAACATGAATGCTATTAAAAGTTAACTCTTTCCACATACCAAAATCTTCAATATTCTATATACTCAAACCATGATATCACTTAGTCCTTATATCAATCATGAGCTCATGAATACTCTCAAACTTTTCATTTCCTTGTTTTCCCTTCATTATGCACATATCATCTTTTTTCCAAAAATATCTCAATCACTTTCCATGGTTACCGGTACCATAATTTTTTTTAAACCACAATACACCAATATATAAATATTCCAATATTCCACGATACTATATACAAAATTATTTTGGAATCCCATTACATAAACTCTTAATCATTCCACCACATCATTGTTATATTCAACATCACAAATAGTGATCGCATGTGACTTCCCTTTGTCCTTTGCCTTATGTGGTTGCTCATGTAGATCATCACTAACCCTTGGATTAGGGAATTTATTAGCATAATGTCCCATTTCCCTGCAGTTGAAGCATTGAAGTGTTGGTGGTGTGTTCTTCACAATATTTTCTTTATTCACATCATTAGAAACCCTTTTTCCATTACTTCGACACTCAGATACTCGATGACCTTCTTTTCCACACTTAAAACATTTTATAGTCCCTTTAAGACAATCTCCACCATGCTTCTTTCCACACTTTGAGCATAAAGAAACATTCATCTTCTTTTCACCATTATTCTGAGATTTCACTTTGAACTCCATCTTTCGTTTTTTGTCAAAACTATGATATGGATAAGTAACACTAACTTCCATTTCTACATTGATAGCACAATGCACAATTTCTTCATAGCTACTGAAGTCTCTTATAGCTAATTCCATTTGAAGATTTGGTTTTAAGCCACTAAAAAATTGATCAACTTTACTTTTAGGTTGGATGATAAATCCAGATTCATACCTTGTATGCCTTGTAAAATTCCCTTCATATATACCAACATATTCATCATCCTTTTGCATTAGTTCAAGAAACTCCTTCTCCCTCATTGTCCGAAGAATACGACGTTAGTACTTAATGAAAAATAAGTGCCTGAACTCGTCCCATTCCATGGATTCAATTTCATCTATTGGCCTCATATTCTTCATAAGATTCCACCATTGATCAGCATCACCTTCCAAACGATACACTGCTAAGATGACTTTATCATGTTCAAAACATTGAAGAACTGGAATTATCTTTTCAGTAGTACTGATCCATTGTTCAGCAACAAGTGGATCAGAAGACCCACTGAAAGAAGGTGGGTGTTGCCTCATGAAGAACTCAATAGAATATTGTTCCCTTCTCTGCTCATTTGGAAGTCTATAATTATTCATAGCTTGTATATGTATAGCAATAAGATATTTCACTCCATCTCCTATAACATTTGATTGTTCAGGAGGACAATCATTGCATTGTCCATTACATTGATCAACACAGTTCCATCGGGTTCCATCCTTCATCTAAAACCCAAAAAGAATAGTGTGAGAGGAAAAAATCACGCTTGGGAAAACAATATAATAAAGGGGGATTACCTTCAATATCTAACATCTTGGGTTACCATAATTCTAGTACTATAACCTATGCTTATACATAACCATAGGGACATCCCTAGACATACCGTAGAAATACCACTAGGGATCTCACTTATGTTCACGAATCCTAGTTTCCAAAAGTTGACTAAACCATTCCTCTGATACCAACTGTAGAGACCCGAATCTTAACGTACATGGACATTACATTAATTTTTTGGAATACTTAGTGCATAACAAAAACACACACACAGGGAAAATAATAGTTTACTGTCTTTGGAAACTCGGAATATAATCTTCTAATCATGGTGGAAGATCTTCAACATCTCCCACAATGATCGTCCTTTTTTTACCTAAAACCTTTATTTATATCCTGGGGAAAAGAAAACATAAAAGGGTGAGCTCAATTGATCAGTAAGGGTAAACAAAAAAAATATCAATCACATCATATTCATAAGAATATAACATTTTGGAAATATTAACCTGCAAAAGAGATCATAATATCATAACATGGGATAAATCATAGAAGTGAAATGTAATCCCAATAATCATAACATAAAACATGAAACTTTGTGTAATATACACATAATCATAGAGAATCATTTCTTATTAGTCAAGACTCATTTCCAAGACTATCTTACTGGACAAAGTCTATTTCTGAACCGAGTTCATTCCTCGTTTCAGTCCTGTTTTACTGAACCGGTTTAACCTGTCGTTCCAGCCATGTCTATCTCATGAGATATAAAATCTATAACCAATGCATTGGAGGGATATATAGGTCCCACCCATCTCATAATGATACCATTTTTATCTGTTCCACAAAATCATAAATCATACATCATTGCATAACCAATGTAATAAAAATGGGATTCTTAAACAACATGACATCATAAAACAATTAATATAAGATAAAGGAATTCATAAAAATAATTCCATCACAACATAATCAAATAAATGTAATAATAGGGATAGAAAAAGAACCCTATATTATCTTAGATGGAAAATAATTTTGATAAAACACTTGAACTCCATTCTTGTGGAAAATATCCTTTCTACTTCAAATTTTTTTTTCCTTTCTTAACATGTCATACAATTTTAAACTAAAAGAAGTTGATTAAAAATAAACATGAAAACTTGTAAAGGAAGCTTCTTGGAAATTATGTTTTATAAATACATTCATTCCATTTAAGTTAAAAAAACATTCTTCTCGTACTTTTGTCAGAAAAGTCAAAAAGTACCTCATACGAAAAACGACAAAAGATTCCTTTCATATCCTTTACTAAAAACTCACCGAAGGGTAAAATTGGATTTAAAAAATTATAGGTGGATGGAAATAATATTACATATTGAGGAAACATGGATGTGGATGATAAAATAAACCCCAGTAAATACAAAATTATAAACAATCTCGGATAAAATGAGAATGTGATATTTTCCCTTACCTTAGGTCCGATTTGCTTCGTAAGTGTCTAAACCTCCTGTATAATGATTTAAATAATGTCATTGACTTATTCCAGAATCATACGCATTTTTATGATATCATATATGGTTCACTTATGACTTTATATTACCCGTTCTTTTGTAAATTCCATGTTAAAGAGCATTTTGGGTAAAATCATTTCATTTGTCGTCCGTGTTTTGACTTGTAATTATTCATATGATTACTTATATCATGATTACATAATTACATAATATAAAACATGATTTATATATAACATATATTAATAATATAAATATAAATAATAGATCAGTAAATGGCATGAAATACACCGTTCATGGAGACGGTAGGCCGTACGTACGCATGAACGCTGTTTTCGTTTCCTTATTGAGATGAATGGAAATAAATATATGACATACATATATATAAACATAAATCCAGTATCATTATTATGTAATATATTTCATGATTAATTATTATATATACTTTATAATCATTCATGAATGGTTAATGTGGCGAATTAATCTCATCGCGTCGTGGAGACGGTAGTCCATACGTACGCATGAGCGATGATATCGTTATCATGATCATGGAATTGTATTGGAGTGTATGTATACTATTTCAGAATAAATATCACTTTACAATAATCATATATAGTTATTATGTAAACCATTATACCCATCCAAGTAAGGTGGTGGTGGAAAATATATTACACCACGGTGTGGAGACTGTATTTCATACGTACGCACGCAAGGTGATTTCGTTTTCCGTAGGATGGATAGATGGTGAAATAGGGTTGTTTCATACTTATAATAATATATCCGTATATTAGTGATACTGATGTTATTACTTCAAAATGAAACAACCTAAGAAGATGAATTGGAATAAGAAATAAAGTTGAAAGAATCGGTAACAGACATTACCTCTTCTTTGAAGTGCTTCTTTGAGTCCTCCTCTTAGGGCACTAAAATTGGTCTTTGAAGAAAACCAGGACATCTAGGATGTCTCTAGGGAAGTGGAGAACATAATTTGGCATGGGTTGGCCGAGCATTAAGGATCAATGTTGTGTGAAGAAAAGAGGGAGGTGGTTCCCTTTTATAAGGGAGGAGAGGGGATCCTTTTGAAAAACTAAAAGTATTATTTTATTATAAAGCCAAATTCGGTTTTAAATAGCTCAAAATTGATTTATTTCTAAGCTAAGGTGGGGAAGGGTCGAAATCCTCCCATAAAATTTAATTTTGACAAGTTTAGGTTCCTATTTTAACCTTATCATTTAGATTTAACATTAAGTTAAATAATTTTACTTTTACCGTGTCTTCTTCTGTTGTTATACTATAAGGTTAATAAACATACTATAAAAATCCAAACGAACCCCAAGTTGTTTATTATTAATATATATAACCATATCTATGTCATATTTCCGATCCTTAGATTTTTAGGAATAATATAACAATTAACAAAATAATATTTGTTTAAAAACAATTTTATGTCAATTTTGACACTATTTAGTAATTGATTTTTGTGAAAATCATAACAGAATGATTAGTTCTAAATATTTAGTTAAATCAATAATAACATGTCATATTAACCTATAAAATTAGTTTAATTCACAAAAAGTCTCAAATTACATTTTTTTGGGTATTTATAACATCAATTATGTTCATATTTCATTAATAAGATAATTACTGCATCATTTTTGTGTCATAAATAAATTAAATTATTTAATGTCTAAAAATTACAAATAAAATATAATTATGTAGGAAATATTTTTATCTTTCTAATTAATATTTATAGTCGAATTTATCTTATGTATAACCCTATATTAAAAATTATTTACTTATTAAACATTGATTTTAACTATTTTAACCCTTCTTTAAATAAATTAGTAATAAATGTCCTAATCTAATCCATGTGGGCCTAAATGGTCTTATTTTATTCCTAATGTTGTTTTTGGTCGAATTACACTTATCCAATCGAATTAGAACATGTGTTAGGGTAATAATAATATCATTTTTACCCTTAATTACCTTATTTACTTTTAATCGTGGTAAAAAAAGTAAAAAGCTATTATTCACCAAAAATTATTTTCATCTCATTGAACCACATTTTACTTAATGACATCAACCGTGTGTCTCGGAGTTTTTAAATTCCACTCACAGAAGTGGTAAAATTAAGTTTTATGAAAAATTCATTTTTTTGACTACCACTTACTGGTTTCACTATTCATCAAAAAATGAATGTTTCCAGAAAAATACCAAAAATTAAGCCTAAGCTATATTTTATATTATGAACTAAAAAATGATGTCTATTTTACCAAATTCAAAACATATCAGTTTCATTAATTAATTTAAAAATTAATTCACGTCGTCAAAACAGACATCGTGTTCTTAAGAGATAATAACTATCAAAAGATTGACACTTGTTTATGTCTGGTTTAAATGTGAAATTACATCCAATGACCAAAATTGTATTAAATTGTAAAAATATATTCTAAATATCCTTTAAAACCACTCAAATTAATAATTTATCACTAATAATTATTTCTATTAAAAAGGTTGTTTTTAATTAAAATTTAGTAATTTTCACTATTCATCAGAAAATGAAAGTTATCCGAAAAGTACCAAAATTTTACCCTAATCTAATTTCGATATTCTGAATCCAAAAATGATGTTCATTTTGAAAAATAAAATGTACAAACTTTCAGAAAGTGGTTATTACTATTCATTACAGCTAGTTTTAATAAAATTTTAATAGCATATTGTTGTTTAGTGAAACTCTGTATTGCGTACTACACACACTATTGAGAAAAGTCGTGATTGCATGTAATGAAAGGAATGTCAAGGATGTGTGTTGTGCAAGCTCATTTTGGTGTAGCGTACAACACAAGACATTAATGAAATTAAAAAGAATATTTTTCATAAAATCTCGGGGTGTTACATGAACTGAGTTATACTTTCCTATGTCGATTGAGATGTACTTTCCTATGTGGACCGAGTTCATATTGGGCTCAAATATTGGAGCTGAATGGGAATTGATGACTTAGGTATATGTATGGGAATATACCTAAGTAGTGTTGGTTGATACTTTGTTTTTTATATTTCCTTTGTGGTTATCCGTTGTGGATTCTGGGAGACCTTTGGTAGTCTCGGGGTCCTTACTGAGTATCGTATACTCACCCCTGCATGGGCTACGCCCGCACATCGTTGTATTGGTTGCAGATGACGGACAACGCTGGTCGTGGTTGATGCTTGTGGAGTGGGAAGATACTCAAAGGTGGACTATCTGGCGGGACGTACACGGAGTGTAGGGCTGGACTTGAGGAGCCGATGAGACCATATGTACTCAACTTTCAGGTGGGAGTTCTGGGGGATATCTTGGTGGTTTGTACTCAACTTTTCAGTTATTGTACTTTCTTTTCTCAGTTGTGTGGTACTTTTAGTAGTGTTTGTATACTGTCCCATTTACTTTCCTACACTTACTTTTGTACTCAGTTTACTTAGTGTTTACTTCAGCTTGTGTGCTCTGTGGTGATTGTTTTCCTATATAAAGGAAATACCTTACCTTTTATCAGGATTTACGCCATTGGTGCTGGTCTCCAGCCCCTGGCTTATGGAAGGCGGTCTTGGGGTAGTCACGGCATGGGCCCCGAGGATGGGTAGTGACAAATTGGTATCAAAGGAGTCGGTTCTACCGCAGAACTCAGGACTCTGATAATTTCTTTTATGAGAAGTAATAGTGTTAAGGGTATTGAGTGTGGTTATCCGTCGAGGGAGTTCATTGCTGGTGCGGCGGCCGACTTATCCATACACGAGGTCCCTGACTTCTGATTTCTGACTGAGTGAACGAAAACATTGATTTAAAGTGTCTTCAAAGTTTTCATTTTGATTACTCTTTGATATCTCACCAGGTATACCGTATTGATCATGGAACACCTGTTCGTTTTCACGATGGCCCCATGACGGCATCCAGATAGGGTTTCGAGATTTGTGTGAGATGGAAGTCTACGGAGCTACGAGGCCTCAGTGTCGGGCCCCATTATAGCGGAGGTACCTCTACCCACTGATCCACCGATGCCACCAGTTGCAGCAGCTTAGAGTGCACGTTGACTGAGTGCACTACACGAGTTTCATCATCATAGACAACCTAGCTTCTGCAAGGATACGAACCCTCAGGCAGCCGAGGATTGGCTGGAGGCTATTGTTCGAGTCTTCAGATTAGTATAGACACCAACTGACCTGATAGTGATCCTTGTAGAGATTCTCCTGTATGAAACAATAGGTATATGTTAGAGCCTGATGCTCTAGGTGCATGATGAGGCATCACTTCATTAGATGAAATTCAATAGCCTAATATTCTTGGAGTTTGTTCTATCCACCCTCAGTGTGGTGCACATTTATGAGTTGCTACAGCTACGGCAACACAGCATGATAGTAGCCCAGTACTTTGTGAGATTTACCGACCTCTCACGTTATTCCACTGACATGGTATATGACCCATTCTTCTGGGCCTAGACCTTCGATCAAGGACTGAGGCACAAGATCATGGATTCAATGATCTCCCTCAGTATTCCGACATAGGAAGGAGTACTAGAGCGAGCCCTACTTGTGGAGAGCTTCCTTGTTAAGCCTACACCATCAGCGAGGCCTACTGCAGGGTGACACGTAGAGGAGTCTTCTACAGATGGCAGTCGACAGATGTCACCGGGATCCAAGAGGACCATACCCTTAGGTGGACGACCTCAGGATACTAGTTTGGAGGTGTGGGGAACACGCAGCAGAGCCAGTCATACAAGAGGTAGACAGTGCTATGCATTTGGCAGGCAGGGTCACATGGCTCATGACTGCCCGACCCACCATGCAGAGGAGTAGCAGACGGTTGAGGGACTACCCATGCAGAGGCAGAGGTTTGACCGTGATGGTCCACAGAAAGCAGGCAGATGAGGCAGAGGAGCGGGGCGAGCAGTGGGTGGTGAGCGACGCATTGAGGCACCACCACCACCACCACCAGGAGGTCCACCCCGACCACAGGGAGATGGTGGACATAGGTAGGCTCAGCTTCAGACAGTGGAGGCCTACGACCACGATGCACCAAAGATGATTCTAGGTACTATTTGTGTCTACTCCACCCTTGGTATAGTTCTTATAGACACAAGAGCGAGTCATTATTTCATTGTTGATGCCCTTGTTTGGAGCTCAGAGATTCCGACGGAGCTGTTGGCTCGATCCTTATGGCTAGAGACTCCTACGGGAGCATACTCGACTATTATGCATCGGTGCCGACATTGTGAGCATACTCTAGGGGGTGAGATCTTTGTCTAGGATCTTATTGTAGTGGCGTCCAGGCCTTACGACGTCATATTGGGCATGGATTGTTTATCTGTGGTCATGCTCAGGTCGACTGTATTAGGAACAAGGTGCGATGTGTCTGCACCGATGCGAGCAGGTTCACCTTCACTAGTGAGAAGGGAGCCTTTGCAGAGCAGGATGGACTCACACAGAGGAGAGGATAGCCAATAACTCATCAGTTGGATAACCTCATCCTAGGAGCAGTTGATGTGCGGAGTCTAAGTTTTCCGGTTATGGTGGATCAGTATGCAGACGTTTTTTCGGACGACATTCCAGGACCACCTCCTCGCGGAGAGGTTGAATTCTATATTGACTTGTACCCCTGGAAAACCCTGATATCCACTCCAGAATATCAGATGGCTCCCGCTGAGCTTCGAGAGCTATAGGTATAGCCGGAAAACTTACAGAGCATGGGATTCTTTTGACCCACTGTTTCACCTAGGGCTTCGCCGATTTTTTTCCCCAATAAGGATGATGGGTGCTTTCGACTGTGTGTCTATTACTGTTGCCTGAACCAGGTGACCGTGAGTATTCACATCCTAGGATTGACGACCTCTTCGATCAACTCAAGGGAGCAGAGTGATTCTCGAAGATAGACCTCTGGTCAAGCTATCATCAGCATAGAGTTCGAGATGAGGATGTGCAGAAGACGGCCTTTAGATGTCGGTATGGACAATATGAGTTCTTGGTTATGCCTTATGGCTAAATCAATGCTCCAGTAGTGTTCATGAGTCTCATGAACATGATCTTCTAGCTTTACCTCGATCGATTTGTCATAGTCTTCATCGATGACATATTTATTTACTTGACTACTGAGGAGGAGCACACCTACCACCTGCGGGTAATACTGGATACACTCTAGGAGCACCAGCATTATGGTAAACTCCCAAAGTGTCAGTTATGGATTCGTGAGGTCCACTTATTGGGGCACGTCATCTCTGAGGTGGGTGTCGCGGTGGATCTTGTGATGATCGAGGCAGTACAATCGTGGGAGCCACCCAGGAGCGTGACAGAGGTGTGGAGTTTCTTAGGTTTGGTTGGGTACTATCAGAGATATGTGACAGAATTTTCCAGAGTTGTCGCACCACATTCATCTTTGATGAAGAAGGGGAAACCATTTGTGTGGTCAGATAGATGTCAGCAGAGCTCCCAGGATCTGAGAAAGAGATTGACTAGTGCACCCATATTGAGGCTACCAGAGGAGAGAGTAGGGTACGTAGTTTACTGTGATGCATCAGGGGCCAGACTCAGGTGTGTCCTAATGCAGGAGTGGGCAGTTATTTCTTATGGATTATGAATGTTGAGCAGAAGGAGAAGAACTACGCTACCCATGACCTGGAGTTAGCAGCAGCGGTCTTCGACCTAAAGATGTGGCAGCACTATCTGATGGGCGAGCACTTTACAGTCTATTCTAACCACTAGAGTCTCAGGTACATCTTCTCATAGAAGGACCTAAACCTGAGACAGCGGCGATGTCTCGAGTTCCTCTATGACTATTACTTTGAGATAGTCTATAATCCTTGGAAGGGAAACATAGTAGTTGATTCTCTCAACAGGAGGTCGGGCATTCAGCTACTTGGATAGGCGATGGAGTAGCTAGCCGCGTTGCAGATATCCATCATGTATAGAGATGGGGAAGCCTTTATGCTGTCAATCATAGTCACTCCACCACATTTTTAGCGGGTCAGAGAGGCACAGCGTGGGGACGTTAACTGTGAGACGCGACATGCATAGATATCCTCAGGAAAAGCTCCTGATGTATTCTCTGTAGGAGGAGAGCACATCGTCCTTTTCAGAGGACATACCATGGTAACAAATGCTTTGCAGGAGGAGGTGCTGAGGGAGTTTCATACTTCCCCTTTGGTGGTACATCCAGGAGTAGATAAGATGTACTAGGATCTCAAACGACAACACTGGTGGCCGGGTATGAAGAAGGTTGTGGTAGAGTTTGTTTCACGATGCCTCACCTACCAGCAGGTGAAGGTAGAGCATCAGGTACTAGCAGGTATGACACAACCCTTAGAGCTCTCAGAGTGGAAGTGGGATGAGATATCTATGGATTTTGTGACAAGGCTTCCACTTACATCTAGAGGGAACGACTCCAACTGGGTGATCGTAGACCGACTCACCAAGTCGGACCACTTTCTACCTATCTGAGAGAAGTGATTAGTAGAGATCTTGGGACACCTATACATTCAAGTGATTGTATGGCTTCATGGAGTTCCATCGACTATTGTCTCTGAACAAGATGCTCGCTTTACTTCCCAGATATAGAAGGGGTTGCAAGAGGCATTTGGGATGCAACTACACCTAAGCACCACTTGTCCCCCACAGACGGATGGTTAGGCTTAGAGGACCAATCAGAATCTCGAGGAAATGCTCCGTCCATGTGTCCTTGACTTTGGTCGCAGCTGGGAGGATCATGTTACTTTGGTGGATTTTGCGTACAACAACAACTACCACTCCACCATCGGGATGGAACCAAATGAGGCATTTTACGACCAACCGTACATATCACCTCTGTTCTGGACAGACCCTGGGGAGTCAGCACTTGTAGGACCAAAAATGGTCCACGCCATGACGAAGAAAGTACAGATCATTCAGGAGCAGATGAGGACTGCTCAGAGCTGACAGAAATCCTATGCTGACAGGAGTCGAAGACCACTAGTGTTCAAGGATGGAAACCACGTTTTCTTGTGGGTCTCATCTTGATGTGGTCTGCAGAGATTTGGTTGGGGCGACAAGTTATCTCTACGCTACATCAGAACATTCCAGGTTCTCAACATTATAGGTGATTTGGCTTATCACCTGGCTCTTCCACCTCAGCTGCTCTGGGTGCATGACGTGTTCCACGTATCTCAGATAAGGGGATATGTGTATGACACGACACATATCATTTATCACGGGGATCTGGACATTGATGACAGGGCAACTTTTGTGGAGGTTTCAGTGGAGATCAAGGATCGACAGGAGTGGGTCCTACGTGGATGGTCGATTCCACTAGTGCGCATCAGGTGGATGTACGAGAACCTCCAAAAGAGCACATGGGAGTGGGAGGCTCAGATGCATGCACAGTACCCTCATTTGTTTCCCTAGTTTATTATGTAGCTATACTGTAATGTAAAGCCTTGAGGTGGGAGTAATTTAAATACCCGTAAATTTATAGGAATTTTTTTTTCATAAATTCTTTGGGATTTTAGGAGTACACAGTTTTTTACGGCACCTGATTCTGAGGCGTAATGTGCCTGAAATCAATTTCTGATGTTTAGCTCAGGTACGTTCAGTGAACGAATGAAAGAGTTTTTATATCTTTTGAACCAGTGCTCGGAATAAAAATCTGAGTACAACGATGGAACCACAACAGCGGTGATTTCTTAAGTGGACCTTTCTTGAAGGTCTGTTTTCTCAGGAGAAGTTGTTAAAAATTGAGGAATAAATGTGATGAAAATAAAATTGTGGTATAATATTATTTTATATATCTAAGTGGTTATATCCTAAGTGTGGGATTTGGGGTGGGACTCACTAGCTCATAACTACTCAGGCTAGGATATTTGTGGGGTGGGTCCACACGAGGCCCACCACTTCACATTTCTATAACTCCTCTAAACCCCCTCTTAAAGATGGAAACTCCCCAGTTAATTTTGATAACCTTTAATTGTGTAACTCTCCCCTATATCCTCTTTAAAAATTCCAATACACTTAATCCATTAAGTGAGTTATGTGTTTGAAATATAAAATTGAAATGCATAGCTTGATGTAATAAAATAAGATAAGTCTTATTTTATTTTGGGGGTCAGTTTTTGTGTGATGATATTGGGGAAGAGAGCTCTATTCTCTTGAAGAACTTCATCTTCTTTGTTGAAGAACGCCAAGACTCCGAGGAAGGGCATCGAATCGGCGACCCAGTTTCTTCCATCCTCTTATTCCTTCATGAAAAAGGAGGAGGCAACAGCGTGGAAACTCACCAACGATGTCACTCCATACAATCTTCTCTTAGCGACAAAAGAAGGGAGACACCGCTTCCTCCTCGAACGTTATCCGTCGATGTTTACAGAACCTCACCCCACGACGCTATTTTCTGCGATTCTCATCATTTGACAACTTGTGTTGAGGCAGGGGTTAATAATTTTCATGATTAATTTAATGTTGTTTGTTAATTAAATTGGATGCATGTTATCGACATTACGGGAGGAGATCGGATCTCACAAACACGGACGATCCTCCTCCCCGTTTATTTGTTGACCATCATTGAACTTGCGGCGAAGGCGGCGAGGTGCCGTTGCATCGTGAGGAAACAAAAATGACCGCGGCCAGAGCAGGTCGTGGCAGAGGTGCGCGGCACCATCGCGCCGCGCCGGTGAGACCAAAGGAGGTCGTGGCTAGGAGTGGGCCATGTCAAAGAGGCGCGGCGCCGTCGGACTGAGCCTGAGCACCAACGAGGCGGGACTGGGGGGGTTGGAAGGTAGCGGCGCCGACACGCCGCGCCGCTCCGTTCAGACAAAAGCCGCGGCCTAAGGCTGCAACGGTTTTCCAAAGGGGAGGCCAGCTAAGCCGGCCGCCGGCGCCGCCTAGAGGCGGGACCCAACGTGTCTCGCAGTTACAAAGGTCGGCCATTAAGGCCGACCATTTCGGAAAACTAGAGGGGTAGCGCCCCCCCCCCCCCTCGCACCCCGCGGTCGGCTCCAAGCCGGGCCGCGCCCAACTGGGCCAGAATCAGACTCGGGTCAGGTCAACCCAGTGGTAATGGGCCGGGTCGGACCGTGCCCAAACCCCCTATTTTCGAACAGATCCTTTCAAATGCCCATATCGTGGGCTACAAACCTCTGATCGACGTACTGTTAGTTGTGTTGGGATACATGGATCGAGACGGTCGTTTCAGTATATTACACTCAAGGATTCGGTGAACATTGGGTATGGCCTGGTTAGTTTGAACACGAAACCCACCAGGCTCTTGAAGCGGAAACGCTTATAACTTCATCTCCAGACGTCCGATTGATGTACTGTCAACTTTGTTGAATTCCTTTTAGTGAGACAGTTCATTTGGATTACTTGACATGAGGTTTTAATGTAGAGGGAGTAGGGTCGGGATGGTTTTAGCTTAAAAACCAACTGGACCCCTAGAACAAAAAATCCAATATCTTTCAGACCAGGCGTCTGATTGACGCACCATCTGTTGCATTGAGTTCCTATTGACGAGACGGAACTTTGTGAATAATAATCTCCGGACTTCTCGATGGTTGATCTATAGACCCCTTGGCTTGTGGAGCGGAACCTCCCAGAATAGAACACGATGTGTACGGAAACCCTAGAGCTGGCTACGACTGCGACGACGATGGTGATTGTACTTGGATCTTACGTGGGTTCAGCAACGAGGACAACTGTATTTGGTTCCTTTGTGGTTTCGGAAATGATAACGGCTATAATTGGATACTATATGGTTTCGACAGTGATTGTTACTATACATGGATCCTACATGGGTCCGGTAGTGACGACATCTGTACTTGGATCCTACATGGGTTCGGAAGAGGAGATGATTCAAAGGATACATCAATCAACTCCACCTCTCTTCGTGAATAGTATACATATGTGAGCTGAGTGTTGACTTAAAATCATTATCATCGATATGATTTTCTTGATTTCCGTTGTGGACTGAGTTGTACTTTCCTTTGTGGATTGAGATGTACTTTCCTGTGTGGACCGGGTTGAACTTGTTTTCGGTGGTTAGAGCTGAACAAGAATTGATGACTTAGGTATATGTATGAGAATATACCAAATTAATGTTGGTTGATACTTCATTTTGTATCATTCATTTGTGGTTATCCTTTATGGATTCTGGGAGAACTTCGGTAGTCTTGAGGTCCCTACTGTGTATTGTATACTCACCCCTGCACGGGCTACGCCCGCACTGCGTTGTGTTGGTTGTAGATGACAGACATTGCTGATCGTGGTTGGGGCTTCTGGAGCGGGATGGTACTCGGAGGGTGACTATCAGGTGGGACATAGACGAAGTGGACGACCAGACTCGAGAAGCCAACAAGACCATCTATACTCACCCTTCAAGTGGGAGTTCTAGGGGACGTCTTGGTGGTTGATGCTCTACTTTTCATGTGTTATACTTTCTTTTCTCATTTGTACTATACATTCAGTTGGGGTTGTATACTGTCCCATTTACTTTCCAGCACTTAATTTTGTACTCAGTTTACTTAGTGTTTACTTCATCATGTGTACTATAGGGTGTTTGATTTCCTATATCAATGGATTCTCTTTTATCGGGATTTATGCCTTTGGTTCTAGTCGCCAACCCCTGGCCTATGGACGATGGGCTTGGGGTAGTCACAGCATGGGCCCTGAGGACGAGTCGTGATAATCAGGACCTTCCTATTTCCATTCAAAGAAGATATAAATTGTATCAAATGGATGTCAAGTGTTCTTTCATGTATTTTGTTCTTGATGGAGATGTCTATATTAAACATCCAAGTGTTTTTTGCATGGTATTGATGAAATAATGGTATTGAGATTAAATAAGCAACAATATGGTCATAAATAGGCACCAAAGGTGTGGTACTTTTGACTAGATTCTTTTATCAGGAAGCTCGATTTTAAAATTAGAGTATTGGATAACAATATCTACATGAGGAATTATCTAAAAGATCAGTTCATGTTGATGGTGTATGTAGATGATATATTATTTGGTGGAAGCCTGAGGGGATTAGTATATGAATTTTCCAATCAAATGAAATCATAATTTAAAATGTCTATGATTGGTGAACTCACATACTTATTAGGTTAGTATCTGATTTAGATAAAAGAATACAGTTTTATTTTTTAGGAGAAGTATTCAAGAGAGATTCTAAATAGATTCATTTTTCATGATTCTAAGCCTATGTTAACTCTAATTGTGGTTGGAAAAAACTATGAATGAATGAAGATGGGTAATCTATAGATCATATAATGTACATGAGAATCTTTGGAATCTTATTGTAATTTACTCTGACACAACCATATATAGTATTGAAACATGCTTTGTGACCAACATTCAAAGTAATCCAAAGGAATAATGTCATGTAACACTCCAAGATTTCATAACACATTTTCTCTTCAAAATTAATTCAATAACTTGCGCTATACACAACACCGAGTTCGAGCGCATCACGACTTACCAAACTAACCGTTAAAAAAGCAGTTATGAATAGTATTAACTGCATTTTAAATTTCAAATACACCATATAATTTTAACATCCATATTATGTGTTTCTTAAACATAATATAAAAATAAATTCAATTTTTCCGATAAATGTAGTATTTTTTAGAAAAGTCAATTTTACCGCCAGTTAATGGAGAAACTTTTCTAAATCAAATATTTGACATTTTTATATATTAAATTTGACAAAATAAAAATCTTCATTACAAATGGTACATAAAAATTTAGTTTTGATAAATTTTGGTTGTTTTTCTGATAAATTTATATTCTGGTGAATAGTGAAAAATTCTAAATGTTAATTGAAAACTACTTTTTTAATCAAAATATTTTATAGTGTTAAATTATGAATATGAATGGTTTCAAAGTATATTTAGATTATATTATTATCGTTTAATACAATTTTGGTCATTATAAGTAATTTCAAATTTAAATTTGACCTAAGCACATATCAATCTTTTGAGAGTTTTTACTTTCTAAAAACATGTTTTTTTGTTTTGACAAAAGGATTTAATTTTAAATTAAACAATGAAAATTATATTTTTTGAATTTGGTAAAATAGATTCTAAGTTTGAATTAAGAATATCAAAATTATCTTAGGGTTAATTTTTTGTATTTTTCTGAAAACATTCAATTTTTGATGAATAGTGAAAACACTGTGTTATTATTTAAAACCGACTTCATATTTAAATAATTATTTATTTTATTCTATTTATATTAAGTAAAAATAGATATATAATATCTATATATGTTCATGGTAATTCATTGGAGTTATTTTATAATGAAATTAGATGTATAAAATTTCATTTAACATTTTAACGTCTTTTAACCAACTTTTAGGCACATTTGCAAATTTACATAGAAAGTAATTTTACATATTCTGTGAATTTAATTAAAAAAAAGAGGGACATAGTTGATATCAATAAGTAAAATGTGTTCCAATAAGATGAAAATATTTTTTAGCGAATCGTAACTTTTTTCTTTTATTTACCACAGTTAAAATTAAATAGGTTAATTAAAGGTGAAAATGATATTATTATTACCATAAAACAAGTTTTAATTTTTATTGGATAAGTGTATTTCGACTAGAAAAACCATAGTAATAAAATATGATCCTTTTTGTCCACTTGTATTAGATTATGATATTTAATATTATTTTATTTAATGAATAGTTAAAAGTGTTAAATTCAATGGTTAATAACTAAACAATTTTTAATATATGGTTATACATAAGATAAATTTGAATAAAAATTATAATTTGAATTTTAAAAAGATTTTATACATAATAGTATTTTATTTATAATTTTTACGGATTAAATAATTAAATTTATTTACAACACAATGATGATGCAATGATTACGTTATCAATGAATGATTAAAATAATTGATAATATAAATATAAAAATAAATTTGAATTGAGGCTTTCGATTCAATCAAAATATTTTATAGATTAATATGACATGTTAGTGTTGATGAAATGAGATTTTTTCTAAGTAGTTATTCTTTTATGAATTTCACAAAAACCAAATACTAAATTGTGTCAAAATTGACATAAATGAGTTTTTAAAACAAATACTATATTATTAAATGATATAATATTCCTAAAAATATATGGTTCCGATAAAGGACTTATATAATGATAAATATTTCATTAATGAACCTCTTGAGGTGCTCTGGATTTTTTATAGTATGTTTATCAACCATTTATTATAATAATACTAGAAGACATGGTAAAACATAAATTATTTAACTAATGGTTAAATATAAAAGATAGTGTTATTATGGTGACCAAAACATGTCTAAATCCTTTTTGATGAGATTATATCGACCCATAACCGCCATAAATTTGAAATAAATCAATTTTGTTCCTTTATAAACTAGAAATTATTTTATAATAAAATAATATTTCAAACATTTATTAAAGTGACCCTCACCTCTATCATAAAAGGGTACTTCCCCTTCTCTCAAAATAACACCTCTAATTCCATTTATCTTAGCCAACCCCTACCCTAATCTCCTCCAAAAATCCCTGATTTCATCCTAGAGGCCATCCCTTGATCAGAAATCCAACTTATGGAGCTATTTTGTTGAAATAAAAATGAAACCCCCCAATAAGAGGTAATTATTTTATCACCTCTTTCAAAATTCATTTCTTCTTCTACTTTTTATTTCAATGTAATTTAGACACCCAAATAATTAATCAAGTACCTTCTACATACTATGATGTTATTATAAATATTGTTCAACCCTACTCAAAATTTTATCCATCCTATGAATGATAAAGTCACCATGTGTGTGTACATACAACTTACCATCTCCACGCCGTGGTGTAATTTATTATAAAATAGGAGGTTATTTGGATGGATATAATGATGATTAATATATTTACAAATAATTTAAATAACATTCCAATTTCTCTGTAAAATTAAAATACCATCCAATTCAACACCTTTTAATCATTAAATATATTATATCGTCGCTCGTGGTTACGTACGGCTTACCGTCTCCATAATGTGATGAGATTTATTTCCAGGATCACCATTCAGAGATGATTATAAAAATATATATTACTAATAAATAT
Organism: Viscum album; assembly: GCA_963277665.1. NCBI lineage: Eukaryota > Viridiplantae > Streptophyta > Magnoliopsida > Santalales > Viscaceae > Viscum > Viscum album. The sequence goes on from OY728156.1 coordinate 701,188,516, forward strand.
GTAATATATTACATAATATTGATATTGGATATATATATATATATATATATTTGTTTATAAGTACTTAAATATTTTGTATTCACTTACTTCAGTTCAATACAATTTGAAAACATAAAGAACGTTTATGCGTAAGTATGGCCTACCGTCTCCATAAATGGTGTTTTCCATTTCACACATATATATATATATATCAATTATAAATATTTATATTATAAATATATATTATATATAAATCATGTTTTATATTTTGGAAGTATTCAAATCATGATATAAAAGATATGATGAAGAATAACATATTTAAAACACCTACGATAACAAAAACGATTGTTACCAGAAATGTTAATTTAACAAAGAAATCATTATTAAATGGGTTTTAAGAATTCATAAATGAATCATTTATGATATAATAAATATTAATATGGTTATGATATAATTATATAACATACTATGTTTATTATACAAGAGGTTCTCAACCAAAGGAATGTGCTAGGTAAGGGTTAATTCTATAATCTCTTCATTATATGAGGTTATTTATACATGAGTATTGTAACAGCCCGAGATTTTATGAAAACTATTCTTTTTAATTTTATTAATGTCTTGTGTTGTACGCTACACCAAAAAGAGCTTGCACAATACGCATCCTTGACTTGCCTTGTATTACACGCAATCACGACCTTCCTCGATAGCGTGTGTAATACGCAATACCGAGTTTCACTAAACAACGATATGCTATTAAAATATTATTAAAACTAGCCGTTAAGAATAGTAATAACCACTTTTTGAAATTTTATAAATTTTATTTTTCAAAATGGACTTCATTTTTGGACTCAGAATATCGAAATTAGCCTAGGGTGAAATTTTGGTATTTTTCATAAACTTTCAATTTTTGATGAATAGTAAAACCACTAAGTGGTAGGTTAAAAACTGAATTTTGCATAAAACTTAATTTTACCACTTCTGTGAATGGAATTTCAAAAATCCGACAGACACGGTTGATGTCAGTAGGTAAAATGTGGTACAATGAGATAAAAATAATTTTTTGGTGAATAGTAACTTTTTACCTTTTTTACCGCGGTTAATAGTAAATAGGGTAACTAAGGGTAAATATGATATTAATATTACCCTAACACATGTCCTAATTCTATTGGAAAAGTTTAATTCGACCAAAAACAAACTTAGGAATAAAATATGACCATTTAGGTCCACTTGGATTAGATTAGGACATTTATTATTAATTTATTTAAAGAAGGGTTAAAATAGTTAAAATCAAAGATTAATAAGTAAATCATTTTTAATATGGGGTTATAAATAAGATAAATTCGATTGTAAATATTAATTAGAAAGATAAAAAGATTTCCTACATGATGGTATTTTATTTTTAATTTTTAGACATCAAATAATTTAATATATTTATGACACAAATATGATGCAGTAATTATCTTATTAATGAAATATTGACATAATTGATAATATAAATACCAAAATAAATGTAATTTAAGACTTTTTATGAATTCCAATAATTTTCTAGGTTACTATGATATATTAGTGTTGATTTAATCAACTTGGTTCGAACATATAATTATTTTATGACTTTCACAAAAATCATATATCAAATAGTGTCAAAATTGACACAAAATAGTTTTTAAATCAAATATTATATTACTAATTGTTATTTTATTCCTAAAAATCTAAGGTTCGGCCAAATTACTTAGATAAGGATATATATATTAATAATAAACAATTTGGGGTTCGTTTGGCATGTTATAGTAAGTGTATTAATCATATAGTGAAAGAAAACAAAAAGACATGGTAAAAGTTAAATTATTTAACTTAGAGTTAAATCTAATTGATAAGGTTACAATAATACCCTAAACTTGTCTAAATCCTATTGGTTGATAGGATTTCGACCCATCCCCACCTTAGCTTCGAAATAATACCCTTTGGAGCCATTATAAACCGATTTTTACTTTAATATAAAATAATATTTTGAGATATTCCTAAGGTGCCCCACTCCTCCCTTATAAAAGGACACCTCCTCCCCCTCCTCCTCACACCAATTTGAGCACTCAAGCTCGGCCAACCTCTGCCAAAATCTCTTCTACACTTCCCTAGCAACATCCTAGAGGTTCTGGTCTTCCTCAAAGACCAATTTTATTTCCCTAAGAGGAGGTCTCCAAAAGGTGCTTCAAAGAAGAGGTAATTACCGTTACCAATTCTTTCATCTTTATTTCTTCTTCCACTTCTTCTTATTAGGTTGTTTCATTATGAAGTAATAACATCAGTATCACTCATATACTGATATTTTATTATAAGTATGAAACAACCCTATTTCACCATCTATCCATCCTACGGAAAAAGAAATCACCGCGCGTGCGTACGTACGAAATACCGTCTCCACGCCGTGGTGTAATCTATTTTCCACCACCACCTTACATGGATGGGTATAATGGTGTAAAGAATAACTATACATTCTTATTACAACATCATATTGATTCTGATATATTGTATAATCCACTCCAATTCAATTCAATATTTATAGAAATGATATCATCGCTCGTGCGTACGTACGGACTACCGTCTCCACGACGCGATGAGATTCATTCTCCACATTAACCATTCATGAATGATTATAAAGAATATATAACAAGTAATAATGAAATATATGACATAATAATGATACTGGATTTATGTATATTTATATGTATGTCATCTACTTAATTCCATTCAATTCAATAAGGAAACGAAAACATCGTTCATGCGTACGTACGGACTACCGTCTCCATGAACGGTGTATTTCATTCCATTATCAATATATAATATATATATGTATATTCTGAATATATATTATATATAAATCATGTTTTACATTCTGGATATAAGTAATCATGATCCAAGTAATCATATTAATAATTACAAGTTAAAAACACGAATGACAAATAAGACGATTTTACCCAAAATGCTACTTTAACATGAATTTACAAAAGACCGGGTAATATAAAGCCATAAGAGAACCATATATGATATCATAACAATGAATATGATTCTGTAATAAGTCAATAACATTATGAAAATCATTATACAGGAGGTTCGGACACGTACAAAGCAAGTCGGACCTAAGGTAAGGGAAATATCACAATCTCATTTTTATCCGAGATTGTTTATTCGTAAGTATTTACTGGGGTGTATTTTATCATCCACATCCATGTTTCATCAATATGTAATATTATTTCCATCCACCTACAATTGTTTAAATCCATTTTTACCCTTCGGTGAGTTTTTAGTAATATCTATGAAAGGAATCTTTTGTCATACGAGGTACTTTTTGACAATTCCGACAAAAGTACGAAGAATGTTTTTTTTAACTTATACGACATGAATGGATTTTTAAAACATTATTTCCAAGAAACTTCCATTACAAGTTTTCAAGTTTATTTTTAATCCACTTCATTTATTTTAAAGTTGTATGACATGTTATGAAAGGAAAAAATGTTTTTGAAGAAGAAAGGATATTTTCCTCAAGAATGAAGTTCAAGTATTTTATCAAAATTATTTTCCATCTAAGATAATAAAAGGGTTCTGTTTTTATCCCTATTATTACATGGATTTGATTATGTTGTGATGGAAATATTTTTATGAATTCCTTTATCTTATATGAATTGTTTTATGATGTCATGTTGTTTAAGAATCCCATTTTTATTACATGGGTTACGCTATGATGTATGGTTTATGATTATGTGGCACACATAAGAAAGGATTCATTATAAGATGGGTGGGACCTATATCTCCCTCCAATGCATTGGGTAAAGATTTTATATCTCATGAGATAGACAGGGCTGGAACGGTAGGTTATACCGGTTCAGTGATACAGGACTGAAACGAGGGTTACTCGATTCAGAAAGGGACTTTTTCCACTAAGATAGTCTTGGCAATGAGTCATGACTAACAAGAAATGATTTTCTATGATTATGTGTGAATTCCACAAAGTTTCATGTTTTATGTTATGATTATTGTGATTACATTTCACTGCCATGATTTATCCCATGTTATGAAATTATCCTCTCTTTTGCAGGATAAGATTTCCAAAATGTTATGTTCGTATGAATACGATGTGATTGATATTTCTTTTGTTTACCCTTACTGAGCATTTGAGCTCACCCTTTTATGTTTTCTTTTCCCCAGGATATAAAGAAAGGTTTTAGCTAAAAAAGGGAAGATCTTTATAGGAGATGTTGAAGATCTTTCACCACGATTAGAAGATTACGTTGCGAGTTTCCAAAGACACTAAACTATTACGATCCTTGTGTGTGTGTTTTTGTTATGTACTAAGTATTCCGCAAATGTAATGTAATGTCCATGTAAGTCAAGATACAGGTCTCTACAGTTGGTATCAAAGGAAAGGTTTAGTCAACCTTTGGAAACTAGGATGCGAAAACGTTAGTGAGATCCCTAGAGATATTTCTAAGGTATGTCTAGGGATGCCCCTAAGGATAAGTATACGTATAGGATATAGTCCTAGAACTATGGTAACGATATTAGATTAAACCAAAGATGTTAGATATTCCCCCTTTATTATGATTTTTGCCTCTCACACTATTCTTTTTGGGTTTTAGAAAATGGCTGGAAACAAGGTGATTTACGATAATGGAGGATATGATGGACAATGGAATGATATTCTTCATGAGCAACCAAATGAAATGGGATTTGGAAGTCCAAACATCATTATTATGCCGAATCATCAATCTCATAATATGATCAATAAAGTAAAATTTGGTAAGTTTCCTGACTCGGCTAATAAGAGAAAGATGGAGTTTCATGATGATCATAGAGGAAAGAAAGTTCAATTTACCCTATGTAAATCATGTGGGAAGAGGCATCAAGGAGAATGTTTCAAGGGAACTGGAAGATGCTTTGGGTGTGGAAAAGAAGGACACAAAGCAAGTAAGTGCAAAGGAAAAGGTTCAGTTAACACCATGGATGAGGATAATGGTATTGCTAAGACATCAAAAATGGTTAAGTGTTTTAAATGTGGAATGTATGGGCATTATGCAAACAAATGCCCTAAGGGAAAGACCCATGAAGAGAATCAGTATGGTCATATGGGTAGTATTTATGTGGATGATGATGAAGAGACTACAAATGATATGTGAGATGAAAGAATTTTTGAAGCTCGGTCAATGGTTTAAGAATGTAGTGGAATGATTATATGTTTATCTTGTGTAATGTTGTATAAGAAATCTCATGGTACTATGGAATAAAGAGACATCTAAGGATTGTTACACTGTTGTCTTTCCTTGAGTTATAAAAGAGTATGATTAATGGTACCACTATCCATGAAAGGTTATTCAGATATTTTTGGAATTTAGATGATATGCGCATAATGAAGGAATAATAAGATAATGAGGTGTTTGATTGTATTCATGAGCTCATGACTCATATAAGGAGAAGTTTATATCATGGTTTGAGTATAGAGAATTTTTGGATTTTGGTATGTGGAAAGAGTTAACGTTTAACTGCATTCATGTTTTCACTAAGGTTCAATGGGTATTCAAGAGAATACATGATTAAGGACTTTGAATGTTTGGAGTGTGACCAACAAAACATATCTTATGATATATGGGGATCGACGATGGTGTTAAATCTCTGGTAATTGTTTTCACTATATTATGAGAGTGGACTGTAGTATTATGGATAAGCTTAAAGATTAGAATGGATTATGTTGGACATAAGTTAGTATTGTTTAAGGATAGAAGATTTTCGATATTATTGATGAGATGTTAAAGTAATGTAGTTTTAGAAAAAGGACAACCTGCAGGACGGGCGACAACCCATCGCTTCGGACAAGGCTGTGGGAATCGAACCCACAACCGAAGTGCGACTGGCCTTTATCGCCTACCACTAGCCTACAGGAAGTCCCTGTTTAGTAGAAACTAGTTTTATTATATTAAGCTATATGACATATGATGTATAAGTCCATTTTAGGAACCATATATGATTAATCTCACTATAGATCGACTTATGTATATAATCTTCTTGCTAACCTTTTGTTTGAGACAGATGGAATGACCCGTCGTTCCATCACATGATCTGCTAACACTTCACGAATAACAAATTCAACTTCATTTATTTAAGAGATGAAGTGGAAATTGTTCAAGGCACGAACAACAGTGAGATTGTACCAAAATAAAGTAAGTATTTATTCTAATTCAAATTTTCAACTTTAGGGAAATGATCTTGAAAACCAAAAATGTTGTCCTAGTGATCTTATACCTGATGAATCAGATGGTACCTTATATCATCACAAATATATGGATTTGTGATTACTGGCTTTTCCATAGCCATGTTCTCTACCACTCTCCATCAGAACATGATGGTTAGATTTCTCTTCCATATCCATATTTTCACCTATGTGGAAACCCAGTGATTGGTTTATTTGGGTAACCGTTACGTTTCATACTTTTGTTTTTAAAGATTGGTTTTGGTATTTTTTTTACGATGTGGGTTTCTATTAAAGAAACTTTCGAATAGTAAACTATTTATAACCCCGAAGAATTTCGAGGGCGAAATTCATTTTAAGGGGGGTAGAATGTAACAGCCCGAGATTTTATGAAAACTATTCTTTTTAATTTTATTAATGTCTTGTGTTGTATGCTACACCAAAAGGAGCTTGCACAATACGCATCCTTGACTTGCCTTGCATTACACGCAATCGCGACCTTCCTCGATAGTGTGTGTAATACGCAATACCGAGTTTCACTAAACAACGATATGCTATTAAAATATTACTAAAACTAGCCGTTATGAATAGTAATAACCACTTTTTGAAATTTTATAAATTTTATTTTTCAAAATGGACTTCATTTTTGGACTCAGAATATCGAAATTAGCCGAGGGTGAAATTTTGGTATTTCTCTGAAAACTTTCAATTTTTGATGAATAGTAAAACCACTAAGTGGTAGGTTAAAAACTGAATTTTGCATAAAACTTAATTTTACCGCTTCTGTGAATGGAATTTCAAAAATCCGATAGACACGGTTGATGTCAGTAAGTAAAATGTGGTACAATGAGATAAAAATAATTTTTTGGTGAATAGTAACTTTTTACCTTTTTTACCGCGGTTAATAGTAAATAGGGTAACTAAGGGTAAATATGATATTAATATTACCCTAACACATGTCCTAATTCTATTGGAAAAGTGTAATTCGACCAAAAACAAACTTAGGAATAAAATATGACCATTTAGGCCCACTTGGATTAGATTAGGACATTTATTATTAATTTATTTAAAGAAGGGTTAAAATAGTTAAAATAAAAGTTTAATAAGTAAATCATTTTTAATATGGGGTTATACATAAGATAAATACTATTGTAAATATGAATTAGAAATCTACAAATATTTCCTACATGATGGTATTTTATTTTTAATTTTTAGACATCAAATAATTTAATATATGTATGACACAAAGATGATGCAGTAATTATCTTATTAATGAAATATTGACATAATTGATAATATAAATACCAAAATAAATGTAATTTAAGACTTTTTATGAATTCCACTAATTTTCTAGGTTACTATGATATATTAGTGTTTATTTAATCAACTTGTTTCTAACATATAATTATGTTATGACTTTCACAAAAATCATATATCAAATAGTGTCAAAATTGACACAAAATAGTTTTTAAATCAAATATTATATTACTAATTTTTATTTTATTCCTAAAAATCTAAGGATCGGCCAAATCACTTAGATAAGGATATATATATTAATAATAAACAATTTGGGGTTCGTTTGGCATGTTATAGTAAGTTTATTAATCATATAGTGAAAGAAAACAAAAAGACATGGTAAAAGTTAAATTATTTAACTTAGAGTTAAATCTAATTGATAAGGTTAAAATAATACCCTAAACTTGTCTAAATCCTATTGGTTGACAGGATTTCGACCCATCCCCACCTTAGCTTCGAAATTAGACCCTTTGGAGCTATTATAAACCGATTTTGACTTTAATATAAAATAATATTTTGAGATATTCCTAAGGTGCCCCTCTCCTCCCTTATAAAAGGACACCTCCTCCCCCTCCTCCTCACACCAATTTGAGCACTCAAGCTCGGCCAACCTCTGCCAAAATCTCTTCTCCACTTCCCTAGCAACATCCTAGTGGTTCTGGTCTTCCTAAAAGACCAATTTTAGTTCCCTAAGAGGAGGTCTCCAAAAGGTGCTTCAAAGAAGAGGTAATTACCGTTACCAATTCTTTCATCTTTATTTCTTCTTCCACTTCTTCTTATTAGGTTGTTTCATTATGAAGTAATAACATCAGTATCACTCATATACGGATATGTTATTATAAGTATGAAACAACCCTATTTCACCATCTATCCATCCTACGGAAAAAGAAATCACCGCGCGTGCGTACGTACGGAATACCGTCTCCACGCCGTGGTGTAATCTATTTTCCACCACCACCTTACATGGATGGGTATAATGGTGTTAAGAATAACAATAAATTCTTATTACAACATCATATTGATTCTGATATATTGTATAATCCACTCCAATTCAATTCAATATTTATAGAAATGATATCATCGCTCGTGCGTACGTACGGACTACCGTCTCCACGACGCGATGAGATTCATTCTCCACATTAACCATTCATGAATGATTATAAAGCATATATAACAAGTAATAATGAAATATATGACATAATAATGATACTGGATTTATGTATATTTATATGTATGTCATCTACTTAATTCCATTCAATTCAATAAGGAAACGAAAACAGCGTTCATGCGTACGTACGGACTACCGTCTCCATGAACGGTGTATTTCATTCCATTATCAATATATAATATATATATATGTATATTCTGAATATATATTATATATAAATCATGTTTTAAATTCTGGATATAAGTAATCATGATCCAAGTAATCATATTAATAATTACAAGTTAAAAACACGAATGACAAATAAGACGATTTTACCCAAAATGCTACTTTAACATGAATTTACAAAAGACCGGGTAATATAAAGCCGTAAGAGAACCATATATGATATCATAACAATGAATATGATTCTGTAATTAGTCAATAACATTATGAAAATCATTATACAGGAGGTTGGGACACGTAAAAAGCAAGTCAGACCTAAGGTAAGGGAAATATCACAATCTCATTTTTATCCGAGATTGTTTATTCGTAAGTATTTACTGGGGTGTATTTTATCATCCACATCCATGTTTCATCAATATGTAATATTATTTCCATCCACCTACAATTGTTTAAATCCATTTTTACCCTTCGGTTAGTTTTTAGTAATATCTATGAAAGGAATCTTTTGTCATACGAGGTACTTTTTGACATTTCCGACAAAAGTACGAAGAATGTTTTTTTAACTTATACGGCATGAATGGATTTTTAAAACATTATTTCCAAGAAACTTCCTTTACAAGTTTTCAAGTTTATTTTTAATCAACTTCTTTTATTTTAAAGTTGTATGACATGTTATGAAAGGAAAAAATGTTTTTGAAGAAGAAAGGATATTTTCCTCAAGAATGAAGTTCAAGTATTTTATCAAAATTATTTTCCATCTAAGATAATAAAAGGGTTCTGTTTTTATCCCTATTATTACATGGATTTGATTATGTTGTGATGGAAATATTTTTATGAATTCCTTTATCTTATATGAATTGTTTTATGATTTCATGTTGTTTAAGAATCCCATTTTTATTACATGGGTTACGCTATGATGTATGGTTTATGATTATGTGGCACACATAAGAAAGGATTCATTATAAGATGGGTGGGACCTATATCTCCCTCCAATGCATTGGGTAATGATTTTATATCTCATGAGATAGACAGGGCTGGAACGGTAGGTTATACCGGTTCTGTGAAACAGGACTGAAACGAGGGTTACTCGATTCAGAAAGGGACTTTGTCCACTAAGATAGTCTTGGAAATGAGTCATGAATAACAAGAAATGATTCTCTATGATTATGTGTGAATGCCACAAAGTTTCATGTTTTATGTTATGATTATTGTGATTACATTTCACTGCCATTATTTATCCCATGTTATGAAATTATGCTCTCTTTTGCAGGTTAAGATTTCCAAAATGTTATGTTCTTATGAATACGATGTGATTGATATTTCTTTTGTTTACCCTTACTGAGAATTTGAGCTCACCCTTTTATGTTTTCTTTTCCCCAGGATATAAGGAAAGGTTTTAGCTAAAAAAAAGGGAAGATCTTTATAGGAGATGTTGAAGATCTTTCACCACGATTAGAAGATTACGTTCCGAGTTTCCAAAGACACTAAACTATTACGATCCTTGTGTGTGTGTTTTTGTTATGTACTAAGTATTCCGCAAATGTAATGTAATGTCCATGTAAGTCAAGATACGGGTCTCTACAAGTATATACTGGGACCACTTTATCATTCACATCCATGTATCTTCAAAATTCGTTTCAATACATTTTTACTATTTCCTAGCATATGGGAAAATGTCATTTATACCCTTTTTGACATTTTATCTAATGTTAATAAAAGAATCATCCTGTCCTTTTTCGAACAAGGACCTTTACAACCTTTTCGACAAAATTAATAAAAGAACGTTTTTAACGTATACAGCGTGTGTGGCAATATTCTACCATTATAAAATCTTCTAAGATTCCCTTCCACGAATATATGAATATTTTCAAAATAATTATTTTCCTTTATAATTACATAACTTTTAAATGTTTTCAAAATTAAAAATGGTATTTCTCTTAAATATTTTTTATTTCATTTATATCAACATCCATTGTTTGATTTTACACTTGTTTGTAGGTGTTTTATTATGATACAATAATCCATATTGAATCAAAGGATTTTGTGATATGTTTCACAGTGGATGTGATATTTTTATACCATTCAAGGGTTTTGGTTAAAGTATTGACATTTCGTACAATTGTTTTAATAAAAATGTTTATATTATGTTTCATCTGTTTTATATGAGGAATGCATTGGAAGTAGTAAGTGATGGGTGGAGCATATTATAGCACCGCGATTCATTGGTTGGTCTCATGAGATAAACTCGTGTCTTGGAAAAATTCCTTGTCAAAATATTATTTGTATTCTTGGCATGAGGCCTTGACTATGTGGTTATGAAGTCTGGCAATATGCATTACATCATTATGAAAATTTCCATTTATATAACATGTGATTATTCAACTAGTAAAATATCCATGTTAATTATTAAATGGAATTACTTGATTTATCTTTTCCATGTTATTCTGATGTTTATGTTCAAAATTCGGTTGTTTTTGTCTTTTATATGGACTTAAATGTTTATACTTATTTAAGAATGTTTTCGCGATATTGTTATCCTTAATGTGAATCTAAACTCAACCCTTTCTATGTTTCATTTTTCCCAAGATTCCAAGAAGTTTATTATGTTCAATATACAGGGTTAAGATATAGGAATAATAGAATTCTCAATGGATTATTTATGTCTTGTTTTATGTATGAATGTGTTATTTAATGATATTGTTTGTAACCTATTTTCTAAGACAATAATCCGATCTGTCTTCTAGTACTTGATTCTATACAATCATGCTAATGTATTAAAATAATTCAACAACCTTGGGCTTCTGGGTCGGGGAATTATAGTATGTATCAAAGGAAGTTTAGTATAAATAATGTAATCTATATTTATAAAACCATTTTTTTGAGAAAATTACCCTAAGATAGACTTTTATGATTAGTATAGAAGAACTTTCTAGAATTTTGTTACTGTAGATATTTTGCATATTTTCTAAACAATACATCCCTATCTGGATACGAGCAAGTAGTGGTGGCTCTAGAACAGATGTACCTTCGTGTGAAATCATCAACAAGGGGTTTCAGCCTTGACCTGGGGTATATTGGTACACGAAAATGGGCCTTGCTGCACTCTTGGTTATGACACTCTTTGGGGCTTTGCTTAGGATAATTCAAATTTTCTTTACAATCCATTATGAATGATTTATGAGTAAATACATTCTCAAATAAAACATTATTATATGATTATAGATTATATTTATAATCGTTTCAATTTACGTTATGTATATTACATGTTTGGAATTATGCATTGTGATTCACAGACTAACCTAGTGTATGCCATTGTTTAGAAATTTCATCCGATAGAAATGATGAGAACTCCCGAAATACACAAGATCCAAAGCGTAAGAAGGATCATATATTTATTCGTATTAAGCCAACATTTATAATAAAAATAGTCTCCCACACATTCTCATAATATGATTAAATAGTAACATGTGTTAATAATATTGGTAAAGAATTCTCTGATTCCTATGGTTTTGAAGGGATATAGGAGATGAAAAGGATGGTACAGAGATAAATTGGACAAGGGAAGCAAGGAAATATTGATTTCCTCATATGTGATAACTGTGGAAATAGTCACCTTAGTAAATTCATGAAAGGAATGGGAGTTCGTTATAAGTGTGGAGAAAAAGGAGACCAAACATGTAATTTCCAGGTTAAGAAAATGCTTTCAAATTTACAATTCTTTATTTGAAAGGAGTTGAGAAACTACGTGAATCAATGTCAAAATAATCTAGTATTCTCCAAATGATGATATTGGATAATAATCAAGTTATGATAATACCATAGATTAATATGAATGACTAGATTTTTAAGTTGTTATTAAAGAATTTTTTCATTTCAGTGTTGAATCAACGATGTTCTGGTTATATGAATTATGGAAATAAATAAGGATTGTACTGTAGTACTATTTCATTGAGGATTTGAGATTACATGGTTCTATGAAATGTGACTCAATATCACGTAATTGTTTTTGGAAAATATATAGTCGAAAGGAATATTAACCTTAATATGGCTCTGATACTGAGGTAGTGATTTTGGAATACGATATGATTGATTTGGATAAATTATATCAGATATTATTGACTACTTTAAAACTAATTAATTTTTGTTTATTCAATTATTATTTGATTTTACCACATTTTCTAATATAAGTACTATATCTAGTATTATACAAGGAATAAGGGAGCATGAATATAATAAATAATGTTTTATGATAAATCGGGGTGTTACCATGTTTTAAACAAATACATGATGAAGATATTCAGATGTTATTACGTGGAAAACAATATCTTCATTGTCTTTACCATCCTTATAAAGTTTGTACTGTTAGATTGGACAGAAGTATTTTGGATAAGTCTAGAGGATGGAATGTATTTACTTTGACATTGGATACTATTATTACGGTTAATGAATTTCCTAATATTATTTTTGTATTTTTATAAAAAAGACAACTCGAATATCAGGCGACAACCAGTCGTTTCTAGAAAGGGTGCAAGACATAAACCTACAAACTGAAGGGAGAAAAGGGAGTATTTACAACCACTGCCCTATGTAATTTACTAGTTTGTATAATGTAGTATTTTTAAAATAGTCTGAAAAATAAATTATAAATTCATTATTTTTGGAACCATATATTATTTGAATAAATATAATATTTTTTTGAATTGTATTATCTTTTGGAGTGAAAGATGAGTTTGTGGTAGGAATTAGTTAATGGATGAAAATCTACAAATCAAGTATAGTTTTTCTCTCTTATTATATAAATAAATTAAATTTTAAACTGTAGGGAAGGGTTATTAGAACAAAAAATGTGTGATCCTAATATCTTATGTTTTTTTGAACCGATGATATTTTAAATCATCATAGAATGATGGATTTAAGGCCCTTAATTTTACACATCTTTTTTATTTATGACCTCAATAAATCACTATAAATATTTATGTTTCCCTCCAATTTTGTGTCTCCAATTTCCACCAATTTTCCTTAAATATAGATCATAATTTGGTGGTATCTTTTTTATTTCCTATTCCCTCATATTAAGATTAATTTTATTAACAAATTTCTGATGTTGGTTTTCCACATAAGTATTTTTCTATTTTATCCTTTCATTTTCAAAGAAAATTTTCAAATTGAGAAGTGAAAATTTATTGAAGTAGGAGAGAATTTAACACCCCATGATTTAATAGTATGTTATATCTTCAATGTAATTCAAAACATGTGTTATACACAACCCTGAGTTCGAGCGCACCCTGACTTACCAAACTAGTCATTAAAAAAGTGGTAATGAATAGTATTAACAACATTTTGAATTTAATATTCTTCATATAATTTCAAAAACCATATTATGTGTTTCTTAGACACAATATAAGAACAAATTCAATTTTTCAGATAAGGGAAGTATTTTTTTCAGAAAATGAAATAGTTCCACCTGTTAATGGAGAATCCTTTTTAAAATAAAATATTTTTTACTTTTATATATTAAATTTGAAAAAATATACTTCTTCTTTAGAATTGGGAAATAAAAATTTAGTATTGATAAATATTTGGTGTTGTTTAGATAACTTTCATATTTAGGTGAATAGTGAAAAGTATTAAATTTTAAATGAAAACAACTTTTTAAATAGAAATTATTTATAGTGTTAAATTATACATTTGAATGGTTTGGAAGTATAATTATATTATATTTTTATTATTTAATACATTTTAGGTCATTATAGGTAATTTCACATTTAAATTTGTCATAAACACATTTCAATCTTTTGATAGTTTTTAATTTTTAAAAACCTACTTTTTTTGTTTTAACGGTAGGAATTAATTTTAAATTAAATAACGAAACTTATATGTTTTGAATTTGGTCAAATATAATTTGTTTTTTAATTCGGAATATCAAAATTATCTTAGGGTGAATTTTTGATATTTTTCTGAAAACATTCAATTTTTTATCAATACTGAAAAACACTGTGTGATTGTTTATAACTATCTTTTTACTTAAATAAATATTTATTTTATTTTAATTTATTTCAAGTCAAAAATTATATAGAATACCTATATATTTCCAATGTACTTCATTGTTGTCAGTTTATAACTAAATTATATGTATAAAACTTTATTGAACTTCTTAACGTCTTTATCCACCTTCTAGACACAATTTCAAATTTTCATAAAACATAATTTTACTTCATCATTGAATTAAATTTCAAAAATTCCAGAGGCATGGTTTAAAGTAGTTCGTAAAATTATATTCAATAAGATGAAAATAATTTTTGGTGTATAGTAATTTTTTACATTTATTTACCACAGTTAAAAGTAAATAGGTTAATTAAAGGTAAAAATGATATTATTATTACCCTAACACCTCTCCAAATTATATTGGATTAGTGTATATTGACAAAAACCAGCCTTATAAATAATATATGATCCTTTTGGACCACTTAGATATGATTAAGACATTGAATATTATTTTATTTACAGAAGAGTTAAAAAGGTTAAATTCAATGATTAATAACTAAACCATTTTTATTATATGGCAATATATAAGATAAATTCGACGATAATAATTAATTATAAAGATAAAAATATTTTATAAACAATTTTATTTTATTTTTAACTTTTATAGATTAAATAATTATATTTATATACGACACAATGAAGATGTAGTAATTACTTTATTAATGAAAGATTAAAATAATTGATATTATAAATATAAAAATAAATTTAAATTGTGGATTCTGAAGCCATCAACAAACTTTCTAGATTTATAAGACATGTTAGGGTTGATTCAATTTAAATTTTTATATGTAATCATGCTATTATGACTTTCACAAATATGAAATACTAAATAATGTCAAAATTGGTATAAATGAGTTATTAGTACGTTTACTGTATTGTTAAATTATATAATATTCCTAAAAATATAAGGATCATCCAAATGACTTATATAATGATATATATTTCATTAATGAACCACTTGGGGTATTATTGGTTCTTTATAGTATGTTTATTAACCACTTTTTAAAATAATACAAGAACACATAGTAAAGTTTAAACTATTTAACTAAGAGGTAAATCAAAAAGATAGGGTTAATATGGTGACCTAAACAAGTCTAAAACTATTTTTTGAGAGGATTTAGACCCATCCCCATCGTATATTTGAAAAAAATCAATTTGGAGACATTATAAATCGAAAAATATTTTATATTAAAATAATATTTCAAATTTTTCCAAAAGTGACCCTCACCCTCTTGTAAAATGGTACTACCCCTTCTATCAAAATCACCCATAAAAATCCATTTTTCTTGTCCAATGCTTTCAAATATCATTCCAACTTCCATCACATCAACCTAGATGCCTTACCATTAGTAGAAATCCAATCTATGGAGCCCTGTAGTTCAAATCAAAAGGAAAGACCCAAAGAGGAGGTAATTATTTTATCACTTCATTCAATGTTCATTTCTTCTTCCACAATCAATTTGTTTTATATTTCCACAAAAAATAATAACTCCAATACCTTCTACATACTTTTATGTTATAATAAATATGGTGGTTCCATACTCATTATTCTATCCATCCTCTTAATTATAATGTCACTATTTGTGCGTACGTACAACTTACCGTCTCCATGGTGTGGTGTAATTTGTTATTCAACCCTATGTTATTCGGATAGATATAATGATGAGAAATATGTATATAAATAATACAAATAAAATGATAATTTCTCAGTACAATTAATATACCATCCAATTATACAACTTTAAATCATTAAGGAATGATATAGACGCTTGTGTGTATATATGACATAATGTCTCCCCGACACGATGTGATTCATTTCAAGGATAACCATTCAACGACAATTATAAAAAATATACATTATTAATAAGATGTTAATATATGATTTAATAATTATAGTGGAGATATATATATATATATATATACTTACATATATCTTATTCACTTACTTATGTTCAATACGATATGAAAACGGAAACAACATTTATGCATACGAACGGCCTACCATATCAATATACGGTGTTTTACATTTCATATATATATCTATCATACATATTTATATTCTAAGTATACATTATATATAATTAATGTTTTATATTCTAGAAATATTTAAATCATGATCTAAATGATATGATCATTAATGACATGTTGAAACATCTATAATAAAGAAAGTGATTATTACACAAAATGATAATTTATCATAGAAATCATTATTAAATGGTTATTATAAATAAATAAATGAATCATGTGTGATATAATAAATATGAATTTTGTTTAGGTATAGTAAAAAACATACTATTGTCATTATATAGGAGGTTAAACGTACCCTTGACCAAAAGAAAGTGTAAGGTAATGGTAAATTTTACAATCTCTTCATTATCTAAGGTTGTTTATACGTGAGTATATACTGGGACCTCTTTATCATACACATCTATGCTTCAAAAAAATTTATTTCAAACCATTTTATCTATTTCATAGACTATGTGATAATGTCATTTATACCCTTTTTTGTATTTTTATAAAATGTTTATAAAGTAATATTTGTGTTGTTTTCCAAACAAGGCCCTTTATGACCTTTTCTACAAAATTAAGGACAATTTTTTTTTAACATATATAGAAAGTGTAGTTATTTTTCTCCATTATAACATATTTGAATATTACCTTACAATATTATAAAATTATTTTCAACATAAATGTATTCTTTTATAATTACATAACCTTTAAATGATTACAAAAATAAAAAGAGATATTTCTCTCAGATTGTTTTGATTTATTCTATGTCAACATCCTTTGTTGGATTTTATGCTTGTTAGGAGTTGATTTATTATTATGAAATCTTTCATATTGTATAGAACATTTTAGTAAAATATTTATTGTTTATGTGATATTTTTATACCATTCATGGTTTATAGTTAAAGTATAGAAATTTCGTATGCTAGTTTTAATACAAATGTTTATATTATGTTTCAACCTTTTCATATGAAGACTGCATTGGAAATAATACGTGATGGGTGGAGCCTGCTATAGATCCTTAATGCATCAGTAGGTCTCATATGGAAAACAAGTGTCTCAGAAAATTTCCTTGAAAAAATCGTATTTGTAGTCTTTGCACGAGGCCTTGACATTGTGTTTATGAAATCTAACATTATGCATTCCATCATTTTGGAATTTGCTATTTATATTACTTGTGATTATTAAACTAGTAGAATATAAATGTGAATAAGTTAATGGAATTACTTGATTTATCTTTTCCATATAATTCTGATGATTATGTTTAAAAGGCCTGTGTTTTAATCTTATACATTTCCTTAAATGTGTATGATTATTTTTGAAAGTTTCCACTATATTGTTATCCTTACTAAGCATCTGAGATCACCCATTTCTATGTTTTATTTTTCCCAAGATTCCATGATGTGTATAATGTTTGATATGCAAGGTTAATCTAGGGGAATAATGGCGTTCTCAAAGGATTATTTATGTTGTGTTTTATGTCTAAATATGTAATGAAACGTTCATGTATGTAATCTATTTTCCCAGACTCCTAAACTGATTAGTCCTTTGGGACATGATTCCATTTTATCATGCAAATGTATTAATAAAATGCACTAGATCCGGGTTTTTGGGGTCAGAAAGTTACAAGTCTGCAATGAAATATAACATGATATACCTTCAAGGTTCTCACAATTATGGATTATACATTGTTGTATAAAGAGATTATAAATTATCTACGTATTCCGATGCTGACTAGGCTTGAATTTGTGTTGATTGAATGTCCACCATTTTAGGAGCACTCTTTATTGGAATGAAATGTGTGGAATGGTTGAGTAAGAAATAAGAATGTTCTTCTCTTAGTACTACAAAAGATGAGTATATCTCGGCTAAAATGGCTTGAACTTAGCTACATTGGATGAATTAATATATAAGTGATATTAGTGATGAGTTGAAATATCCAACGGTGATTCCCTATGATAAGAGTTGTGAAATCAATCTTACTAATAACACTATTCAACAATCTCACATGAGACACATTAAAATCAGATATCACTTTGTCAATTAAAAATTCGAACATGCCATGATTTAAATGAATCATGGTGGAACTGATTATCAATTGGTCGATATAATTACCAATTCAAAGTTATCACATTTTATTGATATGTAATAGTTGAACATTGTTGTTTAGCCACCTCCTAGTTCATGAGGAGTTCCTTAATTTCCACTCTCCCTAGTTGAATTAACTATTTTAATATATTTATTAATGTGATAAATTTTTATGAGGAGATATGATCTTGGGGGATTATTTTTTGAGTTTTATAAGTCAAAATTATGCTCTATGGGTTTATTTCCAATGAGGGAGAATGTAAAAATTCAATGGATCAATGGTCAAAATTTAAATAATTTTTTTTTTTAGTGTAGAATGGAGGATAGAAAATGTAGTTGAATGTTTTTTATATACCATGCAATTCATCTATGATATACAACATAGAAATATTAAAAAAATTCAAAGACATGAGAACCCAATTCAGTATTCTATTCTTTTATTTGCTTATTTTTCTCAAATAGACATCGAGTGTTGTATGTTTTTGTTTCTCAGGTATCAAGTTTTGATTGCAGTTGGTGCTTCATTGAATTTAGCTGCAGATTGCTGAAAAACCCAAAGGGTGATATTATTGGAACCAAGTAATTTCATTACTAGAAATGGAGTTTGGTTTGTTTTTTTTTTCAATACTTGAATAGATGATCTTGTATTTTTCATGTAAATGGTTTTTTTTTTCAAGCAGTCAATAGTTTTGATGGTGACATTGGATCCTAGTGTTTTCCAAATTTTTGATCCAAAAATTGGTGGATGGATAATTTTGTTTTTGGATTAGAAAGATTCATGAAATGTTGAAGGTGCTTTGGAAAACGGTTTATAATTAATTTATTAGAATCATTTCATCAAAAAAATAGATATGGAAATTAGTTCCCAAAAGTTAATGATTTTCATAAGAGGTGAGTTTTCAGGAGCTTGTGTGAAATGAAACAAGTGCAGATGATACTTAGGCACTCAGAGAGAATTCGCATAAACTGCATGTAGGTTATAAAAAATTCCAATAAATAGGTAAATAATAAATTAATTTCGATAGGTTAAATACTTAGATAAAACCGTAAATCTAAATAATGAAAATGGTGAGTTGTGTGCAGGCATGTATTCTCAGTCTTATAGAGAGTTTCTGTTAATCTAGTAGTTGTGACAGATTGGTGAGTTGAATGCTAGAAAGGAGTTTCGAGAAATGGTGTTCCTTGAGCTTATCAAGACCAATTACATCATATAGTATGTCATTGATAATGTTAATGGATGTATAAAATAGTTGGGTTATATGAAATAAAACATGCATGACAGCCCCGAATCTTGTGTGAATGAACATGAGTTGTGAAAAAGTTCTATGTTGAGATACTTTTGTGTTTTGAATATCTGGTTTGTCAGTTAAGTTCTTCCAAGTTCGTCAATTCATTTAATCGATGAAAGTTGATTATCATGTTGGAATGATACAATAAAATTAATTCAAATATATTTAAGGTACCTTCATGTCAAAAAACATAGGAATAGTTCACCCATGATAGTGTGCTAGGTGGAGTTGATGGAAGCATTCTGATGGACCCAGAGTAATATCCACTAGATCATGTAAACGAATTGTTCTTGACACAAATTGACAATGTATAATATTTTTTATTTAACATTTAGTATTGAAATGTGGTTTTAGGTATATCCAACACACATTTGATATATGCTCCTTGGAATATCCCTTAGTGGTGAACAAGGTAAAAATTGTTGTGTTGTCTCAATACTTATAAATGTTTAAATTACTACAAATTACTATCAAATAGGTTTAACAGGTTCTTATAAACATGGGTATAAGATCCGCCACATGAAAAAAAAATTGAATCCCTAATTCACCCATCACCTCTAAGGGTTTTCCTGGGTCCTTCAATTTCACAGATAACTTATGGACCCGTTTTTTATGTTTCAAAATTTCCAAAGGAACTAAACCTAGAAAATTATTGCATTGATAATTATGTTATGTTATGAATATTTTTATTTTAATATTTAATATCTATTTATTTTTATTTGGGGTATTATGATAGTGGGTA
Source organism: Viscum album (assembly GCA_963277665.1). Classification (NCBI taxonomy): domain Eukaryota; kingdom Viridiplantae; phylum Streptophyta; class Magnoliopsida; order Santalales; family Viscaceae; genus Viscum; species Viscum album. The sequence continues at coordinate 701,209,527 of OY728156.1, forward strand.
ATATGGAATCATCTACCAATTATTATTTACTCTATAGGAAGGATTACAAATTGTTTTCTCATTCCCTAAAATTTATATCTTACGCTGCATGAAATAGCTATGAACAATTCATCTTCAATTATGCCTGTTTGCAAAGATTATTTTCAAGTCATGATGTCATATGAGTTGTGCACAACACCATATAAAGAGATTTGATTTCAACATTTATACCTCAAGGTCATGAACTGTAAATGAGTGATTTTTTTGCAATGTGAGATAGAGATGATCATGAATCAAAAAAAGAGAATGAAATTATTCTACATATAAGAACATAAAATTATGAGTAACTCTAAATGAAATACACTACTAAGATGAATGGTGTATGATATTGTATATAATATTAATGATAATTTGAGAATTAAAAATTAATATATTTAATTATTATTATAATGAAATGAGAATCAAAACATTTTAATCCTATGATCGAAGCTTTGTCTAGAGATAGAGTCTTGTGTGCATCCAAATATATTATGTCCATGCATGGAGACATATAGAATACGATATGAATAATTCAGGATGAGATCATAATAATTAGAACCTCGTAAGGTTCCATGAAATGTAATGTTAAATAATTATAATAGCCTTCATTGAACCTTATGATTTGTGTATGGTCTATAAGGTTATTGGATTATTAACTAGAGGATCATTCCACAACTATGTTTGCAATGTCATGTCTACTTGGAAAAATGTTTAAAATGAAAGCGTGGTTCTTGTTGAAATAATTATTGTAACATGATACTATTTGATGTTACGTTTCAATGATATATTTCCAAATAAAAAATAGAGGAAGGAATCTTTCATGATATATGAGGATCCCACACAATAAAAAAATATATATAAGGAAGATTGAATTTAGAATATTTTTATAATATCAAAGATTAAATTATGTTAAATAAATCTCATTAATATCAGTAAACAAATATTATAATAAGCAATAGATGATTTTTGATATCAGGATATATCATTCTTTCATCATGTTCTATGTGTCAAACAATACTAAGGGGAGCCATAAAAATTGGTAGAACGATAAAAAACATTACTATTTAGGATGAAAAGATGAAAAATCTCAAACCTTTAGCATGTCCTAAACAAGAAGAAAAATAATATATCAAATTAGTACATGGGAGGAAGATTTATATACGAGGTAACAATCCTTGATGGTACTATTGAAGATAATACTCTCAAGACCCTATGAGATAAGAAAACTATTTTTTTAATATACACATTGAGTTTGAGAAGATACCAAAAAACCCTCTTCCACATATTATTGTATAAATTATTTTTAAAATCAAATATATTTTATATAAATAATATCTCCTAAATTTGTTGTGGCGTTATGTTAATTTTGAAGGATGTATCTTTTATGAGTTTGAGAATAATGTCTTTGGATGAACTATTATGTCCAATATAAATTTCATCATAAATCTGAAAATGAATGTCAATGATACTATCCCTTAGGTATATGTATGGTACCACCCAACCCTATTGTGTAACTTTTAATACACATAAAATCACATAATATAAAATTAATAATTAAATCTATAACTCAAATAATATCAAACATGAAAATCAGTAAGTTTTCCACATGCAAGGTGAACCTTGTGAAATCCTTTTATGTATTAATTTTTACTTGTTTCTATAATACATGATGGGGTGAGGGTTCAATTTGAAACAATAAATCTATATCTATTAATTTGGAGAGAGTTTAATTTATACTACGCGATAGTTGTTTAAAAGTGTAAATGTAGGAAAATTTTGGTTGAATTAAATTCTCCCTCCCTCCCAATGTACTTTCATGATCCAACACAGCTATATAATAATTATGATATTCCTTATATAGTCCCCACCATAGAAAATAAATTCCTCAAAATCATAGATAAATATTTATTTTAAGCATAATTCAAGAAATATCATCAAATATTATCTTGTTATCTTGATTCCAAAAAGGATATAGATATATATACCACATACATGAACTGTACATAGTTAGTTTTCTATAAAAACATTTATTCTAATCTATAATATGAATATTTTATATTCTAATTGATATAGATGATGTTTCTTCCACAATACCTAACCTATATATAAATTAAAATTATTATTCATCACCCATTGGTTAAATACTCATAGAACATATCATATAAATCCATATTTTCTATTCTAATAATGTTTTCTTAACTCCAATGACACCATAAAACCATCAAGAACCTCGTAACATTTTTTAACCCTAACTCTCTATGTGATATGAAAATTCATAATATATTCAGTATATACATCTACATAACATCTCTATGTGAACCAATATTAATCCCAATTTGATCCCCATTGGAATCATTCATTGATTTCCGCTATGAGTAAGTCTCCAAATATACATACTCTATATGAGCATCACAGATCAAATCAAAATTAGATAATTATAAAGTAAAAAATTTAATTGGTATAAGTGTACCCATTTATCATTGATTATATATCATTATCACTACTATTGGTCTTACTACCCATGATACCTTACCCCCTCCAATGACTTACTCCCAGACAACTAACATGAATTCTCTTCTCACTATCCTATGAAATCAAAATACCTAATTTGCTGAATCCCATATCTAATCAAACACATAATTTCACAACCATAAACTATTACCTCCCATATAACTATGTAAAAGCCCCCAAATAATAACTATTTTTAGTCTATGTTTTCGATAAAACATATCCATTAATGTTTGTACATGTTAATAGTGAAGGGGTTTCCCCACCATATGTGTTCCTTTATCGTTACATCACATGAATTAACTCATAAAAAATCATTCTTACCAAAGAATATTTTGACTAACCAACAAAAGTATAGTCTAAATATGTGTATCACACCACCAACAATATGGTTTAATGAAATAAAATTCCCTCAAAAAAAGATATCATGGTAATTCTTATGATGCAATAAGCTAACAAATAATCCCTAGCATATATGCACAAAATCATAATGATTTAGTTCATGTTTATTTATAACACCCATCGAGGAATTCATATCAATCCTCCGAAATCACAATATTCCCACAGATACTCGACGTCAACATAGATGATGAAACCCTCTCCAATTAACATGAATAAAATAATACAAACCCATCTCATCGATGTTTCAACCAAATTATTAGATCTCATCCCATTCAAGAAATTTAATGAGGTTATAACTAAAATCGCAATAAAACCAGCTGACTTCAGCATAAAATAATCCCTTCTTACCATTCAATCAATGTGTATGCATCACATAAAATTATTATATATTATACCAGTTACATTTCTGAATGTGGCACCTTTTTTTTGGATCACCCTTAAGCGCCACAACAATGATCAAGGACATTAGGAAATTAGGAAGTATGATAATTTTATCCAACACCACTGGAACCACTTAGATTAGGAAACTCATTATATCATTAGAGGATCAAACACTAAATCCATATCCTCACAAACCACATTAAAAATAGTTCTTTCATATTTTTGATAATTATTTTTGACACATATCATGAATTTACCACAAAAGTCACATTATCACTCACCATCCACCCACTATTTGTTAATATAGAATAAAAATAACTATTGTTTTATTTTATTCTTGGTCACAATCAATAATAATAAAACAACAGAAAATAGAATTTATAATATCTCATTCTATGTGGTCATGCATCATGAATGAAATCTTAACGTGTTATATTTCCTCAATATTGGTATCACATGCCTAATCAGAATACCATATATTCCACACTAGTTGAAAATATTCATATAGAATCATTATTCATGCCATCATTCTCAATGTATCTATGATATTTCACTCACTAACCCAGTATTATTATTTCATATTCCAATTGTATCATTAAAATTTATAAACACCTATATATGATCTAAACATACTAGGTGATATCATCATGTGTTCTCTACATATCGTGTGACCCTCACCCACTTATCTCTATAGTTACTACAAATAAACTAACCTATTTATCTATTACCCCTGAAAAACAACATTAATAGAGTATAATCTCCGATACAAAGAATCTAAACACAGACTTGTACAATGAAATAGACATGAAAACCCTAGTATTTTACACCCTAACAAATACTCTATGTGTCAAAATAACCAAACTAACTAAAGTAACACATTCTACCTCATAAAACCCTCTTAAGGGTTTCTTAACAACTAACATATTATACAACCCCTTATATATCCTCTCAAGGGTGTGTGACCATCGACGTCTTAAACATATATTTTTTAGCTCTACCATTTCATAACTATACTATCTCAATATATAACAAAGGAATAAAATAGTCAAATCTACCAAGTAATTGATATCATTATACTATATGTAAACAATGAATAACATGAAAAAGTCCATTATTATTAGTTTCACTCACATACCACACCAAATAATATATGAACATAAAAAATATATTTTTATTGGATTTAATTAATTAATTAACCTAATAACTTGTATGAAATTTATATAATTGAAAAATATTTTTAAAATAATTCCAAAAACGATTCTTTTCAAAAGATTTTTTCCAAAAATCATTTCTTATTCATAAAATATCTCTAGTAAAAATATATTCCCAACATGTTTATAAAACATATGAACAATGTTTTGTTCATTGACATACATGTATTATAAACATGGACTGAATGTAGTAGAATAAATAAATAATGTAACATCATAGACTAATAAACCAATAAACTATATTATAAAAAAATCTAAAACAAAATCCCACCCCTAGTACCTTGGGCCTTTCACTGTAATGGTTTTCATAATTAATTACCTTAATATCTACTACAATATTCAACCAGTCTTATCTTTATTAATTATATATTAAAAAATATAGTAAAATATTACAATGAACTAATTCCATTTTTAGTACAATAACCTAGATCGCCCAAACATTGATTGGGATCAATACTCTATATTACCTCTAGAATTTTGACCCAAATAATTGAGGCTACCAACTAGTGGCAAGAGTCAATGGTGTATAATTAGGATACTACAGTCATAGTATTATAATTATAAAATAACAAATAATGATTATTAAAATATTCCATACCAAAATATCATTGTTTATAAATGTATTTACATCAAAATGAAAATAATAATTAAATAAACACACTCTTATAAGATATGAAAATGAATTATATAGGTCGCACATTTTATAAAAAAAGGATCTCCTATTTGTTTGATTATATTCAAAATATTAAAAAAAACTTTATATACTATGAGTATTCACTATAAAACAATAGTGTTACCTTGGAACACTCTTTTTCTCATCATGATTTACTAGCCAAGTTAGTTATACCACCATGGTAATAACTTATGAATTAAACATACATCTTTCACATCTACAAAGGTTTATATGATGGGTATGAAAATAAATATAAATATGCCACTAATAATAGTTCCCCTAATTTAATTTTCAATCTTATAATATATTTACAAGTAAATGAGTAATATTTTAACACATGATATGAAAGAAATCATGATGGTTCATGGTATGATAACCAAAAAAACATTAGACCCCACAGACTTCTTTCATTGAAAGAAATTCATTTTAATGATCTCATAGGTTCTATATTATAATTCGAATTATGTGACATTAAAGACAATAATTTTAAAATATATTTTATTATAATTTTTTTTGAAAGAAAATAGTAATTTTTTATACAATTATATTTTTTGGAAATTAATTGCCTTGTGTGGTTAGATTTTTCATCATGGAAACTATTCGTATAATCCATACATGATATTTTTTCAAGAGTTATAGTCCCCTATGATTAAACACATAGATTTTAAAAACATGTGTACCAGTCATGCCTCCAATGAATAATGATACGAATCCTTTATTATTATGCCTAGACATGACAACACTCCCCCTAATAAATTTATTAAATATTAAAATGTTCTTTAATATTTAATGTGGTTATATAGTATACATATTTTTCTTTAATTCTTTAGTTTATATTTATATTTAATGAATGTGGGCATGGTGTATGCGATATTTTATTTAATTATTTTTATTTATTATTGTTATGGAGGTTTTAACATTGAAAATGGTTTGGTTGTATTATTATAATTAATGAAGAGTCAAAAATAATATTTATGATTTGTAATTATTATTATTATAGGTCATAGTTACTAAAAATAGGTATTTATAATTGTCTTAAAATTATAATAATAATAATAATAATTATTATTATTATTCACATGCTATATAAAGGAATGGAAAGGGCTTCCTTCCTCAATATTTGGATAACATGTGATGCATTATATATAATGGAATTATACATTCTTCTACTCCCTTAATATTTATTCTATGAAAAATTATTATTTCATGTATTATTTCTCTTATTCTTATTTCGTTTTGTTCTTATAATTATTTTATTTCTATTTCTACATGGTTTTCCATCATCCATGTTTTATTTAAATTTGAAAAACATATATTTCGAGTAAATATAACCCAAAAACATGTGGATGTTGTTATATATAGTATTAATATGTATTATCTCAATATATATATATATATATATATTATCATTATTTGATAAAGCCGTTGAGGTGGCATCAATTCAGGAATAAGTGATACAATACATTTCAATTTCCATTATAAATTCATTAATTCTTTTATTTTCAATTTTGGTTTTAACTAATGAAAATATTATATAAATTATATGAGACAGTTTTAATAATTATGTCAATAGTATAGTTATAAATTTATAGGATGTTGCATATTTTTTAATTGTTATGCATATAAAATTCTACTCACATGTTTCCATGCACATAATGTATTCAATGAAATACTAATTTGGTTTTATTGTATTAAAATATAATTTTTATTGATAATTGGACATATTATTGGTTTCAAAAAGCTAACTTCATCTATTAATTCCAAAAAAATGGTGTCTTTCAAATGATATTTAGGCTTATTATTAAAATATGTTTTCTTGGAAAATTATTTCACACTAAGTGTTTTCAAAAATTATATGCACGGTTTCATAGTTTAAAAACCAATGTGACTTTGATAAAGAAATTATTAGGATTTATAAAAAATAAATATCATAATTTTTCATTGAAGTTTTTAAAATATAAATTGGTGTTTGGTATTTAAATAATTTTATTTATCATATGAAATATTTTTCAACCAATATTCCCAATTTTACATTATTATGAAATAAAAATTTTGAATTGTGAAAAATTATATATCGATGTGGGATATTGTAATTTAATGAACTTATAAACTTGAAGGTTATTTTAAGTGAGTTTTTAGATTATATATATATTTAAATGATTTTATTGGCAACATTTATTATAGAAATGATATTTGGAATACATTATGTAGTTAATAGGTACATTAGAAATCATTATACATGCTATTTGAGATAATTATCAACCGAAATAAAGCCCCAAGTTTACATTTTTAACTTTATATGGTGATTAGTTTATGATTACTTCTCTAGTTATTAACTTTTAGGTTATTATGAATATATTGGATTAATCGCTAACTAATGACATCACTTCTAGTTTAGTAACATAGATTAGGTAATTCTCATCACGCTAATGATATTTTAGATTGAATACTAGAATCCGAATGTTTCTTTATCTCATTCCCATTGGTAGTATCCCATGATTCCTTGATGTGAATTAAATTATTAGAATATTTTAATTGATGATTTATTTTATATAATAATATATACATGGGTAATATTTAAAATTTTCAATCAATTATATAAAAGTGTTTTTATAGAAAATTTCATTTATAAAAAAATAATAAAAATATTTTTCTTATTTTTGTTGCAATCCAGTGAAGAATTTTTATATTGAAATGATTATTATAAATCATTGATTTTGTTTTTTATTTATATTAAAATAATATAAGAAAATTTCATTATTTAATTTTTTGACTAGTATGTATGGGTTTTCAACATAAATGGATAGTATAGAATCATTGATGTATCACAATAAGTAGTTATCTCACACCTAAAATGTGAAAACATATACGTTCATATATATTATATATTCTATATTTATCTTAAAGGTATATGTTATGGTTTTTTTCCTTAGGGGAGGATTAACGGTCTGTTTAATGAAATTTGGAGGAGGTGACACAAAGGGATGATCATATCTGATATATACATTTTCTTCCCATTATTTTATAACGATTAGAATAGTGTAATGGTTATATATAACTTTTTTAACATTTTTAATTATATGTTTTATCATATGATATTCCATGTTAGTAGAATTTGTAAATTTTATTCATTTTTAATATCATTTATTTTTTAATACCTATAAAGTGAAATTCATACCCATTAAATCATGATTGAAACCCTTATAAAATTGATCATAATATGAATATATGGAAGATTAAATAGATTTAAGGAATGTTAATTAGGTTTTTATAGCTAGATATAAATGCTATTATGTTTCACCATTACTCAAATCTATGTTATAACTCACATTCTATAGACGGTGCCGGTTGGTCATAAGCGCTCACACTCCAGATTCATACATCGTGTAAGAAATAATAATCCCCTGAAAAATAAATTCAATTCCAATATAATCACCTAACCAACAAGATAACTAAATTAAATTATAATGAATCACATATAGAAAATATCATATGGTCTTAAAAAAATTTGGTTGTAAAATAAAATCCTTCAGAATGCATTAACGAGTCACAAATCATCCAAAAAACATGCTTTTAGGTAGAGAAACATCCAGTTATATGATAAGCCTATCATATATTAAAAATTAAGAAAAAACCATATTATTGTGATAATTTTTATTAGACCCTTCGAATATAAAACAATGAATCTAGAATAACATTTAACATCCTACTGACATTATATATCACATCAAGTTATAAATATAAAAAAAATATCATACATACACAATGAAAACACTATTTAAAATATATAACATCATATATATGATTATACCATATACTAATTCATGATATAAGATTTATTTAGTCGCGAACTAGCCAAAAATCCTTTATCATAATAGACATATTGTTATACCTAATGGAAAAATCCATTCATAATGCTTCATAACCCATAAAATATAATATTATAAACTAATTTTCTTACCCATACCACTTAATGTAATTGAATCACACTCAGTTCCCTTGAATATAAATCAGGTTTATTCTTATTAAAATCAACCCATTATCATTATCATTAAAGTAATATAATTATATTTTTATTAACATAATAAGGTCACACGAGAGGTACCCAATAGTTACACATAATCCTTATCACTCTATGCCACTTCCATAATCAAACACTTCAAATGATCATAAAAAACCCCAATATTTGGACCTCCGTGTTATAAAATCAATATTAAATCCATAATCTTTAAGAAATAATATTTAGAATAAGTAAAAATATTTCCATGAACTGATTCATTTAATCTAATAATTGATTTCCATTGAATTTCCCTCAAAAAATGTACTCTAGAACCTAGGTTTCCCCTTCTCCAAAAAACCCACAGATGGTTCACTAAAATTTTGACCATAATCAAACATCAACCAACTAGTCTAACCTTTTAGGACCTTCTTAATTTAATCCAATAAAATATATAAGGCTTATCCTACTAAAAATTAACACAATTTTCATTCCTCTCTCAAAATGGAAAATTCTAATAATGTGAATAACACCTGATCTCATTTCTAAAAAGAAATTCATATCCCACTAGCTCAACCCCTATGAGAGCCTATGAGAGTCTATCTTAGTCATATAATGATTTATTAAAATCTAAGGGAACAATTCAATTAATGTCACACAGAGTTATTTTATAAAACCATTTGATACATAGTCATCATGTGACAACAACATTCTGAATAAAAAACAAACATATTTTCTATTTGCAGGAAACTATACCCATCCTAAATCATAAATATATAAATATTTTCATCTCTCACTATCTTATTGTTTATTATATTAATGAATTTTACCTCAAATGTAAAAAAATGTATTTTTTAATATATAATTGACCACATGAATAGTGAATATTAGAGTCACCCCATCATGTATCATCAATTGAATCATCAATGTTCTTCTAAATTCATGAAATAAAGAAAAATGGACCAAAAATGGGTATTCATGGAATCTTATATGAGATGAGAGACAGATTGAAAAAATACAACGTATTACTAATCTATGTTTATAAGGTCCTACTACTATAAAGAATGATCATCGAGTGTTATATTAATTGTTTGGAAAGGAACTACAATAGGGGTAAAACATGTGAGAACCACATGGATCATGAAATCTAACCATTAAAAGGATGACTTTGGAGAATTAATAATTTTTTTTAAAAATATTGGTTTTACATTTTAAAAATAGTCTAGTTATCCACTAGGTACCCTGTGTTCCCCTATTAGAAACCTGATTCACATATGGAGGCCACCAATTGACTAATGAATTACTTAGGTATTAATTCCCCAATTTCCTTGTTATTAGGTTCCTGGTGTTCACATTTCAGATACCCGATGATAACTACAACAACATATTTCACTTTACCGACCACCTATCACCACTCAAACAATTGAAATCTAACTCCATGCCTCTAAGATATATAAATATACACATAATTTCAATCAAAATCATTATCATGATACAATTCATAAACCAATTATAAATAATTCATGTATACTCAAGATCCAATGACTCAGAAAGATAGTATTTATTATAAGTAGTGTTTTTGTCCTCATTTTTACATGTTTCTCTAGTGAAATAATTCCATGTAGTAATAATTTTATTGTATAACCATGTCTATGATATGTATTGTAGGTGTGAAAAATTTCACTCATAATAGGATTTCACATGCATCTTGATTATTTATAGTACTCATTGAGTTTAGGTGAGAGGGGAATTATAGTTTTTTATTGGACTAAGCCCCTTACGTATTTCATAGAATGCGCTTTGATGTGAATATCAATGACTTTATATAATTATAAGTTTAATTACCAACATAGATCTGGATCATGGGTTATGATGAGTAGTGTTATAAAGGTCGATGAATCAACAATTGATAATGTTCATGAAGGACCAGATACAACTGTATAATTATTATTTCATTATAACAATAAATTTATTAGTTAATGAGTTAGTTTTATTGTTTATTTAATTATCTTTCACGATCAATATTTTATTATTATTTTTATTATATATACATTAAATAAATTATTTTATTTCATATACTAGACTAACAAATACAATTATTAGAAAATAGTTTTTCTACATGGGTTGAGTATATTAGATTAATTTTTTTGTCTTACTCAAAATTTATAAGATTCTATCATAACTCCTATGGGTTAACCTGAGGTTATATTCTCATGAAATTTTTTTAAGCCCACTCTAATTTTTGTGTCCAATTAAATATTTAAAGGCATGACTTTGGTCATTTGGAAACACATATTTTGGTTCTATCATGTTTCCATGGATTGTGGGATGATAGAACACATAGAACCCTTATAAAATATAATGAAATTAGAAACTAGTGAATTTTTATTATTATGTTTCAAATTTTATTTATCATTATATAAATAAAAATCCTCAGGTTAATTATTAAATATTTAAATAGGGTATTGAATTTTTTAAAATGATAAAAGTATTGAAATTATGATGATAGATTTAAAAAAATCTATTTTACATTGTTTCCCATTAATATATTTCCCAAAACACATAAATTGTTCTTTAATAACATTATTGTATTTTATTTTTTTATTTTATTTTTTCCAAATATTAAAAATAATAGAAGATGAAAATTAAATAATACATATTAGTGAATAAAATACTTTAATATGAATTACTATTTTGTTATCAAATTTTATTATTTTATAAAAAATATTATTTCATAAGAACAATACTGCCAATGATTTATTATTTTCAATATTTTTACCTAATGAAACAAATATTTTAATTAATTAGGAAAAAATATCAAACTAAGAGTAAAAAAGGTTGAATTAATAAATATTATGTAATATTAAAATGGCACAATAAATTATGTTTGATTTAAATTAATCTGTTTTATCTTTTCTTTGATTAATCATTTATTTATTCATAATTGTTTTTTGTAAATATCATTAATGATACATAATAATCAAAAAAAATATGAAACATAATTTTTCTTATTTAAGTGTTCTATTATATAAAAATATAATAAAATATAAATTTTTTTGAAACAAAAAATATCAAAAATATACCCATTTTAATAAACATAGAAAATTCTCACTTGAGAAATTTTTTTACTTTAATAAAAAATAATTATTAATTTCACAATAAATATGATATAACTAAAGTGTTTTAATAGGTATATAATTAACCAATATTTAATGCAATAAATTTTAATAATTCAATGCCACATAATATTCCATGATATTGTTAAGTAGGGAAATAATAAAAGATAAAGTAAAAAACAATAATTATTGATTAATTTTAATTATATTGGGTGGAGAAGATCACGTTTCAATAAGAAATGATTTATAACATCTAAATATATCCACCAACATTTTAAATCAACAAAATTATTTATTGATTTTTTTATCTCACCCAAGGAATACAAGAACCTTATTATTTCAAATTAAAGAGAAAAGATGAGAGATCATTTACAATAAAATATTTGTAACCCATATACCATCACCACTAGTTTATAATAAACTATAAATTAATACATTGTAGAGTCCAAAGTTTTAATAAATAATTAAAAATTTTCAAAAAAAAATCAATCATTACAACAATCAAATTTTTTTATTAATTATATAAAAATGACACACAAATTTTTAATTTGATTATATTTAATATGATGTTATATTAAAAACATTAATATCATTTTATTATATTAAGATGAAATTTTTTATTTTATTATATAGGATAACATATATGAATGTGTATGATATGCAATAATGTAAGCATATATCAATGTGAAGTATACTTATATTTCGTGAAATGATAGACATAACTCATATATATCTGAAAAATGAATATAATTATATCTCATTCCATGAATCCATAATTAATATAGTGATATAATTATATTTTTTCTCATGATATACTCATTTAGAACATACAATATATTTCAAGAATATTTTTTTCATATTTATAAAGATGTAATTTTTAATTAATTTAATATAAAAATGACAAATTTATTCGGTTATGTGTTTCAAAATTTGTTCCATTATTAAAAATTTTAAAAAAATCTATGAAATTATAAGTTATGTGTTTTAAGTATGAAATATACATTACTATCATATTTCAAATAACATATATCATAACATTTTTTTATTTTAAAAATTCGAAATATTTATTCATAATATAATATTTGTATAAATACAAAACATAGATCAACATTTTCTTCCTGTTAACATATCAATGATCTTAATTTTTTAATTTAAAAGTCAAATTATATATATAAATAAAATAAATAAAATATATTTAATATAGTATTTTCTTTTTTAATAAAAATATTTTTTCAATATAATTAATTTATAATTTTTTGTATATATAATATATTTTATACATTTATTTCACATTACAAGTACTCTACAAAATACATATTTATTGATTTATAATATTCAAAGAAATTGATATAACTAGGATTTAATTAATATATTATGTGTTTCTAAAATATATTTTGTATTAAAAAAATGACTTGAAACACCATTTTGATTCAAATTCTTATCATATTTCCCTTGTTTATATCACATAAATGATCATAGAAATTTTTTTATATCATTCAAAAATTTAAAATAATCAATTAAAATCAAATAACTATTATTTATTTATTGTGTTTCAAGTTTAAAATTATATTCCTTATCTCAAAATAAATTTTCAAATAAAAAAACATATTTACAAGAAATATATAACAAATTTTAAATATATTATATAATACACCATTTTAAATATAAAATATTATATTATAATAGATTTTTATAGTTAAAATTTATAAAATTCTATAAAAATAATGTAATTGTGATGTATTTGATAAGTTCATCAATTCCAAATATGTTCCAATCCTAAAATAAAAATACTCCATGAAAATATATTTTCTGATTTGAAAATTATTATATAATTATTACCAATATAAAATTGTATAGAATGGATTTTTATCATTTAAGATTCAAAAATATTTAAAATATAAATAATTGTAATGCATTTATTATTTTAGAAAGATGAAGAATTTTCAGAAAAATATATTTCATTCAAATTGAAAATAAATTTCATCATTGTTTCAAATAATGTTACACAAAACACATATTTTCTATTTATAAATTAAAAATATTATATCAAATTCAAATAACATTGTTTTATTTTTTATTATTTTTGTTTTAGAACACATTTTGGGCATTAAAGTCATTATATTTAATAAATGTTATTCTATTTCTAATAAATATGATATAATATCATTTTATTTAACATAAAAAACAAAACAACTGTTATTTTATTTAAAAAATCATAACATTCAACAAAAATAAAATGGGTATAATTAATTATTGATTTTTTTATCTCTCAATATAAGTTACAGGGTAGAAAAATACTAAAATTCAATATATATATGCCACGTATTTAAAAAAACATTTTGATATTTTATAACATGTCAAATATTATTGAAAAATATTATATAACATAAAAATTCCTTTTTTTAAAAAAAGTGAAACAAATATTATGTATTTAAAATTTTCCTTTACAAATTTTTTCTACAACTCCAAATTAAATAAAATATATTATGATATGATGCATTTTTCATTTATTATTTATCAAAAAAATTATTTTTCTGAAATTTTCCACATGACATATGTTCAAAAATTTAATTTAAAATATATCATAACAAATTATAAATATTCAAGTTTCATATAACATATAATATTAAAAATATAAAAATAAATAGTATTAATTTATATCATGAATGTAATAACAGTTTAATGATTTGAAAAATATTCTTATAGAGAATATTTGCATTGAAAAAATAACATCCATTATGTTACTATAAAATTTTTAATATAGTAAGACAAAAATTTAATACATTTTTTATATGTTAAATATCCCAAAACTATTTTTATGTATTTTAAAAAAATATATATATTAAATAAAAATAAAATAATATGATATATTTAATATGTTTTCGGTTTCAAAATATCTTCTTTTTTTATAAGTTAAAATATTCTCTTAAAATTTGTAATGTGTTTCAAATAAATATAAAATTTATAATTTTTTCATATAAAAAGTCATTTATTTGACATTTTAAAAGTCATAATAACCAATTTATCATAACATTTTATATAAAATATTCCCTATTATTGAATTACAATTTACCCCAAATAATATTATGTTTGAAAGTAAAAAACTGATTCTTAACTAAATTAGAATTAATTTATTAGCATTTAAATATTAATAATAATCTGGAGGCCCTCATCTATTATATATTATAAAAGTATCTAGAATAAATAAATTCTATTATTTTAATTGAAGAATCCCAATAATAAACTTCATATATCATTTATATATTGGACAAGGAAATTTTTAATATAGGATAATTTTAATTGACTCTAGGGAAGAAAACATTTGAAATGATATATTTTGAATTTAGTAATATTAAATAACCATGATTTCTGTAGAATTATTTAATATCCGTATAATACATATATGAGTGATTTTTTTAAAAAATATTATATTATTGTCGCATTAATTAGTATATTTTTTATATTTATTAATATATATTACTTCTTCCAAATTAATGTATGATTTAAAATGAAAATAGAATTTAATTATTCTATATTGAGTATAATTTACTAATTTTGTCTTTATTATTATTTTTATGTACCATTTTGGGTAGATCTTCTATAAAACTATATAACAAAGAGTTATGTTGTATTTATGTTATGTTGAACATATTATTATTTGCATTAAGTATAATTATTTTGTATCAATGTCAAATGAGAATTTAAAATTGGAAAGAGATGCTTGCATAGCTCTTGGGGAAGCTGATATTCTCTCTTTCCATTCTTGACACTGGCATCCATTTTTTCAGTCCCTCCCCCACTGGTTGGGGGGGGACCTTTGTCCTCAAATAAGAGAGTGTGCCTTTATTTCATCCCTTTTCAAACCCAGACATTCTTCCTCCTTTTCTGCAAGTGTCGATGTGCCTGAATGTAATGTATTTTCTCGATGGATGTCCTAACCTTATACTTTCTATCGCGGAGTTTACTAAATCCTCAGTGCTCTGAAAGATCACATTGATTGCATAGTTCAATAAGTGACTCCCTTCGGTTGATGAGTTTGATAGGTACGTCTTCAGATCATGGGATTTGTAGGAGAGGATGTAGTGGGGCTACTCGATAGCCATCATATTATGGTTCAGATTTCATTAGTGGAGGTTTTAAAAAGTTATTTATCAATAATACCCTATATATTCAATGGATATCGGTTATACCTACTTCAATAGTCCATTGACTTCCATATAAAAGGAGATTCCCCTACAATGGATTTTTTTTTGCGATTTTCCCCAATCATCCATTTCATTTTCAAAATCATTAAGATAATAGAATTATTGGTAATATTTTTTGTATATATATGGGCTCTGATAGCCACACTGAGTCAGTTTGTCACCAAATGACCCATATGTATGTGTGGAAATGGATGTTTCTAGAATGCAGTTTGAATTCATTTGGATTACAACTGGTGAGGAGTACATTATAAAACAATATGTGGTTTATGAATCATGGAAGGACTTACGTTTTTTGTATAAATACTTTTGACAATCTATAGATAACTATTAATGGGGGTATTAGTATACAAGGCAGATGGGTATGGGTTGTGGTATGGATACAGTGGTTTGTGTTGAGGAAGGATTGTTGGAGTAGACAACTATGGGTATCAAGTGCAGATTAAGGGACTTGAATCCTCTAGTGGCTAAGGTATTTAGCATATTGAGGAATGATCTAGACAACCCTCAAACTCAATAGTCTACTTCTTTGAAAAAACAGGGGTATGTGGAAGAGGTACAACATACCAATGGCACATATGTTGATGTTGTGCATTCAAGGTATGGTAATTATGAAAATGATTAAGAAAAGGACTCCAACTGCATCCATGTTAGGATGGTGTTGGGTAACCTTCATCATGATGAGGAACATCCACTGGTTCAACTAAGCTCTGAGGTTGATATCCCTACTAGTGTCTCATACCCTCTCCTTGAGGGTACCTACGGTTTTAGCGGGCATGAGGACAAGGGTACAAATGAGGAGAGATGTCGGTATGTTCATAGTGGTCCAGTGCAGGGGTTGATGGATAACATGGACGCATGTTAGAGTAAGAAAAAAAGATTATCCAGACCAGTTACCACTTTTTTGGTCTGAAGGGGTTACCTCAAAATTAGAAGATGGACATTGAAGATAAAATATTTGGTGGGACAGAAACCACAGATTTTTCAAAAGGAAAGAAAAGAAAAGGGTGCAAGGACTACTCATATCTCCCAAAACCAATGGAGACATGGTCAGGTAAAAAGATGAACCCCATGAAGAAGGATTACATATCTATAAACAGTGTTAACTTTTAGGTCAATCCTGACGAAGTGTTGGCTAACATTAACGATGTTGGTGTAGGAAAGCATGTTGTGGAGAAAGATGTTAAAACAAAATCACTAGAATTTCTTGTCCACTGAAAAGATGTAATGGTGGAGGTGTTCATTTATATCACGGATTCACAATAAGAGTCGGACAAGATGATGGGAATAGAGATTCATGTTGATGTTACTAGTGAGTAAGCATCATGGATCGACTCGTAGGATCTTATTCTGATAAGGGTTTTTAATGATGGGAATCTATATAAGGAAGAGTACTCTCAATTTTGGAACAACATGGTAGATTATTTTGAAGACATCATCGTTGACCAGCAAGGTTCACTAGTGCACTCTATCTTCTAGAATCTCTTTAGGGAGGAAACATCTAATAGGATAATGTTTTGTTTCTATAATTTTGTGACCTTTTTTGGGGGATGGCTTCCTGGTTAAAACTATGTACTTTCTCACATTTCCGTAATTTGTTTTGATAATATTCAAAATTATTATTCATGCAATGCCAAATGAAAATTCATTTAAATTGTTTTGTGTATAACATAGAAGTTCAGAATAGGGTAAATCATTTCCTCATCATGTATGGTATAACACTATTTTTTATATGTATTAAATTTTACATCAACCTTGTATAACATTAATATTTTTTAATATGATAACAATATTTCATCATATTAATATAAAAAATATGGAACATATTTTTTTTATATTAACATAATAAGAACATCAAAAAATAGTTCGAATAAAAAAGTCTCTCTACCAATAAATGTCTCAATTCAAGATTTAAATCATAAAATCTATCTTCTTTTGATTATAAAATCTAATTTAAAACATATTCAAATAGGTATGATAGTAAGAATTACTATTTTTTTGTTTTATTAAAGTCTTATTTAATATTTTATATTGTCACGTAATATGAAAAAAATATAATTATAAAAAACTGTTATGATTTTAGAAATATTTTATAGAAAATACATTCTCTAATGAGTTTCCCTCTTAATATGTACATTTTTTCAAGGAAAATAATCTCATGGTATCAATCATGTTCTATGATTATCAGAGGGATATAATAAGTGTCATTCATAAGTATATAACCATTATGGGATGATTTACATTGATATATAATGAAAAATATCAAAAATTAATTGTAAAATTAATGATTAGAATACTTTATAAATATTCAATTGAAATTTATATTAATAAATGGCATAGTTAACATAGATACATGTCGTAATATGGTCAAAAAACAATACACAAAATGAACCCCAATTCAATACGACATAAAATAAAGTAATTTAAAATAAACTACGGAAACAAAAACCAAATTTCTATCTACTAGATTATTCTATCATAGATTGAATTTCTCTATATAATAATTGAATTACCTCTAAGACAACATGGTAATGAATATCCTCATATGACCACAAAAGGTGAATATATAAGGTGTTGATAAATATATATCTCAATATGAATTCACTAAAAACCCCCAAACCTCTATAACAAATAAATATTGTATGTATGTACTCATGAAATTAGTAAGAGACAATTACCACATAAATATACCCCTACATAATTATATTAAAAACTATCTTTTTTATAAAAACACTAGAAATCAAATAAAGAAAAATAACCATTCAAAATATTGGTCATGAGGTATTAATTAAACCAACATAACTTATAATTTTACGTACTTCAAGACATAATTAGAACAACCATAACAATTGAATAATCATCATGATTCACATTTTATGATAGATAGAACCTGGTAGAACCGAGAGGTGTATTATCATTTGGGAAGGAAAAAATATTTCTAACATCTATGAGAGAATTTACCTGATTTACCTAGAGGATAAAAAACACATGGTTGTACTCTATCTATTCATACAATAGTGAAAATTAATAAGTTCAATACATTTTTTAACCCGGTCTAGGGTATTTCCTAGCGTAATAATATTCTGTGGAAGTATCCTCTTAGGTAGAGCCTATTTGACCAAGATAATGTCTCATTCCATATGTCACCTCATCATATTTTCTCACACATTAATACTATTATCCAAAAAAGTATAACATTATATTTTATTTTATATATCACATAAAAAATCTCTTGAGTCCACACATAATACATACCAAGGAAAAATCATAATCTATAAAATAAACAAGGACATCTGAGGGAAATAATAACTATAATTATAATAAGAAATTCAATAATCAAAATAATACACAAATAATTAAGTAATAAATTCCATATATTCAAAATCATAATCAATCTTTCTATTTATATAAAAAATACATAACAACTCATTTCTCTCTAATTTACCTCAATCACACGATATAAAATTATTTTTTATGTTATCTATATATCATTATACCTTCTATGGATTTTTAATAAACATTGAAATATTATATTTTGAAATTAATTTTCTATTAAACTTTTATTTTCCATCAACATTGGGGAATGTATTCATGATTCACACCACCATCTTATATGTATGCACATGATAAAATTCAACAACAAAAGAGAGGGTTATGTTCACCTTCCTTCATAATTTTTTTCAAATATAACATAGTTAATGTTTCCTTATACTGAAGAAAAATATTGGAATCCTATCTAAAAAATACCCCATCGCTACCCAACCTGATATATACATGGCCATAATTAAGAGATGTTATATTCCTCAAGTGAACCTCCCTATATTCCATGGGTTCTGTATCTTTGGTGATGGCCATATCAAAACATAGGGTTTTTTATTCCCATGATAACCAATATAATAAAATACATGCCCATTTTTTAAAAAAAATATGAATTACTCCTCAATATATCATGAATGACAAAAAATAAAATGGGGAGAAACTAAACGTAAAATTGGGTGTCATGTTATCTAAAAAAATTCTTTTTTAGATAATGGTTTTATTAAATTCTCACCAGTATTCACAAAAGGTATTCAGAATATTCATAATTCATACATATAAAAAAATAAATAAAAGGTCCAGATGATTAATACATAACAAAAATAAAAAATTTATATGAATTATGTCCAAAATAATCCCTTTTTTCAATACCAAAACACTAAAAACATTCTTTCACATAGAAAAACCTCTATCATGGTGTCACACCATATACAGTCATTATATAATAATGTATACACGTGAACGCCAAAACATAAACCATGTGAATGGGTAATGGTGAGAAATATAGATTTTTTTGTATTTAAATATGTTATTAAACTCACATAAGTGAGATTTATAAAGATGGATTCATTTTAAATGGTTTGTGAGTGAACCATATTATGTCATCGGGAAATGTGACTAAAAAACCACAAAAACAATAACCACTATTCAGATCATATCATCCCATCAAAATCAACTCAATCAAATCATACAAAAAAATATATTTTTATGCTCATTAATATAATGATATGGAACTATATAATTAAATATACATAGCCCAATATATATTGTCAATAAAAAAGGAATTATTGAAAATATACACCTCCTCTTACACAATGAGTTTTCCACTAAAATTTTTTTCTTTTAAAACTACCGTGAACTAAATAATTCATAATGACAGAATAGTTATACCCTTATTAAATAACTAATAATAGTGAAATATACTATGAAATTGGATTATCCTATTTGGTAAAATTCACATATTAGAAATATATAATTCCCCAAATCTAAAGAAACTATACACAATGAAAACACCAATGTGAGTCCTTATATTAACCACTCCATCCATTTATTATTTTATGGAAACCCAAATACATCACCCAATGGAAATATAAACTCATAATATTATATAAGTAACTTGTAAGTTAACCAATAATAGTCTATAGTGTAACCTACTACCAACCACTATGACATATATTATCTACCATTATCCAAGTAGATTTGTGAAGACCTCGGTATCCCTTCATTGTAATTGTTGTGGTTTCTATTTTATCTAGGATTTATATTGATTTTATAGGATGATAATCATTTAACATGTATCTAATGTAAGGGTATATAATTTACTAAAACCATAATTTTCCATTATTAGGTGGTTTTTTAGAGATTTTGAAATCTCCATGTAGTCTAATGTGCGAGGGATGAAATTTTTATTGTTTCCTAAAGAATCATATATTATATGATTCCCTATAGTGTTGGTGAATATTTATGTGAACTTTTATGGTGATTGGGTTTTAGAGGAATCATATGTGATATTATATTTTAAGTGCATCACATGTGATATTTTGGGGGCATTAATTTCAGTGACATCAAGAAAAATGTTTTAGTGTGAATATTATTTATGTGATACCATGGATTAATATTAGTTACAATGTAATATATTTTATTAATGTTTTGACTTTTACTATATGAGAAAATGGAATAATAATAAATAATTTGTTATGCAATAGAGTTTATAGTCATACCATGTATTTTTATAATTGGGATTATTCTAATAATACGTTTAGGTGTAACTCGACCAAAGACCATGATAAATAAAAGTATTCCCCTTGAAATTTCATGAGTGGATCGATTTCACAATTTATAATTGGCCACGGTGGAGTTATTTTCTAGTTTTATTTATTTTTAGGTGTTAGCCTCAGATATACTCAATTAATCTTTATAATATGCATATTATAGAATTTAGAACACGGATAACCTCATAGGACTATTTTATTATCCTAATAAGAACATTTAAAAATGACATTACACCACAAGACTCTTCATTTCTTGTTTTGATACCATTCAACTGGGTTCCTATTATAAATTTCATATTCCCCACACTTTGGTTATAGAATCATTATTCCACTTGATCATTAAGAAGTATTGGGGGTTCATTGATGGTTTATATTTTTCAAGGAAGATCTATGACCTTCCAAATCATAAGTCTGATTCGGTTTTTATTCATTGTTCCATTATATTTC
Source organism: Viscum album (assembly GCA_963277665.1). Classification (NCBI taxonomy): domain Eukaryota; kingdom Viridiplantae; phylum Streptophyta; class Magnoliopsida; order Santalales; family Viscaceae; genus Viscum; species Viscum album. Next base: position 701,232,070 of record OY728156.1, read on the forward strand.
ATTTCATATTTTTTTAAATTGGTTCATACAAAGAGGTTAAAGTGTTAAATATGTTTTCTTTTAATTTTTTTAGATTTACATGAATTACTTTTGACGTAGAATCTATTGGATTCATTGGTTCTTATCTCTTGTTCCCTCAAAAAAATTCCCAACCCAATTGATGATTGTAATTACTATTCCTTCATGTTATATTTATAAATAATATGTTTTATATGAATGTTGTATACTCATCTAAATTACCCATTTAAATCCTTAAGGCTCTTTATTTCTATCTTAATCCAAACCATTTTATTAGTCCTATAAAACTATTTTAACAACCACTCCCTTGATTAAAAATCTACATCTAATTTCACTAATCTGTAACCCCTTTATAGTACCTATGTAAGCTTTTATGACATAACCACTACTAAACATATTTATTTCGTCTTCATCAATGTAATATAAAACTACCCAATTAATATTACTTGAAGTTTATTAGTATTATGGGAGGGTATTTTATTTATTTTATACATTAATATTATCATAATCTTCTCTAATGATGAGTTTTTTTGTCCAGTGGAATGGGTTTTGGTATGCATTCTATTTAATCATTACACTATTCTATCGTGTTCAATATCATGGGTTTATCCCAGGGTAAGAGGATATTGTATGTTTCTTTTTTTAATGTATTTTCTTATTAATATATGATTGTAATGCCAGTCAAATTATAATTACACTTTTATATGTCATTAAATTAAAATATTACAATAATATTATTATGTTGTTATATACTGGTCACTATGAAATAAAGGTGTTGTTCCTTATGGGTTGAATAAGAAAAACTCATCAAGTCAAATAACTATTTCATGACTCCATGTTGAAATCATGATTGTGTAATACATGTATATATATATGTATGTATTTCTGGCTATGTTACTTCATTTTTTATGAAGGTTTTTTGATGAATCATGTATGTAGATGCATAATTAGAAGAATATGGTTATCGACATGAAAATAATAAAATGAATTTCATGTGATTCAATGAATATTGAGAAAGGGAAGTATAAAAATGGATATAATATTTCAGTCAATGTTGTTGATCATGGTTGATTTTTAGGTATGTGTTCCTTGAAAATATAGGGTATCCAAATGTCACCCTAATTATTAAGGTTATTATGGGATAACATTTTTTGATAAACATAAAGTTGGTTTATGTTAAGAATACATGATCTTTGTTTCAGATTTGGTATGTTAGGTTGGACGCTTATGATATTTAGGTGAGATGAAGAGTTTTATTGGTAGCATATTTGGTGGTGTTATTTTCCTGGTAGTGTTTCCATTCCCTTGGATCATTTCTAATGTTTTGGATAAATATTTTTAATTTTGAGGTCCTTCAGAGGATGTGGTTTGTTTTTCATTCTTATGGAAATTTCGTTTATTGTTATTAGGGGATATGTTCAGTGAACTTCTATAATTAAAGGATGTTATGTAAGAATTTTTTTGAGATGTAATTAGGTATGTTTTGGAAGTAGGGTTGTAAGTTTGGGAATGGTATGTGAAGGAATTATTTTTTGTAGTTAATAGGTTATGTGGGAGTAAATAATTGTATTGTTATAAGTTATTTTTTATGTTCCTTAAGAATATTTTTATTAGTTATGAGGTGTATGTTTTTTTAGGAATTTGTAGGTTGATGTCTACAAAACACTAAATAAATATATAATTGGAATAATAAAATTAAATGGATACCTAATATATTGATATACTTAATTAATAAAATGAAATGTCGATATCAGAATTGATTATATAATGAATTTACTTTATAGTAATTATTATTCCATTGATATTGATATCTAATAAGATATAGAGTGGATAATTGTTTATTATTTAACAATATATTATTTATTATTAAATTTATTTTAATATTAATTCTGATGCTTTTTTATGTTGAGGATTGATATTAGATATGAATTGTTTTTTGGATCATACAATTTGGTGTTATGTGTTATCATGGCTTATGTTTGGGTTTCTAGAGGATAAAATGGATACAGTGATGGTGATATAGTTATATTAATAGTGATGGAGTTTTTTGTTGATGATATAATAGTTGGATAGTAAATCAATATGTTATGATTATATGAGTTTTATCATTCATAGCTTCTGAGTTTGTTTGTGATGGGTCATCCAACCAGAACACTACCTGTTTGTATTGGCATATCTAGTGAACTGAAATGAATGATTGGTGGTAAATATCTTATCCCATTTTATTATTATAAGACAATAATATATCCCTTAATGATTAATGGCTATGGTTTTTTATGAGTAGATTATTTAATGCAAGACATATATTAGCATAGATTTTAATAAGCTGTGAAGTTATATTTTCTCAATTCATACATTCATATTACCATTTTATTGATTTCATAAATGTCCAATGCCAAACATTTATTTTACAAAGATTTTATATTTTTTAGATGTATTATCCATCTGAGTACTCCCATTTTATCACCCATATATGTTTTTTATGTTGTTTTTTGGGATAGATAGAGGGAGCGATCAAACAGTTCTATCATAGTAGCTGTATCAGTTCTCATGGAATATGTTCTTCCATTTTCCTAAATTTTATCATGAATTTTTGTAAAAGAGTTAGTTTTTATGGAAAATGTTACCTTTTTAGTTCATATATATGCATTTGATTTGTGAATTTTCATTATTTTCTGTGGAATTATGATTAAAATCCCTCATATACATGTGATAAACACCCACAATGATAGTCAAAAACTCATGCATTTTATAATATGTTATTATGGGGCACACATATTTTCAATACCGACCTATGTGGGGTTCTAACAGATGTTTTTTGTGAGAAATTATTATGAAATATTTATTTTATGATAATGGATGATGTTTAATGCTATGAACATGTTAGGATTTCATGGGTCTTGTTGTAACACCCGAGACTTTTATGTTATATAAATTATCAAAGGAATCTTTTTCTACACAATACTTGCTTGACTTGCTTTACACGCAATCGCGACCTTCCTCGATAGCTTGCGTCGTACGCAATAGCGAGTTTCACTAAACAATAATATGCTATTAAAACTAGCCGTTATGAATAGTAATAACCACTTTTTGAAATTTTATAAATTTTATTTTTCAAAATGGACTTCATTTTTGGACTCAGAATATCGAAATTAGCCTAGGGTGAAATTTTGGTATTTTTCTGAAAACTTTCAATTTTTGATGAATAGTGAAACCACTAAGTGGTAGGTTAAAAACTGAATTTTGCATAAAACATAATTTTACCGCTTTTGTGAATGGAATTTCGAAAATCCGAGAGACACGGTTAATATCAAGGACTAAAATGTGGTTCAATGAGATGAAAATAATTTTTTGGTGAATAGTAACTTTTTACGATTTTTACCGCGGTTAATAGTAAATAGGGTAACTAAGGGTAAATATGATATTAATATTACCCTAACACATGTCCTAATTCTATTGGACAAGTGTAATTCGACCAAAAACAAACTTAGGAATAAAATATGACCATTTAGGCCCACTTGGATTAGATTAGGACATTTATTATTTATTTATTTAAAGAAGGGTTAAAATAGTTAAAATCAATGTTTAATAAGTAAATAATTTTTAATATGGGGTTATACATAAGATAAATTCAATTGTAAATATTCATTAGAAAGCTAAAACGATTTCCTACATGATGATATTTTATTTGTAATTTTTAGACATTAAATAATTTAATTTATTTATGACATAATTATGATGCAGTAATTATCTTATTAATGAAATATTGACATAATTGATGTTATAAACACCAAAATAAATGTAATTTGAGACTTTTTATGAATTCCACTAATTTTCTAGGTTACTATGATATATTAGTGTTGATTTAATCAACTTGGTTCGAACATATAATTCTGTTATGACTTTCAAACAAATCATATATCAAATAGTGTCAAAATTGACACAAAATAGTTTTTAAATCAAATATTATATTATTAATTGTTATTTTATTCCTAAAAATCTAAGGTTCGGCCAAATCACATAGATAAGGATATATATATTAATAATAAACAATTTGGGGTTCGTTTGGCATGTTATGGTAAGTGTATTAACCATATAGTGAAGGAAAACAAAAAGACACGGTAAAAGTTAAAATAATTAACTTAGAGTTAAATCTAATTGATAAGGTTAAAATAATACCCTAAACTTGTCTAAATCCTATTGGTTGATAGGATTTCGACCCATCCCCACTTTATATTCTAAATAAGACCCTTTGGAACCATTATAAACCGATTTTGACTTTAATATAAAATAATATTTTGAGATATTCCTAAGGTGCCCCTCTCCTCCCTTATAAAAGGGCACCTCCTCCCCCTCCTCCTCACACCAAATTGAGCACTCAAGCTCGGCCAACCCCTGCCATTTTCTCCTCTCCACTTCCCTAGAATAATCCTAGAGGTCCTGGTCTTCTCCAAAGACCAATCTTAGTTCCTTAAGTGGAGGATTCAAAGAAGCGTTCCAAAGAAGAGGTAATATCCATTACCGATCTTTTCAATTTCTTTCTTCTTCAACTTCTTCTTCTTTAGTTGTTTCATGATAAAGTAATAACATCAGTATTACTTACATACTGATATGTTATTATAAATATGAAACAACCCTAATTCACCTTCTATCCATCGTACGGAAAAATGAAATCACCACGCGTGCGTACGTACGGAATACCGTCTCCACGCCGTGGTGTAATCTATTTTCCACCATCACCTTACAAGGATGGGTATAATGGTGTAATGAGTAACTACATATGATTATTATAAAGTAATATTGATACTGAAATAATATATATATACTCCAATACAATTCCATGATCATAGGAACGATATCATCACTCGTGCGTACGTACGGAATACCGTCTCCACGATGTGATGCGACTCGTTCTACATGATCTTCATTTCATAATGATTATATAAATGAATTTAATAAATGAATATGGTATATACTACACTAATACCATTCTGGAAATGAATTATCTATAACCTAAAGATAAGTATAAGAATTTATTCGACAAAACACGCATAAGAACAAAAAGTTATAAAGACCCGAGTAACAAGTAACAATGAAATATTACTAACAAGAAGCTAATAATATGACCATATATGATATCATATAAATATGTATGATTCTGGAATAAGTCAATAACATTATTTAAACCATTATACAGGAGCTTTGGACACGTACAAAGCTAATCGGACCTAAGGTAAGGGAAAATACCACAATCTCATTTTTATCCGAGATTGTTTATTCGTAAGTATTTACTGGGGTGTATTTTATCATCCACATCCATGTTCCCTCAATATGTAATATTGTTTCCATCCACTTACAATAGTTTAAATCCAATTTTACCCTTTGGTGAGTTTTTAGTAAAGAATATGAACGGAATCTTTTGTCGTTTTTTTTCGTACGAGGTACTTTTTGACTTTTCCGACAAAGGTATGAAGAATGTTTTTTTAACTTATACGGCATGAATGGATCTTTAAAACATTATTTCCAAGAAGCTTCCTTTACAAGTTTTCAAGTTTATTTTTAATCAACTTCTTTTAGTTTAAAGTTGTATGACATGTTAAGAAAGGAAAAATGTTTTTGAAGTAGAAAGGATATTTTCCTCAAGAATAAAGTTCAAGTGTTTTATCAAAATTATTTTCCATCTAAGATAATAAAGGGTTCTGTTTTTATCCCTATTATTACATTGATCATGTTGTGATGGAATTATTTTTATGAATTCCATTATCTTATATGAATTGATTTATGATGTCATGATGTTTCAAGAATCCCATTTTTGTTACATGTGTTATGCGATGATGTATGTTTTATGATTATGTGGCACACATAAGAAAGGATTCATTATAAGATGGGTGGGACCTATATCTCCCTCCAATGCATTGGTTAAAGATTTTATATCTCATGAGATAGACACGGCTGGAACAGAAGGTTATTTCGGTTCAGTGATACAGGACTGAAACGAGGAGTGAACTCGGTTCAGAAAGGGACTTTTTCCACTAAGATAGTCTTGGCAATGAGTCATGACTAACAAGAAATGATTTTCCATGATTATGTGTGCATGCCACAAAGTTTCAAGTTTTGTGTTATGATTTTGGGGATCTCATTTTCACTTCTATGATTTATTCCATGTTAAGATATTATGATCTCTTTTGCAGGTTTTGATTTTCAAAAAGATATGATATGATTTTTATTTCCTTTATTTTCCCTTGCTGAGCATTTGAGATCACCCTTTTATGTTTTCTTTTCCCCAGGTCAGGAAGATGGATATTAAGTAGAATATGCTAAAAGGGACCCTAGATATGATGAAATAAATGGGAGACAATGTAGAAGATTTATGAACCAGTTGTTTATGTTTCCCAGTTTCTAAAGACACTATACCTATACGGTCCTTTGTGGTTTTGTCATATGTTGTAATAAGTGTGCTTCAATTTTGAAGTATTAACAATGTATGTAAAGTATGGGTCGTTATAGTTGGTATCAGAGGAAAGGTATAGTCAACCTTTGGAAACTAGGATGTGAAAGCCTTAGTAAGAACCCTAAGGATAAGTCTAAGCATAGTACACAATCTTAGTGTTTTAGAAATGGCCTTGAATAACCTAGGATAAGACCATAAGCATGAATATTTTATTCTTGAATTATGTGGTTTCCTATTATAATTAGTGTTGCTCACACTATTCTTCTTGGTTTTAGTCAATGGCTGGAACCCGAAGGAACCGTGTTAATGCGGAATGCGATGGGCAATGCAATGATTGTCCCCCTGAGCAACCAAACGATATGGGAGATGGAATGCAAAATCTTGTAGCCATGCTCACACAACTTTCTCAAGCTATGAATCATGCAGGATTTCCAAACGAGCAAAGGAGGGAGCAACATTCTGTTGAATCCTTCATGAGGCAGCGTCCACCTTCTTTCAGCGGGTCTACTGATCCATTAGTTGCTGAAAAATGGATTAGTACTACTAAAAAGATATTTTCAGTTCTTTAATGTTCTGAGCATGATAAAGTCATCCTAGCAGTGTATCGTTTGGAAGGAGATGCGGATCAATGGTGGAATCTTGTTAAGAATACGGGGCAAAGGGATGAAATTGAGTCTATGGAATGGGACGAGTTCAAGAACTAATTTTTAAATAAGTACTTCCCTCGTATTCTCCGAACAAAGATGGAGAAAGAGTTCCTTGAACTGAAGCAAAGGGATGATGAATCTGTTAGTACCTATGAAGCAAATTTTACAAGACTTGCAAGGTACGCTTCTGGTATTATTATCCAACCTGAGAGTAAGATCGATCGATTCTTTAGTGGCTTAAAACCAAGTCTTCGAAGGGCGTTAGCCATAAGGGACTTCAATAGCTACGAGGAAATCGTTCGATGTGCTCTCAAAGTCGAGATGGAGATTGGAGTAACCCATCAGTCACATGGGTTTGATAAAAAGAGGAAGATGGAATTCAAAGAAAAATCTAAAGAGCACACGGAAAAGAAGATGAACTTTCCCTTATGCTCAAAGTGTGGAAAGAAACATGGAGGGAGTTGTCTTAAAGGGACAAGTAAATGTTTTAAATGTGGAAAGGAAGGTCATCGGGCATTTGAATTCCGTGATAATGGGAAGAAGATGTCTAATGATGCAAACAAAGGAAGGGATACACAGAATGAACCTACTACACTTCAATGTTTCAAGTGCAAGGAGATGGGGCATTATGCCAATCAATGCCCAAATCCAAGGGTTGATGATGATGGTCGACGTCAACAAACTCTTAAGGCTAAAGACAAAGGAAAGTCACATGCAATTTCTATCAGCGATGTGGAGTACGATAACGATGTGGTGAAAGGTACACATACCATCCACTCTAAAGTAGCAAATGTTTTATTTGATTCTGGATCCACCCACTCTTTTATTTCTGAAGACTTTTCTAAGGGTATCACCGTATTACCTCAACAATTAGATGTTGAGTTAGCTGTGACAACACCTAATGGCACATCAATCACATCAAAAGTTTATAATTCTTCTCCGATCGAAGTTTGTGGGAAAGTGCTTCCTGCAAATCTTGTGATCCTTCCTTTAGTGGAATTTGATGTGATTCTTGGCATGGATTGGCTTTCTCTACATGGAGCTCATATCGATTGCCAAAGAAGGGAAGTCACATTTCATATTCCAGATCAATCTACGATCGTCTATCAATGCAAGGATGAACATAACCTTCCAGTGGAAATTTCTTCCATCTTATGGGTATTGATTCCACTAAATGAAGGTTATTTATCTCAAATGGTTGGTGAGAAACTCACGATTAAGAATATTCCCATTGTACAGGAGTTTGATGATGTCTTTCCGGAGGAATTGCCGGGTCTTCCACCAAATCGTGAAGTTGAGTTTTCAATAGAACTCGTACCGGGTGCTTTGCCTATTTCAAAGACACCTTATAGAATGGCCCCAATTGAGTTGCAGGAATTGAAGAAGCAACTCCAAGGGAATCTTGATAAGGGATTCATACGCCCTAGTGCGTCACCTTGGGGAGCACCTGTTCTATTTGTTAAGAAGAAAGATGGATCAATGAGACTCTGCATTGATTATCGAGAACTTAACAAGATCACTATCAAGAACATATATCCTCTCCCACGCATTGATGACTTATTTGACCAACTACGCGGAGCTCAATACTTTTCCAAGATTGATCATCGTTCAGGGTATCATCAATTAAGGGTCAAAAGGGAGGATATACCAAAGACGGCTTTCCGTACAAGGTATGGACAGTATGAATTTATAGTGATGCCATTTGGTCTTACTAATGCCCCTGCTATCTTCATGGATCTAATGAATAGAGTCTTTAGAGACTCTCTTGATCAATTTGTGGTAGTCTTTATAGACGATATTCTTGTCTATTCAAAGAGCAAGGAAGAGCATGAAGATCACTTGAGAATTATATTGAAGACCCTGAGAAAGGAGAAGCTTTATGCCAAATTTACCAAGTGTGAATTTTGGCTTCAAAAAGTTTCATTTTTGGGTCATATAATCTCAAAAGAGGGGATATCTGTGGATCCAGCAAAAACAGAGGTTATCGAAAGATGGTCGAGACCAACCACATTAACTGAGATCCGAAGTTTTCTTGGTTTGGCTGGATATTATCGACGTTTTGTAAAAGATTTTTCACGATTATCTAATCCACTCACCAAGTTGACTCGGAAAGGAGTTAAGTTTGTCTGGACAGAGGAATGTGAAGAGAATTTCAAGGAGTTGAAAAGAAGGTTATCCAGTGCACCTGTACTCACACTGCCTTGTAGTGGAGAAAGGTTTGTGATCTACAGTGATGCATCCAAGAAGGGATTGGGGTGTGTTCTTATGCAAAATGATATGGTGATAGCTTATGCCTCACGACAGTTGAAAATTCATGAGCAAAATTACCCAACACATGATTTGGAGTTGGCTGCGGTAATCTTTGCATTAATGATTTGGAGGCATTACCTTTATGGTGAAAGGTGTGATATTTATACTGATCATAAAAGTTTAAAGTATATTTTCACACAAAAGGAGTTGAATATGCGTCAAAGAAGATGGTTGGAGCTGATTAAGGATTATGACTGCTCAATCCATTACCACCCTGGGAAAGCAAACAAGGTGGCAGATGCATTAAGTCGACAAGACCATGCTAGTTTATCCATGATGAGGATCACAAAAGATCCAATATTTATGGATTTACAAAGGATGGATCTTGGAATTATAATGGAAGGGGAAAAATCTTATCTTTCTCAAATGAATGTTCAACCATCTATACATGTGAAGATTAAAGAGGCACAGAAAGAAGATGTCAAGTTACAAAAGAAGGTGAGAAATGTTCCTGAATTCAACCTTGATTGTGATGGGATAATAAAGTTCAGGAATCGGGTTTGTGTTCCTCCCATCCCCGAATTAAAGAAGGAGTTGCTGGATGAGGCTCATAGTTCTTCATTCTCTATTCATCCTGGAAGCACGAAGATGTATAGGGACCTGAAAGAGTACTTCTGGTGGGATGGCATGAAAAGAGATGTTGCTGAATTTGTCTCTCGATGCTTGGTTTGTCAACAAGTTAAAGCTGAGAGACAAAAGTCTAAGGGGATGTTACAACCATTACCCATACCCGAATGGAAATGGGAAAACATCATTATGGACTTTGTCACAGGACTTCCTAAAACATCCAAAGGCAATAATGCTATTTGGGTCATAGTTGATCGTCTTACAAAGTCTGCACACTTCATTCCTATTAGAGAGGATTTCTCTCTAGATCAGCTTGCCAGGATATATGTAAAGGAAGTGGTAAGATTACATGGAGTACCACTTTCTATTATATCTGATCGGGATCCAAGATTTACCTCGAAGTTCTGGCGAAGTCTTCAGCATACTCTGGATACAGAGTTGAGTTTCAGCACTGCTTATCATCCCCAGACAGACGGTCAATCTGAGAGAACAATTCAAACCCTAGAAGATATGTTGAGAGCTTGCTCTATGGATTTCAAAGGAGGTTGGGATCAACACCTACCTTTGGTAGAATTTTCTTATAATAATAGCTTTCACTCCAGTATTCAGATGGCTCCTTATGAAGCTCTCTATGGAAAGAAATGCAGGACTCCAACTTGCTGGGATGAAGTTGGGGAAAGAAAGCTATTAGGACCTGATCTCGTTGATGAAATGGCAGAAAAGGTCAGATCTATTCAACAACACATATGAGCAGCTCAGAGTCGACAGAAAAGCTATGCCGACAACCGACGAAAAGACCTAGAGTTTGAAGTGGGTGATAAAGTGTTCTTACGAATATCTCCCTGGAAGAGGGTTATGAGATTTGGAAAGAAGGGGAAGTTGAGCCCTAGATATATCGGTCCTTTCGAAATACTGGATCGTGTTGGGAAGGTAGCTTACCGATTGGCACTTCCACCGAATCTCTCTCAAGTTCACGATGTGTTCCATGTATCTCTCCTGAGAAAGTACATACCAGATCCTTCACATGTACTCAGCTCAGAAGTTGTACCGCTGGAGCAAGATCTTTCTTATGAAGAACAGCCGATAGAGATTCTGGATCGTAGCGAAAAAGTCCTACGAAACAAGACCACTCGCTTGGTGAAAGTATTATGGAGGAACCACCAACTTGAAGAAGCTACATGGGAGCTTGAGGATATGATGAGGGAGAAGTATCCTCATCTGTTTGTTACAAAGTGACGAATTTCGAGGGCGAAATTCTTTTTAAGGGGGGTAGAATGTAACACCCGAGACTTTTATGTTATATAAATTATCAAAGGAATCTTTTTCTACACAACACTTGCTTGACTTGCTTTACACGCAATCGCGACCTTCCTCGATAGCTTGCGTCGTACGCAATACCGAGTTTCACTAAACAACAATATGCTATTAAAACTAGCCGTTATGAATAGTAATAACCACTTTTTGAAATTTTATAAATTTTATTTTTCAAAATGGACTTCATTTTTGGACTCAGAATATCGAAATTAGCCTAGGGTGAAATTTTGGTATTTTTCTGAAAACATTCAATTTTTGATGAATAGTGAAACCACTAAGTGGTAGGTTAAAAACTGAATTTTGCATAAAACTTAATTTTACCGCTTCTGTGAATGGAATTTCGAAAATCCGAGAGACACGGTTAATATCAAGGACTAAAATGTGGTTCAATGAGATAAAATAATTTTTTGGTGAATAGTAACTTTTTACGATTTTTACCGCGGTTAATAGTAAATAGGGTAACTAAGGGTAAATATGATATTAATATTACCCTAACACATGTCCTAATTCTATTGGACAAGTGTAATTCGACCAAAAACAAACTTAGGAATAAAATATGACCATTTAGGCCCACTTGGATTAGATTAGGACATTTATTATTAATTTATTTAAAGAAGGGTTAAAATAGTTAAAATCAAAGTTTAATAAGTAAATCATTTTTAATATGGGGTTATACATAAGATAAATTCAATTGTAAATATTCATTAGAAAGCTAAAAATATTTCCTACATGATGATATTTTATTTGTAATTTTTAGACATTAAATAATTTAATTTATTTATGACATAATGATGATGCAGTAATTATCTTATTAATGAAATATTGACATAATTGATGTTATAAACACCAAAATAAATGTAATTTGAGACTTTTTATGAATTACACTAATTTTCTAGGTTACTATGATATATTAGTGTTGATTTAATCAACTTGGTTCGAACATATAATTCTGTTATGACTTTCAAACAAATCATATATCAAATAGTGTCAAAATTGACACAAAATAGTTTTTAAATCAAATATTATATTATTAATTGTTATTTTATTCCTAAAAATCTAAGATTCGGCCAAATGACTTAGATAAGGATATATATATTAATAATAAACAATTTGGGGTTCGTTTGGCATGTTATGGTAAGTGTATTAACCATATAGTGAAGGAAAACAAAAAGACACGGTAAAAGTTAAAATAATTAACTTAGAGCTAAATCTAATTGATAAGGTTAAAATAATACCCTAAACTTGTCTAAATCCTATTGGTTGATAGGATTTCGACCCATCCCCACTTTATCTTCTAAATAAGACCCTTTGGAACCATTATAAACCGATTTTGACTTTAATATAAAATAATATTTTGAGATATTCCTAAGGTGCCCCTCTCCTCCCTTATAAAAGGGCACCTCCTCCCCCTCCTCCTCACACCAAATTGAGCACTCAAGCTCGGCCAACCCCTGCCATTTTCTCCTCTCCACTTCCCTAGAATAATCCTAGAGGTCCTGGTCTTCTCCAAAGACCAATATTAGTTCCTTAAGTGGAGGATTCAAAGAAGCGTTCCAAAGAAGAGGTAATATCCATTACCGATCTTTTCAATTTCTTTCTTCTTCAACTTCTTCTTATTTAGTTGTTTCATGATAAAGTAATAACATCAGTATTACTTACATACTGATATGTTATTATAAATATGAAACAACCCTAATTCACCTTCTATCCATCCTACGGAAAAATGAAATCACCACGCGTGCGTACGTACGAAATACCGTCTCCACGCCGTGGTGTAATCTATTTTCCACCATCACCATACAAGGATGGGTATAATGGTGTAATGAGTAACTACATATGATTATTATAAAGTAATATTGATACTGAAATAATATATATATACTCCAATACAATTCCACGATCATAGGAACGATATCATCACTCGTGCGTACGTACGGAATACCGTCTCCACGATGTGATGCGACTCGTTCTACATGATCTTCATTTCATAATGATTATATAAATGAATTTAATAAATGAATATGGTATATACTACACTAATACCATTCTGGAAATGAATTATCTATAACCTAAAGATAAGAATAAGAATTTATTCGACAAAACACGCATAAGAACAAAAAGTTATAAAGACCCGAGTAACAAGTAACAATGAAATATTACTAACAAGAAGCTAATAATATGACCATATATGATATCATATAAATATGTATGATTCTTGAATAAGTCAATAACGTTATTTAAACCATTATACAGGAGCTTCGGACACGTACAAAGCTAATCGGACCTAAGGTAAGGGAAAATACCACAATCTCATTTTTATCCGAGATTGTTTATTCGTAAGTATTTACTGGGGTGTATTTTATCATCCACATCCATGTTCCCTCAATATGTAATATTGTTTCCATCCACTTACAATAGTTTAAATCCAATTTTACCCTTTGGTGAGTTTTTAGTAATGAATATGAACGGAATCTTTTGTCGTTTTTTTTCGTACGAGGTACTTTTTGACTTTTCCGACAAAGGTACGAAGAATGTTTTTTTTAACTTATACAGCATGAATGGATTTTTAAAACATTATTTCCAAGAAGCTTCCTTTACAAGTTTTCAAGTTTATTTTTAATCAACTTATTTTAGTTTAAAGTTGTATGACATGTTAAGAAAGGAAAAATGTTTTTGAAGTAGAAAGGATATTTTCCTCAAGAATAAAGTTCATGTGTTTTATCAAAATTATTTTCCATCTAAGATAATAAAGGGTTCTGTTTTTATCCCTATTATTACATTGATCATGTTGTGATGGAATTATTTTTATGAATTCCATTATCTTATATGAATTGATTTATGATGTCATGATGTTTCAAGAATCCCATTTTTGTTACATGTGTTATGCGATTATGTATGTTTTATGATTATGTGGCACACATAAGAAAGGATTCATTATAAGATGGGTGGGACCTATATCTCACTCCAATGCATTGGGTAAAGATTTTATATCTCATGAGATAGACATGGCTGGAACGGAAGGTTATTTCGGTTCAGTGATACAGGACTGAAACGAGGAGTGAACTCGGTTCAGAAAGGGACTTTGTCCACTAAGATAGTCTTGGCAATGAGTCATGACTAACAAGAAATGATTTTCCATGATTATGTATGCATGCCACAAAGTTTCATGTTTTGTGTTATGATTTTGGGGATCTCATTTTCACTTCTATGATTTATTCCATGTTAAGATATTATGATCTCTTTTGCAGGTTTTGATTTTCAAAAAGATATGATATGATTTTTATTTCCTTTATTTGCCCTTGCTGAGCATTTGAGCTCACCCTTTTATGTTTTCTTTTCCCCAGGTCAGGAAGATGGATATTAAGTAGAATATGCTAAAAGGGACCCTAGATATGATGAAATAAATGGGAGACAATGTAGAAGATTTATGAACCAGTTGTTTATGTTTCCCAGTTTCTAAAGACACTATACCTATACGGTCCTTTGTGGTTTTGTCATATGTTGTAATAAGTGTGCTTCAATTTTGAAGTATTAACAATTTATGTAAAGTATGGGTCGTTATACTTGTTGGGAAACATATCATTTAAATGGATCATGTGATGTAAGAAGAGGAGACGGGCCAGGAAAATGGTTTTTACGCTACCCTGTGATCTAATTATAGGACCATGTTAGTCTACTAAGTGTGCTTAGTTGGAAATGAATTGACTACGGGGCATGAAATATAGGAATGTTTCATTAATTCTTAACATAGGATTCATTTAATTATAAACTTAGAATAATAATCATCTTAGTTTATTTATCTATGGAATCCAATATTGAAATATTCTTCATAATTAGGATTCACTTATTTTAATTGATTAATTCATTATTTAGAAACAATTATTGAAATAAGAAAATTATTTGTTTTCATTACATAATATTCAATGTTTAGTTTTATTATTTAAAAGTAAATTTGTAATTATTATCCAACCCATGGGAACATGTTAATAATTAAAGGTGGAGTCCTCATTGATGATGAATCATGTCTAAAAGATAGTTTTTCCCTGAAAAAATTTTCAAGAATCCTTTGTGATAATAAAAGACCTTTATTATTAATTATTGATAGTATTAATAGATTTTGGAGATATTCTATAAGTATGTTTTGATTATAATTATAATTATTTTGTAAATTTAGGATACATAATAAAAAAATATTTATTATATAATGTTATTGGACTAAATTTCTGATGTAAATAAAATTTTATTTAATTAAAATAATCATAAAATAATGAATTATTGTCACATAACATGTATAATCTAATGAATTATTTAACATACATAAATTTAATACAAGACCATATTTCATGATAAGATATATGTAATGTTTATTATTGTTTATTCCATGACAAAAATGATTTATTTATGTTATTTTATTTGTTTTATAGTTTATTAATAATTTAATGTATTATTTATAAAAGAATAATAGAAGTAATGTAACCAGTTCTCAAATAGTATTTTAAAGAATAATAATATCATAATATTAAGAATTTAGTTTGGATGAATTATTATAATAAATTTTTTATAAGCCTCTTGTAATTATTATATTAGTATATAAAAATCATTTATATGTCTACCAATGAAATTTTGATATAATGATGGTTTAGAATTATGTTACATATTAAAAATCATTTTATTCAGTAGTTATAATATAATAAAATTATTTCATAGTGATTTGAGTCTGCATAACCAAATAATTTTTTAATTATGACATTATAGGGTCATTCAAATGAATGATTTTGATGTTGTAAATGATATCAATAATATGATTTTTTGGGGATGATATGTAGATAATGAGGATATTGGGTAGGGCTATATATTGTAAGAGAATATTTATTGGTAAAAGGTATGTTTATAATAGATGTGTGGGGGTGGATAAAGCGTCTACAATGTGTAGAATAAGTATTAAAATTTTTTGTTGATGGTGATAGATAAACATAGCTAGTGGATTTATTTTTATATTGGATGTGATGATCTCTATAGTTTCATTATGATTCATGACATATTTCCAAAACTAATAATTTTATTTTTGATATAATAAATTCCATCAAAATAGTATCATGGAATTATTTATGGAAGATAAAATGATTAATATTTGGTAGAAATGTTTTTATGTTTTAGTGTTATAATGTACCAATGTTATTTGGGGAGATTTAACCTTGAGGCTGAGGGAAGTATAAAAGTGATTAAGGTTGTCCTTGAGTAAGTGAAGACTGTAGATCATTTCTTAATTTCTTTGTTAGTTTTCTTGTTTCATTTGGATTCTTGATGATGTTTAAATATAAATCCTAGATAATGTGTATAGACAAAATAGGGGTAAATTTATATTATTCAAGAATGATTTTATTTCCCATATTTAGATGAATATCTATATGTATAATCATAAAGATATAAACAAGGACATGGATGTTGTGAATAGTTGTTTAAATAATTTTATTGATATGATTTGTGATTTCTTTTATTTTATATCCATCAAAGAATATTGTTATTAGAATTTTGAGTTTTCATTAATTAGAATGTTCAAAATTATATAATGAAATCTCAATTGATTTTATTGGAAGAGGGGATCGATCTTATATATATTATATAGAGAGTTTTTCATGAATAAAGAATCAACTAAATATCCTTTTTATTTTTTAGAGGGGTAAAGATGAATTTTATGATGTGTGAGCCTTATGTTATACTTACATAGTGAGTAAGATGATTTTATATTGTTGATGTTTATATTTTAGAACTATGTTTAAGTGGATCATTTTTTCAAATATTAGGATAGATGATATTTTTTTCAGTATTACTATATATCATCACTGTGAGTTACCAAAATTTAACGATTCTTATTATTATTTATTAGAGATTTAGTGTTGTATTAGGATATTTGTATTGACCCGGGGACACCATAGTACATTCATTAAAAACATAAAGATTATTTTTTTAGCCCATTTAAATTTATTATGTATTTATATTTATAATTTAATGTAAATATATTTTACTCATATAAATTCTAATTTTTTTAAAAAATTTATACAATGCGAATTTATTTTGAATCATGGTTATGGTGAATGAATTTTTTCTTATCATCATGATGGATGGATATTCCGTTCCTTTTTTATAGTGTAATTATTTATATATGAAATTATTTTCCATGGTTGTGATCTTTTTATAAGTTGTAATATTTTAATATAGTTATATTAAATTCCCAACCCATTCCTCGAGAATAATGATGGGTTCTCTATTCTTTTTGGGATGTATCATCTTGGGATATTATTCATTGGGTAATTTTTTTAGGTTATGTTTGGATTCTCTAGGATGTTAATCATTTGAGTGGTATTTAATTTATAGAACAAGATTTACTAAAATATTTTTTTTTGTTTTTTTCCCATTTCCATGGGTTTTATTTTGAGTCTTTATAATGGGAATCATTTTTTATATATATTATTTAGGTTCTTATATTTTCAAGGACCCTTATATAGCCATGTATTGGGATGTATAGGGAGTATAGATAATACATTAATGTATTTTGGGAGAAGGAAATTATTTGGCTAGTATCCCATGTAATCCTAGTGAAATGGTTTTGTTAAAATAAGAGGTTTTATTACATGTTATTTAATGGGTCATTATTTATTGTAGTGTGATAAATTATTTTATAGTGGGATTTCTTCTCAACTATAATTTAGTGTGGTTTTGTTAGTTGTTGCATGTTGTAAGCTATCGTAGTATATTGATTTCATATAAGATCCTTTGGGTTAATCTTAGTTCTGGAATGATGAATTCTATTGTGACATAAGGTTTTATGGTTTGAGCATATAGAGTAATAATATATAATTCATTGCATTTTGGATTTCATAGTCATGCGATGAAGGGTATTTTAGGGGTTTCATTTAATCTTGTGTAAATTTAAATTGGTCAAAGACCATGATATGTAAGATTTTTAATTTTTATTGTCCATGAGGGGATCGATTATATCATAGTGAAAATTCCATGGCATAGTCTTGGTATTGGTTGATTTATAGGTAACCCAATCTAAACATATGATGATTTTACATCATTTACATAATATAAAAATTACAAAACAGAAAGAGTGTTAAAATGAAAAAATATAACCTTCAGTCTCTTTGATGATTATCTACATAAACAAATTATAATACAAGACATGTGATAACTTCTCCATAATCAAGATATATTATCCCCCCACAGATTTCTCATTGTTTAGGCCGATCTTCTAACCTACGGAGTGGAAACAAAAGAATTGGGTGATATCAAATGCGAAAGAAATGGATTTAAAATTAAATTTTTATCGATGTTCAGATAAATATCATAATAAAATACAAGAGAAATGTATCAATATTTTATTAAAAGATAATATAACAATAATATTTTTATATAAGTCAAGATTTAAGAACCTATATTCTCAATTAAACAATATTTACCACAACAGTATAGTATAATTTCATAAAAATGATCCACGAGGCATAGTCTTTGGAATATGAAATATGAAAATATATGGAATCATATAATATAATGGAATTATGCCACAATTATAATTAAAGTAAAAAATTGAACATTTTTTTAAAACTCAATCATGGCCGCACATTAATTTAGGAATAAACCAAATTTCAACATATCATATTTTGAAAAAACATGATTTCCATGCATAACATCATTATCTCAGGACAAATAAATCCATAAACAATGAATTTTATGTTTTATATTTGACCACACATATCCTTATATATATATATATAATATTAGATACCAACCATTTAGAATTAATTGGGAAACCGTGGTATGAAAATGGTTTTCCTGTCATTTCAATGTGATATTTCATTAATATATATCAAAATTAAAACACTTTATACCAATAATTCAATCAGTAAAATGGATTATTTTAAAAATTAATATATGGATTCACTAGAAAAAAAAATAATACCAGAGGATTTATATATTTTTTAGATAAATATAAAAATGGAATTTAAATCATGAAAATATACTTTATAAATATTTTTAATAATGTGGAAAAAAAGGATTTTTTATTAGTCTCTTTCAAAAATAATTTTCAAGAAAGTAGAATGAAATCATTTTCAAATTATATATCTAAAATAAATACTCTAAATGGATCATTGAATTATAAATGATATTTATCCAAATTAAATGTGGAGTCGAAGAAAAACTATATGATCATGAATGTGAAATATATTTTTTATTATTATAAATAATGTTATTAAAACCCACAAAATTAAAGTAGTGATAAATATACTATTTAATAATAGTTTAAATAATATTTTATGATCATTAGGGAAAAACTTATTTTGATCTCAAAATATTAATGGATGTTATTTTATAGTATTGTAAATATTGATAAGAAAAAGTCCTCATTGGATGTGGATGATAATTTTTTACACTACACTAAATTTGCAACAATGTAAATTAATCATAGAATATGTATTTTAATAACAATGTATAATTACATAGAATGTAATGATGAAATGAAATAATATAGTAAATTATTCATCTTAAACTGTAGTCAAAGATGAATAATTATGTATCAATAAATGATGTTTCATCAATAAAACTACTTATCGTAAATTCCCACTAATTCATATATGTTATAATTTCATGTAGAATAACTTTATAATCATTTGTGATTTATTATATAAAGTAATTTATATTTATTTAATTGTTATCTAATATTTTATTTTCATTTTTATATTATATTTTACATATTTATAGTTAATAATAATTATTGGTCATTCATGGTTTTTACAGATATGTGTTTGTTTTAGTATAATATTTTTTTTTGTCAGTCCATGTTTATAAGTTATTTATCTTGAGGAATTAAATTTTAATATAAATAAATTGTATGGATATTTTCATTTCCATCTCATGGCATTTTATTGTGTGACTTCTAATTATGAAATCTATAATACAACTCTTTATCTAACCTTTATAATAATTTTTTTAAAAAAATTTTGATATTAAATCATAATATTATATTTCTCTAAATATACAAAAAATATTTTTTCATTCATAACATAAATTGAAATTAATATTCATAAACATCCTTGATAAAAATATGCATATCATCATTCATTTATTCCGTTAAACCAAAAAATAATTAGGTATTACAATTATTTGGATATGTATGATTGTAGTATGTTTTAATTATAGTATCTTAATTTTAGAAATATGATAACAAAAAAATTAAACACAATTATATAATATTACATGTGTAAATGTTATATTAATCATTCATTGTCTAATCATTATAACGCTTCTATCATAGGTTGTAAAGCCGGCCAAAATTGGGGAAAGTTCTAATGTCTTATTGAATATGATAAATGTATTTTATAAAGGTATAATTAATTTTATTGAATATTAGTTACATTAAAAAAATTAATATAGTGGTAAATAATATTTAGTAAAATTTATAATAAAAAATAATTGAATATATGATATGAGAGGGGAAAATACTTAGACAGATTTATTTAATCATCCCTTTGAAACAATAATAATTTAAATGGAATTTAGGTATCCTCCAAGGACTAGAAGATAAAAATCATTAGATAGGATGTTATTGGTTGGAAATTAGTCCAGAGTATATGGGATTAATGGAATTTATGAAATTTATTATAAGGTTCCCAGGAAGGATCTTTTTATATTTTCATGGAGTGACACTATTGTAAATATTAAGAAATTTTAAATATAATAAATGCATTTCTCTTGGAATTAGGATTTTATTTTTATTAATACATAATCTATGATAATTTAGGGTTTAAATAAACTTAGAAACCCCAATTGGGGAATGTTGTAGTGATCATTGTCGTTATATTAAAGAGATAACCCGCAATTCAACCCTTTTCCCATTACCATGGTAGAAAATTTTATTAATTGTAACTTATTAATATTCAAAAAAATATAGTTAAAATTATTGAATAATATATATTATCATTATTAAAAAATATATTTCCATTTTACATGATTAAAATTCAAGAGGTGGTAATTTTTTTATAATTATGAAAATCATAAAAATGATTTCTTAAATTTCTTATTATGGAAAAAAATAATTTTACATAAAAATAATGTAATGTATTTATTATTTTAAAATAAGATGTCTTATTAATAAAAAGGGTAAACATATTTGACTTTTACAAAAAAATTAACACTATTTGTATCTAATATATTTGTTAAATATGGAAAATGATCAAAAACTATTCTTTCATAGGAATAAAAATAGCTTATGTTATAATGTGCCACAAATACATTTAAAAAAAAAAAAATAAAGTTTCTTCTCTTGTCATTTATTAATACAATATTTTTATGGAAAATATTTTTTATATATTTATGTTAATGTTTTACCATGATGATACAATAAAATTGATGGTATTTTTAAAAAAATATTTTTCACTATTCCAAAAAAAATATTTTAATAAAATACAAAAAATTCACCCCAGAATAATATTAATATAATGAATATAAAAACAAATACCATTTCAAAAATTTTAGAAATGGAAGGTGGTAATCAATAATTTTATTTTAATATTTGATATTATTGAATGATATTTTATAAAATAATATTTTTTATGCATAAAAGGTATCAATAATTTATTATAGTAATATATTTAATTTATTTTTATAATTTTTCAAGCTAAATACTATATAAAAACGTTTATGAAATTCTAATAATATATAATGGTTAGAGAAATATTTGATGTAGTTGTTGGTGGTGGTTCATCCAATATGGTTCTCGTATTGATTTCTACTACCTCAAACATCTCTTGGAAATGATTTTTCTAAATCCATAATTATTGAAGTTAATATTTGTATTCATCTAGGAAAAAATATAGTTTACCCTTAATCCATTAAAATCATATGAAAATGTGTTTCATATGGAATAATTATACTACATAAAAACATTGTTTCTCCATTTTAAACTAATTTTATAATTAAATTATACTTATTTATACATTCCAATAAAATGTTTATGTTATAAAATTAATGTTATTTTTATTAAAGTTTCATGGAAAACTTATAGTTCATTGATTCGTATGAATGAAATTATTTAGAATAATATTTATTTGAGGAAAATATATGGAATAATTCCATGGACTTAATGATCAGGTCGGTGGTGGAGATGTGATGCCTACATCACGATTCTAATAAATTCAAATGATGATGATCTATGTTGATCAATAATCCAGTATCTACCATGGATGTATTTTATTTAATATTTTAAAATGAAATTTTAAATTGGTGTTCTAGATAGGAATTCATTTTGACCCTCAATATATTTCTTCAAACTAATATGATGCATCATGACTCTCTTTCACATCTGGATTCTGTGCAACCATGTTCATATTATAAATTCAGGTTTAGCATAGATTTTTAACCATTATTTTTCCACTATAGTTCTAGTTTGGGTTTATTTATTTTATTAAAGACCATTTTTCTCATGGAAGGTCATTGACCTTCTAGATCATAGATTAAATTTCTTCTTGATTGAAGGTTCCTTTTTTCTATATTTTCATCTTTTTTAATTTTTTACGTATTTCGTGGATGATTGAAAGATGATTATTCATGTTGTTAGAAGATATTATGATGTGTATTGACAAGAATAAGGTCTTGGTAATATTTTCATGGTTTCATAGGATTTCATATTTAGTTCCAAAATTATAAAATTGATTGAATCCATTATGGTATAGGGTTTTTAAGCCTCAATTTAATCACCTGGAATAATATGATATCAAATGTTGTGTAATAAATTAATTTGCCATTTTGAGCTATAATCATCTCAATTATTATCCCCTAATAAAAATTGGTTTAGACCCCGTTATTTGTCATCTGAGACTAGTTTACCAACCTCACCATTGACTAGAACCATTCCTCTGAATTTCATTATCCATGCCCATTTTGTTATACCACTGCAACATTTTATAACCAAACATTTAGAAATATTATATGATCCCTCTATATCATAGTATGTTTTTACTCTTATTTTTGTCTTGGTGCAGAATGTTGGGATTATAGGGTGTGTTTTATAATAAAATTATGTATTTATATTATCATACTCTTCACTTAGTTTGTACATTATTTTTATGGTTATAAAGAAGGGGTCCTAGTATGGAAAATTTTCAATTTATAATCCATTCTCGTGAAATCATTGTGGGGGGGTGATCTAGTGGAAGTGATATTGTATTTCTAGATTCCTAAAAGGATATGTTACATGTGTGTTCTATAAAATAAGGTTTTATCAACAATAATGTTCAAACTCTTCTTGGAAAATAATGATTTAAGACATTCATTTTCATGAAATTTTCAACGATGACAATTTCCAAATTTTGGAATGTCCACTCCCTAGTTGAGGTTATATGGATGATAATGACAAATCCGGAACTAGTTAATTTGCATTATAGTGTTCATAATTTATAGAAATTTATCGAAGGATTAAATCGAGATATGGAATATTCTATAATGATCTTGACGGTCCAACACAACTGAGCCCATTATTGGAATAATGAATGTTGTCTTCTCATAATTTCACTATTTGGATAAACTAGAATTTTATAAGGTAAAAACCTGATTGACCATATATGTGGGGAAAAATTTGGTTCTTATGAGTTATCCCTGTGGGAAATGGGGAAGGCTGAATTGGTGTAAGGTCACCTAGTTGATGTCAGGCACAACAAGAACTCGATGAAGTCATATTAGTAAAGGGAGACAACATTGGATAGACCAAGCTGTAGAGGTAAACATGTTGGTTTGAGGATAACCATGTGTAAATGGAAATTACATGAATGATTTTCCTAAAACTAAATGAATCCATGGTTGATGTGAATTTTTTAATAACCAATGATAAAAAATTAGGAGACCACACCAATGGTGTACATCTTGTTCTTAAAAAAATTGCCAAATATTCCTCCCTAGGAAATGTTTCCTGTTGTATTAGGTTTTAATGTTTTTTTCATTATGGAATTCATATTTTTTAATCATGAAAAAATCATCAATGCTTCAAAAATAATTTCTGTTAGTTTTATAACATGATGCCATCATGATTAAAATGATATAGACACATTGAATTTCGTATAAAATTATTTGAAACTATTCAAAATTATAAAGAGAAGACAGACTTCCATAAATAAATTACATTAAATGTAGTTATAATGAAATTTGGGTAGTAAATTCATGGGAGTTATAGGTGGTTCTTACAATAAATAAGGATACTCTTGTGTGTGTATTTCTTATGCAAATGATCTCCCTATTTGAAGAAGGGAGATCAAATAAAAGGATAGAATAAAATACATGAGATATGTTACACCATTTGTGAGAGTATGGGAACCTTGAAAGGAAACTGAAGAAACCTTGTATCTTGCAGAGAAGTATTGAGAGAAAAAATCCAATAATATACATTTCACATTCATCATAAATAAGGGATTATGTAAAGAATTATGTATGAAGTGGATCTCTTGACATAGTACATTTTTATTAATTGTGAATGATCTAGAACATTTATATTTTATAGAATGCATCAAGACATGTAGATACTCATTAATGGCTATTAATAATCATGATGGATGAGTACATGTATATATGTTTGGATCCATCTATTCATTTAGAGGAGCATCAAGAGGTAAATTGATCATCAGGTGTTGACTAACTTTTATAGATCATATTTTATATAGATCTGGTATCACCAAGTTAGTAATAGTTGTTTTAGGTGAGAATTTATGTCTTAGTGTTGTGAATATGTTTTTGACATAGTTGAATAATCCTTGTTTTTTGGAATAACCAAAATGTAAAGTAGTGGAATTGGGAACTATTCTATTTAAATATCTGGTATTTTTATTCATATTTAATTTCTACATATGATGAATGGTTCAGAGACTATATTTAGTGCTTTGAAAACCTTCACCTTATTATATTTTCATCCATATTCCATTAAACATTTTATAGATAATATATTTATAAATTTTAATAATTTAATAAACAATTACATGTTATAAAATATTAGTATTTTTAGTATTAGAACAACTAAAATAATTTTTATTTATATATCCAATGAAAATAATAAAATTCTAAAATAATACTTTCAAATATCATTCATATGTCATACATATCTAAAAAACATCGGAAATAATAATTTTCTTATATTTTGATACACTTTATATTTTAAAATTCATTCATATTATTTTTCATATTAATTTAATGAATACTATATTGTTTTTGTGTATGAATTTAATGTAATGATTTATTTTAGGAATATTAAAAATAATTACTATGATAACATATATTAAATTATCTCTAAAATATTAATTTAGATATTTACTCAACATATTTTGATCCTTATTTATAAAAATATAAGATATTATTGTACAGAATGGGACACTTATTATTTATTATTTTCATGAATTAATATAAAGTTCATAATCAAACAAATATGGAAGAAACTGACCATGTATTGGATAAATTTATAGATATTTTTAAACTATAATCATATAATATGATAATGTAATGTGATAGATAAATTTTAAGCACTTCTCAAAAATTATTAACCATATTGTACAAGTTTACCCTTAATGGGGGGACAAAAATTGGATATGTTTACTATTCATATTGTCCAAAAATAAATGTGATTTATTTAAAAAATATTAAACCTCCATATTATAAATATAGAATCCATTTTTTTATAATTAAAATTCTATAAATAGAATAATGTATTTTTAAAATAATGGTATAAAATGGGACAAAAATTATTTTCTAGATAATAACATTCTATTGCTTAAAATTGGATTTATTCTTATATGATGTATAGAGGAAACATTCATTGATTTATTAAAAATAATTTTAATTATATAATATATAATTTTCCTTCAATTAATTAAAAAATAGTGATTAATTTGATTTTTGAAGATAAAATCACATTGTGAGTATACAAACTGTTTTTTAGAAAAACAACTCTTTTATTTTAAAATGTTTTTTATTTTCATTTTTTATTTAATTTATAACCATTTAATTTATTTAATGAAAATGTTAACCATATTATATTCATAATTTACATAGACCTATTCATACATACAAATTTAATTGTTAAGTTATAATTATCATATTAAAAAGTAATATTATAAATTTTTATCAACATTTATTTAAAATTATTATTGCATGAAACAAAATATGTAAATGAAATAACAAATAGATAAAGTGAACTATATTCTAAAATATAAAGGTGTTAAATTATACACCCCTTAATATTAATTTATCACAATTAATTCCATCACTCTAATACAAATAATGTGGAATTCTATATTTCATTACATTCTTAGTTTCCCATGTATCTTCATTGAATTTCTGATTCCTCCATGGAACATTAACAAGGTGAGTAGTCTTCTCTCAATACCCTTTGTCGCTACAATCGGAGATCTCTACTTATTATTATTCATAAGAAATTTTATTCTCTAGTGGTGTGTCCTCTATGTCCAGTAAATTTGAATGATTGGGTGTATACTTCCCCAAGAGAGATACAAGGAAAACATCGTGAACATTAAATAAGTTCAGTGGAAGAATGAAGAGACAATATATTGGCTTTACTAAATCAAAAACCATGAGGGGGTAATATACCTATGGTTCAAATTTACCTTATTTTTTAATAGTATAAAATTATTCCAATGTAAAATTCATATAAACATGTTCTCACAATCTTTGAATTGGAGATCTCACAGATCATTATAAGTATAACGTTTCAATCAAATTTGAGCTTCATTGATGCATTGTTGAATGAATCAAATATTCAGTTCAATTTTTATAGATATATGAGGTTCCAATAGATTAATTCATCAACATCTTCTCATCCCATTAGATTCCTAATCATTTTCTTATAGATGAATCCATAAGGATCCATATTAATCCTCAACTGTGATATATTATTTAATAAAACTCAACTAGTGGATATTGATGATCCCAAATACCATTTAAACCATAGAACAAGATCTCAACATATCCTCTAGGTTTTTAATAGATCTCTATAATTGAATATATGTCTGAGGATCATAATATGTCTGGAACTTAAAATTTGTATCCATAACATGTTATAGAATCCACTAGAATATTGATTTAAATGTGGTACCCTAATCAGAAATAATAGATTTTTGGTAATCAAAGAAAAAAAATTCATTTCATTAATATAAATTCTAGAAATATTATCATGATAGAATCTTCTATTATAGTAATGAATTGTAATAAATTTTTAAGGAAATCAACTACATCCCCAATAACATATTAGATTATAGATTTTTAGGGGAGTCTATTGACAAAATCGATGGTGTTTTATTTTAAATTACATTCAATTAAGGGTAGTGGTTATAACATCAAATTATAATTATTTCCTATATCATTAAATTGATGAAATAATAAACACCATGATTTATACTCATCAATTTCTCTCTTCATATTGTGCCTCCCGAAATAAACTTTCATATACCTATATATCATCTTACATCAACGATAAATATAGAATTATGAACTATGGGTATCATTTAACCACCCATTATTTAAATCTTGTATGGGTGGAAAACATACATAGAAACCCAACCTTACAAATCAATCAAAATAAATATGAATTCAAGAACATTCTTATCCATTTTATATATGTATAAATATTCATTTTTGACCAATTTAATACTCATATGGATATATTCATGAAAAATCAATTTAAAATTATAATATTTATCCTTTTTACTAAATATTTATATCATTTTACATTAAAAATAAAAAAAATATATAATATTTTTTGTTATCAACATATATAATCAATAATGATATTTTCGACACAAAAAATATACCACTGTGTTTTATTTCAAAGGTTTCTAATGTATTGACATGTCAAAATCATTAATAAACTACTACAATATTCTGTTGTTCATATTCTGGTTTTTTCAGAAGGTGTAATTTATAATTTTTTGGTTTTTATATATATCACACCATTTTCTACAAATATAATATCTCTATATTCTTAATGTAAAAATTACAACATATAACTCTAAATACAGTGCTGTGTAATTTTTCTCATGAACCTTCAATTACTTTGAGGAATAATATATAACCATATAATTATTTATAAAAACAAATTCTAGTTCATTATTCAATGGATAACTAAATATTAAATAACATTGAAAAATACAGGTAAATGTAATCAAATATATTCTATCTGGGATTCCATTTAGTTAATTGTAATTTTCTTCCCATTCATCTATCCCAAGGAACTTTTATCCCTTCCAATTAATCTATGTGATTGGATTAAATGGTCCTGATAAATTCAAGAAAACGTGTTGATAAATATAGTTACAACAATAAAACTATTGATCAAATTCATAGTTGTTTATATAGGCCAATGATGAATAACATAACTCTTTGACGGATTCACATAGATACCCTATCATGATATTATGTGACACCAAAATGAATATTTTGTTGCAAAAATCATAATATGTAAATTTTCCACAGAGTTTATCATTCCATAGGGTATTCAATAAAATACTAATGTGGCCATCATGACCATCCATACAATATTAATATATAAAAATATAATATATAAATACTCCCAAAAACATATCATGTAAATATCTAAACACTATATTAATTATATCTATAATAAAATTTCTGGAATTAAAAAGTAAAAATTACCTCACTATATATTTATAGTGTACATACCTTGTATGGAATGTTGTACTGGGTATATCCCCCTTCTTTAATCTCAATTGATGGTGTATATAATAGAGATCAATCATGGAAATGTATTTATCTCTTTTTAGTTGATAAAAAAGTCATCAATATATAGAAGAAGCCTTTTAAACTACATTGTGATCTAGTTGTGCTCCAGGTAATCAGTTTAGAGTTAATAGATCCCTCATTTTTATTAAGAAAAAGAACCAGTTAATCCAAATATAATAGAATTTGATAAATGAAAACCATTTCAATATTCCATAATATTTTCTTCTTTAATTATTATAACTAAATCAATTCACTATAAAGGGGTTAATTGAAATATATTAGTCACAATGTATGAGTTTTGATGGAGAACTCAACTTCATGATTCGATGAAATACAAAAACAAATCATCGAGAAATGCATTAAGAAACTCTATGACTATAGTTATATCATCAATGATGAGATTCTCACCAACCATGTAATATAAACACCAATTGTGAATAGGAATCAATAAACATAATGTTGATTAAATTTCCATTGGATGTGGATATTTTTTAACGCACAGATATATGATCACAGATTTTTGTGGAATATAAAATACAAATTCCAATATTTAGAAATTTATGTCGGATTTATTTAAATAAATCTAATATAATCTGACAATAACAATAAAATAAATTAGTGGGTGACTATTAATATTTTTATGAAGAACATTCATACAATCATCAATTAGAGAAGAATCATTTACCTATGTTGCAATCATTATACCATTAAGGGGTTTTTTAGTAAATTAAACATCTAATAGTTTTCGTTGAACTATGATACCCTTAAAAATATGCTTCAAATATATAAGAGTGGGGGATCCAAAATAAAATAACACATTACTAGTTCTACAATATATGATAAGTGAACATTTCACCGCTTCATTATTATACACTACATAAACAATTATGATCATAATAGATTTCTATTTTTCTATTATCCAAAGAGGTTCCTTATATCTTTCAACATAATTAATCTTTATATTTGAGAAATAGTTGTCATAATGTTCATACACATTGATTTTTAAAAACTATAGTATGGGAATTATATTCTATGGTTCTTTTCCTCCATCATTGGATAACTTTTTCTCATTGCTACGAAATATGATTTTCCCAATTACATTATTTCTACATATTAAACATTTATAACCCCAATTAAGACAATTTCCATTTTTTTTCCTTCCACAATCTGAGAATAAATGAAAAATTATCTAAATATATCTATTAATTTGTGAACTTAATTTGAATTACAACTTTATTTTCATATCAAAATTATTTTATTAATAGGTAACTCTAATATAAATTTTGACCTTGATAGCACATATAATTATTTTATCATATCTATTGAGGAATTATATGGATAATTCCATATAGATGTATTGGTTTAAGATAATAATGAATTTATCAACTGTATATGAATTTTCATTGATAATACCTTAGGAATACCTTATTGGTCATGAAAATTTTAATCATAGTTACATAAAAAAAGTGTCAAACTTTTTCATTCAATAATTGAATTATTTACCTATTTTAATTGAAATAATAATAGGAATCTTCTTATTAAAAATTTATCTTTATAAGTCATCCCATTATATGGATTCAGGTTATTATTATTGCATCATTACCTTGATAATATTTTTATATTTAAATTCTTTTTCTTTTAAATGATAATAACCCAAAAATAATTCATGTTTCCAAAATTTGAGAATGGATAATATATTTTATGTCGTACTGATTCATTTCATACAAACTAGTGGATAATAAGTCCCAATAAAATATGTTAGGTGATTCCTCATGAGGTAAATGTTACAATTTTGTTCCCACCTGAGCTCATTATGATGTTTTGTATGATTTAATGCTTCAGGATGTTTTATAATCATATTAATGTAATTTTTTTATTCATACCCCCATATCTTTTGTCTTCTTGGGAGACAACTAAAATAATTATCTATCACATCCATTATTAATATGATTCCTTGAGATTCGGGATATTCACTAAAAAAATTATAGAATAAGAAATAGAAATCATAGTGGGAATCCACATAATCCTGAATAATATTTTATTTGATTTATAAATCATAGAACCATCTTTTAAATGTATAAATCCTTAGGTTTAACCAAGGTCTCATATTATAATCACCAAAACATTAATATATTATCTTATAAATAGACATATCCCTAGTGATATCATTACTCTTTTCTCATCCATTTTATCAATTACAACTTATCCTTTCTCTGACACCAACTGTAGATACCCATAATTTGTATACATAGATATTAAATCTTATTATATGAATATTAGTAACATATTAAAATGACCCTTGTCCAAATCATATATTTATAGTATCTTTGGATGATTGGATACCTGAAAACTATTTCAAAAGTGAACTATATCATATACCAGTAATTTTTTCATAAATATAACCCTTCTTTGATATATAATAATTAATACCACACCCCATAACGTATGGAAATGAAAAATAAGAAGTGGTTAGGTTAGATGATAAAAAAACAATGACGATATAAATGATCACATAAAAGATACATGAGAATAATTGTAAGTAAACAAGATCATAATATTTGAAAACCATATCCCAAATATCATAAATCATAATAAAAATTCATGGAACAATTATTGCTACTTAATAAGACATGAATCATAAAGGAATCAAAGAACACAAACCATAAGAGAACAAAATTGGGATAAGATATAATTTTTTGTCATAAAAATAAGAATATAAAATAATTTACATAGAATCCGAGGATACCATTCATGACTTATATATTTGATTAGGTTCACACTCTATTCCATCGTATTGGTTAAGGTTCTATTCTAAGACAATCATTATAGAAAGAACCCCTTACTGAACGAGGATAATTCCCCATTTTAATATTATTTATCTCATGAGATATCCATCAAAACATAATGCATTGGAGGGATATATAATTTTGGGACCACATATCCCATTATGAAAATCTTATGTATTTGTGAAAAAATATTATGAAATATTCTTCAAATTGTAACCCAAGAAATAGAAATTAGTTTAAATAAAATTAATCCTTGAAAACCAATGGAAAATAAAAGTAGTTCATAGACAAAATTTTTTATTAATTAAAAACCATCTATAGAAATAATAATGATGTTTCCATTAGATCAAATCCTCGGTAAAACTCTTGTAACATAAATTTATGTCATCATATATGGCTAAATCATTTAAAAGATCACTTCGGAAATATATATAGTAAAATACCAACTTCTCATTTAAATAACTCATTTATAATATAAAAATTTATGAAATATTAATGAAAAAAACTTCTATAAAAATAAAATTGGATTCATTAAAAGGATGATTCAAAACATTGAGTGTTAATAAGGGGTAAATTCCATTCATTTCATAAAGGTTAAAAAAAATTTCTTTTATACTTGTCAAAAAGTAGATAATTCGTGAACTATAAAAATAATCATTTGAAAAAAAAATTAAAAAATTATATCATGGGTAAAAATAAATTTCTCTATTAAACAGATAATACAAAAACATTATTGAAAAAAATAGAAAACATGGATATTGATGAAAAATTATTCTCATCCAAAGAGATAAATAATATAAGGACACATCCTTAGACATTACATAATATTGTGTAATGTCAAGAATTCAGATTGTTGATATTTTCACATTTCTAATTTTAGTTAATATGGAAATAACTCATATATAAAAAATTATATATTAAAATTTATACACATATACATTCTAAATTTTTTTCCTAAAACAAAAACATTTAAAAAGAATCATGGTTTTGGTTCATGTTTAAACATCAAAAAATTTCCCATTATTCCATACTTTTCCCTATTATACCTTAATTCATATAAAACATTTAAAACATCGGATGTGCAGAAAAATCTCATTAAGGGATACACGAAGAAGGTAAATTGTTATTATTTCAAAAACGTGTAAACCATGAACACATTATCATAAATTAATTATTTACACCTTTAAAATTTAGTAAATACTCCTTACTTAATATAATCTCATTTAATTTCATTTCTATAACCAAATTAATACCATAAAATCTATATATATCAGATATAAAATAGAATGTCAAATTCAGACATAATCGTACTTAAGTAGAATAACCATGTGGTCTACTTACAAAAATATAACTCTTAAAAATGAAATGGTCTTACAACTGGCTTCATTACCCAATGCATTGATGGTTATATAATATCCACCAGTACTTGTATTAACACAAAACCTCCTGTCATTAGTTTATCACGTAACTAGTAATCATTTTTATCATATAACAACCCATCAAACATCTATGTACCATTATATAATAATTATAGTTAAAATATAGAAATTATTAATATTTCACTCATAAAATTTTATTTTCAATCAGAAGAAATAATTTCATGAAATATATATAGTAAGACCACCTTGAAATACCATTTCTATACCAAAACATCCAATAATCGAATAAGGGATTTCGTTTCCTTTTAAAAACATTAAGGCTATTAGTTGAATCCAAATATAAAATAATGGTTATAGTTGTAGAGAAGTCATTGTCACCGCATAAATTAAAAAATATTTTTTTTATTTTTTAAAGATAGTAACATGCTTTTCATAAAAATATTCCTTTTGAATACCACTGAATTAAATTAAAATTCATACAATTTTAATATACACCTTATAAAATAACTATATATTTAACATCAAAATATGACTCAAGGAATGGAGACTGAGATGAAATCGCATACCACAAGTCAGATTCATCATTTAAGTTCTTTTTCATCCATAATTATTAAATTATGTTCATATATGATTTAATAAGAACATTTTTCATGGTTGTTATTCATTTTATATCACATGTTACTGTGTTAAAAAAATTACTCAATTATTTATGTTCATATAGGATGTTTTGTCGATATTCAGTTCTTATATCAAAAATCTACATGGTATGATGTCAATTGTCTCTACAGTCAAAAGTCCATCATCTCCAAAATATATAAAATGATATAAATATATATAAATTTTTTTATTTGATAATTTATAATAATATTTGATGACAATCTAATAACATCATTCATGGAGATGGTAGGTTTTACATTCACATGGACAATTTATTTTTTCCTATCGTATTAAATTAATGATCAGTAAATGAAATATATGTAAATATGAATACATATATAACATAACTATAGTATAATTAATATTCCATTTATATCTTGTATGTTTACAAAAACAATCTTCAATAAATTAAATGTGATTTGAGAATGAATCACAACATTTGGTGTAGGTAGTAGTGCACACATCAATGAACAAAGTTACCATATGACCACAATTTGAAAATCATGAAGGAATATTAAACATTAATTTTATTTAATATTACATAATTTATAATATATACATGAAAAAATTAATTTACCTATGTAATGGATTTAAGACCATCCATGAAGGCATTAAAGGTAAAAAACCAAAACATTATTCAGAGTCTAGATTAACAGACATAATCGGGACAACAATTTCGTTTATTTAAATAAGATGAGGTGATAAATGAAATGGATATGAGATATCTCATTAGAAAGATAAAAATATAGTCATTACATTAGTTTTTAGTTATCATTCAATGATTATTAAAGTATTTGAGTTGAATGTAGAAAAGAAAATAAATTAAGAGAGGTACTTTGATAAAATTATCTCTTGAATTTCCGCTCTTGAAAGACCCATGAGGTCCTAGAATTTGGTCTTTTTTCCAAGACCAGAAGAACATGGAAGTTTTTGTAGTGAGTAGGTGGGGTTTTCGTAGATATTTTTAGAGCTACAAGTCTATTTGGATAATAATTGGGAAGTGAGGGTTGTAATTTATACTTGATAAGAGGTGGGTTCAGGTGAATAATTTATTGAATATTTTATATTAAAATCTAACCATATGAATGTTGCATTAAATTACATGACCTTTTTCAAGTAATTAATATTTTATTGGATTTTTATCATAGAGTAACATCTAAAATACCCTTTATTTGTTTTAGTTTTTTTGTATGTTAAGATTTTATCATATAATTTTAACCCTTGTAAAAACAATTACTTTTACAACGGTAAATAATTTTTTTACCATGGTACATATTATATATCTAAATATGAAATTTACCATAAAAACCATTTTGGACCTTATAATGCCAAATATGAAATCCATTTTACCTAATTCAATTCACAGAATTGGGAAACTTATATTTAAAATTAAATTCACAGACTGATCTAAAATGATTGTTTTTATAGTGAAACGTTCAAATGTTTGAAATGTAGTTGTATCTAATTTAAATTTAAAGTTAATTCCACTGGAATTTTTTTAAATGATAATAAAATTTTCTAAATATTATTTAAACCCTATTAAAATTATTTGCAATCAATTGAAATAAATTTGAAGAAAAACTAGTTCTGAATTAAAACACAGTATTTCTCATTATATATTAAAATAAAAATTTTATTAGAAATAAAATTAACCCATAAAATTTTTTATGTCCCTATTACAATGAATATGATAATTTTTTTATAAAAATATATAATTTTTAAAAAATTATATAAAATGGTTTTTCCATAAAAAACATAAAAAACTTTTTTTTTAAAAACAATGTATTAACCATAAATGTATATTTATCTTATAAATTGTGGAAACAATTGTCTCAATTAATCTCTATTTAAAAAATAACTTTAAATAGATATTAAAATATTTTATTCTATAAGTACATGGGGTATTATATCCATTCCCCCTTTAAAAATTTCATCCTCGCAATTTATATTCACTTATCAAATAAGTTGGGGTATTTTACCTAATAACATTTTCATATACCCTTGTTCCCTCTATAATATTTTTGGTTTTTTTGAAAGAAACATAAAAAAATAAATCAACTTTTTATGCAACACATTCTCTCTATGGTGAAGAATATGGGTTGCTTGTTCCTCATATGATTGATTTACTTAAAACTAAACTACTTCTAGACTCAAAACATGAGATGGATCTAGCATATACTTTCATAACATTGAAACAAGAAAAAAATTGTGTATCAAGGATTGAATTGGAGGTAAATACACCCGATAGGAAAATAATCCAAATATATATAGGATTTCATAGTGTCCAATAAACCAAGGACTCAACTTCCCTTTCTTACCAAAACGCATCACACTTTACCATAGTGAAACGTTGATAAATACATGATAACCTACCTAGAAAAAAAAATCCTTCCTCACATTATCCGCACAACTATTCGGCCTACCATATGATATCCTCATATGTTTTTTTATTAAACTAAATGTTTTGTTCCATTTCCTCAACCAATTGTAGTCACAACAAATTCCTTTCACCTACTTCATCCCAAAAATCTAGATTTTGATACTTCTTTTCATATAATGCTTCAAATGGTTCCATATGTATACTGGAGTGAAAATAGATTTAATAAGAAAAATCAACCACAAAAATATTTCAATTCCAATTTCCCTAATAATCCATTAAACATGAAAATATCATATCATTCAATGTTTGAATTATTTTATCTCAGTGCCAATCTGATTGTGGATAAAAAGTTATATTGAAATTTAATTCAGTTACCAATAACTTCTGAAGTCCTTTACAAAAGTTATAAGTAAACCTCATATCATGATCAAATACAATGGAGTGGGTAACCCCATGAAACATTACTACCACATTAATATACAACCAATAATATTGATTTAAAGACAATTTATTTAAAAAATGAAGAAAATTAGAAGATTTTTTCAGTCGATCAACAATAACACAAATTTCCTTGTTACATCGAGAAGTCTTTGGCTGTCTTACAACGAAATCAATTGATATATATTCCCATTTCCTCTCTAGAACTGGAAAAGGCAATGAATACTTTTTGGTAACTTCCAGTTTTCCCTAACTGTGTTTTAAGTCGAGCATCTTAAGATAAAATCAGCAATAAAATTTTCAATCTATACCACCAGTAATACTCTTGAAGATATCTATACATTTTAATTCATCCTTGATGAACTGAAAAGGGAAAACTATGAGTTTCAGATAACACATATTTCCTCAACTACGAATCAAAAGATACACATAATATATTTCTTATCCTAAAAACCCAATATTTATCAATGCTAAATTTAGGTAACTAACCCTAATGAACCAATTTATCATTTTTTTCAACTCACTATTTTCATTCAGTATATGGATAATTATGTATAATAGATATGATTTCATTTAATCCTCAAAAAAACATATAATATTCTAAACCAACAACTTCCAAGACAAAATTCATTAAATAATTAACTAAAGGATCTCATTACAAACATAGCATGGTTAATGTAGTAGTACATTTTAAACACAAAGCATTGACCACTTTATTTTCTTTTCCTGTATGGTAATGAATCATGTAATCATAATCCTTGATTAACTCTAACTGTATCTTCTATCATAAGTAAATTTTTTTTAATTGAATATATACTTCACAATTTTTTGAACAAAATACATTTCACAATTTGCTTAATTCAAATGATAGATCAAAATTTTCAATGAAAAAACAATAGTAATTAAATAAAAATCATGTGTAGGGTAATTTAACTCATTAGTATTCATATAACATGAAACATAAAAAATTACATGATCTTTCTTCATTAAGAAACAACCAAGTCCTTTCAATGAAGCATCACTATAGATAAAAAATTCTCCACTCCAAGAAGACAAGCCCAATATTGGAACACTTACCAATCCTCATTCCAGTTGTTGAATACAATCATCAAATTCTATTATCTAGATGAACATAACTCTCTTGCATGTTACCTCAGTTAGTGGGATAGATAACATGGAATTTTATTCTGAAAACTTTTAGTGATAAACCACTAATCCATGAAAACTACAAATATTTGTGATATTGGTAGGTATTAGCCACTCTTCAACAACATTTGTTTTAAAAGGTTCAACAGTTAGGATATCTTTAGAAGAAATATTTCTAAGGAATGATTTTTGTCACCACCAAAATTCACTCTTATTGAACCTGAAATATAGTTTCCTTTCATTTATGGTTTGAAAAACAATTCTTTAGTTACATTCATATTCTTTATTTCTTTGAGAATATACCAAAATTTCATCTATAAACCCAACCATATAACAAAAAAATCAATTAAAGACTCCATTCATGAGATTCATAAATACAATTGGTGCATTAGATAACCCAAAGTGCATAATTAAAAACTCATAATTCCTACATCTTGTACATAATGTTGCCTTTGGAATGTTTTCCTTATTCAACTTCAATTGATGGTACCAAAAAGTCAAATTAATCTTAGAAAAATTCAGAGCTCTCTAGAGTTGATCAAAAAATTACCAATACAAGGAGAATGATACTTATTCATAATAATAATTTTCTTCTAGGATTCATAATAAATACAAAGTATAATAGAATGATCCATCTTTCCAAATAATAATTAGGAGCACCCCATTGTGATGTGCTATGCCAAATGAAACATTTATCAAGAAAGTATTGAAATTGAATTTTTAATTCTACAAATTATAGATAATCCATTCTATAAGGGGGTTTAAAAATATTCTTAACATCAGGTACTGACTCAATAGTAAATTAAATTTCCCAATAAATTATAATATCAATAAAGTCATTTAGAGTAAAATATGTGACTTCAATTAGTACTAGATCGGGACTAATCGAAATTGATTATTTATTTTCACAAAAATGACTTAGATAACATTAACTATAATCTTTAATAAATCATTCATATTCTTTGTATGTTATAAATGGTATGAAATAATTTATAAACATTTTTTGTTTGTAATCTATTTTATATTTATAAACAGCAAGGCAATCCATATGCAAAATGATATCAAATAATAATATGGGATATTAATTAATATTTTAAGGAATGACCATCCCAATAATGATAATTGGAATATTTCTATAAATATCAGTTTCCATAACACTTCAACAAATAATTTTTACTAAATGTTTCATATAACACTCATGAGGTAATATTTCAAATTTAATTGTGATCATATAATATACGAATGAATGCGAAGATCCAAAGTGAAATAGATTATTGGAATATTTTAAAAACATCCATAAAGAGCAATGACAATATCATTTTATGTTCTTAAATCAACCATAGTAATAGAATATTATTTTCTCATGACCTTCTATTTTGATCTTGCTGGTTTCCAGCATGTGTAATCAAATTTGGACACACATTTGCATAATTATCTACCTCCTTGAAACTAATAAATCTTACCACTGGTTATTCATTACATACCTAATCATCTCATTTTAAGTCATGAATAATATGACCAGTCATATCTAATCAGAAGCACTTCCAATATATTATGATACATTCTAATGGTTTTTATAGTACTTTTCTCTCAACATGGATATTTTTCTTTCTTACCACCAAAACTCTTTAAAAAATTATTTCATATTGCCTTCCAACTCGGTTGCTTATTTTTATTTCTCTCATGGAAAAATGATCATAAAAACACCATTTATACATTCTTAGCATCTCATAAATGATTCTCATAGATTTTTAACTCTTGATAGGATAATTCCTTTCGATATATTTGCTTCATTCTTAAGTAAAATTAATTTTTCTAACAATAAATATCCAGGATAGAATTTTGGACGTACCTTGAAAAATGATTGATATTTTCTTCTTATGAAGCCACAAAATCTTCTTCCTTTTTTCCGAATTCCATGATTTTATTTTCCATCCTATGTTGAACAACCATA
Organism: Viscum album; assembly: GCA_963277665.1. Classification (NCBI taxonomy): domain Eukaryota; kingdom Viridiplantae; phylum Streptophyta; class Magnoliopsida; order Santalales; family Viscaceae; genus Viscum; species Viscum album. The sequence continues at coordinate 701,271,907 of OY728156.1, forward strand.
GGAAAATATTTCTCAAGTAATTTTATATGATATTTTCAATAACTGACCATAATTGAACAACTTCACCTTAAAAATTAAAAAAAAAATACTAACCATTTTATTTCCTGATGAAAACATTAAATAAAAAATCTTTTCTATTTATTTAATATTACCTTTATCTTATATTGGGTCAAATGATCCTCAAAATAATGGGTGACATTGCCCCATGAAATGCGCCAGTATGAGCATATTCCTCAATAGTTGATATAGTTGATCTCGTGCATGAGTACCACCGATATTTATCGCCTACATCAACTGTTCCATTGCTGCAACAAACTATTAAGTTCAAATTCCAATCATCTCAGGTTACTTATTTGGAATGTTTTTTTTCTTTGTATGGATTCCCATCATATCACCCAAGTTTCCTCTATGAAAACCCATTATTGAACAGACATATATTCGATAAAGAAGAATTTGATTCTCTAAATGTCATATCATTTAAATTTTACCATAATGTACATTCTTCCAATGGAATGTTATTAAAATTAATCAATCCTCGAATGTTATCTAAACCAACCAATTATTCCAATTATAAGGCCAAACAATAATAATTACATAATCATGAGTTGTGTCCAGAAATCACATTGAGGATATTTTCAGGATTAGACCATTAGAGAATTAGTCCCTAAATCATTCATATTAACTTATGTATTAAAATATTTACACTTCTACTCCCACTCTATATTTTTATAAAACAAAACAATGTAAAAAACAGTGGTTTTGTTTCATGTTTCATCATCACAACTTTTCCATAGATTCTATCCTTTTCTCTATCATCCCTTCAATCCTTTGAAGAACATTTCTAAAATTGGGATGGAAAAAATCACTATAAGGGATACTCAAAGAAGGAAAACCATTAGTCTGGAGAAATCATCTAAACTATGAATAATTAATTATAATGTAATACGTTTCACCATTAAGATCTACCAAATACTCTTCACTAAATAGGTGATCATTTCTAACCATTTTAAATTAAAAGATAATCATAAATCCCATGAAATCCCATATAACATATATGTTAACATCATAAAGAATCATACATAAATGAAATAGTAATTTTGTCAAATTCCACACATATCACTCTTGAAAATTGAATGACCATACAACTGAAATCCTTACCCAATTCATGGGAGGTTAAAACGTAACCACCAATCCTTTTTTTAATCACAGAACCACCCATATTTTTTTATCACCTAACCACTTTCCTTTGGTTTTCCATATAACCTAACATAAAATGTCTAAATACCACTATATATTCATTACACAAAATGGATTCCAATTATCAATGTTGGACTCATAAAATTTCATTTGTAATCCGAAGAAATATTTTAATGATATTAGAATAGTTATAAAAATTAAAAACAATTTTCAATATAAAAATAAGAAAAAAATAATTAATGTAATTATCTATCTTTTACAAAAATTATTTCATCCAAAGGAATCCAAATATAAAATATTTGTTACAGTGGAAGAGAAGTCAATGTTGCTATATACATTGAAATATTTAATTTTTTATTTTTGTAAATTATGTAAAATAATTCATTTAAAACCTTACTTCTGAAACCATTTTAACTTAATTAAAATTTAAATATGATGATAATAAAAATATTAAATCAAGGATTCCTTTATCATCAATATTTATCTCAATGAAAGAAGATTGAGACGAATTCCTTTGCCTCGAGTCTGATTCATCATGTGTGTTCTTTATCTTCTGGAATAATAAACATAAATAAATTTTTAAAATATTGAGTACCTATTTATTTTTTATTATTCCATTTATATACCTTAATACCATTTTATGACAATTAATCAATTATTTCAGTTCATATTGGACATTTTTTTGATATTCGATTCTTAAGTCGAAAATATACTTGGTATGATGTCAGAAGTCAATGTGATCATAAGTCCATTATCTCCATAATATAAAATAATATATATATATATATATATTATATATTAAAAATAAAATTAAATATTTTAATATTTTAACAAAAATGAAAAACAATGTTCATGGAGATGCTACGAAATATGGAAATAAAAATCTATTTTTTGTTCCTATTGTATTGAAAGAAAAAACAATAAATGAAATGTATGTAAATATTTATAAATAAATAATATCATTTTGGTAGAATTAATTTTTAATATATATCATATATTTTTACTAAAACAATCCTTAATAAATTCTATGTTATGCGGCAGCGGTAGCCCACACATCTCCAAACAAAGTTACCAGATAACCACAATTTGGAAATTAGGATGATATGTTTAATATAAAAATTTGATAATATTATATAGGTTATTTTAAATCTATTGAAATATTATTCTACCAAAATATTTTTTTAAGACCAGAAATGATTGTGGTAACAAATAAATAACAAAAAAATTATTTACGAAGGTGATTAATCAACATAACATCGACAACAATTTCATTTCTATCAATACTTGGAAGTGAGAAATTATATGGATATGAGATATTAAATTAGAAATAGTAAAATCTAGTATTTACATGAATTTTTAGTTATCATGCATTTGTGGATGTGTTATGTTAGGAGAAAGTAGAAAAATAAATGAAATTAAGAGAGGTACTTTGTGAAAATTAACTATTTAATATCCCCTACTTAAAAGAACATTAAAGCCCATAGATTTGGTATTCTAGTGTGACTAGAAAAACATAGACATTGTTTGAGTGAGGAGGATAGGTTTGGGAACTCATTTTAGGACCTAAAAGGCTTCATGTTTCTTAATGGGGAGGTTAGTGTTGTTTTTTATACTTGAGAAGAGGTCGTTTAAAGTGATTAATTTATAGATTACTTTATATTAAAAGCTAAAATTATAGAGGTGGAATTAAATTCCAGGACAATGTATTATAATTAATGTTATATATTCTGGTTAGGGTAGAGACACACCTCATACATTCCAAAAATGTTCTTGTTTGTTGCTATATAATTCCATTAACGTTTAATTTTAACCCTTGTCAAATAAATTACTTTTACTATAGTTAATACATATTAAACATAGAATGATTCAATAACTAAAAACAAAATTGACCATCAAAATAATTTAGACCTTCATGTTCCAAATATGTAATCCATTTTTTGAAATTCAAATAAAATAATTGGAAAAATTATTTTTAAAATTTATTGTGCATATAAAACAAAAAAATGGGGTTTTAATGTGAAACGTTAATAAGATTGAAATGTTTTATATCTATTTTAAATTCTAAAATAATTTTAATGAAAAGATTATTTTAAATGATAAAAAATATTCTAAATAAACTCTTTGACATATTAAGAGGATCTTCTAACAATATAAATAAATTATATGAAAAATCATTTTCAAATTAAAATGTTGTATTTCAGGCTATTTATTAAAATTCTTATGTTATAAAAAACAAAAAATATAACAAAACTAAGAGTTTATGTCCCTATTCTAATGACGATGTTTGTTTTGTCCAAAATATCTTATAAAAGTGTCATACAATATATTTAAAATGTGTTATACATCAAAAGGTCATAAAACTGTTTTTTAGAAACATAATGATTTTACTAAAAATATATATTTTTCACATTTGTTGTTGAAAATACTTTCTATTTTAAATTTTTTATAATTAATAAACATTATTAGATACAGAAGTTTATTATTATATATGATCCTCGGATGTTACAAATAATTTTTGATTTCTTTTACAATATTATCGTGGTCTCTTGAGTATATCAAGAGAATAAAATGAAAGGAAAAAATGTATTCCCTATAAATAACGAAAAAAATTAAATTAATGATTTTATTGAGAGATATATAATTAAAATTTTCTAACTGAACATAATTATAAAAAAATGATAAATAATGATATTAAAAGATAAAACCCTTACATAAGGTATAAATTCTTTCAAGCTTGTTTGATCCTCCTGTATTATAATTAAATATTTATTGGAAATATTTTTCACAACCATAATAATATATTTCAAACCATATATAATTTACTTATACACTTTTATCACTCATTTATTAACAACTCTCAATTAAAATTGTTGTTCTTGGTGGTAACTACTATATTTATCATGCATGTTCTAGTTCAGGAGATTTGGTCTCCATGCATTGATCAAGGTCACATCACCTATATATTGTTAATTATGATATATATTTAAAATACATTCAATTTATATTTATAGATATATTCGTCTATTAAATTATTGATAGAAAAATTAATTGAATTTTTCATGTGGATTTTATCACATACATTTACATTAACGTTGTTTTCTCATTTCGACATATGGAACGAAAGAATGTTAAAAAAATTGCACCAATAACGAAACATTATCATATCATAAAAATAATATATATTTAGTAAATTAATCCAAAATACCTTCCATATAAATCTGACATTAAAAATGGATCACATCACTTCTTGAATATGGAAGTCTGCATGTACGGACGTGCGACATTAACATTTTACAATGGATTTTAAGGTGAGTAGGATGTTTTTATATTATCATTTTATAATAATAAATACTTCATAAATAAATTATTTAAGCATCATACCCATCCTAAAACCAATCCATAAAACATTATGGTGAAAAATTAAATTCTACACTACATTGAGATTTTAAGACAAACGTATGAATGAGTGATACTTTTATTTCCCATTTAATAGGGATGAGGGTGGATTATTGATATTTACTTTTCATTGAAACTTTTTATTATATTTAGGATAAATATATTATTCTTTTAGAAAAAATAAATAATATTTAAAGTAGTTAAATGTATAAATAAATAATGATTGTTATCAGTTATGGTGATAAATGTTCTATGAAATAACTTCATCATATTTCCTCTTAAAAACCATAAGGATGGTATTTTGGAGAATAGAGCACCACTAGAACGTGAATAGGGGTGTTTATAAGGGTTTTATCAATTTATTTTTTTGAAAATAAGGATCAATGTGGTGTACTGAATAAAAATGATGGGTATCCTTTTAGAACGGAGGGACATGACCCTATTAGAATTTCAAAAAAGGAAAAATTATAATAAAGTCATTCTAAATTTAAATTCCTCTGAATGGCCATGAATTATCATAAAAATATGAATTGATCAACATAATTTTATACAATTAAATTTAAATTGGTTTTGGTATCATTTTAATCATTACATTTTTTATTAACCCCTTCGTTATAAATTCTTGACCTTAAAAATGGTAACTAATATTTCAAAACGAAAGGTTTATGACTATTAACATAAATTTACAATTTATTGATATATAGAACATGATAAATATTTAAATCATATTATATTAACTTTTATAAAGATATGTTTTTTAGTAAAATTAAATTGTTTAATAAAATATAAATTTCTATAAAATATAATTAATTTCAATTTAGGAAGTATACTTTAGTTTGAAGTTAAGGACATCAAAAAAAATATGGAATTAAAATATAAGCCTTTTAAAAATCCATAATTTGTCATTATATTGTAAAAATATATGCATCATGTTAATTTACCTAAATTTTATTTATTTTTATATTTCGAAAAACAATTACTTAAATTTTCAATTAAAGAAATAAAAAATGTGTCAGTATTCAAGATATTTTTAATGTAATAATGTAATTATTTAAATTTATAAATAAATCAATATTATAAATATACATTTCTTTTTTTAAATAATAACTTATTACTAAACAAATCAACGTTTTATCCTTATGTTTAAAATTTAGATATATTAATGTCAAGATAGTGATATTTTGTAAATATTTTTTTATTTAATTAATATAAAGAATAAAATCAATAAAATATTGAACCAAGAGACCATATATTTAATAAAAATATGGAAATTACTGATATCCCATCATAAAAGATTATATATGAAAATTTTAGTTAAATTTTGAACCCACATCTGAAAATTTTGACCATATTTTACCTGTATTACCCTTACTGATGTGACAAAAAAAATTTATAGTTACTATTTATATAGATAAAAATAATATAAAGTCCTGTTGACCAAATTTGAAAATAATAATTCAAAATATGGAATCCATTTTACAAAATTCAATTTATATTAGTAGTAGAAATTTATTATAAAATCAATTCAAAAAACATAACAAAAATTATTTTTATAAATATATTATTAGAGAATATTTGATTTATTATTATCAAATGAAAATAATAAAAATAGATTAATTTGTTGATATATTATTTAATATATTATATAGATATTTCATTAAAATATTTCTCGAATAGATATTAATTTAATTTCATACGATAAAAAAGCATTACCCGTATAAAAATCGTTTTTAAAAAAACAACTCCTTTATTTTAAAATCATTATTATTTTAATTTTTAATTAATTGATTAAAATTTTAATAATTATATACTTATGTTGACATTATGGTTTTCATAATTTATTTATTTACATTCATATTACCTAATATGATGGATAGACGAAAACTATAACATTATCTATAAATATTTAAAGAGAATATTGTGATTCTTATAAATTTGGTGTTGTGTGTAATCAAATATATCAAAAAATAGTAGTTATTTAAATAGAAATTGATATAAAATATCAGATATATGAAAAATCACAAGAAATATAAAAATATGACATGAAAGGAAAATAGACCATTTTCCACCCAAATTTCAATTTTATGGAATAATTGTTAATAAAAGTATGATTTCAAAATATAATGGAATTTTATATAGTATGTTATTTTTTATTAACAATTTGAACTATATTTATAATAAATATATGTCTCTTATATATGATATTTTAAAATATACAAAGAAATATGATAAATTTGATTAGTGATTAGTTTACAGTCTCGTTTTCCACGATAGTCTACGTTAAATTTATGTTGAGGGAAACTTTATAGATATTATACCTTCAAATGATCTATTTTATTATGATTTCTTTATTATTAATGAAAATTAACATCATAAACTATTTGTGGTACATAAAATGATCAAGAATGTTTTTAATGTAAAGTTTACCTTTTTCCACTTTGGTCAACATACATTTTGTTCAATGTGTATTATTTTTAAATTTATTTAACTGGTGTTTTTAAATATATGGGAAAAGTTATAAAATTATCATATTCAATATGTTTTTCATTTTTTATGATGGTTTTAATGGAATAATACTTAATAAATGTTTTCCAAAGAAGTTGTTTTTTCCTTTTTGGAAATTAATGAAAATAATTTTCTCATTTAACGTATCTAGGATAAAAACTTTCTCCTAATATAATAATAATTCCTTTCATTTAAGCTTACATTACACGATTCCATAGTTATATTAAAATAAAATAATTTTCTCAATATTTTTTTAATTTTTAGATAAAACTATAAAATGAAAATGTTATTTTTCTCATGTTTTTATATAAATGTTCAAAAAATTAATGGAATTTTTCATCATTTTCACCATCATTTAGTGATTATTATTCCTCTTTTGGGGATATGAGATGATGATAACATCCAATTTTGTTCACCAGAAATCTTTTGATGATAATGATTTAAGGACGATTCTATGAATTTCATTTCATTCCCATGTGTTTAATAATTTATGACGAATTCTTTATAAAACTGATTTCAATTCCATGGGTTGTTCTAGGATGAAATGATGTAATGTTTATAATAATAATATACATTATTTATGTAATAATTTGATGTATGATTAATGTTTTATGATCTCTTGGCACACATATATATTGTTTTCTTTATGTTATCGGTGGGAAAAAAGTATATATTTCTCCAATGAAATGGGTAAGGATATATATCATTTCAGATTTAAAATAAAGGAATATGGAATGAAACCAATTATATATGAGACAATATGAAATAAACATTCTTATAAGTGAACATTTACTAAAGTAAGTATGGAATGAGGATAGATCATGATACACTATGGCAGTATTGGTAGTGATACATGGATAAGGAAATTAGTTCCTATTTTTATGTGTATTATAAAATAATATTTTTTATAATGAAGATATTTTCTAATGGAACATGAATTATTATTGATGATTATAAAAACATTTTCCCTTAGTCTTTTTTTATAAAAAATATTTAATCCATTATTTATTATTAATGATCTTTGTTTGATTAGTTGTGATTATCATTATTTATGATCATGGTCTAAAACTCCCATGTTCATAAAATAATCACTTAATACAATTGATTTATATATATTATATTAATCCTTCATAAGATTATTATCTCTCCCTTTATTATGGTACATTTCATGGGGTTATAAATAATGGCTTTAGGTACAATATGTATAAGAAGATTACTATTTTAGAAGAAACTTTCAGGTGACGTTTAATATATTTTATGATATAATAAGATTATATATCATATCTCAAATAATACTAAGCTATTATAGTTCTGGGTCATGTATTGTTCTCTGATCTATTTAAAATTCATCTAAAATAAAGTAATATATATTTATGAGATGCCTAGGTCACCTCAATTTGAATATCAGTATGGTTTAGTTTATTTTAATATTATGAGAAGGATATTTATTAAAACCCCATTTGAAAATTCTATGTATGGGGTATGATATTGAAACATTGGATAAATATATATTATGTGGCTTTAATATTAAATACATCCTTGTGTAGATACTATAATGTAGATGCAATTGTGGAATAAATCCTCCTATGAAAAATAACACCAAAATTGGTATATTGATTATTAACTCAATAATAAAGGATACAATATGTTTTGGATATGAATTAAATTCAAGATATAAATCCCTAGGGATATATTTGGGATAATTCAAATTTCCATTACCAACCATTATAAATGACTTAAAGATGATATTCATGAATAAACTAGGATAAACATAAGTTTTCATGGATTAAAAAATGTATAATTTTTAGAAATCAAATTAATTTTTTTTTTCATGATAACATTATTCATCACTATGATTATAGTGGTTCACACTATTCGTTTAACTCATAGTCAATGGCTAGACATTTGAGGAATCATTTTAATGACGAATGGAATTAGAAAATAAATGTCCATCCTTGTGGGAACAATATTTAATGTTACAGTGTATATAAAAGATAATATCTATGCCCCCACAAATATAATATGATTATAATGGTTACATGAATCATGTTGAACATTGAAAATACCAAAGGAAGGAAAACCTCAATATTCAGTTTTTTCATTGGTACATCAACCATCTTTAATTGTTTTTTATAATTTCATTATTAATAATAAATGGATCAATTAAATATATATTTTATAATATATATTTTAATAATTTCACTATAAAATGTTTATTTAAGTTACTTTTTATTATAATTGATATGATTCTCAATGGTGGACTCTTTAAAAGAATATCAGGAATGAGGATGAATTTGAATCCATGAATTTGTAAGAGATTAATATTGTATTTCTTTATTAGTATTTTCTGTACTGACATTAAACAATGTTTCCAAGATTTGTGGGCTACATTCATATATTGTCACAACATACCATGAATAACATCCTAAAGGGATAAATATTTTAATATTGTAGGTAAACTAGATACATACATGAGTCATGAATTTCATTTTAAATTACAAATGAAAACTCATTTTTTAATTAATATAATTATTCCTTGTAGAATACCCTTGAACATCAATCATAGTACATCTCAAGGATTCATGGGAAAAGAAAATAAAATAAGGTTGATCTGAAATGACATGTTTTGGTTAAGTATAGAAGAAGATATCATGAATCAATATTAGTAATCAATATGAAATTTTAAATAACTAATCCCACATTTAAATCATATATTTGGATAAGGAATAATGATATGTTAGGGTAAAAAACATAAAATAGATGTCATATAATTAAAAAACTGAAAATGAAATGTGTCTAGAGAATATATTATTCTAAAAGTATCATGGTTTATAATTAATAGAGTTTTAAATAGTTAATGACTAATTATTGGATTTCATGTCTTAGGTACATTATAAATATACCTAAAATACTTATTATAAATAGGTATAAAACTATTGGGTGAAAATTGGTAAATTTTTTCCAACTATATTTTTTGTATCAAGACAATTCACAAGACTGTTTAAAAAAATTGGGTACACACTCATAGGTTTTGGGCCAATAGATTTTTCCATAAGAGACATGTCGATGCCTTCGAGTGGATATTTATAAAAGTCCCCACCTCAGTCTAAATTTCTAATTATTTCCTCATATTTTGAATACATTTTTTAAATTGTGAATATTATTCCTTATAATCAAATATATGTATTGAGTAAAGGATACATATTTATCAATACATACCAATCTAATCAAATAAATTGAAAAATAAATACTTCTTGAAAAATTGTTATATGTGGGAAAATTTATTTTTGGATTCACTATTTATATGTTAAAATTACGACATAATTCAATCTAGATTCATGTTCCACTGTGTTGGATTTGCCCTTCCAAATCCTATTATACTCAAATGATGTAAACCCACCGCGACTATCTCATAAATCCTCTCTAGAAACCACTTACAAGAAAAAACATGCCCCATTGAGCTACCTTTAATCTGAATATTCTTGATCTAATACTAATGAATGTTGAGGCTCATGAAAAATTGATTGATTAATATTGTCAACGCAGGTGTGGTGAAACCATGTTTTATGTCCCTACATGAGATCCATATTATATAATGCTTAATAAGATTTTAAATGAATCCATGAAAATGTGGAAACCTAAAAATAACATGAATATATTTTGAAACGTGGAAATAAATGTATAAGTATTTATATACATGATTCCAATCAATAATATTATGGCATAAGTCATGTGAAAAGAATATGAGTATATATTAAAATCCCTTGGGATATGAATAATAACAAAAGATAATATACCATGTCGGATAGGGAATTTAAATTTTAATATATTGAGAATTTAAAGAACCTTTTAGAACATGGATGTAGAAGTAAACATGTTTTACTCTGAATGTATTTTGATATTAGGATGATTTGAAACTAGACCATTAAGGAATTGTTACATGTGAATATAGAGACCTTTCTTTTGATGGTATTCATTGGATGATTCATTGATAATTTTTATCAGAGTTGCTACTTTAGTTTTTTAATATCTTTAGTTTATTTTTAGGTAATAGAATGTCAAAAAAAATTAATAAAATTTCTTTGTTCTCTCCCTTTTTTCATCTCTCTCCATTCTCCATTAGAACCTATTACACTAACAGTGGGGAGTTACTAATCCAAGGCTTATCCTTTGGTGAGGATTTAATGAATTCTTTAATTATATTATTCATTTAATAATTTTTTTATTCTTTTTTTGGTTATGTAGAGAAAATATTACTAGTGCAGAGGTCATCCACCATTAAATGACTCTCCATCTCTTCTCTATTCTCTAAAAAAACATTTTTCTCTCTCTTCCAAAATGTTAAATATTTATTCAATAGAGTTGTGTCTACTCAATTGATGAAAGGTAATACAATGGTATGCGCTCTTCGAAGGTGTTATAATCTCAATAGAAGTGTTTTTATATTCCATATATATTATTTGAGGGGGGATTTTGGGAACTAAAAATAACTACTATACAAGATAAATTTTAACCTCACTGTAGATGGTATCTATTTAGTTATGAAGGGATGAATTTCCAAATAGCTTTTAAGTAATATTTATGATTAATTTAGGATCTCAAGGGACAATTATTATGACTAATACCCTTATTTTATTACCTTTAATAATTCTATTTGGATTATCAATGAATTATCAGTTTCAGTTTTTTATTCATATAATCTTTCTCAATATTTTATCATGCGGTGGATTTGGGTAACTCAATCCATAATTTAACCCCTCCAACATCTTGATAAAATATTACTTGAAACACGTTATGTGGAATGTGGTGTTCTATTTTAAATTCTTTTTTAGAACCGTTTATTATTTATAAAAAATATGTTTTCATTAAAATAGAATTTTCATACCGATGCTTAAAATTTTTTACACTACATTACTAATATAGTAGACACGAATTTTATAGGAATCACAAGATTCCTTGTCAAATATTTCTTGATAATAATATTTAATGAGTAATTTAGGTAATAAATGTATGATAGTTATGTATTAGATGTTAGACTAATGAATCACTTTTTGATGGAATTGTTTGATTCATGTGAATAATATTTTCATATAAATTTCATTCATCGGATATTTGAAATTAATATAGATTTATTTGTTAATATTATTTTATTACGTGAGTGATTTTATAATTAGATTTTCCCCATTCAAATGATTAGTCATATGCCTACATTTTCTAATTTAACATTAGAAATATTTTATGAGAAAACATGCGGCATATAACATTCTAGATCATGATTTGGAACATGTAAAAGACATACTTCTAAAAATTCACATTTAAAATAATTGACATACTTTTTATTCATTTATCGCAAATAATTTAGACCTATTTTTACATTTATCTGTATTTATCCCATTGAATACAAGAATGGTCTTCATAGGATTTAATTTCTTTAAAATCCAATATTAACCTTCCCTACCATTCAGAGTAATTTTTTATTATATTTTAATGTTGATTTGTAGATGTGACAGAATTTAGGGTTGACGGAACACATTATATGTATGGAATAAATTTATTCATTCTAATTTGGGAATTAGTAATGGTAAATTCTCATTCGTTTTATTTTATTGTGACCCCTCTTAACCGTTGTTTAAAAAAGAGTTAATGGGTTATGAATTTGGAGAATAAAAAATCATAGTTACAAAACCAAGGATTTTATAATATGGGTTTATGTGATGGATACAAGATTCTAAAAAGTGATTTTTTGGGAGAAATAAAAAAAATCATTTATATTAGTTTGAAAATTATGAAAATGAAAAAATAATTGAAAATTCAAGAGTGTGTATGACTTTTATTATTCATTCATTATTTATAACCTTTACATTTGGCATGGTTAGAGGATTTAGTCAATTTAATGGGATAATTTCATTGATAATTTTAACTTTTATATAAGTAATTATTTATATTATATTACCCTATTATTTTTTTCTATAATGTAATAAAATTTATTCTCCACCATCATGAAGCCTTTGTGTCCTTAAAACCTAATTTTCAAATTTTTCTTTATTTCAGGTGAATTTTTCCTTTCAATGTATAGAATATTGGTCACTTTCAATCATAAAGTACATTCATGTATTCATGTAGTTAAAATAAATATTTTTATCATTATTAACATGTGTGATGATAGATATGAGTTTAAAATCTGGTTATTCACAATATTGAAATATTAATAATAATATAATATGATATTTTAATTAATTATAAATTCATTAAAAATACATGCTTTTATTAGATACATTGAAAATTTTGATTTTGGGTTAATATTTTTTGTGTATCTTGAATATTTTATTTTCTCGTTGATAAATATTTTAATGTATTACTTTGAAAATATAACTATATGAGTATCAATGCCCTAATATATTTATTATTGAGCTCAAATTCTTGGGGACAAGAATTAATTCATGTGATTTGGAGTTTAATTCCCTTATTCATTATGGAAACATTTTTGAATTATCATAATTAGTTATCATTTTTCGTTATTGCCTTTACAAAATAATTATTTGTTCTATAAAAAACATATAAAATTGTATTTGATGATTTAATCTAGATTAAAATAAATTAAAATGTTAAAATTGATGGTTATCTATGATTATAAATTTTTTGTTAGAATTGTGATTTGTATTTAAAATAATCTAGGTAAAATGGGAATTTTATCTACTATGATAAGGATGAAACACATGATGATTATAACCAAGAGACAATGGACATGATAATAGTTAGTTTCAGGGAAAATCCCATAGAAGAACATGCATTGCATGCACTATGTTCACATTAGAGTGGGAGAGGGTGTTTGTGGGCCTAAGTGGGTCATAACATGCCCAAGGGGTTTGTGTGTGACCGTGTAGAGGGATCTTGTGATTATATTAGTTGATCTATGAGATCCACAGAATTTTGATAATTATAAACAAGCATCCAAACAAAAAAACTAATGAAAGAAAATATAATTTCAATTACACCATTTATTATTTAACGTTACGATGTCATTCGAGCTCTGGTCCCATTCCACTTCAACGAATATATCTGGCCACCCAATATCGTATTTGAATGACACAAAAGTACTATTTCAATCACCAAAAACATCAAGGGAATCTATATTGGAGCTCAATCGCATCCCATTTATCAACCTTTATCTATGAAAATAAAATGGTTGATCATAAGAAGTTCATGATTTTTCCTTATGGAGTTGATTTAAGTAAAGATGGTTCCCACCTGAAAAAGAATATTTTATGGGTGTAGCTGGATCTATTTGAGAATAAAAATGGTGCATGTTTGTAGTGAGAATCCACTACAATCATATGAACTGTTTAATGATCATGGTTTATTCTATTTTTAATGTAATAAACCTATAATTTGTTGGTGGACTCTATAAATAAGATTTCATTGATGATCAATGTGACTTAATTAAAGAAAATGTGGAGTAATTTTGTTACCATGATACTGAAATATTGATTATTCCATCACTGATAATATCTGGTTTTCTCCACAAGTCATTCTACCTTCTACATCCTTCTACTACCCTGATTTCATTGTCCTAATATCAAGGAAGTTCTACTACCCCATGATTTTTTCACCCACCTCTATTTTACAGATACTATTGATCCACAAGTGATTATATGATTTTAGTGAATCCATGGTACCATCACATTCCTCATATAACATAAATATGTTTCCTTCAGCAAATATTCTTTCTCCATTCTATCATTTCCCTTCGTCATGAATTGCTATGATGTGCATGCATCTATGGGCCCAAAAGTGGCTCACTCCATATTATCTAACCCAGAAAGTCTTCACCATCTAATAATTTCGTTTAAAGAATATTAATGTGGGAACATATATAACAAAAAGTCAAAATGTACAAGTATTTCATTACTAGATTTATATATGTAAATGATGAATATGATAACATTGCCTCAAAATCCATTTAATGAAGATGATCTAAACCAGGTATGGTTTGTAGATGGATTGGTTATATCTAATTGATGAAAATTAATGACTCAAATGTAGGTTATACGGATATAAGGGGTCAATATCAAATAAATAAATTCATTTTAGAGCATGTTCATTGGATTCATATAAATTTGGAGTGAATTTGAGTAAACAAAAATTGGATTGACTTGATAGTGGGGACACTGAGGCCAATGTAAAAAGACATGATTGACATTGTCAATATATGTTTGATAAAACATTTTTCTATGACCACTCATGAGTTCCACATCAAAGGAAGATCATGATGATTTTAAATGAATCCAAACATGTGAGTAAATCCGAACATTTCATGGGGGCCTTTTGATACATGGAAATACATGAGTAATGAACAATTCCATTATATTCAATAAAACTAATTATCAGAGAAGTCACATTCATTGCATGAATGTCAAAATTAAATTTTCCAATATGTTGAAAATAAAAATTGAAAATTTGTTTGGTTATACAAATATTTTAATTTCTTTGATATTGGGTATTAAAATATCCTCTTAGATCATTGAATTGGAATGAAGCATGTTTTACCATGACATTTGTTGGATATTTTGATGATTTGAAGGGTAATCATTCAGTATTTGATGAATCAAAATACAAATACCGTGAATCTGAAGTGGGGTAATGGTGTATTCATATATAAATCTAGTTTTTTATAATACAATATATTTCTATTCTAGTTTTAATTCTTTTTTTTGTAATATAATGTCTTATTTTTTATTAATTTTTTCTTCACTCTCTCTCTTAATGTTTCTCTCCATTACCATGTCTCCATTTCAAAATTGTTATATTTTATACTCATGATGGGTGTTTCCATCCCATGTATTATATTTTAGAAATTTTTTATAGAATTCATGAATTAACCTCTTTAATTATTAAGGATTATATTCCATTTGATGTGAAAGAGATATACCAATACATGTTAGGTTATCATCCACCATGGTGAAACTCTAAAAATCATAAATATTCTCTAAAAAATAGTATTCTCCCCCTTACCTGATGTAAAATATATATTTTATGGAGTTGATTGTTATCAAGGTATAAAATAACATCAGATAGAAGTAGGAATTTAAAGTTATTACATTCAATTGAGGTGTATTTATCCTCTCTATTCATTGGATGAGTTGGGGTTTTGTTTGTCGAAGAGATCGTCGATGTATGAATATTATGAAACTTAATGTAGAGGGTAACGATTAATGTATGATTGAATTTATTTTCAAATTGAACTTAAACAATAATAATGTCTAACATAGAAATTTAGTGATTGAATATAAAACGAAGTCTTTTCTTCTTTGACATCTGTTCATTCTATATTCAATAAAATAACATGATTAGTTTTAGTTTCAATAAAATTAGAATTCTATATTATTCTATATTTTAAAAATATAATAATGAAATATGAAAATTAGGAGTATTGTGAAATTGAATTAAAAGATACTCAGGTGAGATCAACCTGATCATCCTTAGTTTTTCATTTGGAAAATAAATTATTTATTTTCCTCTTCCCTACAACGAGGTTGTCATATTCTTATCATCAAGTAAATAATAAATTTTATATGGAATAAGAAAAACTTCTATATTTAAGGAGTTTGATAATTGTAATGCATCCCCAACTTCATGGATAGTTTTTATGTTAATAGTAAAAACTCTTAATGGTATATTCATACCATGTTTACTCTATATCTCTTCCCTAATAGAAATTTTTGACAATGTGAAACCTGAAAATATTATTATTCTCCCTCCAATTGAGTAAAATATAATTTTTGGAATGGATTAACTCTCTCTATATGGATCCTGTATTTATTTCTAAGAATGGGATTTGAGGTTTAATATTTTAAATTTACATATGATAATATTTCGATACTAGGATAAATATAAACATCTAATGTATGTTACATTTGTTATATGGCTCTAACTACTTATTCATGATGGATATTTGGGATTGATAATTATCTCAATTTTTTGGGAGAAACAAAAAATCAATGATATGCATATTTTTCATGATTATTCTAATATATTTCATAAATATATTTTTAGTCTTCCCCAAGATGATAATGTTTGGTTTCAAATAAAACACAAACCTAGTCTTATTTATATTTCAAAAAAGCTATATATACTTATCCAAATTGAGTCATTATAAATAAATTAGATGCTGTTGGAGAGTCTAGGTAATGTCTTCATATATCACTAATGTGTCACCATGTAGTTCTCTTATTCTTATTATTTATATGAAAATTGGTCAATGCACATTTACATTGATTATAATGGACATAATATGATCAAAATCTGGAATAATTATCATATACCTCATGTATATGAATAATATGACCAACATCTCAATGAACAATACTTTTCCAATATTGACCATTATTCAAGATATCCTTAATTGACGCCCAATAAAGAGGATATAACTAATATAACATTCTATATGATATATGTTCATAATGAATATATTGTGATGTCATTTAGACATACCAATTTTCTTGATATATTCATGGATATAATTAATATATTCTCTATAGATTACTTTAATCAATTTTTTTAGTCATTATATGTGATATTATTGTATTTTTTGAGAGAAAATAAGAGTAATAAAATCACATAAATATTTTTTTGAAGACCAGGAGGAAATATTGTATTCAAACATAATTACGCTTGAGTTATGATTTATATGGATTCATCAATGAATTTACTATGTTAAATTCTATTGAGAAATGATATGGTTATAGTGTATGCCTCATTCAAATTGAAAATTCAATATAATATTTACCCGACTCATGATTTTGAGTTGGGAGCTATATTTTTTCAATGATAAAATGGAGGCATTGTTTTTATGGTTAATGATTATATATATTGATAATTAAATATTAAAGTGTATATTATCAAAAACAAATTTAATATGGTCAAATGGTGATGGTTATAATTGAATAAATGTTATAAATACTTAGTATATTACAACCCTTAGAAGGAAATCAAGGTGACTAAGGCTCAGAGTCAAACATACCATGATTGTTTTATATGATGTGTGCTTAAAGTGAACCCAAATATATAGATGTTCAGAATAGGGATAATGAAATTTTGAGGAAATGGGATACAATATATCTTTCTCGACTAAATGTTTGACCAACCATCCCAATGTGGATTCAAGATCCATAGGAAGTGGATGTGGTACTATAATAGCATGACAATTTTTTTTATTTAATTCTTTCTTCATTTTTATCTCTTTTTTCATCACTCCCCCCTTTAATAATTATGTTCTATTACACTCATTATGGTGAGTTACATACCCAAGGATTAACCTTATGAGAGGTTTTCAAGGTGTTTTTCATCCGTAGTCTTCAATTCTTAATGTTTTTTCCCTATTTTTGGTTAAAGAGAAAAAAATATATTACTGCACTGGTCATCCCCCATGAAATAAATCTCAATGTCAACTCTATTCTCTACCTAATAATCATTCTCACCCATACCACATGTAAACTCTCTGTAAAATAGAATTGTTTGTTCTCGAGAGATGTAAGGGAATACAATGGTGATTTATATTGGTAGGAATTATACCCTTGAACAATGTATGTTTATATTCTGTGGAAAATAGAGGAGGTCGGATTTTGTACACTGAATATATCTCTTATTAATTCTAAATTTCACACTTTTTTTAGAGTGTATCAATTTATGTATGATAAGATGAAATATAAAAAATAATTTAATCAATATTTATTAATAATGAAGGAACTAAATTGACCATCCCTAAGACTAATACTGTTATTATCTAAACTAAATTAATTATTATATTAGTGTACATTCATTATCAAACATAGTTTCTTATTTGCATTATAAATCTATGTTTTTTATGGTTTTTATAAAATAATATAAAAATATATATAAAATTTTATTTAGGAGTATATTTTGATAAAATCAAAAGATCCTCAAGTGAGACAACACCATACAACCATTATCCAAGTCTAGATACATTAATTCAAGCTATTATACCACCCTACAATAATTATGTTAAGAAAACTTTCCATTTCTATAAAGAAAATAATTTCCATTGGTTCCTATTTATTTCCAAAAATAATTAATCATTTTTCAGCATTTTAAAACTAAAATTAAAAGGTTGAACTCAACCAAGTCAATGTAAAATTATGTCGTTATATTTGTTAAATTTATAAGGTGGATCGATGTTAAATTTTTAAATATATTTAATTTAAGAAGATCATTAGGGATAATAAATAGTCCCTCAAATACCAAGTATTTCATTTATTGTCTACTGAATTAACTGAACTCCAAGAGTAAATTCTGGAATTTTATCAAGAGATGTCTCAGGTTTAAAAGGTATACTCCTTGTATCCCGATAATTTTTATATTAAAATTCTATAGAAACCAAATATATAATTAGAACTAGTGATTGAAGATACGTTCACATCATTTTAAAAATTTTGAGACATACAAGTCCAACAAGAAAATAAAAGTTGATATATTTCAACTCTATCAACCACCTCTAAGGGATATTTATAATGATTATTTCTAAATAATGAAAAAATGGGAGATCAACATGACTTGAATGAATATATATATCTAGAAATGAAACAAGATACCCTTATCACTAATAAATAAGTATAAGAACCATTACATACCACATTATATAAAAAAGAATAAACCACTAAAGTTGTGCTGTTTGATTCGATATTATGTGATTCGGACAACCAACATCCATCTACTTCCACTGAACACAAACAGTGGATTTTCAATAAATGTAAAATTGAATGTGAATTAATATACTGATTTAATTTTATCTTTAAATTATTATAATATAATTTAATTCAAACCAAACTGAGTGTCACCTCTCAATCATTTCAATTTTCATAATCATCTAACAATTTTTTTCAAAGAGGGTGATGATGAAAATAATGTGTAAACTGATGAGAAACATTTAAATCTCCTCAAACATGTTTTACATTAATTAGAGGAAGTACATAAGGTGATCACAGTATCATCTATTAACAAAACTGATACCCATGTTTCATAAACTAAAGGGGAATATTTTGATAATTATTCCTTATATTTCAATTTTGATTATGTTGACTTAAACTATGAATTTCTATTTGATTATTCAATCGAATCACATACAAAAACAAAGCATGGGAGAATAAATAAGGGATTGTGAATGGGTAATATAAATAAATTGTGGACACATTCTTTATACCACTGCAACCGTGAGATCTATATCATATTATCATGGGGTTTATATGCTTAACTCAATCCATGTATTCCTCTGAAATAATAAGAAATGAAAAATAATTATAAGGAAGACGTATTAGTGGTTAAAATTAAAAAGAAACTCCACCTCCCATCAAATTCTGCATAAGATCTAGTAATTCCCATCTTGTGGTAGTAAAAACTACATCCCCAAATGAGTTAATAGTTTAATATTTTACTTATCATATTTTTATTTTGTTTTTACACATATTATTTCAATTTCCTTTATATGTATTATTTTTAGGAATATAATAGGATGTTGTCGAGTCAACAATTGTATATTAGATATTTATTGTTATAGTCCTTATTCATTGAGGAGTGATTTTATTTTCTAGGTACCTAATAATGATGAAATAATGAAACCCGTATAACATATTGAAGAATAAATAAAGAAAAAATCTTATCTGTAAAGGGGTGTTCAATTCTAAATTTATTGTTTTTTAGGACCACTAAATTTTCATTAAATTTTTTTTTAGAAAATTTCTATACCCCCACATATTATTTTTTCTTTATATGAATAATATTTTAGACATGAATTTATTAGTAATCCCAAGATTCAATGTTTTATATTTCTATGGTAATGACAATGAATGTGTAACATAGGTTGTAAAATTATCTAAATGAAGAATAGGATGATATTTTAAGGAATCACAACTTGAGGGAAATTGTTGATTCATGTAAATGATATTTCCATTAAATTTATCAATTGTTGAATTTATAAAATATGAATGGATTTATTTGTAAATATTATTTCATTTCTTGGGTTATTTTATAATACCATATTTTTCTTATTTGCAAAAGGACTTCTACACAAATTTTTTTAAATTTTATCATAAATAAAGGGGCAGGTAATCTTAAATAATAAGAAATAGAACTTTTCAATGAGATGACTGTAAAATGTCACATTTAAAATAAATGAGGGGGTTTTTATTAATTTACCACATATATATTAGACAACCTTTTACATTAATCATTATTTAGATCATGGAAGACCAAATTGGTCATATTAGGAATGAACAATGTTACAATCCAATATTCACCTTTCATACCCTACTCTATGAATTTTTTTAGATTTTTTAAAGGTGATGTGTAGATGTGATGAATATATCAGTCTGAGGGAATAATTTGACCAAAAGTAATATGTGTATTAGTTATTATACTGGTACTATAAATGTTTCATTCTCATTTATTATATTTCATTTCTAGCCCTCATAAAAAAGGATGAAAAAAAGGTTTAATGGGTTATGACTTCAGAGAATCAACAACCACTATTACAATAAAAATTATATTATCATATGGGTTAGGATATGGATGTTACATTTTTTGTAATATTATTATTCCGAGTAAATATAAAATTCAGAAATTTTTTTATAAAAAATAAAAATTTAAAAAACTATTTGAAATTTCTAGTCAGTGTATATCCTTTAATATATATTCATTGATCCTAATCATTACATTGACCTTGGGTAGATGACGTTTTAGATTTTAAGGGATAGTTTCATTGATATTTTTATTTTGAACATAATAAATTATTCTAAGTAGATTGACCTCATTATTTTTCAATAATGTTTTAAAAATAATTATCCACCATCATGAATCCTCTGACTCATTGGATCCTTAATTGCAATGTCATTATGAATTAATGTGATTTTTTATTCACAAAGAGGATAATTTTAGTCATTTACAATCCTATAATAGGTGCATGTATTGAGGTAATAAGAAAAAACAATGTCCACATTATTAAAATTACTACTGAGATAATGAATTTACTATGAGGACAATAAAATCATTACAAGATTAATAATAATATGATGTGATATGTGAATGAATAAACGGATATGATTAGAAAATTTATATTGGTAAATAAAAAAATAAAGGATTTCACTGATTACATTGAAAATTTAAATGTTTTATTTTATGTGATTCTGGAATGTTTGATACTCCCATCAATTATTTTTTTTTATTTTATTACTTTGAAATTTGAACTGTAGTAGCTTGAGTTCCTTTTAAAATATATAGTTGGGGGCCAATTTGTAAGGAAATTAATTAGTTAATGTGAGAAGTTATTCGATGCCTTTACTCTTCGTGGAATTTGTTTTTGAATTTTGTTAATTATTTTTATGGGTTTTTATTAACTTCCAAAATTACTAATTGTTATAATAAAATATTTTTAATTTACATTTAATGATTAAATCTTGATTAAAATAATTAGAAATGTTAAAATTGATGTCTATTGGAGATTTTATATTTTTTCATATCATTTTGATGAATATTTAATATTATCTATGTACAAGAATATTCCTTTTAACCAAAATGATAATGATCAACCAAAGGTTTATTAGAACATAGAGATAAGAAACCTGAGTGTAGTTAGATTCACAGAAGAGATAAGACCCAAAATTTATTGCATGCACTGATCACACATAAGAGTGATATGGAGTGCTAGTGGGCCTATTTGGGGGAGGGATACCTAGGAATGGAGAAAGGAATCTCTTCTCTCGGAGTTATACAATGATTCCCTATATATTGTTGATGATGGATTCATCCACCACTTCTAGTTGAAGGGGGGTGGATCCTCTTGCTATGTCAGGGTGCTCTTTCACTCCCTTCTCTAATCCAGAGGATTGAACAAATTTGTTACCTGTTTTTCTTAGTCTGAAGGTTAAATAATTTTTTAATGGCATGTCTCAACTACCGTTATCACTTTTGGAATTTACAGATACTTACGGCCTCTGGAAACACACTATGGTGTCTCAGTTTCGACAATGATGAACTGCAGTTGATGACTTCGAACATTTTTTTAATCACGTGGGCTTCATAATCATCATAGATTTATTTTTATTCAAGAAAATAATTGTAGAATAGGAGAGCATAGAAAATACTTCTACACCAAGAGAAGAACTAAGGAGTCCTAAAATAATGAGGCCTTAATAAATCCCCACTAATCAAATTGACACCCTTGGGAATCAATTTATCTACAGTGTGAATAAAAATAGCCTCATAACTAGGGACATCCAATGAGGATAGATGATATGCTACTTTGTTTCCCAATCTCAATGTATGCTTCACAATGGTGATGTTATCGAGTAATCTACAGAATGATCTGATGATTTATTGGATAGGCCAAGGAGAGATGCCAATTCCATGAATGTAATTGTGCCCTAGAAAAGAGATAGTATTAGCTTCATGAATAGCCAAACATCTCTTATTGCATAAACTAAGCCCAATGAATAGTTCCATGGCCTCTGCCTATAGAAAAGATCCTAGGCCCAGTTTGATTGAGAATTCTACAAGGACGGATCTGTTGGCATCCCATACCACACCCCCACCATACCTGACCCCCCTGGGCGAATGATCCATCCATGTAGAGATTCAAACATTCATGAGGAGGGTGCGAGCAAACCAATGTTATTGTTGACCTGATAGGTATCACGGGCTTCGACCTGATGTCGGACCAGAGAATGGGAATCCCCCAGTTGTGAACAACCCTTTCCAAGTCAAGGAAAAGGTTACTCATTCCAATAATAATGGTAAGATTGGACGTGAATCCCCCTTTAGTGATAATTTTATTCCTCGCCATCCAAATACACAAACAACTGACATGCTGAATCATAGTGTGGACCATTCTTTTGTGCCACCATCACCCGAGCCATGATACCACCTATCCAGGAAGGGTCGGTACACCATTTAAGGGAATATAGAGAGAGTTAAAATCACCAATAAATTTCCACACCTCATGCGCCCACTCATATTACAATAATATTTTCCCCATACATTCCTCATTATGGACCTGACAACACACACACCTAGAAACATGATTGATACCACAACATTTTATGTTCTCCTCTATTTTTATTACCCCTATCTTAATACTCCAAGTAAGAAAATTGAATTTTAATTGAATACATTTATCACAATAAACATTATCCCATGAATAATCATGAAGAGAAATGTTATTAATGCGGTGAAAATCCTTTAAGGTGAAGCGTCCAGGGGGAGAAGGAGTAAAAACGCATCTATCAGGGTCACAGTTAAGGTTAATAAGATTGAACTGTTCCATATTCTCCTTTTCAAGAACAACACTAATGAAGGGAGTAAAAAAACTAGATTCCTTGAAGGATTTATTGGTTTTAGAGATGAATGGAAGACCTATAATAATGTCTCATCGGTTTTGATGCTAGAAGGAAATCTCTCCAATCCCAACCATTAAGTGGGAGTACAAGTAGAGAATATAGACCCAGGGCCAATGATTGACTAGAAAGGGGAGGGAAACCAAATCCCCGAGATCTTCTGCTCTGAGTATATGTCCATGGATATCCCCCAAATGGTACTATGGTCTAGGATGCTCCATCCATGGTGATCATGCATGCAATAAAGGGTATCCTCTAGACTATGGACATGATCTTCTCCTTCACATGTTAGTCACACCATCATTTTCCAAGTGACCCAATGATTTCTCCCCTATTAATGTGGATCCTAGATGAATCTCATCAAGACTCAATAAATGTTTTTAATAACACCTATGGGAATGTGAACCACCAAGAGTATGTCAATTAGTGTTGCTAAATGAACATTGTTGATCAGTGTAATCCTACCTCCAAAATATAGATATCTATTTTTCATATTAAGCACCATGTATTTAATCATGCTGAGGTGGGGGAGAATTTAGAGATATGCACCCTTTTTGTAAGAAGGGGCACCATGGTAATCCATTGGTAGAGACCTTTGTTGCATACCCAATATTTATCGCAAAGCCGAAATCCATGTGGGGTTGCACCCGAAAGATAGGTAGAAGGTGCTCTTATTTTAGTTGATAACCTTCCCACTCTTGTGGTCGTATTCCTCCATCCCTATGTTCAATCCACATAAGGAATGTATTGAGGCTTTTAGGAACAAAATGGTACCATCCACTAACTTGTGGTGGTACACACCTTGAGAATTCCTCCTAATTCTGAAAGGAATGATGTTCCATTGTTAATTCCCCCTGAATGATATGGCATAGAACCTCCTGGACAAGATTTAAGAGACACTGATAGATCAAGTCCCTCTTGATTAGACCGCGGGTGGGATTTAATGATGTTTTAGGCTTTCCCCATGAAGTTCATTGAGAGCCCAGTGGAGCTGAAACACCAAATAATATTATCAACATTTATATATTTGAGACCCATACCTGCAAGCACTCAGCTGATGAAGCTCCATTCGACCCTATCAAATTTTTTATTTAGGTCGAGTTTGATGGCCACATTAGAACTGCGAGTTTTGAATTTAATGTCCCTGATCATTTCGTGGGCCAGAACATTTACCTCCTGAATTTATACACCCTTAACAAAGCCATGTTGCTCCAACAAGACTCTCGCAGGAGATGAGTGGTCAACCGTGAATTAATAATGCACTCCCGAATTTTATATGGGACATGGAACATGCTCGCCAGGTGAAAATGAAAAATATAAGTTGGTTTCATGATCTTGGGGAGGAGAACTAAGGTAGTGGAACATGCAACACAGGGTAAACTACCACCTCAGAAGAAGTCATGGATGGAAGCAATCGATTCATTCTTGATAATGTCTCAAGAAGTCTTATAAAAGAAACCTGAGATTCCATTTGGACCGACCACTCTATCTGGGCTTAGGTGAATCATAGCTGCAAGAATCTCTTTTTCATCCAGGATTGAAGGCAAGAGTTCATTATCCTGATCCAAGGATAGAGATGGAAACATATCAAAGATATCTATGTTAACTTATGGGTAACCATTGGGTAGAAGAAAATTGGGCCTAGCGAGAATCCTTGTGAAGAAGAAGTTGTCCAATCCTTCCACCACATCTATGTCCTATGTGAAATACCCATCCTCCATCATGATTTTAGGGTTTGTCTGTCTATTATTCTCATTAATACAGGCATGGAAAAATTGGTGTTTCTATATCCCAATTTAAGACATTTGATCCACGACCCCTATCTTGAATGGTGTTCCTTCATCAGAACTATGCCCACCTGAATATATTTTTTCTCAGAGAGTTCCCTAAAAACCCGGTCATCCAATATATATTCCAAAAGACACTCAAGGTGTTCAACATCCTGTATGGTGGATGAAACGACCCCATTAATTGGGGGATTATCGGTGGACTATTATTGAAGATTCAGCTTCAGTTGATGCAACTGACTATGAAGAGTAGACCAATTAGATCACTTGGAGGATTCGTCCCAGAAGGTTCAAACAACACCCGATATCCTATGTGGATATCCCAAAGTTTTCTTATCAGAACTGCTCTAGGGAATCATGGGATGAAGAATGGGATATTTGGATAGGGGTTAGATCTGAGATCCTATGAATCAATGGATAACCATTGACCTAGAATTTGAGGATAAGTCTTGAAGGTTTCTCAGACAACGATCCAAACGGCCCCACAAACGATGATTACCACATTGATTATTACACCAAGTAAAATGGTCTCCCATGAATCGAGGTCCAAGATCCCGTTAGTCACCATGAAATCGATGAATGCATGGGTTCTCTTCCTAGGAAAAGGGCCCATACCCATCCATTCTACCAGATCTGCAACCACATTGAAATTTCCCCCAATGATCCATGGTACTGGGATAGAATCAAACACAATGAGATATTTCCATAATGTCTCTCATCAGTGCGTGTCAGAGCATCCCTAGAAAAAGGACACGAATAAGGATTTCTGACTTAGATTCACATTATCAGTCATGAATTGGTCACATTATTTCACCATAGTCACATTTCATTGCATGTGCTAAAAAATCCAAAAAAAGAAATATCTAGGGTTAGTGAGCATGTAGCCATGCATTTTGAGATTTTTAGAGAATTCTTAAACACTGCCAGGTTGATGATTTTATTCAATAATGGACACCATTGTCACCTTGTGTTTACTGATTTCCAAGGCCAGATGTTCTGTCTTTATTTGCGTGCCAATACCCCGGGTGTTCCAAATGAGCAAAAGAATCATTGATGGAAGAGTGTTTTCGGACGGGGTCGAGCACCCAAAGCCTTCTATTAGCGGTAAGACATCATTGCATCTTTGTACCTAGATCTAGATCTACTACACCCCTTGTTCCGATTATGTTGGGGGCACTACTGGGGTAGGGGTTCCTAAAGGAGAGCATTGGATCCGCTTTCCGTGAACACAATGAGAGGGACCTCTTGCATTCTTGAATGTAGAGTCTGAGGATGGTCGGATGGTCGATTAAAAAGGTATGGGTCTAGATGATGCTGAAAAAATTAGATGCTGATAAACATCCATGATTTCCCATATCTTAGTATATGAAGTTTAACTCGGTTAACATAGAAGAAGAGGTTTCAAGGTGTTGAAAACCAAGGGGGCACGTCTATGACTCACCATCTTCGTCCCATAAAAATAGTGCAGCATGTGATGGAGGAATAAAGTAAATGGATGGAAGACCTATAGTGGAAAAATCCATGTTGGAGCAAAGGAAACCATGTCCTGACCAGGAAGAAGAACCTCTGAAAGATAGGTAGGAGGAGGCTTCAAGAAAGGCCCGATCAAACTTGAGGAAGCCTGGAATGGAGGAGTTGGAGGATGGACCACTCTGTCCTACATCTGAGAATGAAAGGGAGGACCTACCTACCCTTCTGACCCCTATTAGCCACGAACGGTGGACCAAACTACCTCCGACGATAGAAAACCTGTAAAGAGTGATCTCGTAGAAGGGAGTGGGGGAAAAACTAGGGATGATAAGGTATGAAATCTCCTGCAAACGGAACTACGAACCTATGATCTGAATCTCAATTTTGTCTAGTGGGGGCTGAGGGAGGTCATGTTCCATTCATATATGGGCCACCAGGGTTTCAAAGATGCATCTCGAATCCTTTTCCAAATGCAGAAATTCCTCGAGCGAGTCCTCGATCACATTGAGGCACCCATCATTCTAGATGGGGAGCGGGATGCTAGGATTATTAAGCCATACATCAGCCACTAGACTTTTTTTTCATTATGCACATCCATCAACATGCAGTTGTGTTTGATTCTCCAACACCCTAATGACCAAGGAGCCTTACACAATTCATGAATGAAGTCATCGTACGAATCAACATTGAGGTAGAAGGAGATTCTATGAAGCACCGAGATTTGCCCATGTTGGAGAAGGCCCCATATAGAGACACAATTTTGAAGGGAAGACAACTGTAGCCAAACCGCACAGAATGAGGCATCCAGAGACCATTTTAGACAGGCCTCCACCTCTTCGAATGTGGTCATAATAACATCTAATAAAATGTACATTCCCTCCCTCGACGGTAGAAACACCGTAACTGGAACCTTCGAGAAATTGGGAGGAGAAGATGAGGATGGACAACAAAAGGAAACTCTAAAAGAGACACCAACACCTGTGAAGGGCAGGGAGGTCTGAGAGAGGGGAAGGCAGGGACTGGAATAGAATAAGCACCAACATGGGTCTCCAGATCCAATGATGATGAGGCAAAAACCAACATGTGGGGGCGTAGGGGCACAGAGCCAAGAACCATAGCAGATTCCATCGTTGTAGAAACACACAAGTGGAGAAGATGTCACTCGAATGCCTTTTATCACCCGAAGGCATTTTACACTTCACACCCGAAGGAATTTTATATCAACCGAAGGATTTTTAACAACACCCAAAGGCCTTTTACAACACACTAGAAGTATTTTTCTTTGTACACATGACACTCATGAATGTAACATTTTTTTCGTACCACCAATCATAACAATCAGGATGCTCCTCTTGATCTCCACAATAAAGAGGACTTTCGATACATGGTACCATCATCATCATCATCTTCAATCATCGTCACCAACACAACATCAATGTCATGATCTCCATCTTCACTTCTCACCGGTTATTGCGTATGTAGCAACCCCTTTGCTATTCTCTCTTAGTGTCTACATCTTTGCCATCCCACATTCCAAGATATGCAACCGCATCCTCTTATATTGACACCCAACCCATATTTCCAATTAATTCTATAAACATTCATAATTTCATCATTATTCTATCAATTAATATTGTGAATAACTCTTCATTAATGTTGAGAGAAAATCCTCTATTAATGTTGAGAAAATCCCTCAATTAATAATTTTCACTCTTCATTATTTAAATTTTAAATCAATAAATCTCAACAATCTCCATCTTGATTTAAAAATAAATTACTCCAAGGCCATCTCCACCATCTGGGTCCCTATGGTCGTCGACTCCACCAAGCTCTGAATGTAAACCAATGAATGAACCACACTGCATGACACCTGCGGCCAAGAAGACTTTCGATAATCGATCAACACCACATATGCCACCATAATTTCTGATGACATCTGAGTCCTGAGTCCTTGATAAGATGCTCCACCAGATGCTTGACACCGTGTTCTAAAACCGAGAACTTCAACCTATATCTTTGATACCACTGTCAGGGCATGAAGCCCGACGCCACATCAGAATCCATCGTTGCAGAAACACACAAGAGTAGAAGATTTCACCCGAAGGCCTTTTACCAGCCGAAGGCATTTTACACATCACACCCAAAGGAATTTTACAACACTCGAAGGATTTTTAACAGCACCTGAAGTCCTTTTACAACACACCCAAGGGATTTTTCACTCAACTCAAAACACCCAAGAAAGTACCATTTTTTCATACCACCGGTCATCACAATCGGGATGCACTGCTTGATCACCACAACCAAGAAGACATTCGATACACGGAATCGTCATCATCCGTGTTTTCAATCATCTCCATCGACACACCATCTTTTTCATGATCACTATCTTCGATTCGCACTGGTTACCAAAAATGTTGCAACCCCTTCACCTCTCTCTCTCTCTCTTGGTGGCTGTATCTTTGCCAACCACATTCCAAAACATGATACTAAATCCTCTTATATAGACACCCAACCCATATCTCCAATTTATGTTGTCTACATTCATAATTTCATCATTATTATATCTATTAATATTGGGAATAACTCTTTTTTATTGTTGGGAGAAAATCCTCCATTAATGTTGAAAAAATCCATCCATTATTAATTTTCTCTCTTCATTATTTAAATTTTAAATCAATAAATCTCAACAGGGGGGATGAGAGAAGAGGTGGAGGTGGAACCCATTAGAGCTGAATGGACCAGTGGAGGAAAGGTCAGGGAGCGAAATGGGAAGAAAATTCTGATATGAGGGAAGTGTGTGTGGCGCGTTCATTGGAAAATTATGCTCTCTTGTCTAAAATTTTCTCCTAGGGGGTTAATGGCTGAGTGAATGTGGGTTTTTTTCAAGTTTCACATGATGAACCACTTTACATTAGAGGATGACCTGATTCATGGGATGTAATGTGCTTCATGAAAATTAATTTTCAATAGGTTATTCCTTCTTTGATGGGATTTTTTTTCATGAATATGGACTCACCTATTTTTCCTTTATGGATTAACTTCCTTGAATTAGATCTGCTGTTTCAAACCACATCCGTCCTATAAATTTTGGTGAATATGATCTTACGGTTCCTCTATTCTCATAGATGAACCTAATTACTAAACCACACAATTATATAATAGTTATTTTTGGTAGTGGATGTATCTAATCAACTGGTGGAGTGGGTTTGGGTTATTATTATAGAATAATATAGGTGCAGTCAGGTTGTGATCTTCAAATCATGGTTGGATTTCTGCTCTGTTTGTAAGCATTTGGGGTATCCTGTTTTTGGGTGCAGGCATGGTGCAAGGAAAAGGGATAAGAAGAAAATAAAGGATACATAGTAGTATTTGGTTTATTGTGATAGAAAAAAGGTTTCTACAAAACATTCAACATGGTAGGTGGAAATTCCCGCGTCTAACATGAAGGATGTGGATATTTTTAATTGGATAAAAATGATTTAGGGATTCTAACTTAGTTGGATCCTCTAGATCCTGGAATGATAGTGGAAGATCAGGCTATTCAATCCATAAACGCCAGACCGATTTCTCAGTCAGTGGTTGTCACTGTCTATGAGATACTTCTTTCAGAGGATATTGAAGTATATGAAGTTGATAATACCATGTTTCTCCATGCAGGGTACTCCAATGGAGTTGGAGGGACAAAAAAATGTTTATTCATTGCTATTGTTGGTTCATGATGGGATATTAGATGTTTCAATTTGAGTGTTGTATATGGAGGTTATGGTTTTGAGGTCATCTATGGTTGGAAGTTGTAATGAACCAATGAATTACTCAATGAATTATACGCCTAACAGACTCATGATACATGGGGTCATAGGCCCACAAAATATTCAAGAGTACATTCAAACCTATAATTGTATTGTGGGGTCTTGATGGGATGGATGAAGACCATGAGAATTCCATTTCCACTCAAACAATTAGTGGGACCATAAATGATGAAAAACACCATGGTTATTTTTCAGATAAAAATATTTTATGTAATCTTATTTAAATCATGTACAAATCAAGGGAAAAGGGAATGAATTATAACCGGGACTCATGAGGATGAATTTTGACAATAGAGAAGAAAAATATGTGTGCAATGATTATTCATACCTTAAAAACCCAATGAACACCAGGTCTGGTAAAAAAATAAAATGAGATAGAATACATTCCTATATATATTTTTACTATGTAGAGGAACCTGGATGATGTGATAGATGAAACATGTGATGCCAGTGTGGAAAAAACTAGGCCAAATAATTTAGTTAGAAAGTACCACTTGAGACTAATAGTTCATTTAGAAGAAGATATTGTGGAGGAGATTCTTGTTTTCAATGCCCCTAAATATTGGTAGACTAGATGAATGGTATGCCTCTTCAGGTGGCATTCAGTAGTGATTAGGCTGCAAGGATCCACAAATTGCATCTTATAATGATAAATAGGTTTTAATAAAGGAACTATAAGAAAAGTGGAGTATACTAAAACTTGGGATAAGTTCTCAGATCACATTGAAGACCTCATTATCGGAAATCATGATACACATCTTCACTTTTTCTCTTGAAAACTTATTTTAGATGAATCAACCAATAGTCTTAAATTATGTTTCAACAATATAGAGATCACTTATGAGTAATTTCCTCTAGTTTGAATGTATTTGGTTTATCACTTCTTCAAAAAAGTGTTTTGTAATAAGAAATTTAATTTTCAGTTAGTGGGAATGTGTGGTTCAACAAAAGAATGTGTTGAATGTTTGTTAGAGGGTAGAGATAGATCTCCCCCAAGGTAGATGACGTAATAGCTCAAAACTATGTTGATAATTTTAAAGAAGATTATTTCTAGAAAAAATATCTGAGGAATGAAAAAAGGATTTCAATTAAACTATGTATTATATAAAATTATTTGGTCATTTAGTCTCAGGTTGCACAACCCTTCCTTATGTAGACCATTACACCCACTATAACAATTGAATGACACCATATATATATTTCTATCTCTAAAAATTTCCAAGGAAACCAATTTCATACTAAATGTAAACACATTGATCCACACAAAATTTATGAAAATAGTAAGGTTGATCCCAAGATGATCATGATTTTTTATTTGTGGAGCAGTTTGAAGAAAAGGGGATACCCACATCCAAAAGCATATATTATGGATTCAGCTGCATTGAGTTGAGCATACTAATGGTGAATGATTGATGTTCAGAGTAACATAGAACAGATAAACTGCTAACTGATCATGGTTAATCCTATGATGAGGGTGATACGACGAGAAATTTTGAACTACTCCATATGGAAGATTTCATCTAAGAACGTTTTTATCGAATTAATGTAAATGTGGATTATTTTTTTACATTTCAATTATTTGTTTGAGTATATAATCCTTGATACTGTTGGGTTTATTCTATATATCATACTTCCACCATCATCTATATTCTACCAAACTTCCATTGGCCAGATAACAATTAAGTGTTACTACCACCATGAATTTTTCACTTATTTCCATTTCCCAGATACCATTGATCAGCTACTAATTACATTCTTCCATTGTATCAATGATACTATTGTATTCCTCTTCTAACATAAATATTTCTTTATTTCATGATCTTTTCTTCCATGATACTATTTACATCAATAATGAATTCATACTCAATGCTTGAATCTATGAGCAATGAGTGGTTTAATCCATGAAAACTAACCAAAAATGCCTCATCGTCCATGAATTTCTACCTAAGAATATTTCTATAGTTACCTATAAACTAAAATCCAGGAATTCCTCATATTATTTTACTAGTTTTTTTCCACGTACATGATAAATATGATGATTTCACAGTATGATACATTTTCATTTGATGAACATAAATAGGATTGGTTTGAGGATGGATTTGTTGTCTCTCATTGATGAAAAATAATGACTCATTGGTGGGTTAAAATTATAGATGGAGTCCAAGTCCAATCACTAGATTCCCTTTTCAATGTGTCCAATGGACTCAAAGGAAGATGAAGTTATTTTTGTTGAATAAAAATATGTTTTAATTGATCATGGGTGATGTTGAGGATAATTTAAAATGAATTGATTTATATTTTTATCAAAGGAATGATAAAACCATTTTTATATCCTTCAGTAGTTCCACATCATATAAATCTCACATAGAATTGAAATGAACCTATAAATTTAAGGACACCAAAAAATTTCATGGGGTTTATTGAATAATTGAAAAATAAAGAGAATGAACAATCTCCATGAATTAAATCAAACAACTTATGGGAAAAGTCAGATGCACTACAAGCATTTCGAATTTAAATAATCTAAGATGATGAAAAATATAACATGAAAAATTCTCATGTTGTTTAGATATTTCAATGTAATGGATACGAAGTATTTATAAATCCTTTATGATCTTCAAATTTTAATTATGCAGGTTATACCATGATTTTCTTTGGATAATAGGATGATTTCATGGGTGGAAATTGATGATTTGATGCCTGTAAATAGAAATAACAGGTATATAAAATTTAGAAAATGTGGATTCATAGAGAAATATAGACATGTCAAATCTTTTAGATTTATACTGTAGATTTAATTCATTTTTATGTAATAGTATGTAATAATTTTTTTTAAATTTTTATATTATTATCTCTCTCAATATACCTATCTCTCTCTTCCCCTATTTAATATTCACCTCAGTCATCCTTTTCACTCACAATGTTGAGTATAATTCCCAAGTCTTATCTTTAGGGGATGATTTTAGGGTATTAATTAATTATAAAACTTTTTTATTAATGATTATATTCTATTTTATGTGAAAAATAGATATGTTTACATGTGTGGTGATCATACATGATGGTATAACTGAGAAACTTGACATTATTATCCAAAAATTAGAGTTCCCTCCCTTCCCTATGTAAAATCTATATACGGTAGAATTGAATGAAATCTAGGGAAGAAATTAAATATCACGGAGTTATGAATTTTTTTGTATTATTCTTGATATAGGTGTGTTTATCTTCTTTTGATATTCAATTTGGTGGGTTTTTTGGGAGAACTATCACCTA
The DNA here is from genome assembly GCA_963277665.1 of Viscum album. NCBI lineage: Eukaryota > Viridiplantae > Streptophyta > Magnoliopsida > Santalales > Viscaceae > Viscum > Viscum album. Next base: position 701,306,740 of record OY728156.1, read on the forward strand.
CGAATGTAAAATTAGACACTCAAAGTAGATGGTATCTATTCATTGATGATGGTATTAAATGTAATGCTTAAATGAAACCAAAATAATGAATTATTAAAGAACATGAGTGACCTAACATAATATATGGTTCTTTCTTATCTATCCCACAAGATTAATATTTTCATTACAAAATAATGCTTAGATTTTTTCATTTATATTATTGATCTCATTTATTCCATATTTTCATGAAATAAATAAAATAAGTTAATTAAGGAAAACGTGTGATTGAATTCAGTGATCCTTAAGTAAGATGACCCCAATTTGCTATAGTGTTTCCCTGTGAAAATTGATTAATTATTTGTCACTTCTCTATATCTTGAATGTCAATTATATATCATCCACTACTGAATAAAAAATGTTTCTTCTTGAAGTGTGCAATCATTTATATATGTGGAATTTTATAACAATATCACATCACCAACCAAACTATTAGTTATTAATTTAGTATTTATGAATCCTAGTGTTACAATGGTATCATATTAACTCTATATCTTCTCCAAAAAAGAATTTTTTTCGAATTTTCTTCCTAAAAATATTTTTATTCACCCACCAGTTGAGCCAAAAGTATTGTCTAGCAATGATTATCTCCCTCTATATTGTTCCATTATTAATTTTTGAGAATAGGAGGGAATGTATAATATTATAAATTGAAATATGATGGTATTTTGATTCTAGTATAAATATAAACATCCATTTTAATTTACATTTTAATAAATTTATAACAACCTATTCATGATGTATATTTATCTCTATTTTTTGGGAGAAACACAACATAAATTATATTCACTTTTTTTAATACTATGCTAACGTAATTATCAAATACATTATTAGACTTCCCCCATATGATGTTGATGGTTTTAAGTGTACTCATACATATTCCTTCATATTATTCAATGAATCTATATAGAATGAGTAAAATTTAGTTTCCTTAAATAAATAAGAAACTCCAAGATAATAATGATAATAGATTCCCACTCACTTGTGTGTCACCATGGGGTATCATTATCATTTTGTTAATAAGAAAATGGGTTAATGGACATTTAATGATATTATCAAGAACATTTGAATATTACTATAATTATGAAAATGTATCATATACCCATTTTTGGTGAATAATATAACAAACTTCATAATGATGAAAACCTTTCCACGAAAGACCATTATTCTAGATATCATCAACTTAGGCCATGGAAGGTGTATGTACACAACATAACCTTTTTGTATGATATATGGCCAACAATAATTTAAAGATATATCATTTATACAATCCATTTAATCAAATATCATCATTGATCAAATTAATATTATCTCTATAGATTCCCTCAATCAGTTTTTGTAGTCTATAGAGATGGTAATATTATGTATTCTACGATAAAATATGAGTTTTAAGATAATTTAGTATTTGGTTGAAGACCATAAGGAAAGGGAAACTATTTTCCAAATTCATTAATATTGAATTATGATCTATTTGGATTTATAAAAGATGGTAATTTTTTAATTATAATAAAATATGATAAGGGGATAGTGTATGTCTCATAGAAGTTGAAAATTCAAGTGAATATTTACCCGAATTATGATTTGGAGATGGAAATGAAAATTTTTTATTGAAAAAATAGGAATTGACATTATGCTTCGTGAATGGATATATATATATATATATATATCATATAATATTAATATTTTTATTCACACAAAAAGAATATAATTTGGGCCAAATTTGATGGATGGAATTTACTAAGTATTATGTCTTCTTAAAATATTACCACCCTGTGAGGGAAAACAATGTGGTTGATGCTCTGAGTTGAAAAATCAATTTTAGTTTATAAATGAGGATTATTGAAAGGGATCCACAATTTACGTATTTTCACTAGATGGATCATGAAATTTTGAGGCAATGGGATACATCATATCTTTTTAGATGAATGTTTAACCATCCATCCATGTGAGGATTAAAGAGGTGTTAGAGAAATATGTGGAACATAGTAAGAAAGTGAGAAATGTTACTACGTTTAAACATGAAATTGATAGAATGTTAAGGCTTGAGAACCAAGTACATGTCCCAATAATACTATATTTAATTATGGATATATTGGATGAATATTGTTGATAATCATTCTCTATTCAACATGGTTGTAAGATCTAAGACTATATTTTTGGTGGGATAATACAAAAAGGAATATTGTATATTATGTGTATGATTACTAGAATAAAATCATGTTAATTCAATAAGATATATGGAAATGAGGAATTTATAATCGTGCCCTGTAATAAAATGGAAATAGAAAAATATTACCATGGATTTTATCATCTGATTACCCAAAACAAATAATGTTAAAAATGTTACTTGGGTTGAATCTATCCACCTATACACAAGAACATTTCATTTCCATCAGAGAGTATTTCACACTTGATCATAATTCATGTTTACACATTAAGTAAATTAAAATAATTAAAATAGTACGAAATTAAATTGTATTGTATTGGGATTTGCGGTTTACTTCAATTTTATTAGGATTCCTATATTAAAATTTAAATAATATGTTCAATATTTTCAGTTTATATCATTCTCTAACAAATAGTATTTCTTAAAAGACTATTTAACCCTTAACATATATTTTTAAATATTTTTGTATTTATTTCAATGGTGGTATGGATTGATAATTTTCTATGGTCATGTTTTATAGAAAAAATAGAATTAACATGAGTGTTTAGATTGATCCTTATGAATCCATCTATAACATGAAGAGAAGAATAACCTTCTGTTATAATGTTGTTAAAAATTGAAATATAGCACGACCATTTATATCTAAGGAAAATATATAAATTCTCAGATCTTTTCAAAAGTACATCAAATAATATATGTTTCTACTTAAATATTATACTGATAATCATCACCAAGATCTAGAGGATGATATTTGTGACAAGTCATTCCAATGAATATTTGTTTAGATGTAGGTTTTGAAATTATTAAATAAAGGAAATGTGAACAATAGATATATTATTCCCTTCAAAATTCATGATAATATCCAAATGGATTCTTTTTTCTTGGTGCATCCACTGATTCTCACTTATGGTCATGATTTGATCCATGCATCTCTTCTGATAAAATATTTACCTAATCCTTCACATTTAGTGATATTTGAGGTTATACCATCTGATATTGATTAATAATATAAATAATTATGGTGGAGATTCTAGATCAATGAGATAATGTTGGGTGAAATAATACAACCCACCTGGTAATTATTTTTTGCAGGAAACCAAAAAATTTAGGTCGTTGTGTGGGAAATAGAATATATAATGATGCTAAAGTGTCCTTAGTTTTCTTTATCAGACTGATATAATTTTAAGGGATAAATTCACATAAGGGGTAAAATGTAATACTATGTATTTTATAACATATTTCTCATTAATAAATTATAAATTTCTAATAGTAATCTATACATGAAACACTGTGATTAAACTAACCATTAGATATTTTTGAATTATTATTTTTATTTAAGGTGACTATTATATTATATCCATTGGATTGGAAAGTATGAGAATGAAAATCTGATATATGAAAAAATATTTTTAAAATATTTTTAATATAAATTTATTTTTTATTAGTTTGTTGGAAAATAAAATAAAATCACAAGAATGTATAAAATAGATTTTTTTAGAAAAATATTTTTATTTGTGTACTGTGTTTTTATATTATTAAGTTAAATTAATATCTATTTAAGAGGGATTTAAATGAAATATATATATATATATATATTATATTATATTCAATAATTTAATTTTACATCAATTATTCATTATTAAATGGAATACAATGAATGTAAACTTTGTTTTATGCCTATAAATGAATTTTTATATAATTAATTCTTTATATATTTCACATTTATTGTAAAATTATTTTCCACCACATGTAAAAATATTATTTATTAAAATGGATTAAATATTTTGATACAACATAATTAATTTTATTTTATATTTAAAACTTAACTTTTCATCACTGTCAATATTAATTGTGGTAAAAAAGATAGTTGTGATAGTAATGTTAAAAAGTGTTATATTGATTAACAGAAAAATAGTAAGAGTAAAACTAACTGAAAAACATATAAAAATCAAACATTATGGTAATATTTAAAACTAATAAGAAATTATATTCTAACACGAATAACTTTGGATCTATTTGGTTTTATTGAGACATTACTATATTTTTATATTTTGAAAAATTCATATTATGTCCTCTCCTTCCCTCATAAAAGGACTCAATCTGTCCTCTATTCATCATAGATCAAGTGCCTACTAGCCTAGAAAATACCTACTCAAATATCTTATTAGCACAAATCACCATTATTATGTATCCTTTTTTATATAAATACCAAATTAATTAGGATTAAGGTGTATGATAGATAATGTTGTCCAAAGAAGAGTTGTATCACTCCATCCAACGGCCCGAAGGCCTTTAATTTTTTATTATAAGCTGATAAACCCCCTTTTAAGGGAATAAGGAGGGGAACTCAGACTTCAAGGACATTGGACATTACATGACCTGATGGTCGAATAAAGAAAAATCAAACTAACAACATGGAGTTACCCCACCAAATCATTTGATCATGAAAAAGTCCTTCACCTCTGCATGTCAGTTCAGCAAGAAAGTGTCCTGTGTCAATGTACAGGGATGATCCGATGGAAAATGACATACCCTCTCAAAAAATCAAATCCGAAAAACTATGCAATGATGAAACACTAGCTATGATTCCTCCTTTGGGGAATGTTCCTTGCAATCAAGTCCAGCGACAAACCAACCTTGCACAATCATCCATCATCATGATCAGCTCCTAGACAAACCCCACCATGCTCCACACACCTACAACCACCGTAACCATAAAAGACACCAGAAGATGAACCAAGGAACATGGAGTCGAACCATTTTCACCTAGGACTGAATGGTAAAACAACACACCTAGGATTTTCACCGCTGATGGGGTCCAAGCTGCACTAAAACAAAAATGCCATTATGGGCATGAATCTGCTCAGATTTGAACTGTAGCCGTACCCTCAAATATGATTTTATTAGGTCTATTCCTTGACCTTTATTGATCTCCTTATCTATCATATTCTTAATTTCTGTATCGTTTGGGAGTATGTGTGCTCTATCGCATAATGAATCATTGATTTCTTGTTTTTTCATCACCTCCATTCATGGATGGTTATTATAGTGGATTTAATGGATATATATTATATTTTTAAATAATGTATAATTATTTAATTTTAATATGCTATATATCTTATTACCTCCCCACCCATTATAATGTGGAAACTTTGCTTAAGTGTATATGTGAACTCCCCCTCCACTAGGTGATGTAATTTGATTATAATTTATGTTTTAGATGGATGGTAATAAGGATATATTTAATTACTATATTTTATATTTTGGATAAAATATTTATTCTAAAAATTTTAATCATTATTTACATTAATTTCTAAATCCATAAAAATGTGGAAACATCATTTATTCGTATGTATGGACTATTGTCCCCATAAAGTCATCGATTTTTATTTTTCAAAACTAGTTTAAATGAATAATTGTAAAATATAATATTACGAAGAAATAAGATTATTGTATAATTATTAATATTAAATATATATATTAAAAATGAACAATTTTCATGTACCATATCTATAAAACTAAAAAATGTTGTGAAAACCGAGTAGTTTTCCTCAGAATGTCCACATTAAAGAAGAACAGTTAATAAAAGAATGATAAAAAACTATACGGGAAATATAAATTCTATTGTAACCCTGGATATCATTTTACAATATATTTTTAATATATATTTGTTTCTTTCAAAATATATTTTAACGTGTATAAAGAAATATGTGATGAGAGGTATGGGATAATGTTAGAAGAACATTTCATTTTAGGATTATCAATGCTAAATTTCAGTTGAGGGAAATTATGTGTGTATTTTACTTTAAATACTGTATATTTTATTCTTCTTTGATTATTATATTTTTCTATCCTTACCATTTTACTCATTTTGGTACACAAAATGATATTGAAAATGATTTTAAAGGAATATTGTCCATATTTCATCATTTATAGATGAAATTTTTATCCTATTATCAAGCTCTCCAAAATTGTATAATTGATGTTTTACCTATAAATGGATGTTTTTACAATTTTAGTTAATAATAAATTTTAAATTATTTAAAATTATTAAAAATTAATATTTTTATCACATTTTTTATAACTTTTAATTTTTAACATTCTGATAAATTATAAAAAGAATTATCCCTTCTAATTTATACCATTTAAATATATTTTCCAACCATAATAAACACTCTAATATTTCATTAATACATTAAAATTTCTTAGTATTATTTTTATAGTTAATTTCATTCCAAATATTTTGGAAAAATTTGTTAAAATGATATCAAAATAAAGGGATATTATTCTCATGTTTTCAATGATCGATTGGAATGATATAATAATGGTATTTTTCGTCTATGTGAACATCCTTTTAGGATCTTATTTATTCATTGTGGATATGATATTAGATATCCGTCCACATTAAATATATGGATGGATTATAATGATGATGACATAAGGATGATTCTATAAAACCCTTTTCTTTACTATAGGTTTTTTATGTTTTGAGAAAACATTTAAAAATTGTTTCTTTTACATGTGTTACACATTTATAAATTTGTAACACCTTCAAAAAACCCATTTCATTTCCATTGGTTATGTTATAATTCAATTATTAATGTTTTTGATATTATTTCAAACATATAAATGGTTTTAATTATGTGACTAGTTGGACAAGAATTATACCTCCCTCAAATTCATTGGATAAACATGGATATTGCATGTAATAAAAATGATTTGAACTGGATGTGAGCCCAATTAAATAAGTTAATATATCGAATAATATAGTCTTGCTAGTGAACCTTTTCTATGTAAATTATAGGATGGGGAGTGAACCCAAAATAAAATGATAGAATTGCGGATGAGCATTTCATAAGGAAATGATTATATATTCTTATTTCTATACCAAAAAACAAATGTATTATGAATTCGATACACTCTAATAGTTAATGGTTAATTATTCATGATTCCAAACACTTATGGATTTTTCCATTTTTTGAGAAAAAATTATTCAAATAATTATGATTAATGATCTTTGACAGAATTTGAATGATTATTAGATATTTTAAAATTCATCTCATACAGATATAAATATTTATTACATCCATATGATTATTTATTTACCTCTCATATGCTTACCATTACTGAATATCTAAGAACACTCTATATTATATTTTCATTCCCAATGTTATATAGAATTATTTTAATTAGTTTGTCCATATAATGCATCAAATTTGAAAAAAAAATTGTGTCTGATTTTGAAAATATTTTATTCTCATAGATGATTATTCACCTTGTATCTGAAGACACTAAATCATTATGGTTTTTGTAGTTTATTTTAATGGAATATTCTTATTATTAATAAAAATGGATGTAATATATATTTATGATATGATTATGTCACCTCAACAATTCTTTGGTAACATGAACTATTTATCATGGTTTCTTATAGAAATGAGGAAATAATTTAAATGGTAATCATAGATTCTCTGTAAGTGGTAGATTACCGTTGTGGATAAAAGGACCAAAATAATATTGAATGAATAAATAGAAAAATATTTATATATAAAAAAACAGAAGCAAAAAATATACATGGATGAAATAAAAATGGAAATAAAACACTCAAAATGATAGAAATTGTCGATATAAAAATAATTAAATTTATATTCTCAAAAAATCATAATCAAACTATAAAATTATCATTCAAAGACATTTGACAAAAATGTATAAGAATACACCAAATTTACCTGATAGTTTGTCTTATAAGCCCTATTGACACATCAGGGGGTATATAATTTCAAGAATGCCACATCATTTTCAAAGACAAATTTACTAATAATATCAAACAAATAGATATATAATTAATATAACAAATAATCATCCAAAATATACCTCTTATATAAAAATGGAATTTTAATTCATAATTAGCCTTTAGAAACATTTATAATTTTTTTTGATATTTATCCAATCAAATGAATGATACAAAATTATATGTAATTATATATCAATATCAATTATGAAATATATGGTATATACATAACATATATTAAAGGTTATATAGTCAAGTTAAAGTGAAAATGAAACTGGAATATTGGACTATGTATAAAATCAATCAATGAGATAAAGAAAATTTACGTTGATGGATAACATTACATCAATATATAGATAGAGAGTTAGGGAGAACATAATAATAATAAATAACCAATTTTGGTGGAGAACCCTTACAAATAAAGAAAAAATATGAAATAAGAATATATATATATATATATATATATATTAAAGAGGAAATGAGACTTGTTATAACATAAAAAATAAATAAATTATGTAATGGCATCATGAATATTAATTAAAATACATATAAATTATGATTCACAACTGAGATTTAATATAAGAAAAAAATAATATTTTCAAAGAGAAACACCTCACCATAAGTCGAGGATAGCTTCATATAACTTCTAATTTGTTCAATTAACAAATTTAATTTATTTATTAATATATTTATAACCTTATTAATAATTTATTCATATCTTATAAACCATATATTATCATATATTATTCATTTTATAAATTAATAATGTTCACATTGAATATTATTTTAATTTTAAATTCATGATTAAAAATATTATTTTACATAATAGGAACTAATGATAACCACCATATAATGGTTCCATAATACCCATAGACATTAATTTATAGTTCTAAATTAATTCCAAACATATGATATTTTAATAGTATTTTATATTACACCATGTAGTTCGGAATCAAGAAGCTTTTCTTTATAAGCATGTATAAGATGGCTAAAATGACTATGACTTTTTTATTTTAATAACATTAAATTAATGATTATTTTATCCTTACAATATCATAAAACTTTAATTAATTGTTTTTTGATATTTTATTAAATCCAAAATTTTAATATTAATAATACATATTAAGGGTGTAAATAAAAAATAAATCATTACTACTCATATAGGAAAAATAAAGCACCATTTTAGAATAATGTTTTTTGATAGAATTTCAATAAATAAAACTATTGAATATTTTACTTCTAGAAAATAATTATAGTATAATTAAACTATTTCGTTGTGGTTAATTTTAGTAATCATGTATATTATAGATGGTGTTAGAAGAGAACTGAATTTAGGTAACATGGGTTCTAATATATATATTTTGACACAGTAAATAAATTTGAAACGGGGTTTAATTATTGGGAATGTGTAAATTGTAATTGATAATGGATAAGTACAATGTTAATTTAGATTAATTAAAATCATCGAAGAAAAACAATATGCCATTTAAAATTGTTTTAGGAGAGAAAAATTTAAAATGATAATGAGAAGTAATACTCTAGATCCATTATATTTCTTTTTTACTTCACCAACATTCAATCGAATATAAATCCATTTTTGGAGAGACCTTTGGATTGTATAAGGCAATAGAAACTCTATTAGGAGTGTTTCAATTAGGATTTGGGTAGAAACATCTGATATATTTTTTTTGTACATTTGAGAAAGGGTTTGAAAGGTACTTATATTTCCAATTGGGGAGAGGTATATGTGATTGAAATAATGAATATAATTTAATTTAGGCATAAGAATATGAATAGTTCTGACATTTATAACTGTTATAATATTTTAGTTAAAATTAATGATATATATCACAATTAACTACACATTAAATTCAAGGGCACTTTGCAAGTATTTTATTCAATGTAATGAATCAAATATAGATTTTAAATTAAATGAAAACATAAGTTAGTGTTTGAAGATAGATTTATTTGTTTTGAAATTAAATTAAATTATTTTTTTGATATATTTCCATAATTAGAAAAATTTTAATTCTATAAAAATGAATTATAAATTATTGAGTCATGTTTATATAAATACCATGTCATAAAAAATAAGATATACATAAAAATAGTATTTTAACTTATAACAAGAAATTTAAATATTTAATGAAAATATCAATACTTTATCCCATGAAAATTTTCTCACGATGACTCAATAATTTTGATTTTCTTCATATCAAATTAAATCAAACAAAATGTAAACTTTTATTATGAATATAATTTTATAATATTTATGAAAAGAGTTTACCTAGAATAAATATTATTATTTTTATATTTAATTAAATTTCTATTTCATATTATTCTCAAATTATTAAAAAAACTATTATTTTATAACAAATATATTTTTACAAATATATTGTATATTATTTAGTGATATTAATTTTCAAAATTTGCAAATTCTATTATGAAAATTTTAAAAAATCATTTTCATTAATAAATAAATTAAAAAATATTAATCATATAAAACTATACATACATTGAGTAACATGATTTAATAATTCTATATATGATATTTTAATATTTATATTTATTGGTTTACTCCTAGTAAATATTAGTAAGTTGTTATTTTACTACTCTCAATATCCATTTTCCTCTTTCAAAGATCGAGTATTATTGCATCTCTTGCTCACTACTCAAATGGTCATGTAATCATTCTATTTCATAAAAACAATACCTTTTTAATCAGTTTATCATTCAATAAAAAGTATATATTGGTTCCCTATTATTACTATATAAATTCTATTAATATTTTTATTATTTTATTTTATTTTTAATTTATTATTCATGATTTTAATATTTAAACAAGATAATGGATCTATATATTTTTAAATTATTGTTAGTTATTTTTTTCCATATTCTACTTTAAAAAATTTCATGGGGAGACATTATGCTTCATATGTAATGACTATGATGATGAAGAAAAATAATTAGTAACTCTTGAAGTGCATTCTTTTATATAATTAATGTATACCATTATACCAGAATTAATGTTTTAAATATTTTATTGGAACATTTGTATTTACAAAAAAAAACTAGTTAATTTTCAAATATTTATAAATTTGAGGTCAATATGATCATAAAAAAAGTGAATGATTTTATGATTTATATATATAATTTGAGGTTAAATTTTATAACACTATACAATTAAATTCTTAGATATTAATTTCTTCAGAAAAAAATAAATTTTATCTTAAAAATTTTAATTTACGTTCATCAATGAAAATATGTGAATATATCATTCAAATATGAAGGAATATATATTTTAATTCTATTAAAAATAATTCATTCGGTTCTAATGTAATACCTAAAAACATATCATCTACAATAAAATAGACATATATTGATTTTTTATTTGTATCCACTATTTTTTAATTGTTTTATATTATTAACATTCAAAAGATTTAAAATACATGCATTTTAAGACATTTTTTTCATGATGTAATTTCTAATAATTTACTAATAGTTGTTTAGTTAGTGTGAGTAATGATTTTACCTAATAATATAATATAAAATATTTTGAATGATAGACATTAATACTAATATTTCATAACCTATGTCACTTTTGGTTCAACATAATATTTCCCATTATTTTTCCTCTAAAACAAGTCATTTTTTTTATAATCTATAATTTTAACAATATTTTCTAAAAAACTATTTCAATAGTTTTTACTTTTAAATGATGACATTTACTAATTAACAAATGAATAATAATATGAATTTTAATAATAATATATAAATAATATGAATTTTCTTATAATGTAATGTCATTTGTTCATGTTAGAATGATTTCAATAATTTCTAATATATTTTTCATAAACTTTTGTTCTTTATGATTGTTTTTCTAAATCTACATCTAGTGATTGTTACTAAATATGGATTTAAATCAATAGTAGCGACACCTACTATAACTAGACAGTGGTAATTTATTATATTCAAAACATGAAGAATAAAATTTTAAATAGAATCTAAACATTATAAAAAAGATAGATCATTAAAATGCATTGGTACATAAATTGAATCATAAAAACATATAAATATATATTATTAATTCATTATTTTCCATAGGTCTTATATAGCATTTTTTTCTTGGGGAAATGGAGAAACAATGTTAAGGGTGAGATCGACGCTCAGTAGTCATTGGAATACTATAGAATCAAACATGATATAAATAATATGGAATGGATAAAAAGATAAATGATTATATATTAATAAAAAATGGAAATAAAATCTACAAGGATGATATAATAATATTAATAAGGTAATCACATGGTCAAGAATAAAAACTCTCATAGGTATGGGACTCTTAATTTCATAAAAAAATATTATACATTCAATGTATGATGCTATGAAATAAAAAAAATAGTTATGTATACACCAAATACCCATTCATTTTTTTTATCCTAATACATACTAATGCATTGAGAGGCTATATTAATTCATGATCAACTTGAAATATACTATTTTCAATGAATTAATCATATGAAAAGAATAAATTTTTAATTAATACCATATATAATTATACATAAGAAAGATCATAAAATTAATAAAAATATAATTACTAATTATTATTATTTAAATAATTAGTATACATATTTTAAATACATCTCCATATAAATTAATTGTATAAAATTCTTTGTTAACACACTTCTATATGAATTATGAAATATAAGACATTTACAACAAATTGATTAAAGGATATACAATTGTTTCAACATTATGAATAATACATAAAAATAATTTACATGAAAAAAATATTTCTCTAAGACAAATAACATTTATGTGGATTAATGAGACAAAATCCATCTAGGTATTGGTATTGATAGATAATATAATCATAAAAAAGAACCAACAGGTGATGAGTTCTCATAAAAACTATGGTAGATATGAAATATCAATAGATATGAATGATATGATAAAATTAATGTAATACCTTTATTGTTATGAAAATATAGTATGTAATAACTTTAAAACATTTTAGAAAATATATTGATGACAAAATGGACTATAACAAACAACATAAGAAAAGGGTGATAATCTGAAAGAGACATTTCCTAAAATGATTCGTGGCTCAATTAGTATATCCTATAATGAGGAATCCCAATCTAAATAAAAATAATAATTCTGAAATTTTAAATAAATATCCCTTTCAAATCACACATAGTATCACAGCCCCTGAAAATAGTTTTATAGTTTCATTATTGATTAAAATAATGATTTTTTTTCAAAAATCATGTGAAAAATCCTCTAAATTCATTCACCTATAGACTCCATTATAGTAATTGTATACATTACACTCATCATTTAAACTAATATAATTGATACATAATAAAGTGTTGAACTCATTTAAAAATTAGCAGTAAATATTAGATATATCAATTTATAATCAAAAGATAACAATACAAGTTTTTGGAAACAATCAAATTCCAATAACATAACACGAGGATATCATTCCCAAATACATATTACCATAATTAATTAATCAAGGTCTTATTTTTAACCCAATTCATAATCAAACATAATATGATTATGTTTCAAAACATATGATTATGGTAAAAAAAATATCTGTATAAATCTTAAATTCATGGTGTAGAAATCAATACATTTTTCCTCTAACACAGTTGAGAAGGAATCACTACATGGTTCCCATAAAAAAGTGGATCACAAAAAATGTAGTGATTACCATATTGGACATAAAATCAATAAATCATTCCATTAATTATATTAGGTGACATAAAACTACACCCAATTTTTTTATTGTTATACATTTCCAGAACAACTCATCCCATGATGAAAACCATGTATAAATGTTCCATGACAACATGAAAACATTCATATTTCAGTGTCAATTAATTTAATCATTTAGAAGTCATGGGTTTTAAAAAAACTTCTATATATTATTTATTAACTATATATGTTAATAAGGTATGTAGTGGTATAAGAAAATATTCTATAAGAAACAACAATGTATGTTGACATTGATGAAAATACCCCTTCTAAGAATATTTGATACATTACTTTTAAAAAATGATAAAATATCCATTTTCCTTAGAAATCATTATGAATATAAATTTTACAGAATTTCTTTTAAAAAATTGACATAAATAAAAATAAATAATAATATGCATAATAGTGAAATGAGTTATTCATAAAAATCATTAAAAATCTATTCTTTTCCACAAAATTACATGTCTGAAAAATATAAAAACATTCCATTTAAACTTTTTTAATGAATGTAAGAATAATGTTAAATTACCTTTGAAATTTATAGATTGATGGATAAAGACACAAATAAAATGATTATGTACATTTAGGATGAATATTCTGAACATGATAAAAGTGTTGGGGTACATTTCCATTAAAATCATGAAATCAAATTAATTATTTACCATGGGAAATAAAATTGGGAGAGGAAATGTTAAAAGAAAATAATAATCATTAGAGAAGAAAATTTTCAGCTAATTATAATTAATTTGCCTGAATTTTATTACCAAATGTATGTTCATTCATAAAAATATTTACATGAAAATAATATTTCAAAAAACTCTTACATTGTTACCCCATCATTCCCAAAATCTATTTTAACCTCATTGAAATTTTGAATCCTCTCCTAATGAGTCCTTTGTCAATAATGTATTAACGTATTATTCATAAAATAAGGGGATTCAAAAAATTTAATAGGATTCTAAGGAATGTAAAATTGATATAGGTTCAATATAATTTTTAATGATAATTGTTTCTAATATTTTTTGGAAGTGATACCTTTTAAAAAAAGGTAAACAGGGACATTGAATTTTAAATGAATGTTAGGTAATGGGTAAGATGTAATTTCATGAGATTTTTCTGAATTATGTGAGGAAAGGTTTTTAAGACATGAAACCATTAAATTTTTATGGAAAAATTATATTTATAAGGTATCAGTGAAATAAAATCTAAAAAAAATTCCAGAGAAAATTATTATCCATTTCTACCATTATAAACATTAATTAAATATTTTCCTTGGAAATAGTTTTTTTAAATGAGATGAAACCTATTACCAATTTTTTATGTTGTAATTCTAAATTTATTTTTCTTTTATTCTAAATAAATTATTAACTTTTATGAAATTATCATTAAAAGTATAACATATTATATATTAAAAAAATTATACTGAAAAATAAAATTTTGTACATTAAAAGTTTTTTTTCATAAAAATTACTACTTAATTTAGAATTAATATATTATTCATATAACAAAATTTTATTATCAATTTGTAAATAATATTTATTCATTTACTTGAAATATAAATATATATCACCAAAAAATATATTTTTATAAAAAAAACATGAAATGATATTAGTAATTATTTTTGTACCCTTATTAAATTTTATCAATGAATTTGAAAAAAATAATGACCATTGTTTTTATATTTACATATATTTAATAATTAGATATATCTAATTCATACCCAACTATCCATCATCTATATTATCTCGGTCGTATCATGCTTTTATTTGGATTCATGTCTCCTGTGAAACATGTTATCATATGGTTCAAATTCGTTTATGACAAGTATATTACAAAATATCAACTTGTTAAAATTTACCCACTTAAAATAATATTTACCTCAAATTCGTTTAATTATGATTCCAAATTATGAGAATAATTCAACCCCATTACATCCTTAGGTTGCTAGATAGATTCCTCAAATTTATTATTTGGAACACATCCTGAACCATGGAGAGGATTGGTGGATGATGTTATTGAAAAGATACCACCCTGATTTGATCAGGAATCTCTAGGGGATAAATAAATATACATATCATATTACCTTTCATTACAAATCTCATAATACTCACTGGATAATATATTGTTAGGAATACCTCTTCACCAACTTCAAACTCTATATCTCTCTGATGATTGTGATTATAACACTAATATATGCTCTTATCATTTAATATGTTCAATAGAATGAATTTTATTCTATTTATAATTTCCTCATCTGGCTTATATTATATTATCTTATTTTGTCTAACTCCATCCTAGTATATTATATTTTGAAACATATTTCCATGGATTACTTCATAACTATAAATTTGAATTCTCAAATGAAATCTATTTTTTATTAAAATTTATCTAAAGGATGGTATTGATCCCAACAACCATTTAAATCCATGTAGAATGTTCTTAGAAAATCATAAATTGTTTAAAAGTCATTTTTGAATTAAAATAATTTTTAGGATGATATTAAGTGCTATCTTCCAAATTTTTTAAAATATTTATGAATAAATCTCTAGAATTTTAAAGTAATCATTATAACTTGACCAAGAATAATTAAGAGCAGTACAAAATATACTATTACCACTTCCTTGATTTATATCCTCAACTGATTTTTAAGAAATGGATTTTCGTTGATATAAATTAAATGAACTAGTTTTGTAATGTGATAAACTCTCTCAAAAATTATGTTGTAGAGCTTATTTGTATTGGATATTACTTTTAAAAAAATACATGTTGATGTTTTCACATTTCTATATTGGTACGGTTAATGGTTCTGTAATCCCCTTAGACTTTTGATAGTGGTAATTAACATTTTGATAGACTATGTATCAAGATATATAATTTTTAATATCTTTAACCATGTTATACAACCATAAACATAGTTTGATATCTATAAAAATATCTCTACTTCTAGGATAGATTTAAAGTGATGAGATATGTGGTTCATCCAATAGTTGATCTATTAATTATATTATTATTGGGACACAAAACTTGTTATTTTATCTTATTATTCTATCTTATTCATGGTAGAACAATCAAAATAGTATAGTTCAATATAATCCTTTTTAATATTTAATGATCACATGGACAGACGGTTGAACATTGTTTTGAGAAAAATATAATTTCCTCCATTCCATCATGATTTTAGGGTCCATTTTTAGAAAATCCAACATTGTTTTACCC
Organism: Viscum album; assembly: GCA_963277665.1. Lineage (NCBI taxonomy): Eukaryota > Viridiplantae > Streptophyta > Magnoliopsida > Santalales > Viscaceae > Viscum > Viscum album. The sequence goes on from OY728156.1 coordinate 701,323,713, forward strand.
CCTAAAATCCTTATCATGGACATGATGGCATGGTCCTTCTGATTTAGAGTATCTTAAAAAAAATTTACTTCCAACACTATTATCATATTAAATAGTCATAATGTATTGTCAAATATAACCATATCCTTTCCTCCATATCCACCTCTATTTATTTGATTACATAGTTCATGATTTTATGAACATTATATATCTCAAGAATTCCAAAAAAATGATTTTTCTTCCATGGTTTCCAAGAAAATATTACCATTGTCACCTACAAATCATGACTCAAATATTTGTTTACTCAAGAAACATCAATTTTTGTGATTCATATACTACTACATTATCATTATATGTGGGAACACATCCTATAACCTTCTTTTATGCATCATGTAATATCACAAACCCTTTTCCACTACAATTTTGTATAAGCATAGGTGCACTAACAAGGATTATAAGTAGTTCCTTTAATGTTTTATCACATTATTTTTTTAAATGAACATTACTCCCTTATAATTAAACATTGTTTATGGATTTCATATAGGTGAGTCATTTCTCAAAAACAGTTGGTGGTTTATAGTCAATCTAATAAAACTATTGATATATGTTTTTATGGATGGTCAATGATATTATTAAATAACCATCATCATATAAGGATCCATATATATATATCCGCTCTCATAATTATGTGCCCCAATATTGATATATTGTGTACCTTTAATTCACACTATCTAAATTTGGAATAAAAATTCTCTATTTTGATGTTCATTACAACAATCCTCAAATTATCTATACTTTATTCATTACACTTTGTGTATCTGATGATATCATTAATAATTGTAACCAAATAATGATTAAGAAAACTTTTATGTCTCTATTAATTATATCTATATATACTAAAATTAATTATTTAGTTTAAATATTATAATATTTAATTTTTATTTTATGTACCTTATCTGAAGGATTGTATTTCTAATATCCACCATTTTGACACATAATTCATAATATTAAATTTGAAGGTAAATATTTAAAACACATATCTAATCAATGAATTCCAAAATATTGGGTAGATGATAATTTTTCATGATAGTAATCATTTTACATTACTGATAATAATTGTTAATATGAGTTTTCCCATAATCCTTCTTAGAAAAAATAAAATTTTCAAAAAATTGAGAATATCTTTACCATATAAAGTCCTTATCAATATATTTATGTATTTTATTCATCATTTCCTATAATTAAATTGGATTCATTCTATAAAGATTATTTAAAATTGCTGAAAAAATGTGTATATGTTTAATTGAAAACTCAACATCTTGGTCATGGTGAAGACCTTGAAAAACATTAAGAAACACACTAACATATTTATATAAAATAGTAATATCAGTAATATTGATTTATTATAAATATATTTGAAATAAATACCCCATGTTATTGTTTATAATTATCCGTGTAATGAATTTACTTTCCATATGTGGTAAATATTAATAATTACACAAATTTATGGTCCTAATATTTTATATGATATTAAATGTGCATTACCTATCATTGAAGTTAATATAAGATCTTTTTAAAGAGAAATAATTAATTCATAAAATAGAAAAAATTCTACCAAATGATTAATTTTTTTATTTATAGGAAATAAATAATTATGAACTTCTATAGGAGAGGACTGATATACACGAGAAGATATTATCACACCATTAATAGTTTTGAACAACTATATAATTTCTAAATAAGGGTATGTTGATTTGATGTATTTAGAAACATATCAGGATATGATGGAGTGTGAATAAACATAATCAAATAAAAATTTCTCATGTATAGAGAGTAAGATATGTATTATAAGGCCCCGACCTTGAACCTTACTTAATATTGAATTAAATGAATAATTCACATTGAGGATCTTTTCAGGTTTAGAGTTTTAGAGAATTAGGACATTACTATTACATCTCAAAATATTACAAGGTAGACAGTTCTACTTAGTTTCCATTATATAAAAACTCTTAAAAAGAAACATGTCTAGTTCCAGGTTTTAGACAGCCTGACATTTCCTTGATCCCATACTTGAACCTATTCAACATTATGTCCTGTGAAAAAAAATTCAAAAAAAACATGGGATGAGAATAAAAAGCTTAGTAAGGGATACAAAAAGAAGGAAAACTGTTAGTTTTTCATAACAACACGTAAACCATGAATTCTTTATCAAAGTAATACTTTTCACCTTTATGAAGTAGTATAAACACTTCAATGAATAAAATATCATTACTTACCCATTTGTAACCAAACGATTACTGTAAAACGCATATACATAACATATAAAGGTAACATGGGACATAAACATACTTAAATGGAATAACCATATGGTTGAATTCCACACATATCACTTAATGGAATAGCCTTACATATGATTTCCATACCCAATGCATTGGAGGTTATAACGTAACCACCCGTCCTGGTATTCATGGAACCACCCGTCATATGGTTTATCATGTAACCACCCGTCAAATGTCCAAGTACCATTATAAAATCATAACACATAAAACAATTATAAAGGAAATAAAACATTTCCACATTTCAGGCACAATATATCATCAAAACGATTTTCAATACCAAAAAAGTGTATATGGTATTTATTTACTTTTAAAAACATAACGGCATGTTGAGGAAGCCAAAGTTCTAATAATACTCGCGGTGGATGAAAGGTCATTGTCACCGCATACAGTAATAAGAAACATACTTTTTGTCATTTAGTAAAACTCTTCGTATAGAAAAGATTCCTTTCCAATAAAATTATAAGTCAAAGGGGATTATACACCGTATAAAAGAAAGTTGTGTATAAAACAAAATATGCCTCAATGAAAGGAGATTGAAACAAAGTCCCTTACAAAGTTGGTATCCTTAGATAAAGGATAAATCAATTACATGATTATGTGTGATAAATATGAATACACCAAATCTAAGTGGATATTAAGTGTAAACAGTCAAAGGTCATTCACACATAATCTTGGAAAAACAAAACCAATGACATAGATATTTAACTCAATGAAATTAGATTTAGTTATGATTTCCCATATAAGTTCATCTAAATGACAGAAGAATTTATCAATGAGATGATTATGTGTAAAATAGTATATCCACACAATGGTTTGTGGAAACTACAACATAGAGATTCCACACATAATCTTGGCATAATAAAATCAAGAAGTAGAGGTTTAACCCAATAATTTAAATTGAGTTAAGATGTTCCTTTTCAAAAATTCGACAGCCTAACGGCATCACTTCAAAATTCATAAAATTAGTCGATGAGATAGAGAATGGTATCTCATCACATGGAAATAAAATTTACATCAATAAGGATATAGAAGAACATATACCAACAAAATAATATGTAAATTAAAAGACATAACAAAATAAGTCTTTTAAAAATAGGAGGGTGAAAGGTCCCCTTCCCGAGTTGGGTAACATTCGAAACGTACACCCCCTGGAAGCAGTGTCATAAAATGAAGATGTAAATACCCATAAATGAAATTATACTACAAAAAGTGTTTAATAAAGGGTCGTACATACACCACTCAAATGAAATAGTGGCAAACGTAGCATAAATTTCACGGAAATAAAAATGAGATGATAAATCCCTTACGAAAACTCGGCAGCCTAACGGCGCCACATAAAACTTCCAAAAATTGATTTATTAGATAAAATAGGGTCTCTCATAATATGAACATAAAATTTACAGTATGAGGAATATAAAATAACATCCCCAAACATAAAAATGATTAGCTTAAAAGAAATTACATAAAAGAGAGTACTTAAAAAGAAAGAGAGAGGTTGGATCCCTTACGAAAATTCGGCAGCCTAACAGCGCCACTCAAAACATTCAAAATGGATTGATGAGAAAAAATATGGTCTCTCATCATATGAAAATAAAAAGTACAGTAAGATTAATATAAAAGGACATCCCAATCATAAGAAAGACGAGCTTAAAAGTAATGACATAAAAGATTGTACTTGAAAAGAATGGGAGGGGTAGGATCCCTTACGAAAATTCGGCAGCCTAACGGCGCCAGTCAAAACATCCAAAATGGATTGATGAGAGAAAATAGGGTATCTCATCATATTAAAATAAAAAATACAGTTATATTAATATAAAATAACATCCCAATCATAAGAAAGATGAGCCTAAAAGGAATGACATAAAAGAGTGTACTTAAAAAGAAAGAGAGGGGTAGGATCCCTTACCTCAAGTCCAACTTGTCTTGTTCATTTATTTATATTCTGGAATAATAAACTTTGGGCAATTTTTAATTGCCTAAGTAACTCCTTTAATGATTATTATTCAGTTAATATCACATATTATAATGTTATTATAATTCTTTAATAATGTTAGTTCATATCAGATGTTTTTGCCGATGTTTGGTACATGAGTCAAAAATGAACTTGTTTGAAAATGATTAACCATGTAGTTATAAGTAATTCATTTCTACAATAGTATTAATGATTCAAATTTCATATATATCCAGCACATATTGATCTTATACTATTCCATAACATTTGGAGAAACAAAATGAAAAGCACCGTTCATGGAGACGGTAGGTCGTACGTACGCATGAACGCTACTTTCATTTTTTTGTCATATTAATGGAATTAAAAATAAATAAGATATAGATATATATATATATTATAATTACAGTAAAATATATATGTTATATAGGTCACATATGTTCCTTTATTTCTTTCTTTATAAATTCCATGTATTGAATGAACGAGTCACAACACTTGAGGGGGCGGTCGTCCCCACTTCCTCATATGAAATTATCGCATATGCACAACATGAAAAGAATAAAAGTATGTTTTAAATATAAAATACAGAAACATATATAAATCATAAATACCATATATATCATATATAAAATACAGTGACATAATAATGGCCACATTTATTGGTGTTAAGAGAATATTGAACAATCATCGTTTCGTGAGGCAGTAATTCTCCATCCACAGAAACAATATGTTCTTTAACCATTAGACGGATGTGTGTGTAAGTGTAGCTCAAATACTTCTTATAACATCATCTAAGTATATTTAATATACTGCTGTTGTTACAAAAGGAATGAATAATGAAATTTTTAGGGGTTTGGAGAAGCAAAATTAATCAAAAGAACACTAGGAAAGACTTTACCTTTAAATCGGGTAACTCTTTTTGATTTGAGCTCAAAGGCCTCCTTGGAAAATATTCGTCCCAAATTGAGGCTTATAGAAGTAATATTGGGATGGGAAGAGACAAAATGGTCAGGTGTTTTCTGAGCCAAAGGCCTGAGAGGTGTGGGTATGGTGGTAGAGGTGGGGGCCTTTTATAAGAAGAGAGGAGAGGCAGTCTTGTAAATTCTTGAAAAGTAACATTATTATAAAATGATTTTTGGGTTTTAAAGGTCCCAAAATTATATATTTCGAGGGTAAGGTGAAAATAGTTATAAATACACACATAAAATGGGGTTTTTACAAGGGTAGGTCTTAGATTTTACATTATCTTTTCATTTTTCTAAAATCATTAAATAATTAGGTAATCGCTGAATCATTATGGTGTAATAAATAATTAACTTTATTTAATGTCTAAAAAATATAAAAAAAATATCATGATGTAGGAAATATTTTTATCATTATAATGAATATTTATAGTCAAAATTATGAATTGTATAACCCCATGTAAAAATTATTTTAGTAAAACAACACATGTTTGTGACATTTTAATTTTAACATTAATTAAAAAGGGTTTAATGTCATTTTCCAACCAAAGTCGCTCCATGTGGTCCCCAAGTTGACACATGGATTTTCTGGGTCCTCCATGACTTTTCCAATAATGGTAGGACATGTTTCAAGGTCATTTCATACTATTAAAACATTATTTTTACCTTAAATTACACTAATTACCTCTAATCACGATTAAAAACTTAAAAGTTACTATTCACCAAAAATTTATTTTAATACCATTGAACCACATTTTAAATCCTAATGAAAAAAATGTATTCCCGATTTTTGAAATTCAAATCACAAATGTGTTAATGTTTCATTTAAATGAAAAATCGGTTTTTAAACTACCACTTAGTGGTTTAACTATTCATCAAAAATTGAAGTTTTTGAGAAAAATACCAAAAATTCACCCTAAGTTATATTTGATATTCCGAATTCAAAAATGATATGTATTTTAAAAAATTCAAAACATATAAGTTTCATTAATTAATTTAACAATTAATTTCCACTGTCAAAACAAATAGTGTGTTTTTAATAAACAATATCTATTAAAAGATTGACACTAGTTTAAGTCCAATTTCAATGTGAAATTAATTCCAATGACCACTATTGGATTAAATGGTAAAAATATATTATAATATAAATTTAAAATCGATTCAATGGATAATATAATCATATAAATAAATTATATTAAAAAGGGGTTTTGAATTAAAATACAACATTTTTCACTATTGATTAAAAAAATCAACTTTATCGGAAAAATACCAAAAATTTACACAAAGTAAGTTTTGATGTCCCGATTCTAAAAAAAATTTATTTTCACAAATATAACACATAAAATTGTAAAAAAGTTGATTTAAAATAGGTTCTCGATCAAAGGTAGTTAATCGACCTTTTTAAGAATATTAGAAGATTTATGCTTAAAATTGGATTCATTTTCTTTTTAAGCCTCTAACATTTATTGGATAAAAGTAAAAATATTTGACAAACATATATTATCATTTTGAAGTTAGTTACATTCATTCCCACCATTATAACATCTAGGCGTTAACTACCATTTAAAATAATATTATTTTATTATTAGAGTGCAACGTATGATTTCAAAGAAACACGTTGTTGCGTATTGGGTACGCCATCGAGCATAGTGTTTCTTTAAAGTAATATTAACATTTTATTCACAAATAGGGATAAATATAAAAATTTCATATTATTTATTTACCTGGGGTGTTACATCCTTCCCCCTTTTGGAAATTGCGTCCTCACAAATTTAAAATTGGGCTTCAAAACATCATGGAAAATCCCACACCGGAACAAGAGTCAGTAAAAATATCACTTTAAAATAAAGAAGATAAGTACAAAGGTCACCCGAGATAACCCATACTAGGATTCCATGTCGGAAAACATTGATATATATGAAATAGAAAAGGGTCATGTTCTGGGGGAGAGTGATAGAAAACATTTTTAGGAGAAATTTAACCACAAGAAAATCAAAAATGTGTGTTGGGTTAAACGGTATTCGATTCCACAGTATGGAACATTAACAAACAACATTTTTGCTTTACGTAAATTTTCATTGAGGAATTTATTTATGAGCTTAAATAAAAAATAGGGAAACATACTTACTTGTCATGTTGACTTTATAGTTTTACTAGATTTCATACACAAACTCATACATTCTCCAAATGATGAGTATTTAGGAATACTTTTTTACCTTAAGAGAGCTATAATCAACTTCTATAGAATCACCTAATACACAAAAGGGAACTATATACTTCCCATGTCTTTAGACATTAACCAAAACCAAAAGCAAAATGGTTAGTACAACATCAGGTAATCCAGAAAAGGATAACCCTTTATAAAAATAAAATATATTTTTAATCTCCAAAATTTGTCCAACAAAACCCAAAGTTCAACGAAGACCATTAGATAAACAATTTGTCCATAAAATTATTAAAAGTAATCCAAACTAAGATTGAAACCCAAATATTTGAAGGATTTAATCACATAGTCCACTAAGGTACAAAATAACACTTATCTCCAAATAACATAAGTTGCTCTTAATGACTTATATTGAAAAGTAATTAACCTAATCACATATCCTCCATGATAGGTTAATAATTACAATAGATAACCCAAAATCAACTTACTCTTAATTCATAAAATCATCCAACCAATAATAATAAGTCACACTAACCAGGGACTTCACGTATTCCAGTGGTAGGCGATAAATACCAGTCACATTTGGGTTGGGGGTTTGATTCCCGACGTGACAGGTTGTCACATGGTCTGCGTGTTGTCCTTTTTATAAAACTCCAAAAATAACCCTATTATGTTTTAACCTCAATAGTTTCCTTATACCTCTCATTTTCCTCCAAATTCATTAAGATCTCAACATCTTAATTATTGATGTCTTATTTCCCCACCATAAGATAAAATAAAATGATTTCCAAAATGAATAATAGCATACCATGATCATGGCGTCCACTCAGTTTCACTGTCATCTTGTTCACGTAGGTAGAATTTCAATGCATTAAAACAATGATTTAGAGATCCTTAAAAATCATTTTCTTTATCCATCCTAATACACCTTGTACAACATGGGTCATATGGTTGTTCATAGAAAAACAGTTTTGGAAAATAATCATGTATGAAATATAATTCCAAAACATCTGATAAAACATGATTTCTAAAAAATAATCGGACAGAATTTGAGTTGAAACTTTCTATTATTGGTCCTTTTAAAATACCATAAGTATGTGCTGAGAGACTATATTTAAAAGTAAATATAAATATGCTGCGCAAGGGTCTCTTTCCTCAGCAGCATTTTTAAAATCATAATATGCTTCAAATTCTTGTGATAGGGTAAAATATTTGAAAATACCTTGATAATATATACGTTTCATGAAAATATGAGAATATTATGAAAATAGTATGTGTCTAAATACAACCCATGATGCACGATGATAACGAGGTATAGTGGAGGTGTTTGATATCTCATACAACTACTTGCAAGTAATTTGTATGCTAGAAAAAGATCCACAATCATCCAAACATGACTATGCAATAATTATATCAAGCATGTCATCAGGAAGAGATAGGAATGTCGTTTGAGATCCTTCTCCTTCCCTTCGTAAATGACTTTACTTGACCTGAAAAAAGTTATAAAAGAAAGATTTAACTGAAATAATAGATATAGGGACTAACCATGTGTCTAACATAAACTTCTAATCCCTAAAGTTTTCTAAACCTCCATTTGATACCAACTATAAGGCCCCAGCCTTAAACCTTACTTAATATTGAATTAAATGAATAATTCACATTGGGGATCTTTTAAGGTTTAGAGTTTTAGAGAATTATGACATAACAATTACATCTCAAAAGATTACAAAGTAGACACTTCTACTAAGTTTCCATAAAATAAAAACTCTTAAAAATAAACATGTCTAGTTCCATGTTTTTGACAGCCTGACATTTCAATGATCCCATCCATGACCATATTAAACTTTATTTCATGTGAAAAACATTTCATAAAAAAACTTGGTATGAGCATAAAAAGCTTAGTAAGGGATACACAAAGAAGGAAAACTGTTAGTTTTTCAAAACAATAAGTAAAACATTAATTCTTTATCAAAGTAATAATTTTCACCTTTATGAAGTAGTATAAACTCTTTAATGAATGAAAGGCCATTACATACCCTTTTGTAACAAAAATATTACCATAAAACCCATATACAAAACATATAATGGTAACTTGGGACATAAACGTACTTAAATGGAAAAACCATACAGTCGAATTCCACACATATAAATTAATGGAATATCCATACAGCTGACTTCCATACCCAATGCATTGGAGGTTATAACCTAACCACCAATCCTGGTATTCACGGCACCACCCGTCATATGTTTTATCACATAACCACATGTCAAATGTCCATGTACCATTATAAAATCATAACACATAAAACAATTATAAAGTAATGAAAAAATTTCCACATTTCAAGCACAATATATCATCAAAACCATTTTCAATACCAAAAAAGTGTATATGGTATTTATTTACTTTTAAAAATATAACGGCTTGTTGAGGAAGCCAAAGATCAAATAATACTCATGGAGGTGGAAAGGTCATTGTCACCGCGTACGTTAAAAAGAAACAAACTTTTTGTCATTTTGTAAAATGCTTCATATAGAAAAGATTCCATTCGAATAAAAGTAGAATTAAAAGGGGTTTATACTCCATATAAAAGAAAGTTGTGTATAAAACAAAATATTCCGCAATGATAGGAGATTGAGATTAAGTCCCTTACAAAGTCAGTATCCTTAGATTAAGGATAAATCAATTATATGATTATGTGTGAAAAATATGAATACACAAAATATATGTGGATATTAAGTTTGAAACAATCAGAGGTCATTCACACATAATCATGGAAAAACAAAACCGATGACATAGATATTTAACTCAATGAAATGATATTGAGTTATGATTTCCCATACAAGTTCGTCTAATGTCGTCAGAATTTATCAATGAGATGATTATGTGTAGAAATAGTATATCCAGAAAACGTTTTGTGAAAATTACAACATAGAGATTCCACAAATAATCTTGGAATAATAAAATCATGAATTAGAGTTTTAACCTACAAATTGAAATTGAGTTAAGAAGTTCCTTTGAAAAAATTCGACAGCCTAACAGCATCACTTCAAAATTCAGAAAATTAGTCGATAAGAGAGGGAATGGTATCTCATCACATGGACATAAGATTTACATCAATAAGGAAATATAATAACATATACCAAAATAATAAGATGTAAATTAAAAGACATAACAAAATAAGTCTTTCAAAAAGAGGAGGGTGAAAGGTCCCCTTACCGAGTTGGGTAACCTTCTAAACGTACACCCCAGGGAAGAAGGGCCATAAAATGTAGATGTAAATACCTATAAATGAAATTATACTACACAAAGAGTATAATAATGGTCAGTACATACACCAATCATAGGAAATAGTGGAAAACATAGCATAAATGTTATGAGAATAAAAGTGAGATGAAAAATCCCTTAAGAAAACTCTACAGCCTAACGATGCCACTTAAAACTTCCAAAAATGGATTTATGAGATCAAATAGGGTCTCTAATTATATGAACATAAAAAGTACAGTATGATTAATATAAAATAACATCCCCAAAAATAAGAAATATTATCTTGAAAGAAATGACATAAAAGAGAGTACATAAAAAGAAAGAGAGAGGTTGGATCCCTTAAGAAAATTCGGCAGCCTAACGGTGCCACTCAAAACATCCAAAATGGATTGATGAGAGAAAATAGGGTCTCTAATCATATGAACATAAAATGTAAATTAAGAGTAATGTGCAATAACATCCCAATCATAAGAAAAATGAGCATAAAAGCAATGACATAAAAGAGTGTACTTAAAAAGAATGGGAGGGGTAGGATCCCTTACGAAAATTTGGAAGCCTAACGGCACCACTCAAAACATCCAAGATGGATTGATGAGAGATAATAGGGTCTCTCATAATATGAACATAAAATGTACAGTAATATTAATATAAAATAACATCCCAATAATAATAAAGATGAGCTTAAAAGGAATGACATAAAAGAGTGTACTTAAAAATAAAGAGAGGGGTAGGATCCCTTACCTCAAGTCCGACTTGTCTTGTTCATTTCATTATATTCCGAAATAATAAAAATTGGCCAATTTTTAATTTCCTAATTACCTCCTTTATAGATTATTATTCAGTTCATATCACATATTATAATGTTATAATTATTATTTACTAATGTTAGTTTATATCAGATGTTTTTATCGATGTTTGGTAGATGAGTCAATAATGAACTTATTTGAAAATGATTGCCAATGTAGTTATAAATTAATAATTTCCAGAATAGTATTAATTATTAAAATATAATATATATCCTGTAAATATTCATCTTATACCATTCCATTACATTTGTAGATAAAAAATGAAAAGCACCATTCATGGAGATGGTAGGTCGTACGTATGCATGAACGCTACTTTCATTTTTTTGTCATATTAATGGAATTAAAAATAAATGAGAGAGATATATATATTATAATTCCAGTATAATATATATGTTATATAGGTCACATATGTTAATTAATTTCATTCTTTATACATTCCATTTATTGCATGAACAAGTCACTTCACTTGAGGGGCCGGTAGTCCACACTTTCTCATATGAAATTATCGCATTTGCACAACATGCAAAGAATAAAGGTATGTTTTAAATATAAAATACAGAGGGATATAGAAAAAATAAATACCATATATATCATATATAAAATACAGTGACATCATAATGGCCACCTTTAAATGTTTTAAACAAATATTGAACCATCATTGTTTCGTGAGGCAGAAATTCGCTATCCACAGAAACAATATGTTTTTAACCTTTAGATGGATTTGTGTGTAATTGTAGCTCAAATACTTCTTATGAAAACATCCAAGTATATTTAAGACACTTTTGATATTACAAAATAAAGTAATAAAAAAAATTTTAGGGTTGGAGAATCAAAATAAAATAAAAGAACACCAGGGAAGACTTTACCTTTAATCAGATAACTCTTTTTGATTTGAGTTCAAAGGCTTCTTTGGAAAGGTTTCTGCCCAAAGTGAGGCTTCTAGGAGTAAGAGAGGAATGTGGAGAGACAAAGTGGGTATGGTTTGTCCGAGACAAAGGCTTGAGAGGTGTCGGTAAGTTGGTAGAGGTGGGGGCATTTTATAAGAGAAGAGGAGGGGCACTCTTGGAAAGTCTTTAAAAGTAACATTATTATAAAATGTTTTTCGGATTATAAAAGTCCCACAATTATATATTTATAGGATAAGGTGATAATAGTTATAAATCCACACATCCAATAGGTTTTTTACAATTTTAGGTCTTAAATTTTACATTATCTTTTCATTTTATTTAAGTCGTTAACTAATGAGTTAATCGCTGCATCATCATGGTGTCAAAAATAATTAAATATATATAATGTCTAAAAAATTTAAAAAAAATATAATGATGTAGGAATTTTTTTTATATTTTTAATGAATATTTATAGTCAAAAATATGACTTGTATAACCCCATGTAAATTTTTTATTTAGTAAAACAACACATGATTGTGACATTTTAATTTAAACTTTAAATAAAAAGGTTTTAATGTCATTTTCCTAATAATGTGGCTCAATGGGGTCCCCAAGTTGACCCATGTATTGTCTTGGTTGGCCATGACTCTTAAAATAATGTTAGGACATGTGTCAAGGTCATTTCATACTATTAAAACATTATTTTCACCTTAAATTACAATAATTACCTCTAATCGCGATTAAAAACTTAAAAGTTACTATACATCAAAATTTTATTTTAATCCCATTGAACCACATATTAAATCCTAAGGACACAAATTTATGATGTATTTTTTAAATTCAAATCACATAAGTGGTAATGTTTCATTTAAACGAAAAATCAGTTTTTAAACTACAACTTAGTGGTTTCACTATTCAACAAAAATTGAAGTTTTTCAGAAGTATACAAAAACTTTACCCTAAGATATATTTTATATTAAGAATTAAAAATTTATGTCTATTTTACAAAATTCAAAAAAGATATGTCAAATTAATTAATTTAATAATTAATTTCCATTGTCAAAACAAATAGCGTGTTTTTAACAAACAATATCTATTAAAATATTGACACTAGTTTAAGTCCATTTTCAAAGTGAAATTAATTCCAATGACCAATATTTAATTAAATGGTAAAAATATATTCTAATTTCACTTTAAAACCAATTCAAATTATAATTTAATCATATAAATAAATTAGATTAAAAAGAGGTTTTGAATTAAAATACAACATTTTCCACTATTCATTTATAAAAATGATCTTTATCCGAAAAATACCAGAAATTTACACAAAGTAAATTTTGATGTCCTGATTCTAATAAAGAATTTTATTTTCTCAAATATTACACATAAAATTGTAAAAAATATGATTTAAAAGAGGTTTTCCATCAAAGGCGGTTAATCGACCTTTCAAAGAATATTAGAAGATTTATGCTTAAAATTAGATTCATTTGCATTTTAAGCCTCTAACATTTATTGGATAAAAGAAAAAATATTTGAAAAGCATATATAATCATTTTTTAGTTAGTTTAGTTCATTCCCAACATTAAAATGGCTAGGAGTTAACTACCATTTAAAATAATATTATTTTATTATTTGAGTGCAAGGTAAGATTTCAAAGAAACTCGTTGTTGGATATTGGGTACGCTATCGAGCATAGTTTTCCCATCAAAGTAATATTAACATTTTTTTCACAAATTGGTATAAATATAAAAATTTCATATTATTTATTTACCCGGGGTGTTACATCCTTCCCCCCTTTTGGAAATTGTGTACTCACAATTTTAAAATGCGGCTTGGAAACATCATTGAAAATCCCACATCGAAACAAAAGTCAGTAAAACTATCACTTTAAAATAAAGAAGATAAGTACAAAGGTCTCCCGAGTTAACCCATACTAGGATTCCATGTATGAAAACATGGATATGGAAGAAAAAGAAAAGGGTCATGTTCTGAGGTATAGTGATAGAAAACATGATTAGGAGAAAGTTAACCACAAGAAAATCACAAACTTGTGGTAGGATAAATTGTATTCGATTCCCCAGTAGGAAAAATTAACAGACAACATTTTTGTTTTATGTTACTTTTAATTGAGGAATTTATTTATGATCTTAAATAAAACATAGGGAAACATACTTTACTGTCATGTTGACTTTCTACTATTATTATATTTCATACAAAAACTCTTACTTTCCCAAAATTATGAGTATTTAGGAAGACTTGTTTACATTAAGAGAGCTATAATCAACTTCTAGAGAATCACATAATCCACAAAAGAGAGCTATATACTTCCCATGTCTTTTGACTTTAACCAAAACAAAACCAAAAAGGGTAGTACAAGATCAGATAATCCAGAAATGGATAACCCTTTACAAAGAGAAAATCTATTCTTAATCTCCAAATTTTGTCCTACAAAACCCAAAGTTCAACGAAGGCCATTCGATAAACAATTTGTCCATAAAATTCTTAGATGTAAACCAAACTAAGAATGAAACCCAAATATTTTAAGGGTTTAATCACATAGATTTCCAAGGTACAAATTAACACTTATCTCCAAATAACACAAGTTTTTCTTAAAGTCTCACATTGAAAAGTAATTAACCTAATCACATATCCTCCATGATAGGTTAATAATTTCCATAGATAACCCAAAATCAAATTACTAATAATTCATAAAATCATCTAACTAAAATGAATAATTCATACTAACCAGGGACTTCATGTAGTCCAGTGGTAGGCGATATATACCATACACACTTTGTTAGTGGATTTGATTCCCGCAGCTTTGTCCAACACGACGGGTTGTCACACGGTCTGCGTGTTGCACTTTTTATAAAACTCCAAAAATAACCCAAACATGTTTTAACCTCAATAGTTTCCATATACCTCTCATTTTCAACCAAATTAATTACGATCTCAACATCATAATTCTTGAAGTCTTATTTCACCACAATAAGATAAAATAAAAAGATTCCAAAAATTAATAACAGCATACCTTGATCATGGCATCCACTCAGTTTAATCGTCATCTTGTTCACGTAGGTATAAGTCCCATGCATTACAACAATGATTTATAGATCCTTCAAAATCATTTTCTTTATCCATCCAAATACACATTGTACAACATGGTTCATATGGGTGTTCACAGAAAAATAGTTTTGGAAAATAATCATGTTTGACATATAATTCCAAAACATCTTATAAAACATGATTTCTATAAAATAATCAGAAAAAATTTGAGTTGAAAATTTCTATTATTGGTCCTTTTAAAATACCATAAGTATGCTGAGAGACTATATTTTAAATGAAAATATAAATATGTTGTGCAAGGGTCTCTTTCCTCAGCACCATTTTAAAAATCAATATATGCTTCAAATTCTTGTAATAAGGTAAAATATTTGAAAATACCTTTATAATATTTACCATTATTGAAAATATGATAATATTGTGAAAATAGTATTTTTTAAATACAACCCATGATCCCCGATGATAACAAGGTATAGTGGAGGTGTTTGATATCTCAAACAACTCCTTGTAAGTGAGTTGTATGCTAGAAAAAGTTTCACAATCATCCAAAGATGACTATGCAATAATTATTGCAAGCATGTCATCAGGAAGAGATAGGAATGTCATTTGAGATCCTTCCCCTTCTATTCATAACTGACTTTACAAGACCTGATAAAAGATATAAAACAAGGATTTAATAGAAATAATAGATATAGGGACTTACCATGTGTCTAAAAAAACATCTAATCCCTAAAGTTGTCTAAACCTCCCTTTGATACCAAATATAAGGCCCCAGCATTAAACATTACTTAATATTGATTTAAATGAATAATTCAAATTGAGGATAATTTCAGGTTTAGAGTTTTAGTGAATTAGGACATTACTATTACATCTCCAAAGATTAAAATGTAGACACTTCTACTAAGTTTCCATAAAATAAAAACTCTTAAAAAGAAACATGAATAGTTCCATGTTTTAGACAGTCTGACATTTCCTTGATCCCATCCTTGACCCTATTCAAATTTATGTCCTGTGAAAAAAATGTAATAAAAACATGGGATGAGCATAAAAATCTCAGTAAGGTATATACAAAGAAGGAAAACTATTAGTTTTTCAAAACAACAAGTAAACCATGAATTCTTTATCAAAGTAATACTTTTCACCTTTATGAAGTAGTATAAACTCTTCATTGAATAAAGGATCATCACTTAACCTTTTTTAACCAAAATATTACCATAAAACCCATATACATAACATATAAAGGTAACTTGGGACATAAACATACTTAAATGGAATAACCATACGGTCGACTTCCACACATATCACTTAACAGAATAGCCTTACGGTCGACTTCCATACCCAATGTATTGGAGGTTATAATGTAACCCCCCATCTTGGTATTCACGACACTACCCGTCATATGGTTTATCACGTAACCACCCATCAAATGTCCAAGTACCATTATAAAATCATAACACATAAAACAATTATAAAGGAAAGAAAACATTTCCACATTTCAAAAAAAAATATCATCAAAACAATTTTCAATACCATAAAAGAGTAATTGGTATTTATTTACTTTTAAAAATATAATGGCTTGTTGAGGAAGCCAATGTTCAAATAATACTCGCGGCAGCGGAAAGGTTATTGTCGCTGCGTTATTTTATAAAGAAACATACTTTTTGTCATTTGGTAAAACGCCTCGTATAGAAAAGATTCTTTGAGAATAAAAGTAGAAGTCAGAGGGGGTTATAAGCTGTATAAAAGAAAGTTTTGTATAAAACAATGACTCAATGAAGGGAGATTGAGACGAAGTCCCTTACAAAGTCGGTATCCTTAGATTAAGGATAAATCAATTACATGATTATGTGTGAAAAATATGAATACACTAAATATAAGTGGATATTATGTGTAAAACAATCATAGGTAATTCACACATAATCATGGAAAAACAAAACCAATGACATTGATATTTAACTCAATTAAATGATATTGAGTTATGATTTCCCATAAAAGTTCATCTAAATGATGTAAGAATTTATCAATGAGATGATTATGTGTAGAAATAGTATATCCACACAATGATTTGTGGAAATTACAACATAGAGATTCCACACATAATCTTGGAATAATAAAATCAAGAAGTATAGGTTTAACCCAAAGAATTGAAATTGAGTTAAGAAGTTACTTTGCAAAAAATCGACGGCCTAACGATGTCACTTAAAAATTCAGAAAATTAGTATATGAGAGAGAGAATGGTATATCATCACATGGACAAAAAATTTACATAAATAAGGATATAGAAGAACATATACCAACATAATAAGATGTATATTAAAATACATAACAAAAGAAGTCTTTAAAAAGAGGAGGGTGAAAGGTCCCCTTACCGAGTTGGGTAACTTTCGAAACGTACACCCCATAGAAGAAGGGTCAAACAATGAAGATGAAAATACCCATAAATGAAATTATAATACACAAAGAGTATAATAATGTTAGTACATACACCACTCAAATTAAATAGTGTAAAACATAGCATAAATTTCACATGAATAAAGTGAGATGAAAAATCCCTTACGAAAACTCGGCAGCCTAACACCCCCACTTAAAACATCCAAAAATAGATTTATGAGATCAAATAGGGTCTCTCATAATATTAACAAAGAATGTACAGTATGAGTAATATAAAATAACATCCCAAAACATAAGAAATATGAGCATAAAAAAATTACATAAAAGAGAGTACTTAAAAAGAAAGAGAGAGGTTGGATCCCTTACGAGAATTCGGGAGCCTAACGGCAGCACTCAATATTTTCAAAATGGATTGATGAGAGAAAATAGGGTCTCTCATCATATGAACATAAAAATTACAGTAACATTAATATAAAAGAACATCCCAATCATAAGAAATATGAGCTCAAAAGTAATGACATAAAACAGTGTACATAAAAAGAGAGGGGTAGGATCCCTTACGAAAATTCGGCAGCCTAACGTCGCCACTCAAAAAATCCAAAATGGATTGATGAGAGAAAATAGGGTCTGTCATAATATGAGCATAAAACATACAGTAAGAGTTATATAAAATAACTTCCCAATCAGAATAAATATTAGCTTAAAATGAATGACATAGAAGAGTGTACTTAAAAAGAAAGAGAGGGGTAAGATCCCTTACCTTAAGTCCAACTTGTCTTATACGTTAACTTATATTCCTGAATAATAAAATTTAGTCAATTTATAATTTCCTATGTACTACCGTTAAATATTATTATTCTGTTCATATCACATATTATAATGTTATAATAATTTTTTAAATATGTTAGTTCATATCAGATGTTTTTGCCGATGATTGGTACATGAGTCAAAAATGAACATGTTTGAAAATTATTGCCCATGTAGTTATAAGTAAATCATTTCCAAAATAGTATTATCGATTACAATATCATATATATCCAGTAAATATTCATCTTATACTATTCCATAACATTTGGTGATAAATAATGAAAAGCACCGTTCATGGAGACGGTAGGCCGTACGTACGCATGAACACTACTTTCATTTTTTGTCATATTAATGGAATTAAAAATAAATGATATATATATATATATATATTATAATTACATTATACTATATATGTTATATAGGTCACATATGTTCATTAATTTCATTATTTATACATTCCATGTATTGCATGAACGAGTCATATAACTTGAGGGGGCGGTAGTCCACACTTCCTCATATGAAATTACCACAATTGCACAACATTCAAAGAATAAAGGTATGTTTTAAATATAAAATACAGAAGCATATAGAAAACATAAATACCATATATATCATATATAAAATACAGTGACATCATAAGGGCCACCTTTAGTGGTGTAAAAATAATATTGAACAATCATCGTTTCGTGAGGCAGTAAATCGCCATCCACAGAAACAATATGTTCATTAACAATTAGACGGATGTGTGTGTAAGTTTAGCTTGAATCCTTCTTATAAAAACATCAAAGTATATTTATGAAATTGGTTTTGTTAAAAAATAAAGGAAAAAAAATTTAGGGGGTTTGAGAAGAAAAATAAAACAAAAGAACACTAGGGAAGACTTTACCTTTAAATCGGGAAACTCTTTTTGATTTGAGCTCAAAGGCTTCCTTGGAAAGGATTCTTCCCAAAGTGAGGCTTCTAGACGTAAGAGTGGGATTTGGAAAGACCATATGGTCATGGTATGGCTGAGAAAAAGGCTTGAGATGTGTGGGTAAGGTGGTAGTGGTGGGGGCCTTTTATAAGAGGAGAGGAGGGGCACTCTTGGAAGGTCTTGAAAAGTAACATTATTATAAAATTAATTTCGAATTATAAATGTCCCAAAATTATATATATTGAGGATAAGTGATAATAGTTCGAAATACACACATAGAATAGATTATTTACAAGTTTAGGTCTTAGATTTTACATTATCTTTTTATTTTATTTAAATCATTAAATAATGAGGTAATCGCTGCATCATCATGGTGTCATAAATAATTATAATTATTTAAGTTCTAAATATTGTAAAAAAAATGTCTTGATGAATGATTTTTTTTAGATTTATAATGAATATTTATTTTCAAAACTATGACTTGTATAACCCAATGTAAAAATTGTGTTAGTAAAACAACAAATGTTTGTGACATTTTAATTTTAACTATAAATAAAAAGGTTTTAATGTCATTTTCCTACCAAAGTGGCTCCATGGGGTCCCCAAGTTCACCCATTGATTGTTTTGGTCGGACATAACTCTTAAAATATGGGTAGGACATGTGTCATGGTAATTTAATGTAATAAAACATATTTTTACCTGAAATTACACTAATAACTCTAATCGTGATTAAAAACATAAAAGTTACTATTCAAAAAAATTTATTTCAATCCCATTGAACTAAATTTTACATCCTAATGAAAACAATGTATGCCATATTTTTGAAATTCAAATCAGAAAAGTGGTAATCTTTCATTTAAATGAAATATCAGGTTTTAAACTACCACTTTGTGGTTTTACTATTCATCAAAAATTGAAGTTTTTCATAAAAATACAAAAAATTCACCCTAAGCTATATTTGATATTCAGAATTCAAAAATGATTCATATTTTAAAACATTAAAAACATATAAGTTTCATTAATTAATTTAATAATTAATTCCCCTTGTCAAAACAAATAGTGTGTTTTTAAGAAAGAATATCTATTAAAATATTGAAACTTGTTTAAGTCCATTTTCAAAGTGAAATTAATTCCAATTACCGCCATTTGATTAAATGGTAAATATATTCTAATTTATATTTAAAACCAATTAAAAGGATAATCTAATAATATAAATAAATTAGATTAAAAAGAAGTTTTGAATTAAAATATAACATTTTTCAGTATTCATTAAAAATGAACATTTTCAGAAAAATACCAAAAATTTACACAAATTAAAATTTAATGTCTCGATTCTAAAGAGGAATTTAATTTTTTCAAATATAAAACATAAAATTTTAAAAAAGTGGATTTAAAAGAGGTTCTCCATCAAAGGCAGTTAATCGACCTTTTAAAGAATATTAGATGATTTATGATTAAAATTGGATTCATTGGCATTTTAAGCCTCTATCATTTATTAGATTAAAGTAAAAATATTTGACAAACATATATAATCGTTTTGTAGTTAGTTTCGTTCATTCCTTCAATGTCAACGGCTTGGCGTTGACTACCATTTAAAATAATTTAATTTATTATTAGAGTGCAACATAAGATTTCAAAGAAACTCGTTGTTGCGTATTGGGTACACCATCGAGCATAACGTTCCCTCTAAAGTAATATTAACATTTTATTCACAAATAGGGATAAATATAAATATTTCATATTCTTTATTTACCTGGGGTGTTACATGTATACCTTTCAACACATCATTTTCAGGACCCACTCTAGCACTTGTTATACCATAAGTTATTCATAATTCCATTGGATTAATAAGTTATGTAAAATAACATTATTCATTAACTCTTGGGTTTGTGAATTATTTTTGTTAATGATCATGCTATTTATAATCAAAACAATGGAGTGTGGACCAGGAATTAATTTTAAAAATTATCCTCTTTTTGTTCTTATTTTTCTTTTTCATTCGTTCATTAGATATGTAGAACATGGATTCCTATAACTCATTTTTAAAGATATTATTATTTATTTTATAAAGTTAAATTCTCTCTTTTTCCCACATTCTCACAGTGTAGGTAGTTATAGTTTCTTTTAAATTTATTATTTATCATTTGAGTTTCCATAAAACTCCATTTTCTTTTTTTACCCAGAATAATAAGATTCTCCATAATCTATATTCACCTTACATTCCCATAAATTTTTTTTGTATAACTACTAAAATCTCGTATATGTATTTTATTTTAATGAATTGGATTTTAGTTGAAAATTTAAATGTTTATCTTACTCTCATGATATATAAAAAAGGATGTGAACATTGTGATCCTTTCAAATTATTATTAACAATTTCCAATGGAATCATCCTTGTATTATTTCAAAACAATGAATTCTATTTCAATATTCATGAAATTTGTTCAGTGAAAATATTTAATGATGAAAATTTCCTTAAACTGCTCCCCTTCCATAGTGCTGCTTAATTACTTATGAGTTGTATTATTAATAATATTACACCATATGCTATCAAATCCTTCCATATGACGCATAGTAATAAATAAAATTTTATATTCTTATTATTAGAGATGAAAATTATATTTTTTTCTATATCATTGATACAATTTTTTAGTAATTAGTAGTTTTGAAGAAAAACTAGAGAAGAGTGTTCATTAACAAATAAATCATTTAATATAATGTTTCTCAATTCTATGATAATTTTTGGATCCCAATATAGTTTTCACTATTATTATCTCCATATGTTATTTTAGTTAAAATTACCACTAATGGTGGTACTCCTACTCCTATCTAGTTTTATTGATCCTTAAAACAATGATCACGTTACCCATAACACCCACTGTTTACTTAGTTTCTCCTCACACTATCCATTACCTATATATGGAATGTTGACATGTGATAAGATTAATAATTTCATGATAGGAATCTACAAAAAATTAATAACTAATTCATTAATTTCATACATAACATGTCTTATGCTTGCCTATGTTTTAATATGTGTTATACATGATCATTTCAAATTAGGTTCTATGACATAAATATATTCAAATAAAAAATAATGGTTCATTAGTATAATTTGAAAAAATTAAATCCAATTTCATAGGCGTCTCAATATAGGTGTACAATTAGGCCTCTTTCTAGGGAACTAAGTGATGATCAAGATAATACTCTACCATCCTCATTAGGGTTATAACCCTCATATAAATCTCTACTATATCCAGAAACCATGTGTTGGTTTCAAAACTAGGATTTCAACTATAAGATACCACATAATCTATAAATTACCATAATATTAGCATTCTTTAATAAATTTATACTTATCCATTGTGTTTTTTGTAATTTTCTCTAGCACTAATCTAAAAAATAACAAATTTAACTTCAAAAATAACTAAACCATGATTTTTTTCCAACCGATTCAACCTATTCAAAATAATCTAGCTTATTTATTTATTTCACATTAATAAATATTTCCTCTCAAAAAGAGTAATGAAACCCAATTAAATGGTGATTTAGTTTTAATAGAGATTATCTGGAAAAAAACTTATTTTATAACACTTGTGAAAAATCCACCATAATTTCACCCCTCTGGATCCCCTTCTAGACTTTTCATACATGTTAAACCCACATTCAAAACATAGGTAATGAAACATGAGAATGAGGTGATCTATGATTCTAAATACGACTATATATAAGAGGTTATATTTGAAGATCATTATTGAGTATAAGATACCAATGCCATTGTGAATATAAAATCAATTTCAAGAACATAACATTTGGAGGATATTACCAATTAAACATGAAACATTAGTCATGAACAAAGTAAATGATAATAATATAAGGCATAATCCTATAGAATATTAGTAACATGCATAACATATCAATTTGTGACAAACATAACAGTAGAAATCATAAAGTTATTGAGAATGTATCATTACCTATATCCGATGACATGGTGGATCATGTATCACTAATAGATTCCCATATCATAGTAGAATAAAAATCACATCATTATTACCATGGTGTAATAAGAATAAATACATGATTCGCCTAATTATATCTTGAGATATTAAATATAACCAAATACATTATATAGATAAATTATTCTTCTCCCACATGTAATATAATGAAAACCATATATATTTCGGTAATGAGAACATGAAGAAATCTATAATTAAAAAATAACTTCATTAATATAGGTAAAAGTTATTAGATTTATGAAAACATCTATATAACATTTCATAATCCATCTAAAGAAATTTTTTAGATGGTGGCATAAGATCATATCCTATAAGTGACATCAATGGATTATTATAGAGATGAAAAACTACCATTTATGATTATTGGTTAAATCCAATCAATTCCTAAAAAAAATAAATTAAATTGGCTGGAGAATAATGAGAATTATTGGAATCACATTGTCACAAACCTCAATTAGAGAATAATCATAGACTTGTGGTTAAATCAGCATACCATTAAAGGTTGTGACAGCCAACTCACCATCTAATAATTATGGTGTCTTAATGATACCCTTAAAAATTCATAATATATATAAGACTGGGGATATCCAAAATCAAAAAAGAATTTTTTTTCTCTATAATAGATGATAGTTGTACCTTTCACCACTTCAATATTATAAACTACATCAACAACAGTGAAAACAATATATTTTCGTGTGTCTCTCATATTAAGTGGTTTTGTACCTAAATCATCATATTTATACTTTAGATTCATGTTACTGTTATCATGTTATCTATACTATGAGAATATGGAACAATGGAGAGAGGTTAAATCATATTATCGTTGTTTTCCTCTATCATTTGAAAAAAAATCCCATCACTTTGACATTGAATTTCCATATGGACATCATTTCCAAACATTAAACATGTATCACTCGCCATAAAACAATTTCCACTATGTTTCCATCCACACAATGATCAAAAATAAAAACTTATATTATTATGTATAAAATATTATCATTTTAATTCAAAATAAATCCTAATTTTAATGTCAACTTTTTTATGGACAAGTAACTCTAGTATAAATTTTGACCTTGATATATGATCGAAGGATTACATCATAGCTACTAAGGTCTCTTCTGGCTAATTCCCTTTGGGGGCATGGTCTTATATTACAAATGAATTTGTCAACCATAAAATAATATTAAATAATAATACCATATTAATACCATATAATTCATGAAACAATTTCTTCACAGGTACAATCATATTCCTCATCATTGTGTATTACCTCAAGAAATTATTTACCTATATTCATAGAATTAATAATAGGAATTTACATATTGAAAAATAATATTTTGACCTCATCCCACACAATAGATTCCATTTCGTTTTATTGTCACATTTTATTGATACTATTAAAATATTAATATTAATTTTATTTTAAATGATAAAAATCCACAAAATCATGTTTCAATCATTGGAAAATTGAAAATATATTTCAAGTCATATTGATACATTTCATTGAAAATATTGGATCATAAGACCGAATAAAATATGTCGGGTTTACTCTCATGAAGGTCTTGATAAATATTTGATCCCACCATATGTATTTTGGAATTTTTTTATGATTCACATGTTAAGAATTTTTTTATAATCATTGAAATAAGACTTTTATTACAACCCACAAAATAGTTTTCATATTTTTAGGAAAATAATACCAATATATATCTCATTCAGTATTAAGAAGATTCCGTATGATTCAAAATATTTACTAAATCAAAAAAAATCATAAGAAACAATAATCATTGTGGGAAACGACAGAATCTAGAATAATAATTTACATAATTTCTAAATCATGGTACCCTTTTTTCAATAAACTAAACCTTAGGTTTAACCTATCTCTCCTTTTATCACCACTAAAACACAAGGATGTTATCATATAAATAGACTTATCCCTAGGGTTATCATTATTTTTTTCTCTTCGATATTCTAAAGATAACTAAACCATTCTATGACGTCAACCATAAAGACCTTTAAATTTTATACATATATATTATATTTTATTATATGATTATTCAATATATGTACCAATGGTTCTTTCCAGAATAGTATAGTTATTGTATCTTTGGGAGCATGGGTTACTGAAAAAGATTTTATAAGGGAAAAATATCATATCCTAAAAATTAATTATAAATATAACCCATCGTAGATATATCATACTTAATACCATTCCTTATAACCAATGGAAGAGGAAATAAAAACAATTATTTTATATGCTCAGTAAAAGAAAAAAATAGTGATATAAATTGTCATAGAAAAAAAAAATTAGAATAACGGTACGAGAAAATGATCATAGAATTAGAAAACCATAAATCACATATCATATATAACAATACTAAATCATGACACAATTTTTGGTACTTCATAATACACAAATCATAAGTAAATCGATGAACAAGAACCATAAGTTACTAATATTGTAATAAGACATAATTTATTCTTATGAAAATAAGAATATAAAAATATTTACATTTTATAATGGGATAAATTACAAGACTGTCATATTGTATTTGGTTTGTTCCCTATTACATCATAGTGTTCTAGGTTCTTTACTAAGACTATCATTGTAGACAACGTCCCTTACTAAACATGGTTAACTACCCAATCCAGTGTTATTTATCTCATGAGATATCCATCATCACCCATTGAATTGTAGGAATATATAACTATGATACCACCTATAAAAAATGAAAAACATAAATATGTGTGATAAAAATCACAAAACAATCATCATATTATAACAAATAAAAATGAAATGGTTTTCATAACCATTTAATAACTGAAAACCCATGTAATGTAAGGGGACGTCATAAAAAAATTTCAACATAATAATAATCCACATAAAGAAATATTAAAGATGTTATCATTGGATTATACCCCCTATAAAACATATTTAACGTCAAATGGTTTCATCAAATGAGGCCAATCCAATTAAAATAACCGTTGGAAAATTTCACGAGGAGAATACCCATTTCTAATTTATATAAAAAAATTATTTTTTTAGGAATTAATGAAAACATATTATATGAAAATATAATTGGAATAAGTAAATGCATGATTCAAAACATTGATTGTTCATGATTCTGGTAAATACAAATTATATCATATAAGTTAAAATAGATCATTCATTTCATTATTTTATAAAATGGAAAAATTAAATCATTTGGGAAACAAAAAAATATTCCTTTTAATAAATTTAGAAAATAATAATGGTTAAAAATTACTTCAACCAATAAAATTATTATATTAAAAAAAATGTTAAATTTTTTGAAAACATCAATATTGAAAAAAATTGATCAACCATAGAGAAAAATAAAGGTAGATTTCTTTCAAAATAGTCCCCTAATATCATGAGTACATAAAGAGTGGGAAATTAAAGGAAAAAATTTATTCCATATTAATTAAAAAAGAAAATGAAAATTCATGATTTTATTTAGATATATTTTATAATATTTTTTCAACTGATCTTAATCATAATTAATCCTGATAAGCAATTATATTGGCACATAAAACCCTTACATCTGGTCTGAATATATTCATACGTGTTTAAAAATCATTTATTAAATATATATATTTATTTCAATTTTATTATGAATTAATACTCCTATATTTCATACTATATATAACTTTTTATAAACTTATATCTCTCATTTATTAAAAATTCACTATTATAATCATTCTTCTGGGTGATAACTACTTTGTTTCTCTAGTATGTTTTGGTTCATGAGTTATAATCATAGTAATTTAATCCAGGTTACGTCATATCTATAATGTGAATCATGATATCAATAAAATATATATTCAATATATATATATTTATATTTATCCAAAAAATTAAATATTGAAAAATGAATTACACTATTCATTGATATATTTACGCATACGTATGAATGTAGGTTTTTTTCTCCTTTTGATGGATGGAATGAGATAAATATAAATAATATTATACCTTCAAAGAGTCACTATTATAATGTATAAATCATATATTTTCTTCAAATTCATCCTCATTTCCTTCTATGTAATGCTGAAATGAAAAATGATTCCAAACACTTATTAGATGTGGTAGTCCATATGTACACAAGAGTAGCACTAAAATTTTCCAATAGATTAAATGGTGAGATGGTAGATATAATAGTATCATTATATAAGAATAAATAATTCATAAATATCTTATTTATTCTTAATACCCATCATAATACACATCCATAAAATATGGTGGTGAAAAATGAAATGTATCACTACATGGAGATGCTAAGACACATGTAAGAATGTGTTATACTTTAATTTCTTATTTAATGAGAAATCGGGTGGATAATTGTGGTTTCCTTTTCAAAAAAAATTATTATATATATTATACATAAATTATCATTTTATGATAAATATATAATATTTATCGTATTTAAATGATGATGTAAATAATGAATCTAATCGGTTAAGGTGATTATCTATTTTTTAAATAACTCCATTAGATTTAACCTTATTGACATTTGGGATAGTCTTTTGGATATTCCAACACCACTAAAACATGAATATGGTTGTTTATAAGGGTATTATTATGGGATTTGTTGGTCTATAAAGATTAATGTGTCGTAATGAATAAAAAGGATATGTGTTCTTCTATAATAGAGGGAGAGGACACCATTGGATTTTAAAAAATGATTAAAATATAATATAGTCATTATCAAATTATAATTCCATTAAATGGCCATTAATAACCATTACTATATTATAGGGTAAAAATAATTTCATTCTTTTAAATTTATGTAGGTTTTTTTCACTTTAATTGTTTTTTTTGTATTAACCCCTTCGTTATTTTTTTTGGACATTAACAATGGTGACATATATTTCAAACTGTATGTGTCATGAAAGTTAACATAATCAAAAATATATTGAAAAATGTTATAAGATTTATATTTTAATTTATATTCTATTCAACTTTATGATGATATTTTTTTTATGAATTTTAAATAGTTTGATAAAATATTAATTGTTATCAAATTTTATTAAGTTTAATTTCGGAACGTTTAATTTAATTTGGCTTTACGGATGAAAATAAAAAGATAGAAATCAAATATAATATTTTGCGACATGCCTAATATATATTTTTTATCTAAAAGTTTAGATAATAAGATAATTTTATTTTATTTTATTTATTTTTAAATTTTTAAAATCATTTAATTTATATATAAATTAATTGAATAAATAATGTGTCTAGATTGAGTAAGCATTCCTGGTGAATATTAAATTAAAAAAAATTATAATAAATTTTTTTTGTAAAAAATAAAATTTTCATTCAAATAATTACTTATAACCAAAAATTCATCTTTTTCTATAAGTTAAAAATTTGGTGATATTAATGTCAAGAGATAATATTATTTATTTATTCATTTATTATATTTATATAATGGTCATAATCAAATAAATATATATCCAGGTGACCATATATTAGATAATTGGATCAGAATATCTAATATCCACTCATAAAATATGATAATTTAATATTTGGATACATTTTCAAGCCTTTCCAAAAAAAATTTACCCAATTTTAAATTTATTACCCCTACTAATGTGATAGAAATTTACTATAGTTAATATTCATATTGATAAAATATTAATAGGGTACAATTTATCAAATTTTAATATCTTAATTAAAAATACAGAATTTGTTTTTCACAATTCAATTTATATTAGTGGTAGTAATTTATTTTGAAATATTTTCACAAAAAAAGATGAAAATTGTTTTCTGGAAAAAAATATATTATTAGAAAGAAATGTATTTATTTTAATTCTATTCATAGAAAAACATTCATGAGTATTTTACTATAACTTTGAATATATAATATATAAATTTCGTTAGTATTATTCCCTAATAGTCTTTAATTAAAATTATTAATATTATTAATGCAATTCGCTCATAAAAATAATTTTTCATAGTAACAACATGTTTATTCTAAAATTGTTGTTATTTTCATTTATAATTAATAGATCTAAAATGAAATAATTTTATACATATTTAATAAATAAGTTTTTCATAATTTATTTAATGAAATTCGTATCCACCAATATAGTGTCTAGGTGTCAACTGTTAGATTAAATAATAATATTTTAAGATTATATCATCGTTTATTTAAATTTTAGGTCGCGTGAAACACTATATATTAATGAAATATAATGTATTTAAATATAAATATATTTTAAAATATTAGTGTGTTGAATAATTATAATAACGGTCAAACTAATACATACATGGAAAATATATCAGTATTCCCCTAAATGCCTATATTAATGAATAATTGGAAAAAAATATAATTGTTAATTATAAACGAATTATATATATCATGATATATTCGAATATAGTTCTAAAATATATGTATAATAAATATATATTTTCCCATAATAATATTTGAATTCATATAAATAAATACGAATATTAAGGTTAGGGTTTATGTCATAGTCTCATTTTTTGGACAAAATTATGTTAAATTTTCATTGATCGAAACTATATGGATCTTATACTTTAAATAAATCTATTTTATTCCTGTATAGTGATTAATAAATTAAATTACCCTAATCCACTATTTTTTACTTCAAATGTTCATGAATATGTATTTAATTAAATGGTTCCTTTTTTCCTCCAAAGTAAAAATCATTTTCTTCAATGTGTATACATTTAAAAATTAATTAATTTAGGTATTTACCTATACATGAAATGTATTAAAATATTCATTTTCAATAATATTTTTTATAAAATATATTAAAAGGAATATTATTTAATAAAATTTTTCCAAATAAGTTGTTTTACCTTTTTGGTAAATTTTCAAAATAATTTACTCTTTTAACATATATGGTATGAAATAATTTTCCTAATATCATAATAAATCATTTAATTCAATATTAAATTATAATATTTAATTGTTATTTTCAAAAAAAATAATTTTATCAATATATTTTGAATTTTGAGATAAAATATTATTAAATAAAAATGACATTTTTTTGTTATTTTGTATAAATATTAAAATTATATTTTGAATTTATTTTTCATATTTTTAAAAATCATATATGGTCTATTATGACTCACTAAGTACATGTTATGATTATACCATCCAACTTATTTTTCCCGATATCATGGGATGATGATGATTTAAGGATGATTGTATGAATATCTTTTTATTACCACAGGTTAATAAATTTATGACGAAACCATTATTAAGTTTAATTCATTTCAACTGGTTATTCTATGGTGAAATGGTATAGTTTTTATAAAATTCATTTACAATATATCGGTAATTATATGATACTATTATGAATGTTTTATGATCTTTTGGCACACATAAATATTGTTTTCATAATTTCATGGGTGGGTAAAAAATAATATAGTTTTCCAACGCTTTGGGTAAGGATGGATATCAAGTGAGATAAATAATAATGGAATAGGGCATTACCCAAATTTTATAATCGAAAATATCCAACAAAATTGTCTTGCAAGTGAACAATGATTTATGTAAATATAGAATAGGGAGTGAACCTGGTCCACTATGATATTTTTGGAAGTGATCCTTGGATAACAAAATTATTTTCTATTTTTATTTATTGTCTAAATAATTATTTCATATTCTTATGATATTTTCTCATAAAAGTTATTTATTATTGATGATCTTATAAACATCTTATTTTTGTCATTTTATTTACAAGAAATATTTGTTTCATGATTTATTATATACGACCATTGATTGATTGGGTGTGCTTGTCATTAATTATGATTATGGTATTATACTCTTATGGTAATTTTATAATAACATATTTCTATTGACTGATATGTCTTATGTTTTCCCTTAATTAGAATATGATCCCACTGTTTCATTTTTTTACCTTTTCTCAGGTTATAAAGAATGATTTTATGTAGGGTATGTGTAAGAAATGTACTATTTGAGAAGAAAATTATGTGTGATGTTAAATATATTTTTTTTAAATAAGATGATAATATATGTAGCATCAAAATATATTTTACCCTTATTGCTCTAGGTCATTTATTTCTATGAGATTTATTGAATTTTCATATAAATGATTCAATATATGTGTGTGACACGATTAGGTCACCTTCGTTGGGAATACTGTTGGGATAATTTTTTATGAAGAGAATGAGTAGGTATATTAATTGAAACCGATTAGGAAATGTCTAAGTATAGGATAATATCTTAAATCATAGAAAAATAGATATTGTGTTGATTTTATATTTGATAAATCCATGTGTATATACTGTAAAGTAGATGTAGTTGTTGCATAGATGCACCCATGAGTAATAACATTGAAAGGGGAATATTGATTATTAACTCAATCCTTATAAGTGCATAATAATTCGGCTTTGAATTCACACCATGATAGAAACTCCTAGGGTATATTATTCAAGTAATTCATATTTTTATTAACCATTTTAAATGTTTTTAATAGATGATGCAATGAATTGTCTATGACAAGCCTCAGTTGTCATGGATATAAAAAAAACGTGTTATTGTTTAGACATCCTATGAATGAATTTTCTTGATTACATTATTAATCACTAAGATTGTTATTGTTCAAACTATACATTGTTTTCTGAATCAATGGCTAGAACAAAGAGGAATCCTGTTAATTGTTAATGAAACTAGAAATGAAATGACCTTCCACATGAACATTATATTAAATGTGCGATGGGATATTAAATATTGTGTGTATGACCACCCAACTCTTATTATTTAAATGGTAACAAGATTAATTATGAACATAGAAACAACCAAAGGAATGATAAAATCCCAATAGTTACTTTTCAATGAAACATCAAACTTATATCAATGATTTTTCTAATATCAATATTAATAATAAATTGATCAATTCTATATAAAATATATTCTTTAGTATCTAATGATCGTACTGTGAGAAGGTAATTTAGGTCATGTATAATTCGGAAGGTGAAGTTTCTCAATTGTGGACTCTTATCAATAATATAAATAAAGATATTATAGTTAACTCCATTACATGGGATGTGTTTAATAAGGTAATTTTATACTAGTATTTTATATAGTGACTCTGAATCGAGTATCCAAGATCGTGTGACTACTATATTTCATTCATATCACATACAATGAATCTCATTTTAATAGACTGGATAATATATTAGTATAGGTAAACAGATAAATACATGAGTATTTTATTAAAAATGAATATAAAAATTACCACTCAATTTTATAGAATCTCATTACTCCCTAATGAATATACTTACACATCAATTCTTGTACACATCATGGAAAAATGGAGAATGAGAATAGAATACGAATGGTCCAAAATGATCAGTAAGGGTTATGTACATCAAAATATATAATGAATAAATAATAATGTACAACAAGAAAACACAAATAACTAACCACATATTTCATGAAAATATCAATATAATGAATAATCATATGTTCAAGTAAAAAAATACAACCCATTTATATATAATCAATAAACAAAAAATGAATCGATTCTAGTGAATATATTATTCTGAAAATATCTTGGTTAAATTATAATATCATTATAAATAATGATACTGATGAATTATTGGATGTCATATCCTAGGATAATGATACCGAAAAGGTAAATATCTATCAAATGAAGTATTATAACTACATGGTATAAACTGATACATTTTTACAACTATATTTGCACTATCTATACCTTTCACCATACTATTTAAAATTAATGGGTACAAACTCTTAATGTTTTTCCAAATAATTTTTTCATATGATATATGTTAATGCTTTGAATGGAAATCTATACTGGCCCCTATTTTTCTACATTTCTAAATCATACCTCATAGAGATAATATTTTAGCTAGGTTAGAAACTATATTCATTACCATCAAATATCTATATTGAGTAAAGGAAATGAAATTATATATAATCACTTATCCAGTCCAATAACCATGAAAATAAAAACCTTATATTAAAATGGTTTGTGGTATAAAAAATTATCCATTATGATATAATTGGTATATTTAATATATATTTATTATCCAATGAAAAATAATTACATGAATGTGCTTGTTTAAATATAAAGTTAACTATCATTAAATAAAGTGAGAGTGTATAATAAATTTTTTGAAATGTTAAATATCAAGTAAAAATACTTTGGATGAAATGATTAAAAGTGGAACCTAAAATTCCATTAATAATTAGTAATTAATGATATTATGATTCAATGTGTAAATTACAACACCATATATATGTAAATTGGTGCATAATAACATACATGTCTCAAAAGAATGTAAATTAATATGAAATCGCATACCTCACAATTAGTGTGGTATTAAAATTATTTAACCATCAGTATAATTGTTTTAGTCATGTTATTAATAGATACCAAAAAAATATTTGTAATTATAATATCATATATTTTTCTTTAATTGCATTTTACCAAAAAAAATTAATAATATATCACTTTTTTCATTATTCAAGGTGTTAATTTCTTTGTTTTCTTTTTTCACATTGTTTTCATGAAAATTTAATTTCACAGGAATATAATGTATATCCACAATATCCAGTATAAAAATAATGTTATGAATATTATATTTTTCTAGTATAGAAAATTTTAGAACAATTTTTTAATTCCAAATATGGAAAATGAATCCCACCACTTCGTGCAGACTGTATGCCATACATACAAACGAGTGACAATATCATTACATTAATGAGTGAAATGATAATGAAGTGGGTTATATTTCATACATTAAGATTAAATATAATTTCATATATATAATACATATTCATTAATTTTATCATTATTTCATTCCATGTAAAGAGTGATTGAAAAATCAATCACATTGCATTGTGTGGTGGTAGTCTATTGTGTGCACGAGCGACATTATAGCATTTTGAAAAACATGGATGGTGAAAAGATATATATCATATTACACTAAAATATTAATAAAAAAATAATAAATATCATATAAATATTGTAATTATATCATTTTATCCATCCATGATTGGTGGTAATGTAAAATCAAATGGAATCTGTTCGTGATGTGGGTTTCCACCATACACACGAATGATGATTTTGTAACCGATTAGATTTCAGTGACGGTAGACAATTAATGTTATATAAACTAAATAACATCTCAATGTATGTTATATAATGGTTTTATAATATTTAATGTGTTAATATGTAATTTACTGTGGAAAAAGAAGAATAAAAATGAATGATCATTTTCAGATCATTATATTCTATATGGGAACCCGCATATGGATATGCTATTATGGACCCTAGGAATTGTAACATGTGAGGATAAAATGTTATATAATTTAAAAAAGGTTGTTATGGAGAAAATTTGGTAGGTATTGGTTTATAAAAAGGTTTGGGGATGTTAATAAGTGAGGAGACTTAGTGCCCTTATATATGTGGGGAAAGGAAACCCTCTTGAAAATTACAAGGCAATTTCCAAAAAGAATCCAAAATGATAAATTAATTCGAATAAAAAAATATTCCAAATTAAAATAGATTATTAAATGAAATTTATAATGTGTATTTATGGCTTAAAAAATTATTTTGACAAGTTGTTAGGTCATTGTACTCCATAACCTCTTAGTTTAACTCAGCAGTAAATACATTTTTTCCTTAACTATTATAAGTATATTTACTTTTGTCGTTGTTAAATTTGAAGTAAAATAAATTGAAATTATTATATATTATAAATTAGGATTATTAAAAATATGGAATCCCCTATTCTGAATTAAATTCATATAACTAGAAATATTTAATTTATAATTAATCACACAAACACGATGAGAATTGTGGTTTTCAAAAAGAATATTTTCTAATGATTACAAAGATTTTTATGAAAATTAATTTCTAAAATTGTTAGAATGATCTAA
Source organism: Viscum album (assembly GCA_963277665.1). NCBI lineage: Eukaryota > Viridiplantae > Streptophyta > Magnoliopsida > Santalales > Viscaceae > Viscum > Viscum album. Next base: position 701,359,177 of record OY728156.1, read on the forward strand.
TTTAGATTAATATATATAAAATTGAACTAATTTTAATTTAATACCAATTCAAAATATAAATTAACATTATAAATTATCCAATTGGGAATGGATGTTTTCAATTAAAATTAATTATTTTTTAAAATCGTAAAAAACAATCCCTTGACCACATACCTAAAATTCATGAAAATATAAATTTAATATTTACATTTAATAATTAATGTTTATTTTATCCATTATGTTTTAATAAATGTGGTGATTGTTAAATTTAATTTATGTTCGTAAATCATAACAAAACATTATTTTAGGAAAAACATTTTTTTTAAATACATTTATTATTCTTGATACTAATTATTATTTAGTTTATAACTAATATATAACTATTATTCTAATAATGTAATTAATTATACTAAAAACTAGAATTCTAATGTGCATGTGATAACTATCACCCAAAATAATAATATTTTATTAATATTTCATGTTTCATTTAAACTTTTTGGTGTGTGTAATGCAAGCTAGTCTCAATGTTTCATATATGGAAATATAATCACGGTGTTTCATGTAATTCAATCACAACATAGGGTTTGTTGAAAAAAAAAATCATATATATTTTTATAATTCAATCTATTTAATATATTTAACTTATTTAGATGTAAATATTTCACAATGTCTCGGGATGTTATATTTTCTTAAAATCCTGTTGTGGGAAAAAATATATTATATTGTATGAAATGTTCTTATTTTATTATTTCACTGTGTCACATTCTCCACCAACATAAATAAATTGTATCCTAATAATTTAAAAATTATCTTGGTAATCAAGGGATTGAAATTTTAATGCACTATTATTGAAAAATACACATCGTAAAAGGATAAATAAAATATACACTTAATAAGAAAGATGGGGAATTAAAAAGGATATATAGAATAACAAATATCTAAGATTCTATGTAGAATAATATTCGTGGAATTTGAATACATGGACATGTATTAAAATTGTAATTAATTATATAGATTGATTGAGGTAATTTATTACAAGAATGTTTCTTATCAATGGAATTTTAATGGAAAAAGAACCATAAATCTGGGATAATTTAAAAGTCCATAAGATTATTCTAATGTTAAATTATTCGGTTAAAATTTTTGTTTAATTATAAATTGACCATATTTGAGTGGTTCTTTTTCATCTATGAATATAAGTTAATATTCTAATAAGATATGTTTCATTTTCAAATTCACAATTTCTTCTATTTTTGTGCTTAGATCAATTTACAATTTATCCCTATAATCCGTGAAATGTATTTCTAGAAATGAATTTTTTTATAACTAAAAAACTAAAAAACACATTAACCAGATTCTAAAATCCTTAAAAGTGTGAAATGTCTTCTAATATTTCTCTCAATATTTTCAAAAACCAATATAGTTAGCATATGTTATCCAAGATAACAAATTAATATCTAATCCTTAAATGTAACAAAATTTCTTTATTGTTAATATTTTTCACCTAATTGTTAATATAAAATCAATTAAATATTAACGAGGACTCCATGTAGGTTAGAGATCGGTGCCAAACACTTATTATCTTTCAGTCATGGGTTCATGCCCCGCGGCGCTGTCAGATGATTGTGGTTATCACCTAGAATAATGGTTAACATTTTTCTATGTCTGTATTAACATAATTCTTATATGGTTCCAACTAAATATAACGGATTTCCTTGAAAAAAAAATCTATCATGAAATAACATTTTTATTAACATTTTAGATACAAATTATATTATAAAACATGTATACATTTCCAATTTGACTATTATTACTATTTCATTAATGATCATATTCCCTAAAGGTTATCATTACCTATAAAACAATGTATGTGAAATGTGATGTTATTATTCTTATAATATATTTTCAATTAAAACGTATTATTATTGAATTTTTTTCCCAAAAGGCCCTCAGTATTAGTAGAATACCATCACATAAAACCTAAAAAGTGTTTATTATGACTTTAATCTTAGGGTCATCCATAAATTAATATTCCATGATGGTATATAGGCTCTCATTTTAATGAATATACATGTGCTTCTAAAATTTAACATAGCCCTTATATGTCTTGTGATTCTAAAACAAAAATATCATTGGTATAAATGATTCAAAAATTTAAATATTAAATAAAAATACACAAATAATTAAGTTTTTTTTTCATCAAAGGTCCTTTATTATTCTAGGTTTTATCCTAATACATTTATATTAATTTTCTATTGAAATACATCATTTTGGTTTGAAATGTAAATATAAATTATCCTAGACATATACCCTGAGAGTTTTAAACCTAGTGATAAGTAAGGATTTTTGTTGTGAACTAGTTGACGATTAGGTAAAACTCAATTTTTGATTTTCAAATTTGTTACCCCTTTGTAAATATTTTTTTAAACCACATCCACATTTATTAATTAGAAAAATATTTATTTTCTAAAAAAATTTAATATCTTCATTTCAAAAACATTCGGATGTCTTGTAAATTTATCCATGAATTTGGTCGTATATTTATATTCCACAATATATATTTTTTCTATATCTAGTTTATATGGTTTCTAATAAATTTCCATTGATATCAATTATAATGATCCTCACCACAGTTCACTAGATCTAGTTACCACAATAATATATTTGCATAAGATACCAGGAATCGCTTCCAAAAGGTCAAAATTGTATAATATTCTAGGTGGTAGAGAATGGAGTGTGGACATGCCGCTCTATCACTATCACCCTTCTTCTATGGCTTGGGGCACGGCCGCGCCACCACCACCCCACAACGAACCACTTCGATCAAGGAGGGGAGATCCTAATACTCCATCAAATTCAGTTCCCCCCTCATTTACCTTCTTTCTCCACAATCACAGATATGTACTCCCTTCCTCCTTTCCATATGATTGATATAATTACTAAGGTCCAATCCTTTGTTTATAGTGTTCATACTATTTACATTTCCCCTCTGGAGTTCACAGAAGCTTCAGCATTACTGGATCTCATGTTTGTACCCCAATTCAGGAGGGATCGTCTATCGGTCTATGTGTTTGATCATTTAGTGTTCTACCTTTGGAAATTGAAGGTTCGTGTAATGGTAGGTCATTTATATACAAGGCATTTACATCATCGATTGTATAATGATGATGATCTCATATTTTCATGGGCCATCACTCCACATTCTATGAAGGGGTTCATGTTCTCTATATTCCATTGGACCTTCAATTTTCACATGAGGTGTGATCCTCCTACCTCATCTCTCTAGATATCCTTACATTATCTTCCATAGATGCTTCATAAACCTACATTATTACAGTTGATAGGAAATCTGGTTGGTCGCTACCATTTCTTTAATTCCCACACCAAGGTCGTCTGTCACCCAGATGAGCTAAGGATCCATGTCGAAGCTGATTTATCGAAAGGTCCTCTGGAGTCCACTGTCATCGAAATTAAGGTATAGCTTCATTAGCTTCAAAAGGTATGCTACAACTATTATATTCCTTTTTTCTAGGGTTGTTCCCTCATTGTCTATGATGATTCCTGATGTCAGGGAAGCCCCTCCCATCATCTCTCGTCCGGTCTACCCAATATTATAGATGGTGGGACCATTTAAAAATATGATTCCCCTATCGGAACCCGCTCAGTAAAGGTTGACGATGTCATGGAGCAACGTTGTATTAGGGAGTATTAGGGGATCACAGATCCTTCTACTTTCAAAAAGAATAAGGTAAGGAGGTTGATTGAAAATCCAAAGGTGGATGACGTATCTGATAGTCAAAAACAGAACCTGGGCATACCATTTATGGAGCTAAGAGAAAATGATGAATAGAAAGCCTGAACTGTTTCTGAGGATACAGTCGATACCGGGACTACAGTGGAGATGATGAAACTCACTCAAGGTGATCATGAATGTGCTACAATAGGGGATGTCAACCACAAGGAGGTCAAACGTCCTAGGAATTCAATGTAGGTGGTGCCTCTGATATAAAATACATTGTCTCCCCATGCCAACGGGAGGCCTGGGGAGGGGAGGCTTACTGAGCCCCCTGGAATACAAGAGGTGAACCCGATTTGCTGTTGCAGTAACACATCCTAGTATATGGAGTTGAGAGTAGGGGAGTGTGTTGGGTCCCTAGGACCCAAACATTCTCTAACCATCATCATATCTAAAGGCTTCATCTATAGGGTAGAATAGGTTGTTCCCCAGTGATCATAGAAAGCAGTTTGGGATGAACCCCCCCACCCCACCGAAGGCCCGAGAGTTGAGCTAAAGAAACATTTTGATATTCTGGTGGATCAAGATCAAATAATGTCTCATTATGAGGATGATTCAGTTGTGGATAACTATAACCAAATATCAGTGGAAAATTGGGATAATTTCCATGGGAATGGTCCCCACATCCCTAGATAGAAGAAGGGGCTAAATGGAAATTGTGACACCGGGAAATGCATTGTGGTACAGGGGAATAAACAATGGGACGTATAGACTATTATTACTTGCCAATACCAATAAAAACTAGGTCGGCTAGGAAAGGTGGAAGCAAGGAAAGAATTGTCCGGCAAGACAGGGTTAACGGTTAACCAAGCATAGAAATAAAGGTAATATAATAAGATGTATGAGAGTGTCTGAAGCACATATTTCAAACCACGGATGAAATTATTTAGAAAGACATGTGGCCTAATGCCTCAACTAAGAATATTTCAGGAATTTATGAATGAATGTTGCAAGTTCCATCCACCGAGTAGCATAAAGCGTGGATCGACATACTAGATCAAATAATTGTTGGGGGTTTCAATCAAATAAATATATATCAGGAAGAATGCATTCAGACAATGGAAATGATGATATCTCATCTAAAAGAACATCTTGGGGAGGATATAAACACACAAGTTAGCACTTTTCATTGGGTATTATATAGATTTACTGATTCAGATAACCTTAGTCTGGTGTTTCATAATATTGTGAGCTCTTTTAGCACATAGTGGTTTTTTTGAGAACGATGGACTCCCACATGGTGGTATATTTATCTTGGTAAACTATATATACCTTAGTTTTTAATTATATTAGATTATATAAATTACAAAACATTTTTCATTCAGTATATCATTATTCCCTATATCATATCCTTCCACATAAATCATTGTTGAATTCATGTGATCTAGGGGAAAGGAAGAAATCAAGGCTGATCTCAAATCCCAGTTAAAATTTTGTAAAAAAGAAGATTTCATGAATCAAAAACAATAATCAACATGGAAATATTAATTACTGAAGAAAAATTACATTTAAATTAATTGATAATTTATAATCATAATTGAAACATAAATAACATAAAAAACATTCAATTTAATCATAAAAATAAAAATGAAATTCATCACTAGATAATATCCTCATGAAAATATCTTGGATAATAAAAACAGAATTCTTAATTATGGAAATGCTTCATTTTTGGATGTCATATATCATAAATATATTAATTATAACATTAATACATTTTATAGGGTGTTTTAAATCATCTGGTTATAAACTAATATATTTTTCTCAGAAATATCTCTAAGGTTAAAACCTTTCATAATTGAGTTTGTAACTGCTAGGTAAAAAATCATCGGGGTTGTCCAACGAATTCTGTCACATGAGACACGTCGATGCATAGAAGGGGTATCATTACTAAGCCCCACCCATTTATTCACGTCTAAATAACTCATATATTGAATAATAGATTTAAATTAACAGTAATATTACATACCTTGAAATACCATGATTGAAATAAAGATTCAAATTTATCAATATTTCCCTAGTTAATCAAATAACATTAAAATTTAAAACCGTATTTAGAAATGGAATATTTTTTTGGGAATAATTATATTGATCAATAAATAACAAGAATATTTGACATAAATTTAATTTTCAATGGATGATTAATACCATAAACTGATTTTTTCCATAGAATATTAAAAACCACAAAAGAAAGTGAGATTACCTAATAAAAATTACCACTATTATTTTTGTGTCAAATTTTATTGGATGAAATGATACTAATTGAGACATAAAGTAAAATTTAGTATCAATAAATCTTGATATTTAATTTCAAATAGGTATTATATTAACCAAATTAATTTTTATTTGAACTTAATAAACAATAAATCTCTATATAATGTAAATTGAGATGAAACCCATTAACTCACACTAAATTTGTTTAAACATCCTTTAAACTATTTTAAAATGGTTTTAATAACTTTATAAATTTATACTACATAGATATTAATACTTATAATATCATATATTTTCTTATTATTAAATTTCACCATTGTTTTGTTTATAATATTTCATTATTTTTATTATTCTGGCTGTTGATTTCGTTGTTTTCTCAATCATGTTTTGTAATTAATGTTCTAGTTCAGAAGAATATAATATATACCCACCATATAAAAGTTTATATAAACATTATTAATATAATAAATACTCATTATATACATTATTATAACAATTTATGAAATTTGAATGTTGAAAATGTTCTGCATCACTTATTGGATATGGTACGTTGTATGTATGCACGTGCATTGATACCATTCCCATAATAAGTGAATGTGTAAGGATGTTGGTGATATGTTAATTTTACATATTTAATATAATATCATATTTATCACATATATTTTTTAATTTTATCCTAATTACATTATATTTCTCATGTAATCAAAAAACGAATAGCATTGATTTGCAAGTTGATAGTCATCCATACAGGGGAGAAACATTATCATATTTTAGATGAAATGGAACATGAAATCATATATATTATATTATATTTTTATAATTTTAGTAATATCATAAATATAATTAAATTATTATATCCAATCTTGAGATGTAGTAATGGAAAAATGAAAGACATCAGTATGTGAGGTAGTAGTTCTCTGAACATAGGAATGATGTTTTTGTAACCCATTTTGACGTAAGTGGACATAAATAATTATTATCAAAAAATTAATAACATATAATAAAATGTAATATATATATTTTTATAATACTATTTTTTATATATAATTGCTGGTATAATGTGAAAAATGGAAATCAAAATTGTTTGTTATAATAATTAACTTGTCTATGAGAAACCACCTTTGGATCTCCTATTATGAACCCTAGGGTTGGTTATATGGGATTACTAGAATATATATCAAGTAATTAGGAATTCTCTGTTGATAATTGGGTATTTTTTTGCCTATATAAATTTATTCTGAGGTCTCAATATGTTTTAAAATTGAGGACCCTTTTGTAAGGGGGAAAAGGAACCCTCTTAGAAATTATATAGAAACTTCCAAAAAAAATTAAAGTAATTCAAGTAATAAATTCATTAAAATAGACATTGATTCTAATTTAGAAATGGTAAAATGGAAATATTTTCATCTACTAGACTTTATAATAGTTTTCTGGTCATTTTAAACCTTATACATTTATTTTAACTACATTATAAGTATAATTTTACCTTAAAAGTGGTAATTTATAATTACTATTTTCATAGTTCAGTTTGGTAAAATCATAATATTAAATTGTTTGATATTATAAATTAATCATATTACAAATTTTGAATCAGTTTTTTAAAATATAATTTAAATAAGTGGATCATTTTAATTTAAAATTATTCTAAAAGACGTGATGAGAAAGCTGGTTTTCAAAGATAAGATGTTCAATTGATTACCTTGATTTTCTAACAAAATTAAATATGAAATTGATTTAAATAAAATAAATGGTATTAAATGATTTATAATTGAACTAAATTTACTTTATAACTATCTAATAGTTTAATTGATCTTTATAAATTATTTAAATGAATAGGATATGTTTAATTAAAATTAAGTATTTTCACTATTCAACGTAAAATTAAACATTTTTTAAAAATACAAAAAATTAACCCTGATATTTTAAAAAAATGATATAATTTTATCAAATAAGTATTATAATGTGGGTAAAAATGAATTTTAAATGATTTTCTCAAAGCATGACTGGGCTATACTTTAAGAAAAATACGTTTTTTAGAAAATATTTCCATTTAATTTGATGATTCTTGTAATATTACTAATTAATAGATAAAAATAATTTTCTTATTTTTGTTATCAATATTCATAAACACCATTAAAATGGATATATTATAACTTACAATTTTAATAATAAAATTTTTATTAATATTTATTTTTATGTTTTAACATAGTGGTGCATATAACATAGGCTAAACATAGTATTACCTTAATAGATTGTTAAACTCAGTGTTGCATGAAAAACCATATTAAATATATTTTTGGATTAAAGAACTATAAACTAATTATGGTGTGAAATGGAATCTATTTGAAATATTGGTTTTAAAAAAATATTGTAATGTCACATGATGTGATGTTTTCTTCTGAGCATGGTGTTCCCTATCATATACTCCATCGAATAAAATGTTCTTATTTTTGAATTTCAGGGTGTTATATTTTACCCAAAATCATCACAACTTTATAAATTGGGAATTTTGGGAACTAAAACATAAGGATTATGAATCCATCAGTAATTATGATAATGATTTCAAAAGACATGCATGATATGCTTTTGGATTTATCATTAACCCAATATAATAATTGATTGATTTTTAGTGCTTGGGGCTACATTTATAAAATTAATAGACTGTAAAAATTAATTATTATTATGATGAAATCATTGGATTTTCCCAAAATTTAGGTCTAGAATTTCTAGACTCACAATGTCCCCATAGATTTTTGGAGAAAAAGTCATGTATGGAATAGGATGGAAAATCTACTAATAAAACCCAGTGATAAAAGAAAATTAATCTTATTTCATGTTATAAGTGTGGATGAAAGAATAGAAGAAATATAATTAAGGTTAATGTTAAATATATTACAATTTTATAAGATGCTCATCAAGAACAATAATTCCATATTTATTTGGGGAGGCCATTCAATGAAATAAATAGGGATGAATCACAACCAAGTGTTCCACCCACAATCTAATTATGAAAATATAAGATGTTTATACATTATGATAATTAGTTAATTAATGTGGAGGTTAATAATGAAAGTTAGTGTTCATAAACTCTAATGAAAAATAAAAAATTGGAATATTATGAGATCAAGACTACTGATGTGGTTCACAAGAATTATGTAGTGAAAGGTAAAATAGTGCCTCTATTTTTCATAATTTTTTTAAAAAAACATGATAACAATTTTTTTGATTGATTTAACTAAATAATAATCCATTTTATAATAATTTCTATTATTTAGATATTATTTTTTAGTATATATTAAAAAAATATATTTTAATTTTATTTTATTTATCTATAAAATGTTTTTTCATAATTGCTCAATGTATTTAATATTATGTTGGTTGAAAATAGTCATTTTAAGAAAATAGACAATAATAAACCAGTGGCTCATTAGAACCCAGAGATAAGAACCTTGTTCAAAGGAAAGTGAAACAGTCAAAATGGAAAAAAAAATATGAATTAAATTTGTAGAGCGTGCAATAGATGAAACCCCCCAATGAGTATTATAAAGAAGAATACATCCAGTTAAAACTCTAATGTGGTAAAAAAGTAGTTTCACTATTTATAATTTAACATTATGATGTCATTAATTCCCAATTCAGGTTCACTAATATTAGATATTTCCTTCCACTGACTAGCATGCTCTAATTATGATTAAACACCATCCCTATCTAAAAAATCCTCCATAGAAACACCTACCAAGCTCACGTATGACCCACCGATCCACCCTGTGGCATGAATCTACCATGGAAAATCCTTGACAGCTCGTGATGATTTCTTATGTATTATTTATAAAATAATATGATGCTTACATGAAAAATAACATGTTTCATCCTCGGATACATTTATTTGAGAATACTCATTGTGCATAGTGGACGTCTAAAGCCACTTTAGCTGATGAAATAGCCTACTGACCATGCTTCATAACATGTTGAGTGGGGTGTGGACAACATTTTTTAAGAACCCCATGTAATAGAATTCTTGGTCGTTAAATAATATTCATGAATGGAGGGAAACATGGATTACATTTATTAACATAATCACATTTGTTTAACACATCCATCCCTCATATAATGAGGTTGATTCTTCCAGTACTTCTACCATACACGTGCTTTTTTTCCTTACATATGATGGACTACTTCTAGTGAAATACTCCCACCACCATGATTCTATCACTCATTTAAATTTCCATTATACTATTTAAATACTAATAGCGCCATTATTATATTGATTCCATGAAACCATATCTCCCTCCTTCATAATTAATATGTTTTCATTAGATAAACATATTTATACATTCTACAATTCTCTTCCACCGCTCCATGCTAATGTGAGCATGCATATATTATCAATATATCACCTACATATATTCCATGTGAACCCCAAAATACACTACCTCCCATTAATATGTGCCTATGTATTAATATATAGCTGGCTATAAAATTAAAAGTCACCCCAGACAGGTATTTTATCGCATGATTTATTGTAGTACACAATGAAGATGATGACATCAACTTAGGGGAAGTTTGTAGTGATCCTAACTAGGTTATGTTTCAGGATTGTTTTCTTATCTCAAATTCTTAAAAAATCTAGAATCAATTCCAAGTTAAAATGATCGATGAAGACTGTGGATAATCACAAAAATTTGTTTTGAGCATGTCCTTGTAGATTTCTAGAGGGAAAAAGTTCTTTTGGGAATACAATAATATGCTTGAACAGATAGTGAGGAATATTAAGGATAATGAAAAATGGATTGATTAATATTGTCAACATATGTATGATATATCCATGATTGATTATCCATCATCAATTCCGCATTATACAAATCTCCTAAAAATTTTAAATTATTCCTTGGAATCATGTAAACCTAAACATTACATTAAAATATTCTCAAATGTCAAAATAAATTAATAAAATAAAATCTACATAATTATAATAAGTATTCTTATAAGAGAAGTCATGTTCACTGCATGAATGTGCAGATTAAAAGATTCATAATGATGAAAAACAACCCATGATAATATTCTATGTAGGATAGATATTGTAAACATTGGCGGAGTAAGAATTATAATATATTTTTAGATATTTGGTTTTATAATAAATTAAATTGAACATTACTATGATTTCAATGGAGATTTTTTAAGAATTAATGCCTGTAAATATAGGGAACATGCTTTTGAATGGATGGATTGACCGCTACACATAAAAGTCTTCCTGGGCTTCTTGTGTCGGTTTTCTATGTTATTGTTTTTACTTCTTTTTATGTAATAGCACCTAATTTTCTTAGAATTTTTTATTCATTCTCTATCTCACAGTTTTTCTCTATCACTCATTCATGATTATGATATATTACACACATTATGGTGTGTTAATGACCCATGTATTTTCTTTAGGATAGTTTTTATGGTGTTCATGAATTATAATATTCAATTATTAATGTCATTTTATATTTTTAATTATAGAGAGGATATTTTACTAGTCAGTGGTCATCAACCAAGACATGAATATTAAAATAATATATATTCTCTAACCAATCATTTTTATCTCTCTTCACTCATATAAACAATTCACACAAAAAATTGGTGTTTGATTGAGGTAATTCAATGTTGTATGGACATGTAAGGTATTATATTCTCGATCGATGCGTGTTTCTTTTTCGTGGATATCAGAGGAAGTTGGATTTTAGGAAATGAATATATCTCTTATGAAAGATAAATTTTTCACTCATTATAGATGGAATCAATTCAGGTATGATATGATGAATTTTAAATTTTATTTTAAAAATATAAAAAATATTGAAGCAACACAAGTGGCCATACCTAAGACATATAACTTTATTCTATTAGCTATATAAATTATGTTGACATTGCAGATGCATTATTATTTTTATTTTCAATTCATGGTATCAGTCATTATATTTTATTTTTTCATTAAATATTAATAAATAATCTATAATAAGTTTATTAGGATTATATTGTGATCAACTACTAAGATATTATTTTTAGACAACCCTGGTGATCCATTATCATATAAAAATAAAATTAATTATAGCTTTTGTGCCTCCCTCAGATAGGATTGTCAAAACATTGTCACATTTTTTTGGAGGAAAGTAGTCCGTTCACTCCCTATTTGTTTTAATAAAATCAAATAGTTGTCTCCATTTCTAAAATCAAATGAAAATTATTGACTCACTCTATTCTATGTATAATTGTGTTTATTTATTTGTTAAATATATTAGGGGAGCACAATTCTAATTTTTTTATATGATTAATTTAATGAGATCATAAAATACAATAAATAGACCATTAAATACCCAGTATTATAAGAATCATCTATATAATTAACATATCTCTAGAAGTACGATCTAGAATTTTATCTAGAAATTACTTAGGTTTATAAGTCATTCTCCAAATTTCCCTATATTGTTTCTAATAAAATTCTTTAGAAACATGAACATGAATAAGAATGAGTGGAAGATGATATCTTCCCATCATTTTTAAATTTATTAAATGGATTAGGCGAAATATAAAATATTAAATCATATATTCCACCTCTATAAACATCCACTAAAGGATATTTAAAAAGAAGAATTTTTAAAAATTTAAAAATGGGAGATCAACATGATTTGAATCAATATGAAGTTTTATAAATTCAATAAGACTCCCATACCTCTACAAAATTAAAATCAAAACCTTTACATATCTCTCTAGATATGATAGAAGATAACACCAATTTTGTGGAGTTTGAAAACATATTGGATTATCCTAACAAATAACCTCCACATACATCCACTCAACTCAAATAAGTGTTTTTCAAAAAAAAACTGAAAATGAATGAATATAAGGAGTTGATATTGTCTAAAACATATTATCATCTAATTATATTCAAAATAAATTGAGTTCCACCTCTCATTACTGTAAAATATTAAAATCATCCAAATCTTGTTTTTCCATTGATGATGATGATGAATATGAAGTTTCACCTGATGAGGAATGCATTATGCTCATCAAACATGTTTAACATTTATATGAGGGAATACGTAATGAGATACTTGTTGTTCTATATAACAAAAATGAGGCTCATGTTATTTAAAATGATGGGGAGGATTTTGATATTTAATATTCATATTTTAATTCTGTGCATGTAAAATGAAACTATGAATTTCTATTTAAATGTTCAATCAATGTCTCATATATAATGATATTAGTAGAGAATGAAGAAGATGTTGTTCTAGTGAAATCATAAAATAAGGAGGACCAATTCTGTATCCTACCCCATACATCAAAAAATATATCTTATATCATCAGGTTAGATTTCGTCAAATCAATCCTCCGAGTCCGTAAAAAAAGACGAATTGAAATCTATCTAGAATGAAGATGTATTGGTGGGTCATATTAAAAAAACCACATAGCATCTGATTTTAAATAATAGACAGTACATCACAATAGTTGGTAGTAAAAAAACATGACCCCACTTAGGTAAACAGAGTAATATTTATCTTTATAATTTATTTATTTTCATTTTAGGAATTGTCATACCATTTACTTCATGGGGGTTATTTTTTTATATAGTTGGATGTTGATGAAAATTCTTGTGCCTATTAGAGATTTAATGACATTATAATTAGGCTTTGATGAGTGATTTTATTATCTATGTCCTTGATGATGGTGGAGTGATAAAACCCCTCTAAAATTGTGAATAAAAAATATTGAAAACAACTAATTTTGAAATGGGTATTCAATTTTAAATTTATTATTTTAAGGACAACTAATTTTCATGGAATAATAAATTTTTCTCTATAAGGTTATGTTCATACCCCATATTGGCTTTTTTTATTTACATTAATAATCTTTGAGACATTATTTTATTAATAATCCCAAGGTTTCTTGTTTCAAATTTCTATGATAATAAAATTTAATGATAAATGTAGGGAATAAAATTATTTAAATAAAGTAGATGATGTTTGGTTAATGAATCGTGATTAGAAGGAATTAGTTGAATCATGTAAATTATATTTCACTAAATTTTTACATTTATTGAGTTTATGAAATTAATATTGATTGATTAGTTAATATTATTTCATTACCTAAGTGATTTTATAATTTCTTTTACTCTTGACTCCTATAAGGACTTCTACACCTATGTTTTCACAATTTAATATTTAAACTTTTTCTTGAGATATCATGTGGCATGTCACCTTCAAGAACATGAATAGGAACTTGTAAAATATATTATTTTTAAAAGTAAAATTTAAATAATGTAGATGACATATTTTCCATAACTGTATTTATGCAATTGGTAGGTTCTACACACTTATCATCCAACATTCATTAGGTCACGCCCCGCATCCTTATTGGATACGATGGGTTGTCACCCAAAATGATGGCTATAATTTTTTTAAATATATATTAGAATAATTAGAATAAAAAACAAATAATATAGATATCCATGATGTAAAATTAATCTTTAAATTACAATTTTATTATGGTTTTAAATACAATAATTTTTTACAATGTATAATAATCATACATGACTATTATTACAATATTAATAATGATAATATAAACCCCAATAGATATCAATACCTATAAAATTTTGTATAATAATTATAAAATAATTATTCCTAGAAAACATTTTCCATTAAATCATGTTCTTATTATGAATTTATCCCAAAATATCTTTAGTCATGGTACAATCACATCACATAAAACCAAAAAGTGGTGTTTCTGAAATTGGACTTATGATCCATGCAAAAAAATCCATTATGGTTATAATAAATATCATTTTAATGTATAGAAAAGTTATTATAAAATATAACACATCCCTTCGATATATCAGGATTATTATACCAAAATACAGTTAGTAAAAATGATTCTACAATTTACATATTTAATCCAAATACAAACACTTCATCTATTTCATTTAATAGTTGGCCATTTCTTGGTCATGGTTTTTTCATAGGTCATACATTTTCGTTATCAATCCAAATCCATCATAATAATTATTAATGAAAATTAATACTTTCTTAATAATGTCACTTGGGAGTGTTAAAGTAGGTGAGAAGTATGGCACATTGTTGTGAAATATGTGACTATTGGGTTAAGCCCAATATTACCTTTTATAACTTATTACCCCTAGGTACTAATGTTCTATAACTAAATCAACTTATAGTACCTATTGTTATTTCTTTTATGAAAAACCCCATATAATTTCCCTCTTGATAAAAAAAAATCATGATATTCCACCCAAATTACCTGCATATTCTATCATATCATTATATTCTATAATATATTTTTTTTTAATTACAAGTGAAATGGATTCTAATAAATTTCAATTAATACCAAATATAATGACCTTGACCCTGGTACATTAGATCTAGTTTCTACATTATTATAATTTCATTAAACACCAAGAATCACATATAGAAGGACAGAATAGTTTAGTTGTCTTACTAATGTATATACACACATGAGTATTGAATTACATTTGAATTACAAAATGGAATCACTTTTTTATTCTAGGATATTATTATTCCCTTTAGTATATCCTTGCACATAAATTATTATACAGTTAATGAAATCATGGGGAAAGGAATCAAAATAAGGTTGAGCATAAATTAATGTTAGGTTTATGTACAACGAAATATATTTTGTGTAAATAAACATAATCAACATGGAAATGTAAATTACTAGGAAAATATTCAATTTAAATAAATTGATAAGGAATAATCATATTGTAATCCAAAATAACATAAAATGCATTCCATTCATTCATTAAATGAAAAATGAAATGCATCTAGAGATAATATCTTCATAATAATATCATAGGTAATAATAACTAAATTCTTAAAATAGGAAATGGTTCATTATTAGATGTAATAACTCAGAAACATGATACATATATAATCAATAACTTACAAAAAATGATTCAAAACTACTGAGTATAAACTAATATGTTTTTACCAACTATATCCCTACTATCAAAACCATTCAACATATAGTTAAAACTACACACATGAGCCTGAGCCCGGTTGGTGAGGACACTTAAGTGCGTCCAGAAGACCCGTGATCAAATCCAGGAAGAGGCCCAATTTCAGATACTGTAGTATTACTAGATTAGGTACATTATTGATAAATGAGAAGTACTTTAGCTGAACTCTAGTGGGGATTGTAGTAGGCAATGTTTGGCACTGTAGCTTCTGATGATTTCCCCCCGTTTGGGCCTTCCGGCCACCAATTTGGTCCTCGAGTCCTTTAAGGCATTCGGGCCACCCTAAACATTAGGATAATAAGGCCTTCGGGCCACCTCAAAGCCTTCAGGCCACCTTTAAGTGCACATAAAATCTAGACAACCTACATGGATCAAGCTCAATAAGATGATGAGCAAGGAGCTTTCACCATAGTAGAGGCCACACAGATTTCAATAATGATTCGGTATGACAACTACTATAAGGACACGACCATAAACATTACATAATATTGAATTAAATGAATAATTTACATTGAGGATCTTTTCACGATTAATTTTTTAGATAATTAGGCCATAACTATTACATAACAACTTGAATATTTAAATTAGACACTACTACACAGTATCCACTTTTTTCATAATATAAAAACTCTTAAAACGAAACATGTCTAGTTCCATATTTTAGACAACATGACTTTTCCTTGATCCCATCCTTGACCCTATTCCATATTATGTCCTATGAAAAACACTTCAAAAAAACTTGGGATGAGCATAAAAATCTCAGTAAGGGATACACAGAGAAGGAAAACTGTTAGTTTTTCAAAACAATAGGTAAACCATGAATACATTATCGTAAGTAAAACTTTTCACCTCTATGAATTAGTAAATACTCTTCACTGAATAAAATATCATTACTTACCCTTTTGTAACCAAGAGATTACCATAAAACCCATATAGATAACACATAAAATATAAAGGAAACCTGCGAAAAAACCAATCTTAAATGTAATAACCATACGGTCAACTTCCACACATATCACTAAATGGAATAGCCATACGGCAGACTTCCATACCCAATGCATTGGAGGTTATAACGTAACAACCCGTCCTGGAATTCATGGAACCACTTGCCATTTGGTCTATCAAGTAACCACTCGACAAATGTCCACGTACCATTATAACACATAAAATATTTCAAATATAAACATTCCTCCAATAACATTTCATTTTCAATCACCAGAAGTAATTTTCAAGATATTGAAATAATAAATCCAATTTCATAAACCATTTAACAAGTGATTTTTGAATCAAAGTGTCCCATACCAATTTGAAGCTTTTAATGGAATTATAATTTCAAAACATTAATGTTCATATAAATAAATACTGAAACCCATTTTTAAAACATGGACATTAAAGATAATGATTTAGAATAATAAATCAATAAAACATTTAAAATGATATTTGAGTTAAAGAGTTTTTAACAAAATGAGATACTTTTGAATAAAAATAATTGAAGAATAACATTTAATAAGAAATTTATAATATCATCAAAATAAATGGATTTATGATATAATATTTCAAAGGACAATATATACACCATATAAGAGTGAATTGGTGCATAACAAAAGTAAAGTCTAAATGGAAATGGAAATTGAGATGAAATCCCTTATAAAGATAGTATCCTTAAATTAAGGATAAATCAATCTCGTAATTATGTGTGAAAAATATAAATACACCCAATATAAGTGAATATTATGTGTAAAACAATAAGAGTTCATTCACACATATTCATATGAAGAAATATTCAATAAGTACATGTTTAACCCAAAGAATCAAAATTGGGTTATGAAGTTCCCTTGTAAAAATTCAACAGCCTAACAGTGATTCTTTAAAATTTAGAAAATGAGTTGATGAGATAATAAGTGTACATCAACACTTGTACATAAGTTTTACATCAATAAGGATATACAAGAACATATCCAAACATAATCAGATGTAAATTAAAATACATAACAAAAAGAAGCCTTTTAAAAAGAGAGGAGGGTGAAAGGTTCCCATACTGATTTGGTAACATACGAAACATACACCACATGAAAAAATGATCATACAATAAAGATGTAAATACCCATAAATTAATGTATCTTACACAAATAATACAATCATGGGAAGTGCATTCACCACACAAAAGAAAGTAGTGGAAAATATAGCATGAATCTCAAGGGGATAAAATGTGAGATTAAAACCCCTTACCACTTTGTAATCAATCGAGTCGTATGAACCAAAGTTAATAACCACCAAATTTATAAAAGAATACCATGAATATAATTATAGTCAAGATAATATATATCAAAAGGCAGTACACAATACACCACATGCAATAAATAAGTGGCGAACAACGTAAATCTCATAGAATTAAAAGTGAGATAAGAAAATCTCTTACAAAAAATCAGTAGCCTAACGACGCCTCTTAAAAATTATTAAAATGAATTGAGGAGAGTAATATAGGGTCTCTCATAATATGAAAATACATATTACATTATGGTGAATATAAAAGAATATACTCTAACATAATAAAATAGAGCATAAAAGAAATGACATAAAATATAGTACATGAAAAGAAAGAGAGAGGTCGGATCCCTTACCTCGTGTCCGACATGATTCGATCGTTCTTGAATCTCCTGAATAATAAAATAACTTTAATTTCTACTTTCTTAATAACCTTTTTCAAGTTTATTATTCCTTTTATATAACTTATTACCATGTTATAAACATTATGTATTCATTTAAGCTAATAACAATAATTTTTTCGATATTTGGTCTTTGATTTAAAAATGAACACCTTATATTTACAAGTTGTCCATGTGGTCAATAGTCCATTATATCCAGCATGATATTACTGATTTAAATATCATATATATATATCATATATATTCATTATATACATGTATTTATAATAGTCCATAACATTTGGATGTAAGAAATGAAATGCACCGTTCATGGAGACGGTAAGCCGTACGTACGGATTAACGCTACTTTCATTTCTATTCATTATTTTAATGGAATTAAAACATAATGATAAATAAGTATATTATAATTCTGGTATAATATAATATATAATATCATTAACAGTATCCTTTATACATCCCACATAAGGCATTAACGAATCACATCACTTTGAGGGGGAGGTAGTCTGCACTTCCTCAAATGAAATTATCGTATATACCCACTATTGAAACCATAAATTCTTGATATAATTGGGAAGTAAAGAAGCATAAAAAATCATAGACAAAATATATATCATATATAAATACAGTTCCATCATAATGGACACCACGAGAGGTGTTAAGAGATAATCAAACCTTCATCGTTTAGTGAGGGGTTAGATTTCCATCCACAGATACATTATGTTCTTCGTCCATTAGATGGAGGTGTGTGTAAGTGTAGTTCTAATACTTATTATAAAAACATCCTAGTATATTTAAGAAACTAGTTTTTTTACAAAAGAAATAAATAAAATGTGTTTAGGGGTTGGAGAAGTAAAATAAAATAAAGCAATTTAAGAGAAACTGTTACCTTTAATTTGGGTAACTCCCTTTTGTTTGAACCAAAGGACTTCTTGAAGTGCCTTATTACTAAGGTAAATCTTCTAAGATTATGAGAGAGATTTTGAGAGATTAATTGGGAAGAGGTTGGACGAGCCAAATGGCTTGAGTGGTCTGAGGAATTGGTTAGAAGTGGTCTCCTTTTATAATGGAGAGGAGGGGCTCTTTAGGAAAATGTGAAAATATTATTTTATAATATAATGATATTCGACTTCTAATGGTCCAAAAATCATTAAGGTAGAAGGTAAGATGACTCATCTTCAAAATATAATCATCCAATCAGAATTTTACATGTTTTTTAAAATAATTTAATCATTATAACCTTATTTATTTAAATCATTTATTAATGAGGTAAATACTTCATCATTATTGTGTCATAAACAATGTAATATATATGATGTCTAAAGATTTATAAGAAAATATACCATGATGTAGGACATCTTTTTAGATTTCCAAGTAATATTTTTAGTCTAAAATATGACTTATATAACACTATATAAAAATTAATTACTAAAAGAGTTTTGTTAATTCCAATTTTGTCTTCACATTGAATTAATTAATCTAAATTGTCATTTTCACTCCCATGTGGCTCAATGGGATCCCAAAATCTACCCAAATATGACTATGTTCGTTAGTAACTCAAAAACTAAGGTTTTTACAAGTGTTAAGTTAATTTTAAATCATTATAATATTCTTTTTACCTTGTATTAACCTATTTACCTTTAACCGCGGTAAATAAATATCAAAAGTTACTATTCACCAAAAAATATTTTCATCTTATTGAACAACATTTTACTTTTGGATAACAACCATGTATGTTGGATTTATGAAATTAAATTCACATATGTGGTAAAATTTCATTTAAATGAAAAAGTCAGTTTTTTATCTACCCCTAAGTGGTTTCACTATTCCTTAAAATTGAAGTTTTTCAAAAAAAAATACCAAAAATTCAGCCTAAGAATTATTTGATATCCCAAATTCAAAATTGATGTCTATTTTTACAAATTCAAAACATATAAGTGGAATTAATTAATTTTAAAATTAATTCCCGTTGTTAAAACAAATAACGTGTTTTTAAGAAACAAAAACTATCAAAAGATTGATACTTATTTGTATCCAATTTCAAAATGAAATTAATTCCAATGACCAAAATTGGATTAAATGGTAAAAATATATTTTATTTTTACTTTAAAATAAACTAATAATATAATTTAACCATCTAAAAAAATTAGATTAAAATGCACTTTTGAATTAAAATACAATATTTTTCACTATTCATTAAAAATCGAACATTATCAGAAAAATACCAAACAATTACCCAAAGTAAATTTTGATGTAACCATTCTGAAGAAGGATTTTATTTATTCTTATAGAATCTATGAATGTTAACAAAACTATATTTAAATAGGGTTCTCCTTTAAAAGTTGGTAAATCGGCCTTTAAATTTAAATTATGCTTAAAATTAGATTCATTCATATTTTAAGCCTATAAATTTTTATTTGACAAATGTAAATAAATTTAACAATCATTTAAATCATATTGTCAATAGTTTTTTTCATTCCCTCCAATACAACATCTAGGAGTTAACTACCATTTAAAATAATAATATTATATTATTAGTGTGCAACGTAAGATTTCAAAGAAAATCGTCGTTGTGTATCGGGTACGCTATCGAACATAGAAACCTCATTAAAGTAAAATTAATACTTAATTCACAAATATTAATAAATATGAAAATTTCATATTCTTCATTAATCTGGGATGTTACATCCTTCCACCCTTTTGGGAATTGCGTCCTCTCAATTTTAAACTTGGGCATGTGAACTTTATTGAAAGCCCCACATCTTAAAAGGAGACAATAAAACTATCACTTTAAAATAATGGAAGTGATGTAAAAAAGGTTAACCAAGACAATATATACTACAACTCAATGAAAAAATGGATGTGTATGAGAAAACAAACCTTCATGTTTTGATGGATAGTCATAACAAACATGTTTAGGAGAAAGTTAACCACCAGAAAATCACAAACTTATGATGGGTTAAATAGTATTTGATTCCCCAGTAGGAAAAGTTAACAGACATGTTTTTTAGTTTAAATTTACTTTTAGTTAAGGAATTTTTTTATGAGATTATCCAAAAACATAAGGAAATATACTTACTTGTCATGTAGACATTTATCTTTAACTAGGTTTCTAACACAAACTCTTATTTTCTCCAAACGATGAAAATTCAGGATGAATTTTTTTCATGTTAAGAGCGCTATAATCAACTTCGAGGGAATCACATAATCCACAAAAGATAAACTATATATTTCTAAAGTCTTTAGATATTAATGAAAACCAATACGTTTAGTATAAGATCAGATAATCACCAAAAGCATAACACTTTATCAAAAGAAATACTACTCTTCATCTCCAAAATTTGTCTTCACAAAACCCAAAGTTCAACAAAGACCATTAAATAAACAATTGTCCCTAAAATTCTTCAAAAGTAATCCAAACTATTATTTAAAACAAAATCTCATAATGATTTAATTACATAGTCTTTCAAGTTAAATGTTATCATTTATCACCAAATATCATTAGTTACTCATAAAATATCATATTGAAATGAAATTAACCGAATCACATATTCTACATGATAGTTTAATCAGTTTCATAAATAAAAAAATCATTATACATCTACAATAAAAACATAGATTATTTCAGAATAAAATTTCAACCATCATTTGACAATTGAAATCCCATATTATTCTATCTTCCATAGTAATATAGTGTTTCCTCAAAAGAGTGAACGCCTTCCATAACAACCCTTATCACTTAATCACTAAATAATTTTTTATACTATCTATAACCATTTGATAAAACATTAGTTTCAAAAATCAACTTCTTATTGTTCCATAAAAACATTTTACTAAAATTATAATTCATACTAACAAGGGAATTCAAGTAGGCTAGTGGTAGGCGATGTGCCCTTGTTACCATTCGATTGTGGGTTCGATTCATGCGACCATACCAGATGCGACAGGTTTTCACCCATCCTATATGTTTTCCTTTTTATAAAACTAAAAAAAATAACCACAACATGTTTTAACTTCAATGGTTTCCTTATACCTCTCATATTCATCCAAAATCATTACGATCCCAACATCTTAATTATTGTAGTCTGATTTCACCACCATATGATAAAATAAAACAATCCCAAAGATGAAGAACATCATACCTTGATCATGGTGTACATTTGGTTTCATCATCGTCTTGTTCACGTAGGTAGAAGGTCCATGCATTGCAAAAATGATTTAGAGATCCTTCAAAATCATTTTATTCCTTTATCCAAATTCACATTGAAAAACATTTGTCATATTGGTGTTCAAAGAAAAACTATTTTGGAAAATAATCATGTATGACATATAATTTCAAAACATCTAATAAAACATGATTTCTATAAAACAATCGAACCAAATTTGTGTAGAAACATTCAATTAATGGTCCTCTTAATATAGCATAAGTATGTGCTATGGGACTATATTTTTAAATCAAATATAAATAGGATGCACAATGGTCTCATTCTTCGGAACCTTTTTTAAAATCCTAATATGCTTCAAAATCATGTGATAAGGTAAAATATATGAATATTCTTTGATAATATTTACCTTTATTAAAAATATGAGAATATTGTGAAAAATTGATTTTTCTAAATAAAATCAATGACCCACGATGATAACGATATATAGTGGAGGTGTTTTATATCTCAAACAACTTCTTGCAAGTGATTTGTATGCTAGAAAAAGTTTCACAATCATCCGAAAATGACTTTGCAATAATTATTTCAGGCATGTCATAAGGAAAAGATAGGAATGTCATTGGAGATACTCCTCCTTCCATTTGTAATTGACCTTCCTTGTTCTGAAAAAGTTATAAAACAAGGATTTAACTGAAATAATAGATAGGGACAGACCATATGTCTAACGAATATTCCTAATCCCTAAAGTTGTCTTAATGGACCTTTGATACCAACTATAAGGACACGACCTTAAACATTACATAATATTGAATTAAATGCATAATTCACATTGAGGATCTTTTCAGGTTTAGTGTTTTAGAGAATTAGGCCATAACTATTATATTACAACTTGAATATTACAAGTAGACAGTACTACTCAGTATCCACTTTTTTCATAAAATAAAAACTCTTAAAAAAATATCTAGTTCCATATTTTAGACAACATGACTTTTCCTTGATCCCATCCTTAACCCTATTCCACATTATTTCCTATGAAAACATTTCAAAAAAACATAGGATGGGAATAAAAAGCTCAGTAAGGGATACAGAAAGAAGTAAAACTGTTAGTTTTTCAAAACAACAGGTAAACCATGAATACATTATCATAAGTAAAAATTTTCACCTTTATGAAGTAGTAAATAGTATTCACTGAATAAAATATCATTACTTACCCTTTTGTAACCAAAATATTACCATAAAACCCATTTAAAGAACACATAACATATAAATGTAACTTCGGACAAAAAACATACTTTAATGGAATAACCATATGGTCGACTTCCACACATATCATTAAATGGAATGGCCATACACTAGTAGAAAAATGATTTTTAACGTCTCCAGTTTGATGTCGGTTTCTTATAAACCGATGTAAATAATTTTTACGGTGAATTTTTTTGGGTCATTTTTTTTAAAAACAAATGCCAAAAATGGAAAAAAATTAGCGTCGGTTCTTAAAAAAACCGACGCAAAAAACAAAAAAAATATTTTTCCGTTGGTTTTTATGAAAAACGACGCCATAAAAGTTTTCTAAAAAAAATTTCCCATCAGTTTTTTAACAAAACGACGCTAAAATTTTAAAAGAAAACTTATCGCGTAAGTATTTTTAAAAACCGACGCCAAAAAAAAAATTAACTTTTTTGGCGTCGGTTTTTAAAAAATCTGCCGCAAAAAGCTAAAATATATTTTTCAGGTCCATTTTTATGGTAACCGACACCAAAAAACAAAAAAAAATTACATTGTTTTAGATATTCCTCTAAGCTTTGATTTGACTGGTCTTGGAGCAAAACGGAGTTACAGATTAAAAGTTATGGATGTCAGAAGTTGACCTTCTCTAAAATAAGTCTTAAAGAAGTTCAACTTTCAAAGGCCATAACTTTTAATCCGTAACTCCTTTTTAGCTCCACAACCATTCAAATCAATGATTAAGAAATTATCTAAAACATTGTAATTTTTTTAATGTTTTGGCGTCGGTTTTCATAAAAACCGACGCCCAAAAAATATTTTATTTTTTCACGTCGGTTTTTTTAAAAACAGACGCCAATTGTTTTTTTTTTTGGCATTGGTTTTTAAAAAAATTGACGCTAAAAGTTTTTTTAAAAAATTTTAGCGTCAGTTTGTTATAAATTTGACCCGAGAGATTTTTTTTTAACTTTTTGGCATCCTTTTTTATAAAAACAGATGCGAAAAATGTATTTTTTTAAATTTTTATCGTCAGTTTATTAAAAACCCGATGCCGAAAATGATATCGATTGGAATTTTTTGCATAAGTTTCTAAAAAACCGATTCCAAAAGACCAATGTAAATACTCGTTTGCGTCGGTTTCAAACAAAACTGATGCCAAAGAGTAATGTGGGATCATAATTTCAATTATTTTCACAACGTGCGTTTATCTTTTTAAAATCCTCCAACATTTTCGTAAAATGCAATTGAAAATATTTCTGTTTACTATATATATATCCAGTTTCTCCTTCGTTCATCATTTTCATCATCTTAGATTCAATCAATATTTCAATGCAACTTCAATAATTAATTTGAACACGTTACATACTCTATTCATTTGTTTTCTTTATTATTATTATCCTTTATTTCTAAACAACTCGACTAGCATTCTTATAGTAATGATTCATTCTCATTTCTAAATACAAGTTATATGATGATAAAAACATATCATTTTAATAGAAGCCCCTAAAACCATTGAAATATGTTTGAAGTATTATGATTATTTTATTTCATTTGGTGTATATGATTTTAATTTATGTTTATCATGTTTTCTTTGAAATGAGTTGTATCAATCAAAACATAGATAGGTTCAACTTCTAACAGCGATAACTATTGATCCGTAACTCTATTTTAGGCCCACAACCTGTCAAATCAAAGCTTAGGAAATGATCTAACACATAAAAAAAATTTCTTTTTGAAGTCGGTTTTTTAAACACCAATGCCAAAAATATTTTTTAAAATTTATGGCGTCGGTTTTTTTAAATAATTGACAACAAAACTATTTTTTCGCATTGGTTTTTTTGTAAACCGATGGAAAAAATTATATGAATTAGTTTTTTGGGCAACCGTTTCTTAAAAAATAGATGACAAAAAAATGTAATTCATTTTTCACATCGGTTTACAAAAACTGACGTCAAAATTCTTAATTTTTACATCGGCGACTTCGACGTCGGTTAAAAACCGAAGTCGAAAAAAAAACCTATGTTAAAAACCATTTTTCTACTAGTGATACGGTCGACTTCCATGCCTAATGCATTACAGGTTATAACGTAACCACTCGTCCTAGAATTCACGACACCATCCATTATTTGGTTTATCACGTAACTACCCATCAAATGTCCATGTACCATTATAACACAGAAAAAATTTCAAATATATACATTTCACTAATAAAATTTCATTTTCAATCACAAGAAGTAATTGTCAAGATATTCAAATAATCAATCCAATTTCATAAACCATTTTAGGAGATATTTTTGAATCAAAGTGTCCCATACCACATTGATGATTTTAATGGAATTATAATTTAAAAATATTAATGTCCATATAAATAAATACTGAAAACCATTTTTAAAACATGGACATTAATGATAATGATTTAGAATAATAAATCATTAAAACATTTAAAATGATATTTTATTTAATGATTTTTAACAAAATGAGAGACTCTTAAATTCAAATAATTGAGGAATAACATTTAATCAGAACTTTATAATATCATGAGAATAAAGGGATTCATTATGTAATATGTCAAAGGACAATATATACACCATATAAGAGTGAATTGGTTCGTAACAAAAATGAATTCTCAATGGAAATGTAAATTGAGATGAAATCCCTTATAAAGATGGTATCCTTAAATTAAGGACAAATAAATCTCGTAATTATGTGTCAAAAATATAAATAAACCCAATATAAGTGGGTATTAAGTGTAAAACAATCAGATTTAATTCACACATATTAATAGGATGACATATTCAATAAGTACAAGTTGAACCCAAAGAATCAAAATTGGGTTAAGAAGTTCCACTATAAAAATTCGACAGCCTAACGGCGTCTCATTAAAATTCAAGAAAATGAGTTGATGAGATAAAAAGGGTACCTAAACACTTGGACATAATTTTTACATCAATAAGGTTATTGAAGAACATTTCCCAACATAATAATATGTAAATTAAAAGACATAACAATAAGAAGCCTTTCAAAAAGAGAGGAGGGTGAAATGTTCCCTTACCGATTTGGTAACTTACGAAACATACACCACATGAAGGAAAGATCTTACAATAAAGATATAAATACCCATAAATTAAATTATATTACACAATGAATACTATCATTTGTAGTACAGACACCACACAAAAGGGAGTAGTGACAAATATAGCATGAATCTCACGGGGATAAAAAGTGAGATGAAAAACCCCTTACCACGTTGTAATCAATCGAGTCGTATGACCCAGAGTTAATAACCACAAAATAAATCACATAATACCATGAATATAATGATATTCATGATAATATATAACAAAAGTCAGAACAAAATACACCACATTCAATAAATAAGTGGCAAACAATGGAAATCTCAGGGAATTAAAAGTGAGATAAAAAAATCCCTTACAAATATTTGGCAGCCTAACGAAGCCTCTTAAAAATTCCTAAAATGAATTGAGAAGAGTAAGAGAGGATCTCTCATCATATGAAAATACAAATTACATTATGGTGAATATAAAATAACATCCTCCAAAATAAGAACATGGAGCATAAATGAAATGACATAAAAGATAGTACTTGAAAATAAAGAGAGAGATCAGATCCCTTAACACGTGTCCGACTTGACTCGATCATTATTTAATCTACTGAATAATAAACTCAAGTTAATTTCTACTTTATTAAGAACATTTTTCAAGTTTAATTTTCCTTTTATATAAATTATTTACATGTTATAAGCATTATGTAATCATTTAAGTTAATAACGTTCATTTTGTTGAAATTTTGTAATAATGAACACCTTATATTTACAAGTTGTTCATGTGGTCAATATTCAATTATATCTAGAATTATATTCATGATTTAAATTTCATATATATATATATCATATATATTCAGTATATACATGTATTTATAATAGTACATAACATTTGGAGGTATGAAATAAAAAGCACCATTCATGGAGACGGTAAGCCGTATGTACGCATTAACGCTACATTCATTTCTATTTCTTATTTTAATGGAATTAAAACATAATTATCCATATGTATATTACAATTCCATTATAATATCATAGATAATATCATTAACTCTATCTTTTATACATCCCACATATGGCATTAACGAATCACATCACTTTGAGGGGGCGGTAGTCCGCACTTCCTCTAATGAGATTATCTTATTTACCTACTATGGAAACCATAATGGCTTGATATAATTGGTAAGTACAGAAGCATAATGAAATAATATAAATAATATATATCATATTTAAAAACATTTAGATCATAATTTCCACCACGAGAGGCGGTAGGAGATAATCAAACAATCATCATTTTGTGAGGCGTTAGTTTGTTGTCCACGAAAACATTATGTTCTTCATCTATTAGATGGAAGTGTGTGTAAGTGTAGTTTGAATAATTATTATAAAAACATCTTTGTATATTGAGGATACTGGTTTTGTTACAAAAGAAATAAATAAAAAGAGTTTAGGGGTTGGAGAAGTAAAATAAAATAAAACAATTTAAGAGAAACTGTTACCTTTAATTTTTGTAACTTACTTTGGTTTGAACCAAAGGACTTCTTGAAGTGCATTCTTCCTAAGTTCAAGATTTTAAGAGGAGGAGAGGGATTTTTAGAGCTTAATTGGGCTATGTTTGGATGAGCCAAATTGCTTGATAGGTGTGAGGAATTGGATAGAAGTGGTATCCTTTTATTACGGAGAGGAGGGGCACTTTAGAAAAAGTGTGAAAATATTATTTTATAATATAATGATATTCAGTTTCTAATAGGCCAAAAATAATTATGGTCGAAGATATGATGACTCATATTCGAAATAAAATCATCCAATCAGAATTGTACATGTTTTGTATAATAATTTAATCATTATAACCTTATTTATTTAAATCATTTATTATTGAGGTAAATACTTGTAACACCCGAGACTTTTATGTTATATAAATTATCAAAGGAATCTTTTTCTACGCAACACTTTCTTGACTTGCTTTACACGCAATCGCGACCTTCCTCGATAGCTTGCGTCGTACGCAATACCGAGTTTCACTAAACAACAATATGCTATTAAAACTAGCCGTTATGAATAGTAATAACCACTTTTTGAAATTTTATAAATTTTATTTTTCAAAATGGACTTCATTTTTGGACTCAGAATATCGAAATTAGCCTAGGGTGAAATTTTGGTATTTTTCTGAAAACTTTCAATTTTTGATGAATAGTGAAACCACTAAGTGGTAGGTTAAAAACTGAATTTTGCATAAAACTTAATTTTACCGCTTCTGTGAATGGAATTTCAAAAATCAGAGAGACACGGTTAATATCAAGGACTAAAATGTGGTTCAATGAGATGAAAATAATTTTTTGGTGAATAGTAACTTTTTACTATTTTTACCGCGGTTAATAGTAAATAGGGTAACTAAGGGTAAATATGATATAAATATTACCCTAACACATGTCCTAATACTATTGGACAAGTGTAATTCGACCAAAAACAAACTTAGGAATAAAATATGACCATTTAGGCCCACTTGGATTAGATTAGGACACTTATTATTAATTTATTTAAAGAAGGGTTGAAATAGTTAAAATCAAAGTTTAATAAGTAAATCATTTTTAATATAGGGTTATACATAAGATAAATTCGATTTTAAATATTCATTAGAAAGATAAAAAGATTTCCTACATGATGGTATTTTATTCGTAATTTTTAGACATCAAATAATTTAATTTATTTATGACACAAAGATGAAGCAGTAATTATCTTATTAATGAAATATTGACAAAATTGATAATATAAATACCAAAATAAATGTAATTTGAGACTTTTTATGAATTCCACTAATTTTCTAGGTTACTATGATATATTAGTGTTGATTTAATCAACTTGGTTCGAACATATAATTCTGTTATGACTTTCACAAAAATCATATATCAAATAGTGTCAAAATTGACACAAAATAGTTTTTAAATCAAATATTATATTATTAATTGTTATTTTATTCCTAAAAATCTAAGGATCGGCCAAATGACTTAGATAACGATATATATATTAATAATAAACAATTTGGGGTTCGTTTGGCATGTTATAGAAAGTTTATTAACCATATAGTGAAAGAAAACAAAAAGACACGGTAAAAGTTAAATTAATTAACTTAGAGTTAAATCTAATTGATAAGGTTAAAATAATACCCTAAACTTGTCTAAATCCTATTGGTTGATAGTATTTCGACCCTTCCCCACTTTATCTTCGAAATAAGACCCTTTGGAACCATTATAAACCGATTTTGACTTTAATATAAAATAATATTTTGAGATATTCCTAAGGTGCCCCTCTCCTCCCTTATAAAAGGGCACCTCCTCCCCCTCCTCCTCACAAAAATTTGAGCACTCAAGCTCAGCCAACCCCTGCCATTTTCCCTTCTCCACTTCCCTAGAATAATCCTAGAGGTCCTGGTCTTCTCCAAAGACCAATCTTAGTTCCTTAAGTGGAGGATTCAAAAAGGCGTTCCAAAGAAGAGATAATATCCATTACCGATCTTTTCAATTTCGTTCTTCTTCAACTTCTTCTTCTTCAGTTGTTTCATGATAAAGTAATAACATCAGTATTACTTACATACTGATATGTTATTATAAATATGAAACAACCCTAATTCACCTTCTATCCATCCTACGGAAAAATGAAATCACCGCGCGTGCGTACGTACGGAATACCGTCTCCACGCCGTGGTGTAATCTATTTTCCACCATCACCTTACAAGGATGGGTATAATGGTGTAATGAGTAACTATATATGATTATTATTAAGTTATATTGATACGGAAATAATATATATATATACTCCAATACAATTCCACGATCATAGGAACGATATCATCACTCGTGCGTACGTACGGAATACCGTCTCCACGATGTGATGCGACTCGTTCTACATGATCTTCATTTCATATTGATTGTATAAATGAATTGAATGAATTAATATGGTATATACTACACTAATACCATTCTGGAAATGAATTATCTATAACCTAAAGATAAGAATAAGAATTTATTCGACAAAACACGCATAAGAACAAAAAGTTATAAAGACCCGAGTAACAAGTAACAATGAAATATTACTAACAAGAAGCTAATAATATGACCATATATGATCTCATATCAATATGTATGATTCTGGAATAAGTCAATAACATTATTTAAACCATTATACAGGAGCTTCGGACACGAACAAAGCAAATCGGACCTAAGGTAAGGGAAATATCACAATCTCATTTTTATCCGAGATTGTTTATTCGTAAGTATTTACTGGGGTGTATTTTATCATCCACATCCATGTTCCCTCAATATGTAATATTGTTTCCATCCACTTGAAATAGTTTAAATCCAATTTTACCCTTAGGTGAGTTTTTAGTAAAGAATATGAAAGGAATCTTTTGTCGTTTTTCCGTACGAGGTACTTTTTGACTTTTCCGACAAAAGTACGAAGAATGTTTTTTTTAACTTATACGGCATGAATGGATTTTTAAAACATTACTTCAAAGAATATTCCTTTAAAAGTTTTCAAGTTTATTTTTAATCAACTTCTTTTATTTTAAAGTTGTATGACATGTTATGAAAGGAAAAATGTTTTTGAAGAAGAAAGGATATTTTCCTCAAGAATTCAATTCAAGTGTTTTATCAAAATTATTTTCCATCTAAGATAATAAAGGGTTCTGTTTCTATCCATATTTTTACATTAGTTTGACTATGTTGTGATGGAATTATGTTTATGAATACCTTTATCATATATGAATTGATTTATGATGTCATGATGTTTCAAGAATCCCATTTTTGTTATATGTGTTATGTGATGATGTATGTTTTATGATTATGTGGCACACATAAGAAAGGATTCATTATAAGATGGGTGGGACCTATATCTCCCTCCAATGCATTGGGTAATGATTTTAAATCTCATTAGATAGACATGGCTGGAACGGAAGGTTATTTCGGTTCAGTGATACAGGACTGAAACGAGGAGTGAACTCGGTTCAGAAAGGGACTTTGTCCACTAAGATAGTCTTGGCAATGAGTCATGACTAACAAGAAATGATTTTCCATGATTATGTGTGCATGCCACAAAGTTTCAAGTTTTATGTTATGGGGATCTCATTTTCACTTCTATGATTTATTCCATGTTAAGATATTATGATCTATTTTGCAGGTTTTGATTTTCATAAAGATATGATATGATTTTTATTTCCTTTATTTGCCCTTGCTGAGCATTTGAGCTCACCCTTTTATGTTTTCTTTTCCCCAGGTCAGGAAGATGGATATTAAGTAGAATATGCTAAAAGGGACCATAGATATGATGAAATAAATGGGAGACACTGTAGAAGATTTATGAACCAGTTGTTTATGTTTCCCCAGTTTCTAAAGACACTATACCTATACGGTCCTTTGTGGTTTTGTCATATGTTGTAATAAGAGTGATTCAATTTTGAAGTATTAACAATGTATGTAAAGTGTGGGTCGTTATAGTTGGTATTAGAGGAAAGGTATAGTCAACCTTTGGAAACTAGGATGTGAAAGCCTTAGTAAGAACCCTAAGGATAAGTCTAAGCATAGAACACAATCTTAGTGTTTTAGAAATGGCCTTGAATAACCTAGGATAAGACCTTAAGCATGAAAATTTTATTCTTGAATTATGTGGTTTCCTATTATAATTAGTGTTGCTCACACTATTCTTCTTGGTTTTAGTCAATGGCTGGAACCCGAAGGAACCGTGTTAATGCGGAATGCGATGGGCAATGCAATGATTGTCCCCCTGAGCAACCAAACGATATGGGAGCTGGAATGCAAAATCTTGTAGCCATGCTCACACAACTTTCTCAAGCTATGAATCATGCAGGATTTCCAAACGAACAAAGAAGGGAGCAACATTCTGTTGAATCCTTCATGAGGCAGCGTCCACCATCTTTCAGCGGGTCTACTGATCCATTAGTTGCTGAACAATGGATTAGTACTACTGAAAAGATATTTTCAGTTCTTCAATGTTCTGAGCATGATAAAGTCATCCTAGAAGTGTATCGTTTGGAAGGAGATGCGGATCAATGGTGGAATCTTGTTAAGAATACGAGGCAAAGGGATGAAATTGAGTCTATGGAATGGGACGAGTTCAAGAACTTATTTTTCAATAAGTACTTCCCTCGTATTCTCCGAACAAAGTTGGAGAAAGAGTTCCTTGAACTGAAGCAAAGGGATGATGAATCTGTTAGTACCTATGAAGCAAATTTTACAAGACTTGCAAGGTACGCTTCTGGTATTATTGTCCAACCTGAGAGTAAGATCGATCGATTCTTTAGTGGCTTAAAACCAAGTCTTCGAAGGGCGTTAGCCATAAGGGACTTCAATAGCTACGAGGAAATCGTTCGATGTTCTCTCAAAGTCGAGATGGAGATTGGAGTAACCCATCAGTCACATGGGTTTGATAAGAAGAGGAAGATGGAATTCAAAGAAAAATCTAAAGAGCACACGGAAAAGTAGATGAACTTTCCCTTATGCTCAAAGTGTGGAAAGAAACATGGAGGGATTTGTCTTAAAGGGACAAGTAAATGTTTTAAATGTGGAAAGGAAGGCCATCGGGCATTTGAATGCCGTGATAAGGGGAAGAAGATGTCTAATGATGCAAACAAAGGAAGGGATACACAGAATGAACCTGCTACACTTCAATGTTTCAAGTGCAAGGAGATGTGGCATTATGCCAATCAATGCCCAAATCCAAGGGTTGATGATGATGGTCGACGTCAACAAACTCTTAAGGCTAAAGACAAAGGAAAGTCACATGCAATTTCTATCAGCGATGTGGAGTACGATAACGATGTGGTGAAAGGTACACTTACCATCCACTCTAAAGTAGTAAATGTTTTATTTGATTCTGGATCCACCCACTCTTTTATTTCTGAAAAATTTTCTAAGGGTATCACCGTATTACCTCAACAATTAGATGTTGAGTTAGCTGTGACAACACCTAATGGCACATCAATCGCATCAGAAGTTTATAATTCTTCTCCGATCGAAGTTTGTGGGAAAGTGCTTCCTGCAAATCTTGTGATCCTTCCTTTAGTGGAATTTGATGTGATTCTTGGCATGGATTGGCTTTATCTACATGGAGCTCATATCAATTGCCAAAGAAGGGAAGTCACATTTCATATTCCAGATCAACCTACGATCGTCTATCAATGCAAGGATGAACATAACCTTCCAGTGGAAATTTCTTCCATCTTATGGGTATTGATTCCACTAAATGAAGGTTATTTAACTCAAATGGTTGGTGAGAAACTCACGATTAAGAATATGCCCATTGTATGGGAGTTTGATGATGTCTTTCCGGAGGAATTGCCGGGTCTTCCACCAAATCGTGAAGTTGAGTTTTCAATAGAACTCGTACCGGGTGCTTTGCCTATTTCAAAGACACCTTATAGAATGGCCCCAATTGAGTTGCAGGAATTGAAGAAGCAACTCCTAGAGAATCTTGATAAGGGATTCATACGCCCTAGTGCGTCACCTTGGGGAGCACCTGTTCTATTTGTTAAGAAGAAAGATGGATCAATGAGACTCTGCATTGATTATCGAGAACTTAACAAGATCACTATCAAGAACAAATATCCTCTCCCACGTATTGATGACTTATTTGACCAACTACGCGGAGCTCAATACTTTTCCAAGATTGATCTTTGTTCAGGGTATCATCAATTAGGGTCAAAAGGGAGGATATACCAAAGACGGCTTTCCATACAACGTATGGACACTATGAATTTATAGTGATGCCATTTGGTCTTACTAATGCCCCTGCTATCTTCATGGATCTAATGAATAGAGTCTTTAGAGACTATCTTGATCAATTTGTGGTAGTCTTTATAGACGATATTCTTGTCTATTCAAAGAGCAAGGAAGAACATGAAGATCACTTGAGAATTATATTGAAAACCCTGAGAAAGGAGAAGCTTTATGCCAAATTTACCAAGTGTGAATTTTGGCTTCAAAAAGTTACATTTTTGGGTCATATAATCTCAAAAGAGGGGATATCTGTGGATCCAGCAAAAACAGAGGTTATCGAAAGATGGTCAAGACCATCAACAGTAACTGAGATCCAAAGTTTTCTTGGTTTGGCTGGATATTATCGACGTTTTGTAAAAGATTTTTCACGATTATCTAATCCACTCACCAAGTTGACTCGGAAAGGAGTTAAGTTTGTCTGGACAGAGGAATGTGAAGAGAATTTCAAGGAGTTGAAAAGAAGGTTATCCAGTGCACCTGTGCTCACACTGCCTTGTAGTGGAGAAAGGTTTGTGATCTACAGTGATTCATCCAAGAAGGGATTGGGGTGTGTTCTTATGCAAAATGATATGGTGATAGCTTATGCCTCACGACAGTTGAAAATCCATGAGCAAAATTACCCAACACATGATTTGGAGTTGGCTGCGGTAATCTTTGCATTAAAGATTTGGAGGCATTACCTTTATGGTGAAAGGTGTGATATTTATACTGATCATAAAAGTTTAAAGTATATTTTCACACAAAAGGAGTTGAATATGCGCCAAAGAAGATGGTTGGAGCTGATTAAGGATTATGACTGCTCAATCCATTACCACCCTGGGAAAGCAAACAAGGTGGCAGATGCATTAAGTCGACAAGACCATGCTAGTTTATCCATGATGAGGATCACAAAAGATCCAATATTTATGGATTTACAAAGGATGGATCTTGGAATTATAATGGAAGGGGAAAAATCTTATCTTTCTCAAATGAATGTTCAACCATCTATACATGTTAAGATTAAAGAGGCACAGAAAGAAGATGTCGAGTTACAAAAGAAGGTGAGAAATGTTCCTGAATTCAACCTTGATTGTGATGGGATAATAAAGTTCAGAAATCGTGTTTGCGTTCCTCCCATCCCCGAATTAAAGAATGAGCTGCTAGATGAGGCTCATAGTTCATCATTTTCTATTCATCCTGGAAGCACGAAGATGTATAGGGACCTGAAAGAGTACTTCTGGTGGGATGGCATGAAAAGAGATGTTGCTGAATATGTCTCTCGATGCTTGGTTTGTCAACAAGTTAAAGCTGAGAGACAGAAGTCTAAGGGGATGTTACAACCATTACTCGTACCCGAATGGAAATGGGAAAACATCACTATGGACTTTGTCACAGGACTTCCTAAAACATCCAAAGGCAATAATGCTATCTGGGTCATAGTTGACCCTCTTACAAAGTCTGCACACTTCATTGCTATTAGAGAGGATTTCTCTCTAGATCAGCTTTCCAGGATATATGTAAAGGAAGTGGTAAGATTGCATGGAGTACCACTTTCTATTATATCTGATCGAGATCCGAGATTTACCTCGAAGTTCTGGCGAAGTCTTCAGCATACTCTGGATACAGAGTTGAGTTTCAGCACTGCTTATCATCCCCAGACAGACGGTCAGTCTGAGAGAACAATTCAAACCCTAGAAGATATGTTGAGAGCTTGTTCTATGGATTTCAAAGGAGGTTGGGATCAACACCTACCTTTGGTGGAATTTTCTTATAATAATAGCTTTCACTCCAGTATTCAGATGGCTCCTTATGAAGCTCTCTATAGAAAGAAATGCAGGACTCCAACTTGCTGGGATGAAGTTGGGGAAAGAAAGCTATTAGGACCTGATCTCGTTGATGAAATGGCAGAAAAGGTTAGATCTATTCAACAACACATAAGAGCAGCTCAAAGTCGACAGAAAAGTTATGCCGACAACCGAAGAAAAGACCTAGAGTTTGAAGTGGGCGATAAAGTGTTCTTACGAATATCTCCCTGGAAGAGGGTTATGAGATTTGGAAAGAAGGGGAAGTTGAGCCCTAGATATATCGGTCCTTTTGAAATACTGGATCGTGTTGGGAAGGTAGCTTACCGATTGGCGCTTCCACCGAATCTCTCTCAAGTTCACGATGTCTTCCTCGTATCTCTCCTGAGAAAGTATATACCAGATCCTTCACATGTACTCAGCTCAGAAGTTGTACCGCTGGAGCAAGATCTTTCTTATGAAGAACAGCAGATAGAGATTCTGGATCATAGCGAAAAAGTCCTACGAAACAAGACCACTCGCTTGGTGAAAGTTTTATGGAGGAACCACCAACTTGAAGAAGCTACATGGGAGCTTGAGGATATGATGAGGGAGAAGTATCCTCATCTGTTTGTTACAAAGTGATGAATTTCGAGGGAGAAATTCTTTTTAAGGGGGGTAGAATGTAACACCCGAGACTTTTATGTTATATAAATTATCAAAGGAATCTTTTTCTACGCAACACTTGCTTGACTTGCTTTACACGCAATCGCGACCTTCCTCGATAGCTTGCGTCGTACGCAATACCGAGTTTCACTAAACAACAATATGCTATTAAAACTAGCCGTTATGAATAGTAATAACCACTTTTTGAAATTTTATAAATTTTATTTTTCAAAATGGACTTCATTTTTGGACTCAGAATATCGAAATTAGCCTAGGGTGAAATTTTGGTATTTTTCTGAAAACTTTCAATTTTTGATGAATAGTGAAACCACTAAGTGGTAGGTTAAAAACTGAATTTTGCATAAAACTTAATTTTACCGCTTCTGTGAATGGAATTTCAAAAATCCGAGAGACACGGTTAATATCAAGGACTAAAATGTGGTTCATTGAGATGAAAATATTTTTTTGGTGAATAATAACTTTTTACTATTTTTACCGCGGTTAATAGTAAATAGGGTAACTAAGGGTAAATATGATATCAATATTACCCTAACACATGTCCTAATACTATTGGACAAGTGTAATTCGACCAAAAACAAACTTAGGAATAAAATATGACCATTTAGGCCCACTTGGATTAGATTAGGACATTTATTATTAATTTATTTAAAGAAGGGTTAAAATAGTTAAAATCAAAGTTTAATAAGTAAATCATTTTTAATATAGGGTTATACATAAGATAAATTCTATTGTAAATATTAATTAGAAAGCTAAAAAGATTTCCTACATGATGGTATTTTATTTGTAATTTTTAGACATCAAATAATGTAATTTATTTATGACACAAAGATGATGAAGTAATTATCTTATTAATGAAATATTGACAAAATTGATAATATAAATAC
This sequence comes from Viscum album, assembly GCA_963277665.1. Classification (NCBI taxonomy): domain Eukaryota; kingdom Viridiplantae; phylum Streptophyta; class Magnoliopsida; order Santalales; family Viscaceae; genus Viscum; species Viscum album. The sequence continues at coordinate 701,397,425 of OY728156.1, forward strand.
CAAAATAAATGTAATTTGAGACTTTTTATGAATTCCACTAATTTTCTAGGTTACTATGATATATTACTGTTGATTTAATCAACTTGGTTCGAACATATAATTCTGTTATGACTTTCACAAAAATCATATATCAAATAGTGTCAAAATTGACACAAAATAGTTTTTAAATCAAATATTATATTATTAATTGTTATTTTATTCCTAAAAATCTAAGGTTCGGCAAAATGACTTAGATAAGGATATATATATTAATAATAAACAATTTGGGGTTAGTTTGGCATGTTATAGAAAGTTTATTAACCATATAGTGAAAGAAAACAAAAAGACACGGTAAAAGTTAAATTAATTAACTTAGAGTTAAATCTAATTGATAAGGTTAAAATAATACCCAAAACTTGTCTAAATCCTATTGGTTGATAGGATTTCGACCCTTCCCCACTTTATCTTAGAAATAAGACCCTTTGGAACCATTATAAACCGATTTTGACTTTAATATAAAATAATATTTTGAGATATTCCTAAGGTGCCCCTCTCCTCCCTTATAAAAGGGCACCTCCTCCCCCTCCTCCTCACACCAATTTGAGCACTCAAGCTCGGCCAACCCCTGCCATTTTCCCTTCTCCAATTCCCTAGAATAATCCTAGAGGTCCTGGTCTTCTCCAAAGAACAATCTTAGTTCCTTAAGTGGAGGATTCAAAAAGGCGTTCCAAATAAGAGGTAATATCCATTACCGATCTTTTCAATTTCATTCTTCTTCAACTTCATCTTCTTCAGTTGTTTCATGATAAAGTAATAACATCAGTATTACTTACATACTGATATGTTATTATAAATATGAAACAACCCTAATTCACCTTCTATCCATCCTACGGAAAAATGAAATCACCGCGCGTGCGTACGTACGGAATACCGTCTCCACGCCGTGGTGTAATCTATTTTCCACCATCACCTTACAAGGATGGGTATAATGGTGTAATGAGTAACTATATATGATTATTATTAAGTAATATTGATACGGAAATAATATATATATATACTCCAATACAATTCCACGATCATAGGAACGATATCATCACTCGTGCGTACGTACGGAATACCGTCTCCACGATGTGATGCGACTCGTTCTACATGATCTTCATTTCATAATGATTGTATAAATGAATTGAATGAATGAATATGGTATATAATACACTAATACCATTCTGGAAATGAATTATCTATAACCTAAAGATAAGAATAAGAATTTATTCGACAAAACACGCATAAGAACAAAAAGTTATAAAGACCCGAGTAACAAGTAACAATGAAATATTACTAACAAGAAGCTAATAATATGACAATATATGATCTCATATCAATATGTATGATTCTGGAATAAGTCAATAACATTATTTAAACCATTATACAGGAGCTTCGGACACGAACAAAGCAAATCGGACCTAAGGTAAGGGAAATATCACAATCTCATTTTTATCCGAGATTGTTTATTCGTAAGTATTTACTGGGGTGTATTTTATAATCCACATCCATGTTCCCTCAATATGTAATATTGTTTCCATCCACTTGAAATAGTTTAAATCCAATTTTACCCTTAGGTGAGTTTTTAGTAAAGAATATGAAAGGAATCTTTTGTCGTTTTTCCGTACGAGGTACTTTTTGACTTTTCCGACAAAAGTACGAAGAATGTTTTATTTAACTTATACGGCATGAATGGATTTTTAAAACATTACTTCAAAGAATCTTCCTTTACAAGTTTTCAAGTTTATTTTTAATCAACTTATTTTATTTTAAAGTTGTATGACATGTTATGAAAGGAAAAATGTTTTTGAAGAAGAAAGGATATTTTCCTCAAGAATTCAATTCAAGTGTTTTATCAAAATTATTTTCCATCTAAGATAATAAAGGGTTCTGTTTCTATCCATATTTTTACATTGGTTTGACTATGTTGTGATGGAATTATGTTTATGAATTCCTTTATCATATATGAATTGATTTATGATGTCATGATGTTTCAAGAATCCCATTTTTGTTATATGTGTTATGCGATGATGTATGTTTTATGATTATGTGGCACACATAAGAAAGGATTCATTATAAGATGGGTGGGACCTATATCTCCCTCCAATGCATTGGGTAATGATTTTATATCTCATGAGATAGACATGGCTGGAACGGAAGGTTATTTCGGTTCAATGATACAGGACTGAAACGAGGAGTGAACTCGGTTCAGAAAGGGACTTTGTCCACTAAGATAGTCTTGGCAATGAGTCATGACTAACAAGAAATGATTTTCCATGATTATGTGTGCATGCCACAAAGTTTCAAGTTTTATGTTATGGGGATCTCATTTTCACTTCTATGATTTATTCCATGTTAATATATTATGATCTATTTTGCAGGTTTTGATTTTCATAAAGATATGATATGATTTTTATTTCCTTTATTTGCCCTTGCTGAGCATTTGAGCTCACCCTTTTATGTTTTCTTTTCCCCAGGTCAGGAAGATGGATATTAAGTAGAATATGCTATAAGGGACCCTAGATATGATGAAATAAATGGGAGACACTGTAGAAGATTTATGAACCAGTTGTTTATGTTTCCCCAGTTTCTAAAGACACTATACCTATACGGTCCTTTGTGGTTTTGTCATATGTTGTAATAAGAGTGATTCAATTTTGAAGTATTAACAATGTATGTAAAGTGTGGGTCGTTATAATACTGCATCATTATTGTGTCATAAACAATTTAATTTTTTTGATGTATAAAAATTATAAAAAAATACCATGATTTAGGAAATATTTTTAATTTTTCAAATAATATTTTTAGTCGAAAGTAGGACTTATATTACACCATATAAAAATTAATTACTAAAATAGATTTGTTAATGTCAATTTTTTCTTCACATTAAATTAATTAATCTAAATTGTCATTATCATTCCCATGTGGCTCAATGGGGTCCCAAAATCGACCCAAAGATGCCCATGGTCGTTAATGAGTCAACAAATAAGGTTTGGACAAGTGTTATGCTAATTTTGAATTATTATAATATTCTTTTTACTTTGAATTATCCAATTTAACTTTAACCGCAGTAAATAAAAGTCAAAAGTTACTATTCACCAAAAATTATTTTCATCTTATTAAAACACATTTTACTTCTTCATAACAACCATGCATGTCTGATTTTTTTAATTCAATTCATATGTCTGATAAAATTTCATTAAAATGAAAAAGTCAGTTTTTTAACTACCACTAAGTAGTTTCACCATTCATCCAAAATTGAAGTTTTTCAGAAAAATACCAAAAATTCACCCTAAGAATTATTTGATATTCCAAATTCAAAATTGATGACTATTTTTTCAAATTCAAAACATTGAAGTGGAATTAATTAATTTTAAAATTAATTCCCATTGTTAAAACAAATAGCGTGTTTTTAAGAAACAATAACTATCAAAAGATTGATACTTGTTTATGTCCAATTTCAAAGTGAAATTAATTACAATGACCAACATTGGATTAAATGGTAAAAATATATTTTATTTTTACTTTAAAATCAACTAGAAATATAATCTAACCATATAAATAAATTATATTAAAAAGGAACTTTTGAATTAAAATACAACATTTTTCACTATTCATTTAAAAAATGAACTTTATCAGAAAAATACCAAAGAATCACCCAAAGTAAATTTTGATGTCCCCATTATAAAAAAGGATTTAATTTATTCATATAGTGTGTATTAATGTGACCAAAACTATATTTAATGATTGATCTCCATTAAAAGGCGGTAAATCGTCCTTTAAATGTAAATTATGCTTAAAATTAGATTCATTCATATATTGAGCCTCTAACTTTTTATTGGATAAATGTAAATACATTTAACAATCATGTTTAATAATATTGTAGCTGTTTTTGTTAATTCCCTCCAATACAACAGATAGGAGTTAACTAACATTTTTAAATTATATTATATTATTAGTTTGCAACGTATGATTTCAAAGAAACTCGTTGTTGCATATTGGGTACACTATCGATCATAGAAGCCTCTTTAAAGTAAAATTAATAATTAATTCAAAAATATTAATAAATATGAAAATGTCATGTTCCTCATTAATCTAGGATGTTACACCTACCATCGGGACAAGCATGCGCATGCATGGTATATCCTAGCCGAACAACCATGTGATGGTGGAGAGCTGATTTCATGAAAGAGATGTTGAGAAGAGAAGTTTCATGTAGTTAGTCTATGTTGTATGTAATGTTTAAAGCCTACGTGATTGAATTATTTTGAGGCCTACATGGACATGTAATAATTATTCCTACAGGAATTTTAAGGGATCCCCCACACCCCTTAAAAATGGATGACTATCAAAATTCAATAAAAAAATTATGGCCTTTGTGCCAATAAATGGATGGATAGTTAAAAATATTATATACAATGTAGTAGGGTTTTTCAAAACTATTAAATCTTATGAGAAATTGAAATGCATCGAGGTTATATCATTACTAGTCCCAAAACATGTATTGATGTAAAAATAACTCCTACTATATTTAATAATATGCTATAATTATGATAAATATTGTTTATCAAAAAATAACTGTATTGAGTAAAGGATATATATTTATCAAAATTTCCCCAGTTTAGAAAATATCATTCAATGTAAAACTGCATGAAGAAGTGGAATACGGTTTTTGGAATTGTTATATACATAATGAAATAACATGGATATTAAACATAAATTTAATTTCAAATGAAAAATTATCACAAGAAAGTGATTTTTTCTCAAAATATTGTTAACAACCACAAAAGAAAACGAGATTGTATAATTACTTTTACCACTTCATTGTTTTTGAGTCCAAATCCCTGGGAATAAATGATTATAACTGAAACTTAAAATAGCTTGTGTTTTGAATAAATCCAGATATTATATTTCAAATGGTAATTTTATTAATCACACAAATTTAAATTAATGTATAATAACATGTAAGTCTCAATATAATGTAAATTGATATAAACCCCCTTACCTAATACTAAATTCTGATTGTATGTGATTTATCCCCCTGTATAATGGTTTTAATTATTTTTTTAATTTATAATATATCTTTATTCATAATTATTATATCATATAATATTTTTTTATTACACATTTACACCCATTGTTAAATAATGTTTCATTATTTTCATTATTCTGGAGGATAATTTCCTTATTATATCATACATGTTTCGTTATTAAAGTTCCAAATCTCATGAAAAATATATATATCCACAGTATGAAAAATTATTTTAATTTTATTCATACAATAATTACTCATTATCAATATTATTATATCCATATAAGAATTTTGAAATAATAAAATGTATCACATCACATTCTGGAGATTATTGGTCGTATATATGCATGAGCGATGATATAATTCCATCAATGAGTGAACCTGAAAATAAGTGTAAATATAATATAAATAAATATAATTAATATCTTATCATATATATCACATATATTACTTATATTTATCCTAATTACATTCCATTTCCAGTATATCTTAAAAAATAATCTCATCGCTTCGCGAGGTGATAGTCCTCCAAACTCATGAGAGACATTATCATATTTTGGGAAACATGGAATGTAAAATTGTATATGTTATATAAAATATTTTATAAGTATTATACTATCATATATATCATATAATGTTTCAAATTATATCATTATATCCAACCAAGATAGGTGGTAATGAAAAAATGAATGACATCAGTTTGTGAGGTGGTAGTCTTGTGTACACATGAATGATAATTTCATAACCCATTTGATAGATTTGGATGTTGATAATTATTATTAAATAAACATAATTACATCGAATTATATTTATGAAATTATTTGTATTAAATTATCAATGTTAATACATAATTTATGGTGTAAAAAGAAGAATGAAAATGAAAGATTAATGTTAAGATAATGACCTTCTTTAAGAGAAACCTACTTTATATCACCTCTTACTAACCATATGGATGTTCTTCTAGGAGGACTAGAAGATCTATAATGTAAATAAGTAATTTAGGGATATATTTCATTAGTTTTAGGTCTATCAAATTTTCATTGGAGTTCTGAATAGGTTATGTGATTGAGATCCCTCTTATAAGTGGGGAAATAGATCCCTCTTGGAAATTACACAGAAACTTCCCAAACAAATCCAAAATTTAAAATTAATCCATGTCATGAATTCTTAAAAATGTCCATAGATACTAATTTGAAAAGTAATACATTGTAATTTTTATATTAGTTAGATTTTTTAAATGTATTTAGGTCATTTAAAACTTTATAATTTTAGTTTAACCACATTGTGCATAATTTCATAACTTAACTGTGGAAATTAATTTTTAATTTTATCATAATTAATTTTGGCCAAAAAAATAATTTTACATTGTTAAGTATGATAATTTAATATGATTATAAATATTGAAACATTTTTTAATATGATGTTCAAATAAGTGGAAATTTTTATTTAAAACTAATCCCATAGACTCGATAAGAAAGTATGGTTTCAAAGAGAAAATCATCAAATGTTTAAAATGACCTTATATAGAAATTCAATAAGAAAATTATTAAATTAATATAAAATGGATTAATCCATATATAAATTAAATAAATTTACCTTTTAACTACTCTAAAATACAATTTAACATTATAAATTCTTTAATTGAAAATGCAATTTTCTATTAAAATTCATTATTTCCACTATTCAATATAACAAAATCAGTAAAATAATTAAAATAAACCATATTATATTTAATTTATTTTGCATAAAAAAACCAAGATAAAATTTTTATAAGTTGGGTAAATTTTGATTTTGATTTTTTTAGACAATGAGCTACTAAGACATCTTTTAGGAAAAGTATATATGTAAAGAAAACATTTCATTTTATTCTGAATGATTCTTACTATATTTATAATTAATGGATAAAAGATAATTCCATATTAAATTTATTACAATTCATAACCACTACTATGTCAAATATCTAATGACTAGCACATTAAATAATAATATTTTAACAAAATGTCTCGTTGTGTTTAAACTCAGTGTTCCATGTAACGCAAGATAAACTGATTGTCGCATGTATGTAATTCTAGACATAGTATTCCATGTAACAAAATATAAAACTATGTTTAACTTTTAGTAAGATAAAATTAGTGCTTCATGTAATTTAAGATAATTGAAATATTGGGTTTGAACATTTAAATGTGTATTGTAATGTCTCGAGATGTTATATTTTCTTCTAAGCATGTTTTTGTGTTTCATATACTCTTTTGAATATGGTGTTCTTATTTTATAATTTCATGGTGTTATATTTTTCGTCAACTCTAAGAAAAAATAATGAAGGTTATTTTTGGGAACTAAAACATAAGGATGAGAATAAGTCAATACCTATGAGTAAAATTTCACAGGTCATGCAATGTATGCTCTGGGATTTATCATTAACTCAAAAAAATTGATCAATTATTTAGTAGAATGATACTATGTTTATCAAACAACTATATTATAAAAATAAATTATTTTTTGGAACAAATCATTTGATGTGACCTCAATTTGAGAATTAAATTTGAAGACTCCCAATGTTCTCATGGATTTTGCAAAAAAATGTATGTATGGATTTTCAATGAATATATACTAATAAATCCCATAGATAAATAAAAATTAATAATTATTCATGTTGATTATGGGGAACGAAAAATGGAATAAATATCCTTATATCACTTCTAAAATTATTCGTGATGGTAAAATACGGTCATCAAGAATAAGGATTCTAAATTTATATGGAGTGGCCATTCAATTAAAGAAATAGGGTAGAATCTCAACCTAATGTTCCACCCACAATCAAATAATGCAATTAAATGTAGCATAGGCATTATTCCAATTAGTTGATAAATGCGGGTGTGAATAATGACAATCCTCATCATAAGACTCTTTATCCAAGGGTAAACATGAAATTTTTGGAGATTAAAACTACCATTTTGGTTCAAAACAATAAATCTTTGAAGGGTACATTGATACCGCATTTTCCCAATTTTTTTGAGAATTTTTATTATGATTATTTTATTTATTTAAAAAATATAGTGGTCTATTAAATTTTATAAATTAATATTTTATGGTTTAGTATAAATTAAAATACCCCTTTTAAAAAAATTGATTTTTTTCTATAAATTGTTTTGTCATGATTGTTCAATGTATTTAATATTAAGTAGGTTGAACATGGCCATTCTAAGAAAATGATCAACGATAAACCACAGGGTAATTAGAACCAATATAATTGACACTCATGCATAGAAAATTGAATGGGTTATAAAGAAAAAAAACATGAATTACATGTGTTGATTTTGAAATTAGTGAAACCCCACAATGATTATTATACAGAAGAAGCCATCAAGGTGACACTCTAATGTGGGGAAATTTATTTATTAACGCAATATTTTTAATTTAATGTTATGACACAATTCATTACCAAGTCATGTTCCCCCACATAATATATTTCTTCTACAAACTATTATGCTCCATTTTTACTAAACCACTACAACATTCACCTATATCCCTTGTATAAACTTCTACCATGATAGAGCATTACACATTGCACCACCCTAACGCCTGAATCAATCATCGACAGTCTTTTACCACTCATGAAGATTCCTTATGGTGTATATTCAAAAGAATATGTGGTTCACACGAAAAAAAAGGGTAAATATATACATAAATTTATTTTAGAATACTCATTGTGCATAGTGGAAGCCTAAAGAAACTACGGCTGAAGAAACAACCTATTGATCATGGTTCATCCCATTAAGAGGGAGGTATGGAAATTTTTTTGAAGCACCTCATTTATAATATTTCATAATGGTAAAATGTTGTTCTTGAAAATATTTAAACATGGATTAAATAAATTACATTAATACAATTGGGTTTATGCTTCCATCCTGGAAACAATACGATTGATTCTTCTTATTTTCTACCATAATGGTTCTTTTTTCCTTACTTCTAAAAGGATTCTAAAATTGAAGTGAAGCCACAACCATGATTCCATCTCTCTCATATATTTCCTAAATAATATTTAAATTATAATAGTTACATTATTTAATTTATTCCATCAAACAATCTCACATCTCCCCCATAATCATGTTGTCTCTGTTGGACAACCATCATTCTTCATTGTATGATTCCCTTCTACTGCACCATGCTACTGTGATCAGGTATATATGATCAACATAGAACCTACATCTATTCCAAATGACCCCAAAATAACTTATCATTGATAACTATATTATTGAAAATTAGTATGTGGATGGTTGTAAAATCAATAGTCACTAATGTTTGGGGTTTTTTGGCCTGAGCTATTCTAGTGCACAATAAAGATTATGACATTACATAAATAGATGATTGTGGTGATCCAATCAAGGTTCTGTTTGAGTATGGATTTCTTGTATCCAATTAATGAAAAATATCAGTAAGAATCTTGGATACAATGATCAAACATGATTGAGGATAATAAAAAAATCCATTTTGATCATGTCCTTATTGAGACACAGTGATCATATGTTCTTTTGGGTGAACATGATTATGCATGAATTGATAGTGTAGAATGTTGACTATGATGTGAAATAATTTGATTAATATTGTAATCACAGGTGTGATTAAACCATGTTTTATTTCCCTGCCTCAGTTTCACATTATAGAAAGATACTAATGAATTTAAATGAATCCTTCTATGAGTGAAAACCTAAACATTACATTATAATATTTTCAAATGTACAAATACATGAATAAGATAATATTTACATGATTCTAATCCGTATTATTATGGGAGAAGGCATTTACACAATGAGAAATTTTATATTAAAAGATTTATAGAGAAGAAATACCACATATGATTATATTCCATGTGGGATGGATATTTTAAAGTTGTAGATATTCAGAATAAAAATAACCTTTTATATCATTGATGTGTAGTAAAATGTGTTTTACCATGAATTTTATTGGATTTTAGGATTATTTTAATGTATAACTTGGAGGGATTGAATCATGTAAATATAGATACTATGCTTCTAATTGGTGGGATTTTCCACTTCAGAGAGAAAACATATTGGTGTTCATGGTTTAGTATTTTTTTAGTTTATTTTTTAATGTAATTACATGTAAAATTATTATTTAAATTGTTTCTCTATTCTCTCATTTTGTTCATATCTCACCCTTTATTCTTTATGATCTATTACAATGATAATGGTGAGTTACTGACCCAATGATTAGCCTTAGGGAGGTTTACATAGAGGTTTGGAATTATATATATCAATTATAGATGTTTTTATTTTTTTGGTCAAGATATAAAATTTTTCTAGTGGAGTGGTCATACACCATTACATAACTCTCAAAATCAAATTTTTTGACTTCCCATTCATCATTTTCCATCTTACCTTATGTAAACTCTTTACATAATATACTTGAGTGTGGTTGATGTATTTTAGTGAATTCAATTGTGTGTGGTCATTGAAGTCATTATACTCTCATTCAATTTGTGATTATTTTCCATTGATTTTATAGGAGGTGGGATTTTGGGCATTAAATATATCTCTTATTCAAGCATAATATCACACTAAATAAAGAGAGTATAAATTATAGTACTTTAGGGGTAATTGTAAAATATAATTTAAACAACATTAATGGATAATTAAATAATTCAAGTGACCATCCATAAGACTAATATCGTTATTCTATTACTTATATTAATTATATTTGGATTACAGATGCATTATTATTTTTATTTTTTATTCATATTCTCAATATCTATTTTTAATGTTTTTTCTAAAATGATATGAAAGATATAAAATATGTAGATTATGAATATTTCGTGACTATATACAATGCTTCTAAAGTGAGAATAACCCTATCATCCATTAGCCTTCATAGAGAAAATTAATTTTATCTATTATATCGCCTTATAATAAAAATGTTTGTAACACCCCAAGATTTCATAGTGTGTTGTTTTTCAAAATAATTCAATAACTTACACTACACGCGACACTGAGTTCAATCGCACCATGTCTTACCAAACAAGCCGTTCAAAAGAGTTTATGAATAGTATTAACAAAATTTTAAACTTTATAAAATCCTTATAATTTTAGAATCCATATTATGAGTTTCTTAGACATAATGCAAGAACAAATTCATTTTCAGTATTGCAATTTTATCAACTTTTAACAGTGAACCCTTTTTAAATACAATATTTTAATCTTTTTGACTAAATGGGGATGTTAAAAATTTAAAATGAAACATCCCAAGCTTCCACTGTACGCTTTCCTTTGAATAATACAGTAGCGTGTGTTGTACGCAACATCGAGTTCTAACACACACCACAACCAATCAAACTAGTCGTTATGAATAGTAATACCTACCTTTTGAAATTATATATATTTTATAATTAAAAATGGACTTCATTTTTGGATTCGTAATATTGAATTTATCCTAGGGTGAAATTTTGAAACTTTTCGGATAAATTTAATATTTTGATGAATAGTGAAAATTAATAAATTTTAATTAAAAACAACTTCTTTAATCAAAATAATTAATATTGATAAATTATAAATTTGAGTGCTTTTAAAGTATATTTAGAATATATTTTTAAAATTTAATACAATGTTGGTCATTCGACATAATTTTAAAATTAAATCCAGACATAAACAAGTGTCAATCTTTTGATAGTTATTATCTCTTAAAAACACGCTTTTGTTTTAACAACGGAAATTAATTCTGAATTAATTTCTGCCACTTCTGTGTTTTGAATTTGGAAAAATGGATTCCATATTTGGAATCACTATGTTCAAATTGTGTAAATAGGAAACTATTATTTTTAGACATTTTGAATAATTAATGCGGTAAATATTTTATTTACCATGGTTAAGGGTAAATCCGGTAAATAAGGGTTAAAAATTAATATTATAATAATATTAATTACACTAAAACGTGTCCTAGCCTTATTTTTTGATACATGTTCGACCATAGGCATCTATGGGTCGATTTTGGGACCCCATGGAGACACTTGTAGGTGATAGGGACACTTAATTTTAATTAAGTTAAAATAAGTACAAAAATGACATAAGCATATATCTTTTAGAAAAACAATTTTTACATAGTGTTATATATGATTTAGTTTCGACTATAAATATTCATTATAAATCCAAAAATATTTCCTACATAAGGATATTTTATTTATAATTTTTAGACTTTAAATAATTTAATTTATTTGTGACACAATGATGATGCAGTAATTACCATAATAGTGAAAAATCCAAATAATGGATGTTATAAATACACAAATAAATATAATTTTAGACTTTTTATGCATTACACTAATTTTCTAAGTTAATATTCCATGTTAGTAATGATTTAATTAAATTTTTTCGAATTAATAATTCTGTTATGAGTTTCACAAAAATCAACTATTCAATAGTGTCAAAATTGACATAAAAGAGTTTTTAAAACAAATATTATATTATTAAATGATATTAAATTCCTAATAATCTAAGGATCGGCCATGAGACTTATATCATGATAGGTGTATAATTAATGGACCACTTGGGTGTAGATTGGATATATATAGTATGTTTATTAACCATATAATATAAAAATACAACGAGACATTGTAAAAGTGAAACTAATTAACTTAGAGTTAATACTTAATGATAAGGTTAATTTAAGTACCCAAACCTATCTAAATTCTATTTGTGGAGTTTTTTGCGACATATCCCCACCTTAAAATTTAAACAATCAACTTTGGAGCCATTAGAAACCGAATATGAATTTATTATAAATTAATATTTCTAGCTTTTCCAAAGGTGCCCCTCACCCCTCTTATAAAAGGGCACTTCTCCTTATCATTTCTTTACACATTCAAAGACTTTTGGTTCAGCCAAACTCCACCCAAATACTCTCCCAAATTCCCTCACTACAACCTAGAGGCCTTAGTTTGATCAGAAAGCCAACCAATGGAGCCCTTTTTATCAAATCAAAAGGAGGAGCCCGAAGAAGAGGTAATGATTTCACCACCTTTTTCCACGTTCCTTTCTTCTTCCACTTCTTCTTTATTTATTATTACCATTCAAAAATAAAAATTCCAGTATCTTATATATACTATGATAATATTATAAATATGTTAAGACCATATTCAGTATTCTATCCACCCTTTTAATAACATGTCACCATACGTGCGTACGTACGGCTTACCGTCTCCACGTCGTGGTGTATTTGTTATTCAATATATTATTATTTGGATGGATATAATAATGATGTGTAACTCATGTAAATAATAAATATAACATGATAATTATTCTGTATATATTGTATACAATCAAATTATATATTATTTTAAGATCAAAAGAATGATATTGTCGCTCGGGCGTACGTACGGACTACCGTCTCCACGAACGTGATGAGATTCATTCTCCATCGTATCCATTCTCGTACAATTATCATTTGCTAATTTAAAAATGATTTTTAAGGACTTTATATCATTCTGGATATGAATAATATAAAACCTATCCATGGATTACGTAACAAAACTTATAAAAGAAAATGAGTAAGTTAACGCCTGAAACGACGATAATTCTAAGATATTATTAACAATGCAATGTTAAAAGATCATATATGATATCATATTAATGTATATGATTATTGAATAATTTAATAAAAATTATTTCACCATTATACAGGAGGTTAACCTACCCCAACCAAGGAAAATTACAAGGTAAGGGTTTATTTCACAATCTCTTCATTAGCTGAGGTTGTTTATACGTAATTATCTACTGGGATCTATTTATCATCCACATTCACGTTTCTTAAAAATGAATTTCAAAACATTTTTATTATTTACTAGAATATGGGTTAAAGTCATTTATACCCTTGTTTTACTTTTTATAAGAGGTTTATAATCGAATCTTTCCATCGTTTTCCAAACAAGGTGCTTTTTAACCTTTTCGACAAAATTATGGTAAGAATGTTTTTTTAACTTATACGGTGGGTGCGGCTATTTACCGCCATTATAAAATTTTCAAGCTTACCTCACAAGATTACAAGTATATTTTCAATATAAATGTTTTATTTTATAATTATGTGACTTTTAAATGATTTCAAAATGAATATTCTAAGAATTTTGGAAAGGTACTCTTTATCAAAATGAGAATTTTAAATGATTTAAATATTTATCTTTCTAAATCTTTTTAATTAATGTCCATATCTTCAAAATCGTTTTTAAGGATTTATTTATATGGACATGAATTTTTTTAAAATGTAAATTCCTTTCAAAAGTTTCAAAGTGGTACGGGACACATTGATTAAAAAATCTCTTTTTAATTACTTCCTTTATAAATGTGTCACTTTTAAATGATTTCAAAAAAAGGAGATATTTCTCTCAAATAGTTTTGATTTCATATATGTCAACATCCTTTGATGGATTTTATGATTATATGAAGTTGATTTATTATGATACAAAAGTTCCATAATGTATTGATGGTTTTGTGATATGTTTGACTGTGGATGTGTTATTTTTATACCATTCATGGTTTATGGAGAAAGCATTTCCATTTCGTATGCTAGTTTTAATACAAATGTTTATGTTATGTTTAAACCTTTTCATATGGGAATGCATTGGACTTAGTAAGTGACGGGTGGAGCCCACTATAGCTCCTCGATGCATCAGTAGGTCTCATGAGACAAACTAGTGTCTTGGAACAAGGCCTTGACAAAATCTTATTTGTAGTCTTGGCACGAGGCCTTGGCTATGTGGTTATGATTGTCTGGCATTATGCATTCAATCATTATGAAAGTGGTTATTGATATTGCATGTGATTATTCGATTAGTTGAATATCCATGTGAATAAGTAAATGACCTTATTTCATTTTATTTTTTCCATACTATGTTGATGTTCATGTTTAAAAGCCTTTTGTTTTAGTTATACATTGCCTTAAATGTTTATTCTTAATTATGAAAGTTTCCGCTATATTGATATCCTTACTGGGCATTTGAGCTCACCCCTTTTCTATGTTTTATTTTTCCCAGGATGTGAAGATGTAATTTATAAATGACCTTTAGGGATAGTCTGTGGGGATATGAGTGTGAACTATGAAGAAAATATGTTGTTGTAGTTTTCATTTTTTTTGATGTAATGTAAGACTTTATGAATATATCTAGTGCTTCTAAGGCTACTAAACCAATCGGTCTATCGATATTTGATCTTTCTTGTGATCATGCCAATGTTATGTAATAATGCACCGACTCTGGGTAACTGGGTTCGGGGCATTATAGTTGGTATAATAGGATGTTTAGTACAAACATTGGAAGCTTGATTTAGATAAAATCCGATTATAGCACGTAGACCTAATATGAACTTTGAGGATTAGTATAGAATAACTTCCTAGAATTTTGGTATTGTAGAGATTTTGTGAGTTTTATGAGCAATACATCCCTATCTGGATACGAGCATGTAGAGGTGGCTCTGGCATAGATGTACCTAGGGGTAAAACCCAAAAACACCGCTTTGAGCTAGACTCGAACGGGAACTGGTGCACGACAACAGGCCTTGCTGCACTCTTTGTTACGACACTCCTGGGGGATATGTTTAGGATAATTCTCATTTTCTTTACAAACCATTATGAAGGGTTTATGAGTATATAATTCCGCAAAGGAGACATTTTTATGATTATGGATTATATCCATAAAGTATTTAATTTATATTATGTGTTTTACAAGTTTGGGATTAGGTATTGTTATTCATAAACTAATATAGTGTATGCCATTGTTTAGAAATGGCGCCCAGTAGAAGGAATGAGAACTCCAGCAATGTACATGATCCAAAGAGAAAGAAGGGTCATATCTTTCATGGTCTTAAGCCAGAATTTATAAGAGAAATAGTCTCCCATGTATTATCATCATATGAAGAAATAATATCATGTGTTGATAAGATAAGTAAAGAGTTTACTGAGTCCTATGGCTTTGATGGGAATCAAGAGAAGAAAAGGATGGAAGAGAGAATGATGGGTAAAGGGAAGAGGGAAAAGAATAATTTTCCCATATGTGATAACTGTGGGAAGAAACACCATGGAACTTGCCGGAAAGGAATGGGAGTTTTTTATAAGTGTGGAGGAAAAGGGCACAAAGTACGTGACTGCAGGGGTAAGAAAATGGTTTTGAATGTACAATGCTTCATTTGCAAGGAGTTTGGACACTACGCGAACCTATGTCCCAATCATCAGACTTTGCCGCAAATGATGCCATTGGATAATAATCAAGTTATGATACTACCACAGATAAAAAGAATGATTAGAGTTCTTCTGTTTATTATGTCATTTGAGTGTTGTATCAACAATGTACTTGTTATAATAATTATGGAGTATATAAGGATTGTACTGCAGTACTATTTCATTATGGATTTGAGATTGTGTGGAACAAAGAAAAGTGACTCAATAGCAGGTTATTTTTTTTTGGAAAATATATGGTTGAGAGAAAGATAAACCATAATATGGTTCTAATACAGAGGTAGTGATTTTTGAATAATACATGATTATTTTGGATAAATTATATTTGATATTCTGGACTACCTTGAAAATGATTAATGATTTGTATATTCCATCATTGTTGGGGTTTAAAACATTTTAGGATTGAAGGAGTATATCTATTATTCTATAAGGAATAAGGGATCATGAATGTAATCAATATGGTTTTATGATAATTCAGGATGTTGCAGTGTTTTAAAAGAATACATGATGAAGGTGATAATATGTTATTACGTGAAAAAAAGGATCTTCATTGAGTTTACCTTCCTTATAAATTTTGGACTGAATTATTTTGGATTGTTTTAGTTTGGATTATTTTGGATTGTCATTAAAGGATAACCCGGAGGTCGGGCGGCAACCATTCGCGTCCGGCAAGGCCGCGAGACTTGAACCCACAACCGAAGGGCGACAAGGGTGTATCACCTACCACTGACCCACGTGATGTCCGGGATTAAATAATGTAGCTTTTTTAAAAGATCTGGTAGATGAATTATAAATTCGTTTTTTTAACCCTATACAAATAGTTTAAATAGAATATATTTTTTTCATTCTATTATCTTTTATAGTGAAAATTGAATTTGTGGTAGAAATTAGTTAAAGGATGGAATTGTACTTCTCAAGAATATATTTTTCTTCTTCTCTTATTCTATGAAGAAATTAATTCTAATACTTTATTTAAGGAATCCTAAAACCGAAAATGTGTTATCCTAATACCCTATGATTTGTTGAACCGATGGTATTTCAAATCATCCAAGATTGATGAATTTAAGGACCTCAACTTTACACTTGTTTGTGATTGATGACCTCAATCACTACCTATAAATATTTATGTTTTTCCTCCAATTATATGTCTGTAATTGCCACCAATGTTCTCCTAATAGAGATAATAATTTGGTGGTGACCCTTTCATTTATCTTTTCGTCATATTAAGACTAAATTTTAGTAACCTAATTTTTGATTTGGGTTTTCCCACAAAGATATTTTCTATTTTCAACCTTTTATTTTTGAAGAACAATTTCAAATTGTGAGGACGCAATTTATTGAAGGAGGGTAGAATGTAACACCCCAAGATTTCATAGTGTGTTATTTCTTCAAAATAATTCAATAACTTGCACTACACGCGACACCGAGTTCAATCACACCATGACAATCCATACAAGCCGTTCAAAAGAGGATATGAATAGTATTAACTAAATTTTAAACTTTATATAAATCTTATAATTTTAGAATCCATATTATGAGTTTCTTAGACATAATGTAAGAACAAATTCATTTTCAGTATTGCACTTTTATCAACTTTTAATAGTGAACCCTTTTTAAATACAATATTTTAAGCTTTTTGACTAAATGGGGACGTCAAAAATTTAAAATTAAACATCCCAAGCATCCACGGTACGCTTTCCTTTGAATAATACAGTAGTGTGTGTTGTACGCAACTTCGAGTTCTAACACACACCACAACCAATAAAACTAGCCATTATGAAATGTAATACCCACTTTTTGAAATTATATATATTATATATTTTAAAATGGACTTCATTTTT
This sequence comes from Viscum album, assembly GCA_963277665.1. Taxonomy (NCBI): domain Eukaryota; kingdom Viridiplantae; phylum Streptophyta; class Magnoliopsida; order Santalales; family Viscaceae; genus Viscum; species Viscum album. Next base: position 701,415,548 of record OY728156.1, read on the forward strand.
AGATTCTAAATATCGAATTTAGCCTAGGTGAAATTTTGGAACATTTCGGATAACTTTAATATTTTGATGAATAGTGAAAATTAATAAATTTTAATTAAAGACAACATTTTTAATCAAAATAATTAATATTGATAAAGTATGAATTTTAGTGGTTTTAAAGTATATTTAGAATATATTTTTACCATTTAATACAATTTTGGTCATTGGACAAAATTTTACAATTAAACCAGACATAAACAAGTGTGAATATTTTCATAGTTATTATCTCTTAAAAACACGGTTTTGTTTCAACAACTGGAATTAATTTTATATTATTTTATACCACTTCTGTTTTTTGAATTTGGAAAAAATGATTCCATATTTGGAATCAGGATGTTCAAATTTTATAAATAGGTAACTTTTATTTTTAGCCATTTTGAATAATTATTGCGGTAAATATTTTATTTACCATGGTTAAGGGTAAATCCGGTAAATAAGTGTTAAAAAATAATATTATAATAATATTAATTATCCTAAAACGTGTCTTGGCCTTATTGGTTGATACATGTTCGACCATAGGAATCTTTGGGTCGATTTTGGGACCCCATGGAGCCACTTGTAGGTGATAGGGACACTTAATTTTAATTAAGATAAAATAAGTAGAAAAATGACATAAGCATATATCTTTTAGAAAAACAATTTTTATAGAGGGTTATATATGTTGGATTTTCGACTATAAATATTCATTAGAAATATAAAATGATTTACTACATAATGATAATTTATTTATAATTTTTATACTTTATTAAATTTAATTTATTTGTGACACAATGATGATTCAGTAATTACCATAATAGTGAAAAATCAAAATAATTGAGGTTATAAATACACAAATAAATATAATTTGAGACTTTTTATGCATTACACTAATTTTCTAAGTTAATATTACATGTTATAAATGATTTAATTAAATATTTTCGAAGTAATCATTTTGTTATGAGTTTCAAAAAAATCAACTATTCAATAGTGTCAAAATTGACATAAAAGAGTTTTTAAAACAAATATTATATTATTAATTGATATTAAATTCCTAAAAATCTAAGGTTCGGAAAAGAGGCTTATATCATGATATTTGTATCATTAATGGACCACTTGGGGGGTCGCTTGGATGTATATAGTCAGTTTATTAACCATATAATATAAAAATACAAGGAGACACTCTAAAAGTGAAACTAATTAACTTAGAGTTAATACTTAAAGATAAGGTTAATATAAGTACCCAAACCTCTCTAAATTCTATTGGATGAGTTTTTTTCCACCCATCCCCACCTTAAAATTTATATAATCAACTTTGGATCCATTACAAACAGAATATGAATTTATTACAAATTAATATTTCTAGCTTTTCCAAAGGTGCCCCTCACACCTCTTATAAAAGGGAACTCTTTCTCATTTCTTCACTCCTTCAAAGCCTTCTGGTTCGGCCAAACTCCACCTAAATACGCTCCCAACTTCCCTCACTAAACCTAGAGGAATTAGTTTGATCAGAAAGCCAACCTAAGGATCCCTTTTGATGAAATCAAAAGGAAGAACCTGAAGAAGAGGTAATGATTTCACCACCCTTTTCCAAGTTCCTTTCTTCTTCCACTTCTTATTTATTTATTATTACCATTCTAAATTAATAACTCCAGTGTATTATATATACTTTGATGTTATTATAAATATGGTACAACCATATTCAGTATTATATTCACCCTTTTAATAACATGTCATCATACGTGCGTACGTACGGCTTACCGTCTCCACGTCGTGGTGTAATTGTTATTCAGTATATTATTATTTGGATGAGTATAATAATGATGTGTAACTCATGTAAATAATTAATATAACATGATAATTATTCATTATATATGATATACCATCAAATTATATATTATTTTAATATCGAAAGAATGACATTGTCGCTCGTGCGTACGTACGGACTACCGTCTCCACAAACACGATGAGATTCATTCTCTATCGTATCCATTCAAGTATAATTATCATTTTATGATTTACAAATGATGTTTAAGGACTTGATATCATTCTGGATATGAATAATATACATCCTATCCATGGCTTATGTAACAAAACATATAAAAGAAAACGAGTAAGTTAACACCTGAAACGACGATAATTCTAAGATATTATTAACAAAGCAATGGTAAAAGATCATATATGATATCATAATAATGTATATGATTATTGAATAATTTAATAACAATTATTTCACCATTATACAGGAGTTTAACCTACCCCAACCAAGAAAAATTACAAGTTAAGTGTTTATTTCACAATCTCTTCATTATCCGAGATTGTTTATACGTAATTATCTACTAGGATCTATTTATCATCCACATTCACGTTTCATAAAAATGAATTTCAAAACATTTTTACTATTTACTAGAATATAGGTTAAAGTCATTTATACCCTTGTTGACTTTTTATAAGAGGTTTATAAAGGAATATTTCCGTCGTTTTCCAAACAAGGTGCTTTTTAACCTTCTCGACAAAATTAAGGTAAGAATGTTTTTTTAACTTATACGGAGGGTGCGGCTATTTACAGCCATTATAAAATTGTCAAGCTTACCTTACAAGCTTACAAGGATATTTTCAAAGTAAATGTTTTATTTTATAATTATGTGACTTTTAAATAATTTCAAAATGAATATTCTATGAATTTTGGAAAGGAACTCTTTATCAAAATCAGAATTTTAAATGTTTTAAGGACTTATTTTTCTAAATCTTTTTAATTAATGCCCATGTATTCAAAATGGTTTTTAAGGATTTATTTATATGGACATGAATGTTTTTAAAATGGTAATTCCTTTCAAATGTTTCAAAGTGGTATGTGATACTTTTATTCAAAAATCTCTTTTTAATTACTTCCTTTATAAATGTGTGACTTTTAAATGATTTAAAAAAAGGATATATTTCTCTCAAATAGTTTTGATTTCATCTATGTAAAAATCCTTTGATGGTTTTTATGATTATATGAAGTTTTTTTATTATGATACAAAAGTTCCATAATGTATTGAAAGATTTGTGATATGTTTGACTGTGGATGCGTTATTTTTATACCATTCATGGTTTATGGAGAAAGCATTGACATTTCGTATGCTAGTTTTAATACAAATGTTTATGTTATGTTTAAACCTTTTCATATGGAAATGTATTAGACATAGTAAGTGACGGGTGGAGCCCCCCTATAGTTCCTCGATGCATCAGTAGGTCTCATGAGACAAACTCGTGTCTTGGCCCGAGGCCTTGACAAAATATTATTTGTAGTCTTGGCACGAGACCTTGGCTATGTGGTTATGATAGTCTGGAATTATGCATTCCATCTTTATGAAAGTGGTTATTGATATTGAATTTGATTATTCGATTATTAGAATATCCGTGTGAATATGTAAATGGAATTATTTAATTTTATTTTTGCCATGCTATGTTGAAGTTCATGTTTAAAAGCCTTTTGTTTTAGTTATACATTGCAATAAATGTTTATTCTTAATTATTAAAGTTTCTGCTATATTGTTATCCTTACTGGGCATTTGAGCTCACCCCTTTTCTATGTTTTATTTTTCCCAGAATGTGAAGAAGTAATTTTTGAATGACCTGTAGGGATAGTATGTGGGGATATGATTGTGGACTATGAAGAAAATATGTTGTTGTAGTTTTTATTTATATGATGTAATGTAAGACTTTATGAATATATCTAGTGCTTCCAAGGCTACTAAACAAATCGGTCATTCGAGATTTGATATTTCTTGTGATCATGCCAATGTTATGTAATACTGCACCGACTCTGGGTAACTGGGGTCGGGGCGTTACAATGTTAATACACAGTTCCATTCCTATGGATAAAAGTATTACTTTAGCTCTCTATTTGTTTTCAAAAATATAAAATAATTTTCATTGTTTTTTAAATCGAAAGGTAAATTTTAACTAAGCCTATACTATATAAAATGGTGTTTATTTATTTTCTTAATATTTAATTGTATATTAATTCCAAATTTTCTTATATAAGGAAATTGAGCAGATTTTCCTAGAAAATAATGACACCCTCAAATACCCAGTCTTGTAATTATTTAATAGATAATTAACTAAGAACATTGTAGAATATTATCAAAAATTTACTATGGTTAAAATGGAGTACTCATTTTTTTAATATAAGTTTTCTATTAAAATTATAGAGAAACTGAAAAGGAATATGAACTAGTGATTGAATATATTTCCCCCTCATTTTTATATTTATGAAACTATTGATGTCAATAAGGAAACACTTGATGATCAATTGCACATATATCAACCACCTCTGAATGAAATTTATAATGATTATTTTGTTTCTTATTTAGAAATGGAATGTTAATATGATTTGAGGGAATATAAAAGTATATAAATTCAATAGGATTCCCATATCTCTGAAAAATAAGAATATGAACTATTACATAACAACCTATATATGATAGAAGAATCCACCAATGTGGTTTATTTTAAATACATATTACATGATCTAAACTAAAAACATACATCTACATCAACTCAACTCTAATAGGGTCTTTCAATAAAAAAAATTGAACATGAACGAATATAAGGGGTCAAATCTTGTTTTTCCATGAAGGATGATGCTGAAAATTATATTTCAACTCACAAAGAACACATGAATCTCCTCAAATAAGTTTGAAATTTCTTATGGAGAGTACGTAAGGAGATCATAGTTTCTTTTCATAACAAAAATGATACCCATATTTCATACATTGATTGTGAATATTTTGATATATAATCTTTAACTTTAAATTTTGTACAAGTATAATTACACTATGAATTTCCATTTAATTATTAAATCGATGTATCATACATAAATAAATAATTGATGAATAGATAATATGAAATGCAAGTGCACACTAAAAATAAAGAGGAACCTCTATTTATCCTCCACCAATCATAATAATATATATCTTACTATCATTGAAGTGAATTTGGTTAACTTAATCCATGGAGTCCTCAGAAACAAGAATAAATGAAATCCTTCTAGGAAAAATATTTATTAGTGGATTAAATTAAAAAAACACCACCTAGAAAGAAAATTTGAATTATAGTTAGTACATACCATATGGTGGTAGAAAAACCCATAACTCCACATGGTTTAATAGACAATGATTTTTCCTTATAATCTTTTTATTTACTTTTTAGACATTGGCATTAAATTTCCATCATATGATTTATTTTGTAATATAGTTGTATGATATGGTATTTACATAGGTATATTAGATCTATAAGTACATTTTCTTCATACATTGATGATTCATTTTCTAATATAAGTCAATGATAATGATTGAACTAGAAACCCCTCTAGATTCCTGAAGATTAAATAAGAAAAATACCTCATGTAGACAAAGAGTTCAGTTTTAAATATAATGTTTTTAGCACCAATTATTCTTTTAAAAATTATTTTCTACTTTAAAATAGAATTTTTCTAACCACATTAATTATTTATTTCTTAAAATTACAAATTTAGGATACATTATTTTATTGTGAATAGCATGATTCCTTGTTTTATATTTATATGATAATAACATATAACGAGTAAAGTATTTAATAAATTATTTAAAATGAAGCATTGAATGTTATATTAATGAATAATGATTAGAGGTAATTGGTTGATTATGGAAAATGTTATTTTCTAACAATTGTTTGTTCGTTTAGTTTATGAAATTTATATGGTTTTATTTGTTAATATTCTTTCATTACATGAGTTATTTTGCTATTTAATTTGTATTAAATTCCCAAGATGAAATTTATACATAATTTTATGATATTTATTATTAAAAAAATTTCATGAGAAAACTTGGTACAAGCTACCTTCTTGACCTTTCATTAGAGCCTTTGAATGATATGACTGTAAAAAGTCACATTTAAAAAATGAGGTATTTTTTAATAATTTATCACATATTATTTTGAGTACCTTTCACATTAATCCTTGTTTATACCATAGAACAAGAGAATGGTATTCTTAAGAGTGAAAAACATTATGAACCAATATTACCCATTCCTACCATTCTATCTGTTATTTTATGATATTAAAAAGGTGATTAGTAGAGGTGAATAAAGTCATTGTTGAAGGGATGCATTATATTGAAAGGAATATTGGTAGTAGTTATCATTTGGGTATTGGTAATAGTTTATTATCATTCATTTTATTTCATTTATACCCCTCATAATAAATGTTTAAAAATATTTAATGGGTTATGACATGGGAGAATCAGAAATTCACTGTTACCATACCAATGATTTTTTTATACAGTGTTAGGTGATGGGTGTTATATATATTCCAATATTATTTTTTGGAGAAAAAAAAATAATAATTGTTTGAAAAATTAAAAAAATTAGAAAAATATAAACTTCCTGATGGTTTATTTCATTCATTATGAATTCACTGTTCTAGAACGTTACATTAACATTGCATAGTGGATGATGTCAATTTTAAGAGATTATTTAATAGAGTTTTTTTAATGTAATTTATTATTAATAAGATATAAACCTACTATTTGTTCCATATTTTTAAAAACATCATTTACTACTATCCTTAAACCTCTGACTTATTGGAACCATAATTGAAATTTTTTTGTGATTTCATTTTATTTTCTTCTCTACAAAGTGGAGAATATTGGACATTTACAATAGTATGGGAGTTTCATGTATTTATTTAATGATAACAAATCATGTTCACCTTACTACACTATGTGTTGAGAGAAAAGTGTTTATTAAGAAGTTAGACACACTATTTCATGATTAATAATAATATTATATGATATGTGAATGAAGGAAAGGTGATTATTTAAAATAATTAAATAGGAAACAGAAAAACACATGGTTTCATTACTTACTGTGAAAATTGTTAATATTATCAAATATTTTATGTGATTCTTGAATATTTCATATCCCCATCAATAATTGTTTGATTTTATTAATTTGAAATACCAACAATAGTATTATTATTTCCCTTTTCATTTTAATTTTCATTACCAAATATTTAAAACAATCAGTACATCATGTGAGTGGGTATTGGATTCCCTTATTAATAGTTGAAAAGTATTTTGAATTTTGATAATGAATTTGAATAGTTTTTTGTTTCATTTCTCAAATAATTAACTATTTTAATAAAATTAGGGTAATTTTCATTTTTAGAATTAATCTAGACTATAAAAATTAAAATTAATGTTTACTTGCATTAAAATAATTTTTTATATTTGTGATTAGTATTGAATATTATCTAGGTAAAAATTGTTCTTTTAACTAGTAAGAACAACATAAATCATAGGATAATTATTACAAAGAGACAAGATAATTTTACATAGTTAGTTACATGGTTGAAATGGACAAAAACATGAATTGATTACATTGAGCACACATTATAGTTAGTTGGGTTGTTTTTGGGCTTCTGGGGGTTGGAAAAGGACTATGTGGTATGTGTGTGTGATAGTGTAAAGGGTGGTCTCCCCCATAGTTTCTTATCTATGTTAAACACACTATGTAAATAACAATAATGAAACATCTGTCAAAAAAAATTATGATGTAAAAAAATTGATTTAACTTAAACTATTTTTATTTTACATTTTTATTTAATTCAGGATCCTGGTCCTGCACCACTTCCACAAAAAGATCCTTCAACCAGTTCTCACACATGAATGAAACACGAATGATGTTTCTATCACCAAAACCCTACATGGATGCCACTTTCTATCCCAATCACAACTCATTAATGTACATCTAAGTATAATAATTCTCTTATGGACCATTATAAGATATTTATTTTTCATTGTTGGTAACTTTGATGGGAAGGGGAGATCTATGTGGAAAATAATATATTATGGATTCCGCTACATCGAGTTAAGAATACTCATAGTGCACAGTTGACATCAAACTCTATTAAGACCAATGAAACTACGTACTGATCATAGTTCAACCCTTGTTGAGGGAGATACTAATAGAATTTTTGAAATAATTCATATAGAAGTTATCATGGGAAAAAATTGTGATTGAATTCAAGGATATGTGGAGTAATTTTTTACCTTAATACTGTTAGGTTTATTATGAAATCCATGATATTTTCGGGTTTTTTTCACAAGTTATTATATAATAAACATTCTTCTTCTTCCCTATATCCACTGTCCTTCTCCTAATGAAGTAATAAATCCATAATGAGTTTTCCATACACATCCATTTTAAAGATACCATTCACCCACTACTAATTTCTTTCTTCCATTGAATCAATGTTACTATCTCAGTCCCCTTATGACATCAATATGTTTTTATTAAATAATATTTCATTTCAATGTATTTGTTTCCCTCCATATTAAAATCTTATTGTTTTCTTGCATATACGAGCCAACGGGTGCCTGACTTTGTGCTAATTAAACTATAATGAACTCACCAGCCAGGCATTTCTGCCTCAGAATATGTTAGTGGAATCTTTTAAAACTGAAGTTCAGAAAGGCCCAATATTTTTTAATAGGTTAGTTTTTGTACATGATGAATGTGATGACTTCACTACAAGATAAAATTGCATTGGATGAACAGAACTAGTTTCATATTGATGACTTTTTTGTTCTATCCCATTAAGGAAAAATACTGACTCAAAGGTGGGTTACAATGATAGAAGGAGGCCATGTCCAATCACTAGATTCTTTTTTAGCATTTCCAATGGAGTAATAGGATGTCAAATTGTGTTTTGGTGAAAAAATTGGATAAAATTGATAATGGGGGGTATTGATACCTATGCAAAATGACATGATTTATGTTTTTAGTATTTTCCAGATAAAACCATTTTCTAACTACAATCATGAATTTCACATCATAAGAAGCTCATACGGATTTGAAATGAATCCATACATGTATGGAAAGACAAACATTTCATGGTGTTTTTTTGAAACATTAAAATACATCAACAATTAACAGATTCCATTTATTTAATCTAACTAATTATGGGAGATATAACGTTCAAAGAATCCATGTCCAGAATAAATTATCCATGAAGATGAAAATATCACATGAAAATTTTACACAATATATAGATATTATAATATCATGTACACTACGTCTTAAAATATCCTCAATAATATTTGAATTTGAATTATGTGTGTTTTATCATGACTATCATTGGGTATTTAGATAAATTCATGGGTAGAAATAGAAGATTTTATTCCTATAATACAAATACTATACATCTGAAGTAGTGGAAAGGTGGATTCAATGATACCTCATGTTGGGGTTACTGAATCAGATTAATATTTTAGATTCAACTCACTTTTATGTAATATAATGTTATATTTTTTGTTAAATTGTTTTTCATTCTCTCTCTCAATAAATATCTCTATGTTTTCCCTTATCTCCCTTTCACCCCGATGATCTTTCCCACTCACAATGGTTACTGACCCGACCTACGATTATCCTTGTTGAGGTATTTATGTTATTCATGAATTATAATATTTAATTAATAATTATTTTATTTTATTTGATACAAAATAGGGACGTGTATAGGTGTAGAGATCATTCACCATGGTGTAACTCTCACACTCATTACTATTCTATACCAAATCATCATCGCTTCCCTTACCTCATGTAAAATCTATACAAGATGGATTTGACTATTATCAATTGATGAAATAATATTGGAAGGATATATGACATTGAATGTATTACACTCTATAATTGTGTGTATATCTTCTTTGGTAATTGGATGTAGTCAGATTTGGTGTGTCAAAGAGATCACCTAGGAATGTAAAATTTTACACTCAAAGTAGTGGGTATCAATTATTGTATTATAGGATAAAATTTTAAATATGACATAAAAAAATAACAAATAATGAATTAATTTTAGTAACTTAACATAAGACTAATACATTTTTTTTCAAACCTATATTCATTCTATTTTCATTACAACTCTATGATTTGTTTTATTTTTTCTTTAAAATTATCAATCTTCAATTTCCAATATTTTCATTAAAAACATAAAAAAATTAATAAATTAATTTGGTATAGTGTTGGATTGAATTCAATGATCCTAAAATAAGATGACATTGGTCAGTCATTGACAATCACTAGGAATTTTTTTTTTCATTTTCACTACCCTACTACAACTAGGTCATATAATTAACATCCAATAAATAACAACAATTGTTTTCTAGAACTACCAAACCATTTATATCTATGGAATTATATTAGGGTTTCTTTTCACCACCATAATGATTTGATTTTATGTTAGTAGTAAACACACCTAATGGAAAAATGATATCATATTCACTATGTACCTCTTACCTAATAGAAATGTTAAATAATTTTCTTTCAATAAATATGTTGATTCTCCCTCCAATTGAGTTTAATAAAAATTTTATCATGTATTAACTCTCTCTATATAGATCCCATATCAATTTATGAGAATGGGAAGTTATGTTTAATATTCTAAATTGACATTATGTCATATTTTGATCCTAGGAGAAATATGATCATCTAATGGAAGTTACATTTATTATATGGGTCTAACTACATATTCTGGATAAATATTTCTACCAAATTTTTAGGGAGAAAATTAACATCACTAATATGCATATTGAACAAGATTATTCTATTCTATTTCATAAATACATGATTAGTCTTACAAAAAATGATGAAGTTGGTTTCTCAATAGAACCCATACCTAGTCATATATCTTTTTTAAATACTCTATTTATAATAGACCCAATTGAGTTCCAAGAAATAAATATGAAGATACTAGAGAATCAAGATAATAGAATCATATTCCCTAGTGTGTTAATAGGGTTTGATTTTTTTTTATTTATAAGAAAGGAGGTAATTAAAAATTTACAGTGATTATCATGAACATATAAGGATTGTTATCAAGGAAAAGTATTGTATGCCCTATTTTGATTTCTTATTTGATCAACTACACAAAGATCAATACAGTCGATGATTGACCTTTATTATAGAAATCATTAATTGAGGCTCATAAAGGAGGGTATAGCCATGAAATCTTATATTCTGATATATGGTCAATATGAATCTGTAGATATATCACGGAGACATACCAATTATCCAAATATATTAATGGATATAATTATTTTAGTCTTTATCAATTACCTTATTCTGTTTTTAATGTCATTATAGATGATATTATTATATATTAGAAAATAATAGCATTAAGATCATTCAAATTTGTATTATGACCATGAGGAGAAAGATGTTTTATTTCAAATTTAGTAAGTTTGAATTATAATTTATAGTGATTCATTGAATAAGTAAATAGGATTTATTCTAATTTAAAATGATATGATGATGGAATATTCCATATGAATATATTGAAAATTAAAGGGAAAATTACCCAACACATGATTTTTAGTTTTATGTAGTACTTTTAAATTATGTTATGTAGGAATATACTTTATGATTAATGATTTGAAATATATATTGATCCTATAATGTTAAATTCCATATTCACACAAAATTATTTTAATATAGTACAAATGTGGTTGTTGAAATTAATTAATGATTATGCCTTCTAAATATATTACCACCCTAGGAAGGAAAACAAGGTGGCTAACATTCTATGTCATAAAGATCGTTCTTGATTTTATATGAGGGGGATTTAAAGAGATCCCAAATTTATTGATATTTATAAGATGGATCAAAAAATTTTGAGTCAATGGAATACTTCATATATTTCTCAATTGAATGTTTAACAATCCATCTATGTGAGGATTAAAGAGCTATAGGAGGAAGATTTGGAGCTATATAAGAATGCGAGTAATTAAACTTTGTTTAGAAATTAATGTGAGTGAATGATTGGGTTTAAGTACCAAGTATTTTTCTTATTAATAATAAATTTATATAATAATATAATGGATTTTTCACATGGCTCATCATTCCCTATTCATCTTGGTAGTATGATCTGAAAGAGTATTTCTGGTGGGATAATATGAAAAGGAATATTATAGATTGTATATCCTGATTCTTGTAATTTAATCATGTAAAATTTTTGATTTAAAAGTCAAATGAGATGTTATAATGATTACTCATTTCTAAATAGGTAAGAAAAAACAATACATTGGCTATCATTATCAGACACCAAAAAACATCTAACAGTAATAATGTTATTTGAGTTTTATTCAACCACGTTATAAAATAATACCATTACAATACCATCAGATATTATTTCTCTCTTGATCATAATTATAGGTTATACATTATGAAGGTCATAATAATTCATGGAGTACGAAATGTTGTCGTATTTTATCAGGAACTGAGAATTTACAAAATGTTACGAGGATTCCTTTAATAAGATTTGAATATTAAGATATATGTTATAACATTATATCATCCGCTAATAGATGAAAAATAAAAGAGTGTCATTAAAACCTTAAAAGAAATGTTGAACTATTTTTCCAATGATTTCAAATGTGGTAGGGATCAATAATTTTCATTGGTCATGTTTACTTACAAAAATAGATTAAACTCATGAATTTAGGTATATCCTTATGTATACCTTTATTACATGAACAAAATAACGATATCTTTTTACAATGAAGTTAATAAATACATATATTAGGAACTAGTATATCTATGTAAATTATTTATAATCTTATATCCATTCAAAAGAACCTCATGGATTCTCAGATTCAACAGAAAAGTTATACTGATAATAATCACTTAGATTTAGAGTTTGTTATTGGTGACATGGTATTCCTATGAATATATCATTGGATGTAGGTTATGTTATTTGGAAATAATAAAATGCTAATCCCTAAATATATTAGTCCCGTGAAAATTATTGATCAAATTAAAATGGATTTTTATTGCTTGGAGATCCCACCGATTCTCTCAAAAGATCATGATGTGTTCCTTGTATATCATTTGAAGAAGTATATAAATAATGCTAAAAATGTAATGGAATATAAGGCTATAACATCAGAAAAATATAAGTCTTATGCATACATAATTTTGGATACTCATGATCAAATTGAGAAAGTACTATGAATAAATACCACACAACTAGTTGATGTTTGGTGGAAAACCCACTAACGTGAGGTCGATGTGTGGTGAATATACGATGTAATGAAGATAATTATCCAAAGATGTTTTTATTAGAGAGATAGAATTTTTATGTAGATTTTTTAATAATTGTAAGCAATGAAGCACCTCTTTAATCAATTTTAAGTGTTCAATATCTTTCTTTACGTGAAACACAATGTTTATACAAACCATGATATTCTATTGAAATATTATTATTTAATGTGACTCTTATCACCAGGGAATATGATTGTCAAGTATAAGAATGAGAAAACAAAATATAATTTTTTTCAAAACAAGTGGTTAATTATTTTCATTTATTATTAGTTGGTTGAAAAATAAAATAAAATCACTAGAATGTAGAAAGATAAGATCTACTAGAAAATTCTTTTTATGTGTCTGATGCCTTATTATATTAATAAGTAAAATTAATAACTACCTATGAGTATTAAAAATAGAATATATATATTTTATTTAGTCTATAATGTAATTTAACATCACTTGATCATTTTTACATAGTATTTAAAGAAGGTAAACTCTGTATTATGCTTAAAATGTATTTTTGTAGAATATTTTGTTTGTGTGGTCTGCCAACTTATTCTAATATAAATTTCAACCAAAAATAGAAATTGAATTTTTGAAAATTATTTCATTTTATTGAATCAGAAATATTTATTTTTATTTAATATGATCATATTAAATTTTCGTTTTATTAATAGTAACTCTGATAAAAAGTTAGCTATCACAATAAGAGTAAAAATCGGTTGAAAGGTAAACAAATAAAATGATTAGAGTTAACATGAACTAAAAACATGTATGAATCCTATTTTATGGTAATATTTCAACCATATATAAAATCATAATCTAATATGAATTGATTTGGATATATTTTTCATTATTTATACATTAATATTGTTTAACCTTTTGAAACATTCTTATTGTATACTCTCCCTCCCGTGTAAAAGCGCACAACATGTGCTCTATTAATCTAACATTATGATCATTACATCCTAGCCCAAACCTACAAATATATATTATTAACACATATAAACAATAGTTATAGTTCCTAGTTTGATAAAAATTACAACATTTTATTGATTAATGTGTCATCCAAAGCAGGTTTCCCATATAAGAGTTATAGTTGTGAATCGGTTGTTTTAATTTTATTTGTCCTTATAATGCTTTTATTTATCATATAAATATGATCCTATTATAAAAAAAGTATCTATAATATAATATCATTTTATTATGTCTATGTGTTGACCTTTATTCATCTCCTTCTCCATAAAATGGAAAATGATTTTATAGTTTATTAGTAAGTACTCATTACCGCCTCACAGTGAAATAAATTTTATTTTTCATCATTTTCATTCCATGATGGTTATTATAGAAGAATATAATTTTATATATAATATTTTTTTAATTAGTTATATTTCTATAATTATTTTATCTTATCTACCATCTTATCATCCCACATGTTGGAAGATGATAAAATCAAACATTGGTATGTGTGGACTTCCCCTCTAGAATGAGATGTTATTTTTTAAATTTATATTTTAAATGGATGGTAATAAGGATACATTTAATGAATATATAATATTTTTATGACATAATAATTATTATTTACGTTTTCAAAATTTGAAACATCACCCATTCATATATATAGACTATTTTCTACACAATTTAATGAAAATAAATTTTCAGCACCTATTTATATGTATTATAAAAAAATTATATTATGAATAAATATGATGTCTATTTCATGAATATAATTCAATAGATAAATAAAAATTGACAATGATTCATGTACCAGAACCTCAAACTGGAAAATTCAATGAAAACAGACCATGTTTTACCAGAATACCCACTTTAAGGAAGAACTAATAATAAAAGAAAAATAAAAAACAAAAATAGATTAATAAATACAGGGTAACAATTTTATATGGTTAGAAAATATATTTTTAATAAATTTATATTTATTATAAAATATATTATAATAGTTCAGGGGAAATATGAAACTATAGGTAATTTTTAATGTTAAAAGCTCATTATTTTCAGGATTATCAATACTAAATTTCCATTGAGGGAAATTATATATTTATTTAATTAAAAACTAAATATATTTTAGTCTTATGTATTTATTATATTAATTATATTTTTACCATTGTAATCTATTTTTTACAAAAAAAATTATAGTGAAGATGATTTTAAATAAATTTTGGATTTATTTCTACTTCAGTTGATGATATTATTCATCGACAAACAACCACTATGAAATTTTTTAATTTATGTTTTTTTATACATAAAATATCATGAAAATATAGTTTTTGTACGTTTTAATTTATATAAATTCTTTTAGAAGTCATATATTTAATGAAATGCATTCTGAATAATTAACTATTATCTTTTTCTAAAATTATAAATAGACTATTACATTCTAATGTATATGGTATGAATAGATTTCCCCACTTCATAACCACTATTTTAATTTCCAATTAATTTTTAAAATTGAATATTTTTATCAATATTTTTGGATATTTTCGGTAAAATAATATCAAAATAAAAATTTATTTTTTCATATTTTAAATAATGAGTCGATATATCTCTTAAAGTAAATTTTCATCAATGTTAACATCCTTTTATGATTTTTATTCTTTAATGGGATAATTATATAATTATACCATCAACTTTAATTATTTTCATGTATTATGATTAATATAAATTTAGTATGATTCTAGAGAACGTGTTTCCTTCCATTAGGTTAATTATGTTATGAGATAATATTATGAAACTATTTTCTTTTCCATGGGATATGCTATGATAAATTTCTAACATGTTTTAAAAACCCATTTTGTTTCAATAAGTAATGACATAATTCAATGATAAAGGTTTTAAGATCTTGTTTCATGTATATGTATGTTTTTAATTATGTGACAGGCGGGTCAATAATTATGAATCCCTCAAATTCATTAAATAAATATGGATATCTCCTTAGATAACAATGATTGGAATGGAAAAAAACCCATTTAATTAAGTGAATTTTTTTAATAATATAGTATTGGGAGTGAACCATAACTAAGGAAATGATCAAATGTAGATTTAACCCAATATCCTAATATAGTCTTATCAGTGAATAGTTCGAAATGAAATTATGTTATACGCTTATGGATATAACAAAAACTATTATCTTATACTTCGTATATTCTCTCATTTATTATGATTTATAATTGTTAATCCCACATAAATAAGCATTTTTACTTTTGTTATGAAAAAAACATATTCAATTATTTATGATTAATGATCTTTGACTGATTTGGTATGATTTTCATGGGTAATGAACTTATTCTCACGCACGTATATTTATTTTCAACTCCCTTATGATCATTGATTGATATCTCATTTTCTTACCATTAAATAACAATTGATATCTCCCATTTTTATATTTCCTTTCGCCATGTTATAAATAATTACATTGTGTAGGGTATCTATAATAATATTACTATGTGAAAAGAAATTTGTGTGAGATGTTGAATACCATTTATAAAATAAAATGATTACGCACATAGTATCTAAATACAGTAATGTTTTATGGTGTTTTAGAGTGTACTTTTATGAGGTGTTTTGATTATTAGTATAAATGGATGAAATATATTTGTTTGGAATGATTTGGGAACCTTATTCATCATTCGGATACATGTTCCATTTTCCATGCATTCCAATTGAAATGAGGAAATAAAGAAAATGGTGATTTTAGATGCTTCATAAATGGTAGTTTATAGTGGAGGATAAATGAAAAAAACATGGATTAAAAAAACAAAAAATAATTAAATATAAATAAAAAGTAAGAATAAAATATTCATGGATGAAAGAATAATTGAAATAATATAGTCACATAGTCAGTAATAAGAAATCCTATAATAATTAAATTTATAATTTCAAAATTCATAACCACACATAAATTTCCTCATTCCAAAACATTAAGAAAACAAAAATATATAGGAATAAAAAATATTTACAAAATATTTTATCCTATAAACTCTATTGATGCATCTGAGACTCTATAATTTCAAGCATCACCAATCTTTGTTGTTGTTCAATGCGTTAATCATTTCAAAGTCATAAATTATTTATTGATAAAATTCAAAATCTTTTTTAATGGACTTCTAATATAAAAATGGAAGAAATTTATAATTATCCATTTAAAAAAATAGTTATAAATTTTTTTATTTTTCACCAATTTATGGAATAGTTTAATATTCTAGGTAATAATGCATTATTCTGAATTATGAAATATATTTTATTAACATCCAATATAGTAATGGGTATATAGTAATGTAGATATTAAAATTAAATTTAAATAATGGATAATAATTAAAATGCATCCATGAGATAAATATATTGGACTTTTAAGGATAATATGATACCATGATAGAGATGGAGAGTGATAGAGAACAAAATCACAAGAAATAACCAAGAGTGGTGGAGAACCCTAAAAAATAATGAAAAATACAAAATTAAAATATATAAGTGAGGTAATGAGACATAAAATATCTTAAAATTAAATAGATTTTATAATCAATTCATGAATTTTGATAAAAATAATTAAAATTTAAGATTCACAATCGATAAATAATATAAGAAAAAAAATGTTGTTTTGGAAGAGAAACCCCTCACCTCGAGTCTCATATTGTTACATATATCATCTAAATTGTTGAAAAATAATTTTTTTAATAATTTATAATTTCAAAACCTTACAAATATTTATTTTCTATCTTAAGACTAATTTATTATCATTTATATATAGATTAATATATTAATTTGTTCACATTGATTGTTTTTTATTTTTATATTCATAATTAAAAATCTCCTTTGATATAAAAGAAATTGGATGAATGTCACCTTAGAATGGTTCCAAAATATCAAAAAAATTTAATTTATATTGCTTAATTAAGTACAAAGATAATATATTTTAATAGTTAAACATATTACACAAAGTAGTTTTGTATCAACAAGCTTTTCTTTGTGAGATGTATAATATTATTAAAATGATTTTGATTTTTTAGTATAAAATTATTAACATATTTGTTATTTAATAATTCTAAAACAATAAAAAATAAATAAGATTGTTATTATTATTATTTTCAATAATTAAATAAATTTTTATAAATTTATATTAAGAAAATATATAATAAAAATAAAACATCACTTCTTACATATGTATCATAACTGACCATTTATAAAAATGTTTTTATAGAATTTCCAAAAATACAAAAGAATATTTTTGTTTCAAAAAATAATTATAGTATAACTAATCTAATGTATTATTCATAAATTTAGAGAAACATTATATTATAGTATGAGTATGGTGAGAATTGAATTTAGTTAACATGGGCTTCAATGTCTGTATTTTGATATAGTAATGAGTAATGAAAAGGGGGATTAATAAAAGGTGATGCGTAATTTATCACTGATAATGGATTAGCCGAATGTTAATAAAAATAAATTGAAATAATGGACGAAATTTAATATTATATTTAATATAGTTTTAAGAGAGAAAATTCAAAATGTCAAAGGGAAGAGAGACTCGCCATCCCTTATAGTTCCCTTTCCATCACCTCCATTGGATTAAATAGAAACCCTGTGTAGGAGGGATATTTGGAAAGAATTAGACCTTAGGAAATTGGGTAGGGGTGTTTAGATGTGGATTTTGTTAGATCATTCTCAAATAAATTATTTTTTAATAAGTATAAATGGTTAGAGGGGTATTTATATTTCCAATATGGTTGGAGTAGATTTTAATAAAATATTTATTAAATTCTAATTTGGTTTTAAGAGTATGAATATTGATGACTCATATAACATTTATAATATTTGATTAAAAAATAATGGTTTATATGACATTTAAATTCAGCTAAAATTCATGGGAATTATGCAATTATTTTATAAAATATATAGAATCAAATATAATTTTTCATTAAAATAAAACTTCCCATAGTGTTTCATGATATATTTATAGCTTATGAAAATAAATGAAATATTTTCTGAAGATTTAGTTCCCTGATTAAATACAGTTTAATTATATAATTGTTTTTACAAATTATTGAGCCATATTTATATAATAATCATGTCATAAATTTTATGATATATGTACAAATCATATTTTTACTTATCACCACATATATAAATTTATATGGAAATGTCTTTAAATTTTCATTAAGAAAATTTTAGCATATGAATTATTTTTTTCTTTATATAAAGTAAAATAATTTTTTAAAAAATTTTTACATATAAATAAAATATTAACATCTTTAGAAAACTAAATTTCCCTAGAATAAATATAATTTCATTTACAATGAGTAATTACATTTCTATTTGATATTATCCACTAATTAATAAAATAACTGATTATTTAATTATAAATATATAGTTTCAAATATATCATATATTTTTTAGTCATAATAAATCTTCAAATAAGAAAATTAAAATAATAAAATTTATTTAAATTAATTATTTTATTAAGTATATTAATTTTAGATAAAAATAAATGCTTATACATAATTTAAGTAACACAATTTATTAATTAATTTTATGATATTTTGATATTTATTTTTATTCATTTATACCAATAAAATCTTGGTTATTAGTCATTTTACTATCCTCAATGGTTTTGTTCATATTTCAATTATCAATTATTATTCTATCGCATAGTTACTACTCAAATGGAAATATATTGATTATATTTACCACAAATAACACCTATTTACTCTATTCTTCATTCACAAAATTCTCTATCAATGTTCAATATTCTTCATTTAATAAACACATTCATATTTTTTGTATTCTGTGTTTTACATTATTTTATGTGATTTTGATATTTCTATAAGATAATGACACAACATATATTTCATTTTTGGTTAGGCAATTTTTTATTGCCCTATTTTGAAATTTTAAATATCATGAGAAAAAAATTATCTCTTATTTGTAATTATTATGATAAAGAAACAAGAAAATTATTTCCTATTTAAGTGTTTTCATTTATTTATGTATAGTATAAAAATATAAGAAAATTAATATTTATATTATTTTATATAAACAATTGTTTTTAATAAAGGAATCTAATTATGTAATAAATATTTATAACTATTAGTTTATTATTAGTATAAAAATAAAGAGAATAAATTTGTGAATTTTATATATGATTTTAGGTAAAAATTAATAAATCAATAGATTGAAATTTTGGGATCGTACTTTCTTGAGTCTAAATAAATTTCACCCCCACAAATCTAATTTACATTTATCAATTAAAATAGGTGAAGGTACCATTAATTTAGTAATTCATCTGTATGTGAGTTGTACAAAAAATATATCCTTTGGTTCTACAGTCAGACCATGAAAATTATCATTTCCCTTAAAATAGGTATATATTGATTTTTTTTATTTGTGTCTAGATACTGATAATTACAATTTATTAGTATGATTAATATGTTTCTACAGAAATTAAATTTACCACATCATTTTCATGATATTATTTCAAATTATTTACTAAATGAGATATAGTTAGTGTCATTAGTGATATTACTTAATAAAATATTAAAAAAACAACTGAAAGTGAAACATTAATAATATGAATTCATAACATATGAAACATTTGGTTCGACCAATTTTTTTTCATTCTTTATCCTCTAAAATAAGTTATTTTTTTCTTTTTCCCAATTTGTAACCTCATTTTCACAATATAAATGTACTAAAATATGTTACATTTTTAAATTATGACATAAAATAATTACATTATGGATGATAATACGAATTACAAATCTTAATATATAAATTATAAAAATTGATAATAAATTCATGTCATATATTATTTACATGTAATAAATATTTATATAACTTCAAATGCATTTTTCATAATTTTTTGTTCTATTTTTTTTATTCATAATATATTTCCTATGATTTTCACTAAAAAAGAATCTATAACATCTGTAATATCCCATAATCAAGCTATACATAGCTAGTGCTAATTAATTATATTGAAAACCCCAAAATTAATTTTTTTTATATAATCAATTGACTAGATATGTATTTGGTCATTAAAATACATTTGAACATTAACTACCTCATATAAACATATCAATTCCTATTATTCATTCTTTACTTATCCATAGATCTCATATAAAAGTTTTTATTTCCTGGGAAATAGAGAAACAATGTAATGTGTGAGATCTATGATCAATTGGGGATGGATACTGTGAAATATTACATGAAATAAATATTATATAAGGGTTAAATATTAAAATGATTCAATATTATTAATACAATACCATAAAATATCCCATGATAAGGTAATAATTTAAATAATATAATAACATCAAGATGAATAATAAATCTTATAATCATGAAAAAATAATGCCATATATCATAACAATACATTCAATGTATCATGATTTTAAATCATACAAAAAATTTTATATATACCAAAAATAATCAATCATGTTTTTCTCATTAGACCTACTAATGCATTGAGAGGTAATATAATTTCAATATCCACTTTTCACTTACCAAGTCTAATGAAATCATTAGATTAAATTAATAAATAGATAATTAATACAATATATATCTATCTATAAATACCCACACTCAAAAAAAATATACATGATAATAATTATCTATAATTAAATAATGTGTATACTAATTGTTCATAATTCACTATTAAAATTTATTGTATGGCATTTTATGTAAACGTCATTCTATATGAATTATAAAATATTAGACATTCACACCATGTGGATTAAAGTATATACAATTATGTCAATACTAGAAATAATAAATACAAATAATGAACAAGAGATTAAATATGTCAATAAGATAATGAACAAGGACAATGATTAAAAAGGTAAAATAAAGGTAGGTAATCAGAGTGATAGATAACACAATCACAATAAAGGAACAAGAGTTGAGGAAATCAAATAAAAACTATTATAGATATGAAATATGAATATATAAAAAATTTTAATAAGACATGTATTACCTATAATGTAATGAAAATACAGTATGAAATACCTTCAAAAAATTTGATAATGTATATATTAGAGATCACAGACTCTGAGAAAAAATATAAGAGAATAGTGATTATCCGAAAGTGAAATTTCTTAACATGAGTCCTGGATCACAAATTATATCCTATAATGGGGAAATCTAATATAAATAAACAAACATATTCCAAAATAATTAATAAATAATCATCTCATATCACAGAAAGAAATATAACCACTTGATGTTGTTTTTTATTATCTTTAGAGATTAACTACAAGAACTACATATTTTAAAAACTCGTGGAAAATCATCTAATGTCATTCCCCGCATGAACCCCTTTTAGTCATTTCATATATCAAATTCATCTTAAAAATAATCCTAAGAGATACATAAGATAAGATTTACATTATATAACATTATGTGTAGACATTATAGATAAAAATTTAAGAGCATAAGATAACAATGTGGGTGTGATCACATAATCAAAGTCCAAGAACATAAAACAACGTTATCATTCAAAAATAAATGCATGGATTAAAATAAATAAATCAAATATTTGATCACAAACAAATTCATAATTAAACATAACATGATTATTATTCAAAAAATATGCTTATGGTAAAAAAATATGATTATAAATCATAAAATCATCCAACTGGAATCACTATATGTAACATCCTAGAGAAGGCATTAGTCTATGATACTCGTAACATTGTGGATAATGAAAAACAACATGATTCCCATTTTTTATTGGGTAGGAATACAAGATTACCTTAATAATATTAGTTAATATAGAACTAATACCAATTACTATTATATATATAAGTACTGACCCACCAATCCAATAATCGAATTCGTGCATATATGTTTCATGATAATAAGAAACCATTCATATATCTGCATCACATAATTTGACCATTCAAATGACTTGGTTTTATAAAAACATCAACAGAAAATTTCATAAAATATAAATGGAAATGAGGTGGATGGTTTCATAAGGACATATTATATGTGAAACATCAATGCGTGTTTACAATGTTAAAACTATCCCGTTGATGATTATTGGATAAATTTCTTTGAAAATCATGTTGAAATATTCATTTCGATTAAAAGATAATTATGAATTAAAATATTTTTGAATTAATATAAAAAATGGAAATATATAATCCTAAATAACATTGAACATAATAGTGGAAAAAGGTATTCATAAATGAAACATTAAAAATGGATACATTTTACAAAAAGGACAACCTTGGAAAATGTTATAACATTCCATTAAAATTAATAAAATGCATGTAAATATATTATAAATAACGTTAAAACATTATTTATATCACAATAAAGAAATCCAAATAATTAATATGGACATATAGGATCAATATTATGATCTAGAAAGAAATGGTGGGGTGTGTTTCTCTTACAAGCGCCATATCAATTAATTTCTTTAACATGGTAAATAAAATTGAAGTGGACCAGTAAAACTCTATTAGTAACCATGTGAAAATAAAATGGTTAGGTTATTTTCAATAAACATCAAAATGGTTTCCCCTATATGGACATTTATTTCTACAAATTAGTATTTAAAAATAATATTGTAAAAAATAGTTACATTTTTACCCTAACATTACAAAAATATATTTAACATCATTGAGATGTTGAGTCATGTCCTGAAGTGTACTTTATAAAAAAATTAGGTATTGATCATCATGAAACAAGGGGAATTAAAAAATTGAATAGGATAAATGTGAAGTATAATGGGAATAGGTGTAATAAAATTTTGAATGTGACTTTTTTCTAAAATACATTGGATGTGATCTATTTCATTATCATAGAAATAATGGATTTGAATTGTAAATGAATGTAAGGTAATGGGTAATATTGGAGTTTTTTTTTTATTTTTTGAGTTATGTGAGGAAATATTAGTACGACATTATGTTATTACATTACAACCAAAAAAGGTATTTTATAATGTCTAACTATCATGCAGATAAAATTCGATCCACTTAAATTAACCATTTTTGCATTATTAACTATGATTAAATTTTTTCCATAGTAATTTTTTTTTTCAAAAAATATGTGTTGGAAACTCTTAACAAATATTGATGTGCAAATTATGAATTTTTTTTCTCATTTAAATAAAATAAATTTTTAACTTTTAGGAACATATCATTAAAATTTAAACAATACATTTATTAAGAACTATTTTTCTGTAAAACAATTCATTTTTATACATTAAATGTAATTATTTTTTCATTCCAATTACTAATTAAATTACTTTATATATATTATTAAAACATAAAATTTATATTATCATTTTTATATATAAAATATCTTGTTACATTAAATAATGATACACAAAACCTAAAAATCCATTTTTTATAAAAAATACATAACATGATCTTATTAATTATTTTTCTACATTAATTGAATTTTACCAATGCATTATTAAACAAATAATGACTAATTATTTATTTTTACATATATTTAAGATTTTGGTTACCATTATTTATATCCACTTATTCAACAACTATATTACAAAAATTCTATCATGATTTTACATTGTTTGGTGTTTCTTTTGAAACATGCTATGAAATATATCAAATTCATTTATGGAAAGTATATTATTGAATATCAAGGTGTTACATTATACCCCAATAAAATAATATCTAACATGGATTCATATTATTCTAAGTGAAATATAATGGAATAATTCGACCCCATTAAACCCTCACATACCAATATATATTCTTGAAATTTATTGTTTCACTGCAAATCATTTACACAGTGAGTGGTCCTATTTTGTAGAACATTCCCTCTTTGATTTAAAAACTCTATCACTTATTCTTCATATGAAAAATAATTCTCACTATCAAAATCTATTGATTTCATCAAATGTGTAGGATTAGGTATGTACTTCCACAAAAAGGGCATATGGAAGACATTGTAAACATGGGAGAGGTTTTGTGGGAGTAACAAATGATATGATTCCACCCTAATATGATCAATAATCTATAAGTGATCTATAAATATATATATCAGCTTATCTTCCATTACAAATCACATAAATTTCTTCCAATATTATATTCATAGAAATAGCATTCCATTATCATCAAATCCAATGTCTCGCTGATTATTGTTAGCATATGACTTCTATAAAATCTGAACATCCTTGATGTTCAATATAATGGAGTTAATTTTGTTTATCATTTCATCATATATATTATCTTCAGAGAGATTATAATATCCAAATTCATCTTGGTATATTATATATTTAAATTACTTTCTAAAATTGACTTCATGATGATCAATTTGAATTAAAAAATATAATATATTATTTTAAGAAGTGTTAACTATAGGATTGTATCAATCCAAACAATCATTTAAATCCATATAAAATGATCCTAGCTAATCACAAAGGGTATTAATGGTACTAACTTTTTTACTATACTTTTTTATGATGAAATGCAGTGATGAATTCAACCTTCATATTTATTGATTTCTGAAGACATCTCTTGAATTTTTAGGTTATCCATGGATCTTGATTAGGTACAATTAATAGTGGTACCAAACCACCCATACCCATTCCTTAATGTATATCCTAAAAAGTTATTTAAGAAATTAATTATCATTGATATTAATGAAATGAACTGATTTTGTATGTCATTTAATACAACCCAAAATATTTTTATAAACATTATATGTCTTGGATATTCTTATAAAAAATACATTTTTTGATTTCTCATTCTATGTAGTTGTGGTTAATGGTTACATCATCAACTTAGAATTATTTACATTCAACATTAACTTTTTGATAGTCTAGGAATGAAGATAAGTATTTTTTTAATATTCCTATTCATGTTGTTAAACCATAAATTCTATTTTAGATTAATATAAAAATAATAAATTCAAGGATGTATGGGGAATGAAGAGAAATGATAGTCATCAAACTGTTCCTTCTTCTTAATATTTTTAGTATGACACGTAAATAGTTCTTTTAACTTTTTATTCCATCTTTCTCATGATTGAAAGTAAGAAAATTCCTTACCATATTTAAATTTTTTACATCCTATTTTAATATATTTAATGGTCAAATAGATTGATGGTTCAACATTCCTCAGAGAAAAATGGAATTTATCCAATTCCTATAATATTTAATGTCCATTATTATAAAATCAATAATTATAAAATCACTTTAAATCCTTATCAATGACAAGATAGTGTGATCCTATTTATAAAGAGTATCTTCAACATTGTTTCATTCCTATAGTGGTTATCTATTATGAAGTCATAATATTAAATCATTTATAACCATAGATTTTCATGAATATTCAACTATTTCAATTTGAATATATAATTCTGAAATTTTTGAATAGTATAAATACCAAACCATTAATAATAATGATAATTTTACTATATATTCAAATAAAATATTACCAATGTCATCTAAAAATCAGGAGTCGAATAATTCTTTTATCAAGAACCTTTAATTGGTGTGATTCTAATGCTGATAAACTATTATTGTACATGGGAACACATCTCATTACCTTCATTGATACATCATAGAATATCACAAATCCCTATCCACTATAGTGTGGAATGAGCATAAGTGTAGTAAAAAATATAACATTTTTTCCTTGAAAATTTCATCAAATTAATTTGTCAAAATGAACATTACTCCCTTATAACTCAACATTGTTTATGGATTTCATATCAGCAAGAAATTTCTCAGAATATTCTTTAATATGCAATAAGTCCAATAAATATGTTGTTTTATGTCACTATGGTTTTTCTCCGATATTATTCAACAACATACATCTTATAAGGATCCATAAATATTCCCTCTCTTTTCATAATATAACCCATGATTGATATATTATATATCCATTATTCACACAATCTAAATTTTGATAAACATTCTACTTTAACAAGTTCCTCAGAACAAACTTGAAATTATCAAAATTCTCTTCCTTACTCTAAGAATATTGTGAATATCATTAATATAGTTAACCATATAATTATTAAGTTATTTATAATTTTTCTACTGATTATATTTATATGTACTATAAGTATATTATTAAAGAATAACTTAATCATAATAAATATATAGTTTATATTACTTATATGAAATTTAGTCTTGGTTAGATTGTAACACCATGAGATTTTATGGAAAATATTGTTTTTAATTTCATTGATCCCTTGTGTTGTACACTACACCAAAATGAGTTGCACTACATGCATCTCTGACTGGGCTTGCATTACACGCAATCACGACCATCTACGATAGCGTGTGTTGTACGCAATACCAATTTTCACTAAACAACGATATGTTATATAAACTAGCCGTTATGAATAGTAATACCCAATTTTTTAAATTTTATAAATTTTATCTTTCAAAATGGAGTTTATTTTTGGATTCGGAATATCGAAATTATCCTAGGGTGAATTTTTGGTATTTTTCTGAAAACTTTCAATTTTTGACAAATAGTGAAAACACTGGGTTACTATTTAAAAACTGACTTTCTATTTAAATAATTATTTATTTTATTTAAATTTATTTTAGGTAAAAATTGATACATAATACTTATATATGTTCAATGTAATTCATTGGAGTCATTTTATAATAATATCAGATATATAAAAATTTTATTGAACTTTTCACCATCTTATACCTACCTCATAGGAGATTTTTGCAAACTTACATAAAACATAATTTTTCGTCTTATGTGAGTGGAATTTCAAAAATCCAGGAGACACGGTTAATATCCAGGTGGAAAATGTGGTTCAACAAGATAAAAAGAATTTTTGGTGAATAGTAACTTTTTTACTTTTATTTACCACTGTTAAAAGTAAATAAAGTAATTATGGGTAAAAATGATATTAATATTACCCTAACACATCTCCTAATTCTATTGGATAAGTGTAATTCTACCAAAATCAACCATATGAATATAATATTATCATTTAGGTCCACTTAGATTGGATTAGAACATTGATTATTATTTTATTTAAAGAGGAGTTAAAATGGTTAGAATCAAAGATTAATAACTAAAAAGTTTTAATATAGGGTAATACATAATATAATTTCGACTATGAAAATTCAATAGAAATATAACATTATGTAGTACATAATGGTATTTTATTTATAATTTTTAGATGTTAAATAATTTAATTTATTTATGACACAATGATAATAGAGTAATTACCTTATTCATAAAGTATTAACATAATTGATTTTATAAATAACCAAATAAATGAAATTAGAGACATTTTATGAATTACACTAATTTTAAAATGTTAATATGACATGTTAGTATTGATTCAATTAATGATTTTTTAACTAATCATGTTGTTATGTTTTTTACAAATATCAATTACCAAATAGTGTCAGAATTTACATAAAATAGTTTTTAAAACAAATATTATATTATTAATTTTTATAATGATTCTAAAAGTATAAGGCTCTGAAAAATGACGTATATAAGGATATATATATTAATAATGAATCCCTTGGGGTACTTTTGTCGTTTTATAGTAATTATATTAACCATATAGTGTAAGAAAACAAGAAGTCACGGTAAAACTTAAATTATTTATCTTAGAGTTAAATCTAAAAGATAAGGTTTACATAGTAACCTAAACCTATATAAAACCTTTCAGTTTGGAGGATCTCAACCCATACCCCCTTTAGCTTTGAAATAAATCAATTTGGAACTATTATAAACCAAATATGACTTTATTATAAAATAATATTTTAGGTATTTCCAAAAGTGTCACTCTCCTCCCTTATAAAAAGGGCACCCCTTCCCTCTTATCTTCACACCCTTTTGAGCCTTGAAGCACAGCTAAACCAGGACCATTTCCCTTGTCATCTTCCCTTGAAACATTATATATGTTCTGGTCACCTCAAAAGACCAACCCTAGTCTGTTAAGATGATGTTAAGAAGAGGCACGTCAAAGAAGAGGTAATATCCTTTACCGATTCTTTCCAATTTATTTCTTCTTATACTTCTTATTATTTATTTGCTTCATAATAAATTAATAAAATTAGTATCACTCGTAGACTGATATTTTATTATAAATATCAATCAACCCAATTTCATCTTCTATCCATCCTACGAAAACGAAATCACCGCGCATGCGTACGTACGGAATATCGTCACCACACTGTGGTGTAATCTGTTTTCACCACCACCTTACATGGATGGGTATAATGGTGTAAATAAATAACTATATATGATTGTTTTAAAGTGATATTTTTTCTTAAATATTATACATACACTTAAATACAATTCCACTATCATGGGAATGATATCATCACTCGTGCCAACATACGGACTACCGTCTCCACGAACGCGATGAGATTCATTTTCAATGATTAACCATTCAAGTATGATTATAAATTATATATAATAAATAATCATGAAATATATTACATAATAATGATACTGGATTTAATTATATATATGTTTCATTTACTTAATTCCATTTAATTCAATAAGGAAACGAAAACAGCGTTCATGCGTACGTATGGCCTACCGTCTCCATAAACGGTGTATTTAATTTCATATATATATCTATTATATATATATACTGAATATATATATATGATATATAAATCATTATTTAAATTATGGATGTAATTAAATCAATATATAATTAATAATAATATCAAGAACAACATGTCCAAACACGTACGATAAATAAAATGATTTTACCGAAAACAACGCTTTAACATGGAACTTACAAAAGAAAGGGTAATATAAAGTCATAATTGAACCATATATGATATCATAACAATGAATATTATTCTTTAATAAGTCAATGGCATTATTTAATTCATTATACAGGAGGTTCGGATACGTATGAAGCATATCGGACCTTAGGTAAGGGATAATTTTTCAATCTCATTTATATTCGAGATTGCTTATACATAAGTATTTAATTGGGTAATATTTTTCATCCATGTCCATAAAAATGTCTTTAATAAAGTGTTTACTATTGTTCCATTTATTTTTAAAAGTCATTTTTACCCCTCTTTGACTTTTAATATGTTTTATGGAAGGAATCATTCTTTTGTTTACCATTCGTGGTCATTTTGACTTTTCTGACAAAATTATGAGAAGAATGATATTTTTTTACTTATACGGCATGAACAGATTTTTACAATTTTATAACTACTTGTTTTCATGAAGCATACTATACATGATTTGATTACTAATTTCAAAAAAATCCTTTTCTTTTAAAATTTTGTGGCCCTTTGTGATAAGAAAATGATTTTCAAAAAATGATATTTTCCTCAAGAATTCATTTCAAGTGTTTTATCAAAACAATTTTTCATCAATGATGAAATTATTTCATATGTCGATGTATCAAGTATAATTTCTATATGATTTACATGGTTTCACTTATCTTATGATGAAATTATACCCATTTTTTCATTTGGATTATGTTATGATGCGATGATGTTTATGAAACCCATTTTTATTCTTTAGGTTGATGAATGATTTATGTTTATGTTGTGGCACAAGTAAGAATGATTTCATTATGAGATGGGTGGGACCTATATCTCCCTCTAATGAATTGGTTAAAGATTTATATCTCATGAGATAGACATGGCTGGAACTGTAAGATAATCTGGTTTAGTGATACAGGACTGGAATGAGGAGTGGACTCGATTTAGAAAGGGACTTTGTCCACAAAGATGGTCTTGGAAGAAATGCATTGGCAACTATGGAAATCATATCATGTTGTTAACAGTTTTCCACAATTACATGTTTTAGTTCCATGATATTTTATCATGATTTATGTTCCTTTATGATATATTCCCTACGTACTTCCAATATTTATGTCTTTTCTCAAGATTTTGATGTTTAGATATTATGTTCAAGTTTTTCCATTCAAATGTTTATGGATTGTTTTATGCTCTCTATGTTTACCCTTACTGAGAATTTGAGCTCAAAATTTTTATGTTTTCTTTTCCTCAGGATATAAAGAATGGTTTTAGGTAAGAAAACAAAAGGGGGGATCTTTATAAGAGATGTTGAAGATCTTTCACCGTGATTAGAAGATTATGATACATGTTTCCAAAGACACTAAAGTATTATGGTCCTTGGGTGTTTGTTTTTGTTATAAGTATTCCGCAAAAGTAATGTAATGTCCATGTACGTCAAGCTTCGGGTCTATATAGTTGGTATCAGAGGGAGGTTTCGTTAACCTTTGGAAACTAGGATGTGAAAACTTTAGTGAAACCCCAAGAGGTATTTCAAGGGTTTGTCTAGGAATTTCCTTAAGGATAAGTATACATATAGGTTATAGTCCAAGAATTACAGTAATGATTTTTGAATTTAACCTAAGATGTTAGATATTGACAGTACTCCCCCTTTATTTTTTTGTTTTCCATAGCATGATTTTTTCCTCTCACTCTATTCTTTTTGGGTTTTAGAAAATGGCTGGAAACATGAAGATTCATGATAACAGAGGATATAATGGAAAATAAAATGATATTTATCATGAGAAACAAAATGAAACGGTATTTGGAAGTCCAAAAATCATTACTATTCCTAATCAGCAATCTCCAAATATGATCAATAATATCAACTTCGGTAAGTTTCCTAAGTCGACTAATAAAAGAAATATGGAGTTTCATGATGATCCTTGAGGAAAGAAAGTTCAATTTCCCTCCTGTAAATCATGTGGGAAGAGGCATCAAGGAGAATGTTTCAAAGGAACTGGAAGTTGCTTTAGATGTGGAAAAGAAGGACACAAAGCCCGTAATTGTAAAGGAAAAGGTTCATTTAACACCATGGACAAGGATAAGGGTATTGCTATGACATTAGCAATGGTTAAATGTTTTAAATGTGGAATGTATGGGAATTATGCAAACCAATTCCCTAAAGGAAAGTCTCTTGAAGAAAATCAGCATGGTTGTATGGGTAGTATTTATGTTGATGATGATGATGAGACTACAAATGATATGTGAGATAAAAGAATTGTTCAAGATAGGTCAATGGTTTAAGAAGGTAGTGGATTGATTACATGTTTATCAAGAGTAATGTTGTATAAGTAATGTCATGGTACTATGGAATAAAGAGACATATAAGGATTGTTACACTATTGTTTTTACTTATGCTTTTGGAAGTATATATTGAATAGTACGGGTAACCATGAAAGGTTATTCAAATATTTTTGGAAAGCACCTAATATGCGCATAAAGAAGGGATAAGGAGATAATGAAATTATTGACAGTATTAATGAGATCATGACTGATACAAGGACAACGAGATATCATGATTTGAGTATATAGAATTTTTGGTATTTTTGTATGTGGGATGAGTTACCTTTTGAAAGCATTCATGTTTTCACTATGGTTCTATGATAATTTATGTTTTAAGAGAATACATGATTAAGGTATTCACATGTTTGGAATGGGACCAACATGATATATCGTATGATATATAGTGGATAAATGATGGTATTCACATGATCGGTAGATGACATTTCTAGTAATTTTTTTCTTTATACTATGATCTTAGACAGAAGTATTTTAGATAACCATAAAGATTTGAATGAATTATGTTGGATATAAGTTAGTATTATTTAAGGTTAGAACATTTTTCGATATTATAGATGGAATGTTATAATAGTGTAGTTTAAGAAAAGGGACAACATGTTGAACGGGCGACAACCCATTGCGCTAGACAAGGCTGTTGGAATCGAACCCACAACTGAAGTGCGACATGCCTTTTTCGCCTACCACTGGCCTACAGGAAGTCTCCAGTCAGTAGAAGCTAGATTTATTATACTAAGCGGTATGATATATGAAGTATATGTCCATTTTAGGAACCATATATGATTAATCTCACTATATATGGACTTCTGTATATTTAATAACATTTACTATCCTTTTGTTTAAGACAGATGGAATGACCTATCATTCTATCGCATAATATGCTAACACTTTAAGGAAGACAAATTCAACATCATTTCTTTAAGAGATGATGTGGAAATTGTTCAAGGCATAAAAAAGTAATATTTTACCAAATTCAAGTAAGTATTTCTTTTAATTCAACAATTCTTCACCTTTAGGGAAATGATTGTAAATACAAATAAATGTTGTCCTAGTATCCTCATATCCGATGGATCAGATGGTACCTTAAATCATCACAAATTTATGGCTTTGTGATTGTTGGCTTTTCTATAGCCATGTTCTCTACCACTCTCCATCAGAACATGATGGTTAGATTTCTCTTCCATATCCATATTTTCACCTATGTTCTCCTATGTGTAAACCCAATGATTACTTTATTTGAGTAACCGTTATGTTTCATACTTTAGTTTTTAAAGATATGTTTTGGTATTCATTTTTATGAAGTGATTTTTTATTAAATAAACTTTTTAGTAGTAAACCATTTATAACCCCGACGAATTTCGATGGCGAAATTCATTTTAAGGGGGGTAGAATGTAACACATAGAGATTTTATGAAAAATATTCTTTTTAATTTCATCGATTTCTTGTGTTGTATGCTACACCAAAAGGAGCTTGCACAACATGCATCCTAGACTTGGTTTGCATTACACGCAATCGCGACCTTCTATGATAGCATCTGTTGTACGCAATACCGAGTTTCAATAAACAACGATATGTTATATAAACTTGCCATTATGAATAGTAATACCCACTTTTTTAAATTTTATAAATTTTATCTTTCAAAATGTACTTCATTTTTGGATTCGGAATATTGAAATTATCCTAGGGTGAATTTTTGGTATTTTTCTGAAAACATTCAATTTTTTATGAATAGTGAAAACACTAGGTTACTATTTAAAAACTGATTTTTTTAAATAATTATTTATTTAATTTAAATTTATCTTAGTGAAATATTGATACATAATACCTACATAAGTTCAATGTAATTCATTAGAGTCATTTTAAAATAATTTTATATATATAAAAATTTTATTGAACTTTTACCGTCTTATACATACCTCCTAGGTGCTTTTTGTAAACTTACATAAAACACAATTTTACCGCTTCTGTGAGTCTAATTTTGAAAATCCGAGAGACACAGTTAATATCAAGGAGTATAATGTGGTTCAATAAGATAAAAATAATTGTTGGTGAATAGTAACTTTTTACTTTAATTTACCACGGTTAAAAGTAAATAGGGTAATTAAGGGTAAAAATGATATTAATATTACTGTAACACTTTTCATAATTCTATTGGATAAGTGTAATTAAACCAAAAACAACCTTATTAATATAATATGATCATTTAGGTCCAATTGTTTTGTATTAGGACATTTATTATTATTTTATTTAAAGAAGAGTAAAAATGGTTAAAATCAATGTTTAATAACCAAAACATTTTTAATATAGGGTTATGCATAAGATAAATTAGAATATAAATATTAATTAGAAAGATAAAAAGATTTTCTACCTAATGGTATTTTATTTATAATTTTTAGACCTTATATAATGTAATTTGTTTATGACACAATGATGATATAGTAATTACCTTATTAATAAAATATTAACATAATTGATATTATAAATACCCAGATAAATATAATTCAAGACTTTTTCTGAGTTAAACTAATTTTATAGGTTAATATGACATGTTATTATTGATTAAATTAACTTTATTTTAACTAATAATGTTTTTATGAGTTTCACAAAAATCAATTACCAAATAGTGTCAAAATTGACATAAAATAGTTTTGAAAAAAATTATTATGTTATTAATTGTTATAATATTCCTAAAATTATAATGATCTTCCAAATGACTTAGATAAGGTTATATATATTAATAATTAACCACTTGGGATTCGTTTGGCTTGTGATATTATGTTTATTAACCATATAGTGTAAGAAAACAGGATGACACGGTAAAAGTAAAATTATTTAACTTAGAGTTAAATCTAAAAGATAAGGTTAAAATAGTAACTTAAACATATATAAAACCTATTGGTTGAGAGTATTTAGACCTAATGACACTTTATCTTAGAAATAAATCAATTTCTAGCTATTATAAAATGAATATGACTTTCTTATAATATAATATTTTAAGTTTTTCCTAAAGTGCCCCTCTCCTCCCTTATAAAAAGGGAACCCCTTCCATCTTCTATTCACACACTTTTGAGCCTTGAATATCAGGAAAAACCTACCAATTTACCTTCTCATATTCTCTAGAAACATTATATAGGTTCTTGTCACCTCAAAAGACCAACCCTAGTGCCTTAATAGGATGTTAAGAAGAGGCGCATCAAAGAAGATGTAATATACTTTACCGATTCATTCGAATTTATTTCTTCTTCTACTTATTATTATTTATTTGTTTAATCATAAATTAATAACATCAGTATCAGTAATATACTTATATTTTATTATTAACATGAAACAACCCAATTTCATCTTCTATCAATCCTACGGAAACAAAATCACCGTGCGTGCATACGTACGGAATACCGTCTCCACGCCATGGTGTAATCTGTTTTCCACCACCACCTTACTTGGATGAGTATAATGGTGTAAATAAATAACTATATATGATCATTGTAAAGTGATATTGATTCTGAAATATTATACATACACTTCAATAGAATTCCATGATCATGGGAATTATATCATCGCTTGTGCGTACATACGGACTACCGTCTCCACGAACACGATGAGTTCATTTTCCATGATTAACCATTCATGTATTATTATAAATTATATATAATAAATAATCATCAATGTTATTACTTGATAATGATACTGGATTTATTTACATATATTTTTCATTAACTTAATTCCATTCAATTCAATAAAGAAACGAAAACAGCGTTCATGCGTACGTATGGCCTACCGTCTCCATGAACGGTGTATTTCATTTCATTTATATATCTATTATATATATATACTAAATATATATATTATATATAAATCATGATTTAAATTCTGGAGGTACTTAAATCAAGATATAATTAATACCAATATCATGAAAAACAAGTCCAAAAAGGTACGATAAATAAAATGATTTTACCCAAAATGCTGCTTTAACATGGAACTTACAAAAGATCGGGTAATATAATGTCATAAGAGAACCACATATGATATCATTACAATGAATATGATTCTGTAATAAGTCAATTACATTATGAAAATAATTATATGCAAGGTCCAGATACGTACGAATCATATCGGATCTAAGGTAAGGGATAATTTTTCAATCTCATTTTTATTCGAGATTGCTTATACATAAGTATTTATTTGGGTTATATTTTTCATCCATGTCCATAAAAATGTTTTTCATAAAGTGTTTAATATTATTACAGGTATTTTTAAATTCATTTATACCCCTCTTTGACTTTTAATTTGTGTTATGGAAGGAATCTTTCTTTTGTTTACCATACGTGGTATTTTTTGACTTTTCCGAAAAAAGTTCGAGAAGAATGTTATTTTTTTAACATATACGACATGAACGGATTTTTACAATTTTATAATGCCTTATTTTCATGAATCTTACTATAAAATATTTCTTGACAAAATTCAATAAAATACCTTCTTTTAAAATTGCGTGGGACTTTGTGAAAAGAAAATGATTTTCAAAAAAATGACATTTTCCTCAAAAATTCATTTCAAGTGTTTTATCAAAACCATTTTCCATCTAAGAGGAAATTATTTCATATGTGTCTGTTTCAAGTATAATGTCTCTATGATTTACATGGTTTCACTTCTCTTAGGATCAAATTATATCCATTTGTTTTATATGGATTATGATATGATGGGATGATGTTTATGAAACCCATTTTTATTCTTTGGGTTATGATGAACAATTTATGTTTATGTTATGGCACAAGTAAGCATGATTTCATTATTAGATGGTTGGGACCTATATCTACCTCTAATTCATTTGGTAAATATTTATATCTCATGATATTTACATGGCTATAATGGAAAGTTAATCCAGTTCAGTGATACAGGATTGCAATGAGGAGTGAACACGATTCAAAAAGGGACTTTGTCCACTAAGATGGTCTTGGCAGCAATTCCTTGGATACTATGGACATCTTATCATGTGTATAATGTTATTAAAAAATTACATGTTTTAGTTCTATGATATTTCATCATTATTTGTGATCCTTTATGATATATTCCTCACGTAATTCCACGATTTATGTCTTCGCCCAAGATTTTGATGTTTATATTTTATGTTCAAGGTTTCGCATTCAAATGTTTATGGATTGTTTTATGTTCTCTATGTTTACCCATACTGAGAATTTGAGCTCACCCTTTTTATGTTTTATTTTCTCTAAGAAATAAATAATGGTTTTAGGTAAGAAAACAAAAAGGGGAAGATCTTTATGGGAGATGTTGAAGATCTTTCACAGCGGTTAGAAGACTGTGATCTGAGTTTCCAAAGACACTAAACTATTACGGTCCTTGTGTGTTTATTTTTGTTATAAGTACTCCGCAAAATAAATGTAATTTCCATGTACTTCATGCTTCGGGTCTCTACATATATCCTCCCATTCATGCCTAATTCATGAAATCCATATTGACGTTCAATATTTATAAAATAGGGAGGTTCAAATAAATTATAAATAAATCACTCAATATGGGGTAGATAATACTTTTCATTTTTATTTTTACATTTAATTTTTTTATGATCATTGTCAATATGATTTTACGTATCATCCTTCTTAATAGAAATATCATATTCACCCCTTGGGGAATAAATAAACTATATAAAATTATTATCAATATTTTTCTAGATTTTCTTCTTCAATTATACTAATTTATTTGATATCATTGTACAAGGATTTTTTAATAGTGGTAAAACACCATGTATAAGTTCAATTTAATACTCAACCTCTTGTTCTAGGGGATAACCTAGAAATCCCTCAAGGAATACATAATCATGTTTCTATACAAATGGAATATCTTACATTTTGAGTTCTCCTAAAAATATTTGAGCAAATTAACCTCATTATTTTTTAGAATGACCCCTATAATTAATGTAGTTTATATATGAGGAAAATATTATAAATTTGACTAGTTTATGGCCATCTGATTATATAGAATATTAAATGTGAATATCCTAACAGGGAAGATTTTATGGTCTCAATTTAAAAAGATTTTATCCATTTCAAAAATAAATAAAAAATCTACGAAGGGATTAACTATAATATTTTCAAGAAACACTTTTCAATATACTTCTTCTAGAAATGACTAGTATACATGAGATAAGATTTTCAGACCATTCGATGTTTTCATTAATAATATATTTTTAAAATCCATTTATAGGTGATTCTATGTCTTTAGAAAATTTTCATGAAATGATTTTGTGGGTAGAACCATAATCACATAAAACATTATGTGTCAATTGTGTATGAGATGTGTACATTTCGCATAATCATTTTCATGACCCGCTACAAAATATTTTATACCAAAAATTTCCCATATTTAATTATATTAATAGGTTATGTATATTTATTTTAGGAATTAACCAATGGGTTTTAGAACGTATTTGTGGGATGCTCGTGGATTTTATAATTGGAACATTAGAGTTCAGACAGATAATTAGTTAGGAGATTCACTTCTTGTTATGTGTTAGTAGACATTTTTTTTCTTCATTCAACATATTTGTACAAGGTGGATAGCTCTACCATGCATGAAAAGTCTTGTAATTACTTTCATAGAATTTCCTTGGTTATTTTCCCCACATTCTCAACATATAGGTAGTTAGCGTTTGTTTTATATTTGATATTTTTAATTTGAGTTTCCATGAAACATTATTTTTCTTTTCATTTCTAGAGAATTATAAGATTCCCTAGATTTTGTATTCTCATTAGTTTCATATCACTAATATTTTATATAACTACTAAAATCTACTATAACTAACAACTTTCAATGAATTTGATTTAGGATGTAAATTAACCATTTTGTCTTACTATTACGGATGGTAACAAAACTAGAGGAGTATGTTGTCAGTCTTCTAATGCTTTCTTAATTGGTGTGAATGGAATCATGTTTAATATAATTCAACTCTATGAATTCTCTTTCCATCTTCCTAATAAGTTTTCCTCAAAAATATTTCATGAATAATATTTTCTTAAATTCCTACCCTTCCACCTATCAACCTTTTCCATTATACTATATACTATTAATAAGATTCCGCCATTGGATGGACTTTTCCATCATGTGATACATTGTTAGAACAAAATTCTCAATGTCTGAGCATTGGATAATGAAATATATATATATTATCTTGATTTTATACATTTCACAGCAATTACGTGTTTGTAATAAAAAAGGGTACACAGTTAATTAACACATAAATGATGTGTAAAAACGTTTCTCCGCCCATAGTATATTTGGGAAATCAGTGTAGATTTCATTGATATTAATATTATATGATCATTGAGTGAGAATTATTAAAACAAGTTGATACTCCTCCTCCAATATTGTTTTTATATATCCTTTAAACAATCATCACTTTTCTAATAACACAAATTCTTTACTCCATTTCTCCTTAAAAAATCCATTACCTCGATATGAAATTTTATCGTATGAAAATATTAATAATTTAATTAAAGGATACTATGAATAAAAAAAATTAATTCCTTAATTACATGCATAACCCAAATTATGAATGTCTATTTTTAATCATGGTTATACATGATCATCACCCATTAGGTTATACAACATAAAAGTATTAAAATGAATCAGAATGACTCTTAAATTGTATTTGAATCATGTATTGAATATCCCATAGTCCAATAAATCTAGGTGTGTAGCTAGGCCTATTTATTGGGAACTAAGTGAAGATTAAGATAATACACCACCATCCTCTTCAAGGTTACTACCCTTAGAGACATTTGTACCAGAGCCAACATCTACCAATTTATATCCAGATATTAATTTCATTGATAAGAAGAGAAATCATTTATACATTACCAAACATTTAGTTTTCTTTCCTAATTTTTATTATATCTGGTGTTTTCAATAATTTCCCCTCATACTAATCCCAAAAATAACTAAATTAATCGTGTAAAATAACTAATCCTATCATTGATTCTAACTAAGTCAACTTTAGATAGATAAAAATTATTATTTAATTATTAAACATGAATAATCATTTTATCTCATAAATATTCATACACCCAAAATAAATATATCTATGTGTCTTCATAGACTAGAAAGAAAAAAATTCATATTTTAAAATAATTTTGGAAAATCATACATTATCCCACCCCACTCGATCCCCTTCTAGGATTCTCATATATTGTACTCATCTTAATAACCTATGGAATAAAACATGAGAATTACGTGAGATTGTATTCTCAATAAGGGTAAACATAAGTGGTAATAATTGATGATCATAATTGGTAATAAAATTTTCTTGTGGGTTCGAATACGTAGTTAATGTCAAATAAAATCACATTAGGACACCATCACTAAATAAACATGAAACAGAAGACATAAATCAAGGCATTGATCATAACATAAGAATAATCATATAGAATATGGGTATTATGAATAACATTTTAATGCACGACAAACATAAGTGTAGAAATAAGTAAATCATAGACTATGTATCGCTACCTATTTTTAATAAAATATTTGAGAATGCATCAAAACTTGTGCCCATACTATAGTAGAGTAAGAATCATAGAATGATTACCACAATGGAATAAGAATAAGTAATTGATTAAATTAATTATATCATGAAATTTAAAATCTAACCCAATTAATTTTAGGGATATATAAATCTACTCCAACATATTATATAACAAAAATAGGACATATATGTGAAATGAGAGAATTAAAATAATTTAATTTCAACATCACTTAAATATCCTAGGGAAAATTGATTGGATTTATGAAAACATCCATAAAATATTTTATAAACCATTTAATGAAATCTTGTGGAAGATTACATGAGAACATATCCTATAAGGAACATAAATAGATGTTTACAATGATGAAAAACTATCATTTTAAATTATTGGATAAATAAATTCAAAACAATTATAATACATTTTCTTAATATCATTTAAAATTTAAATAATTTGGGAAACCATTACAAAACATGGAAAATATGTTTCATAAATAATATTTCTCATAATTGTGAGATAATAAATTCACATAGAAAATTTTAACAGTAGATTCTATTTCCAAAATGAAACTTGCAGAAAAACATTGAAACATTCCTTCCAATATTTTTGAAGAAAGAAAAAATTACTAGATATTAACTAAATAAATAATTTAATAATTTATATAGATATCCATAAAATTAATATGGTTATGGAGGATGAATATTACTGACCATAAAATAAGAGGTGGGTTAGGTTTCACTTAAAAATCACACATTTTGTCAATTTTTTATCAGTGGAAATAAAATTGAGTTGAAATGTATAACACAAACACAAATCATATGAGAATAAAATGTATGGGGTATCAAAGGAAATGATCACAAATTTTTTCCACTAATGTATGTTCATTCATAAAAATATTTATTTTAAAATGAGATGGGAAATAAACCCTATACTTTTCCTCCTAACATTCATGAAATATCATTATCCTCATGGACAATTTGAGTATCATATGGAGTAATAAATTGAAAATGTATGAAATGAGGATGATTCAATGGAAAATTGGACTATAAATATAGTAGAGGACTCTTGAGGAGGTCATAT
This sequence comes from Viscum album, assembly GCA_963277665.1. NCBI lineage: Eukaryota > Viridiplantae > Streptophyta > Magnoliopsida > Santalales > Viscaceae > Viscum > Viscum album. The sequence continues at coordinate 701,457,345 of OY728156.1, forward strand.
GGTTTTTATTTCAAGATAATTTAGAATTATATGAACTATATTAAGGTGGATAGAATTTGTCCCCTTTTATATGCGAGGATGAGGGAATTTAACATGGAAATGAATATTAGGTAATGATTAAGAATATAATTTCAAGAAATTATCATGGTTTGGATTAGGAAATGTTGTTTATACACATGTGTATGGCATTCTATCCTACAAAATCATTTATATAAGGCCAATATATCATGTAAATGTATCAAAATTTAATCCACTTAAATATCCCATTTTTACACTAATTAACCTTGATAAAATTTTTACCTAGATAATTATTTTTTAGCAATAAAATTATATGAACCCTATTAAAAATTGTGAGCATGATGAATCTATTTTTTATAACCGATTAATTTAATTAAATATCTATATGTGACAAAATTATCTTTTAAATTAAATCAGAACATATAAAGAAAAAAAACATAACAAATTAATTATTTATACATGAAATATTTTTATTATAATGTCCTAAAAATTTATACATAAATTATTGTTAAATAATTATTCATATTGAGAATATACTTTTTTATTTAACCATAATATAATTAGTTTTTGGAAAAACATTTGTAGTACACAATAATCTTGTTTTTAGAAAAAATATATAAAATGTTAATAATAGTTATTTATCTATATGTTATTATATTTTATCCCAGAATATTATCAAGAATGACCTTTATGGCTCATTCCAAACATATATTATAATTTCATTACAATTATTAATACCCACAAATTCAATTGATATATTATAACATTTGTATCACCATTTGTTTTAGTTAGATGTTATATAAGAAAGAAGTAATCAAAACAATACAATTTATTTATAATAAATATATTACAAAATATAAAAGTGTTTCATATAATTTAAATGATATTTAATTTTTTTATTAATTAATTTTTTCAAAACATTTGTTAGGACCATAGTGAATCTGGTATCACTTTTTTTCATTGTATCAATATGTGTTGGTTTTGAAATTTTTGAGATAAATTTTGATAATATTATGAAATTCACTAACAAATTTTCAAATTACTGTGGGAAGATAATGTTACCTAAGAAAGTGTCTTATGATTTTTCCTTACAAAAGACATTTTTGTACGTACTATCCAGACAAAAAAGTTGTATAAACATTGGATATGGATGAAAGTAAAAAAATTACTTAACTGAATCAAGTGTTTCTTTGATGTGTTATATATTTATAATGACCTGATGGATTTCATGGTACATGCTTGGTTATGAGAAAGAAAGAGTAGTCTGAATTTATTCTATACAGTGTTCATTTTTATTGAAAATGATTTTCATATAGGTGATAATTTTTCAAAGAAATAAATTATAAAAACATTATATTATATGAACATGGTTCTAAAATTTATTTGTTTTTATAAGATAAGAAAAAATAAATTCTAAACCCACTTTTCTATATGAATTATTTTATATGTTAAAATGTATTTCTCAATTAGTAGTGAATTCATAAGAAAACAAAAAATGCAACAAGGTGTTGAATTTATTAACTTGGAAACACATGGGGAAAAATTATAATTTTAATGACCGGGATGACTATGTTGGAAAATAATTCATTAAGGGAGACTGTACATTGATAATTAGAACAATATTACTGCTTTATTATTTTTCAACATAGTTTTTGTACAAGTGATAAATGCGAAATAAATAAAAAGTGAAAAAAATGATGAAATTGGGAGAAGTCTATAAGAAAAGTACAAAGGTGGATAATATATTATTAAAATGGAGATAAAAGCATCTATTTGAAGTCCTAGAGGATGATCAAATAGTGAATTCAAGATAGAAAATATAGAATGAAAGAAAATATTAAGGCGTTCAAGTTGGTTGTATAAAGATGAGAAGATATGAAAAGAAATACTGAAGGAAATGCAATTAATCTTGTCCATCGAACATAGACTATCCAAATTGAAATGTATTAGAAAAACATTCACATTGTAACATGATTAACATTATGAGAATAATAATTCAAAATGTTTATAGAGATTAATTGGATTCAAATTGTAGAAGTGATGTTTGTGTTCGGATGAACTAACTAGACAAACCACCATGGAAATGATATTTTCTAGAGACATCATTTGTGGATTTGTGATGATTCTCCAAATAGAAAAGGGTGTGTGCAGTTTTAGATAGAGAACTGTGGTATCAGACAAACACTCATCAAATAGGATTTATGTATGATGTTCCACTATAATGTAAATATTTAGATTAATAGTGCATGGTTTTCCAATAATGGGAAACAAAATCAAGGATCATCTTGTGATGGATGTTTTTGAGTTCATAAGATTATTGAAATTGTTAATTTTACATCAATAAATGATGTTTTGATAGAATTTTACTAGATATATAACTATTATGCATCTTTACCCAATATTTTTGAAGTCTATAAATTTATTGATCTTTAAGGTAATAAATCAATGTTTTATATAGTTCTAAGGTTAAGGATGAACGGAAGAGTTCCTTAACACCATTTTAAGGAATTTTGAAGGAGTTTTATGATTATAGATAATTCATGAATCATACAGAGTATTCAAAAGTATTCATAATTATTTTTAGATGTACTAATTGAAATTAAAAAAGAGTGAAATTTAGAAATGTAATTATATTGGGAAGAATAGTAAAATTGAGTTACAACCAAATCTATTCTTGTAGAATTCATATAAATAAGAGAATGTATACTTGTACCATAGAAACTATTTTCTCCTACAAAATCCTATGTGATGGAGTTTTTGTGATAGGCTTTGTCTCCAACTAATCTAGTATAAGTCTAGAAGACCAGATAGAGGAACTCTAATTTGAGTTCTATCAAACAGAGTTCTATAAAATGAAAACAGTGGACAAATAAACTATTTATAAATCATTCAATTTAAATGTGCTATGAAAAGAATTGGACATATGAAAAGTAGTTAGATACCATCAGACAGATATTACTGTATGGAGACCGATCTGATGAACTTTGTAAAATGAAATTTCTAGATAAAATTATAGAATATTGTGATTGAGAATATCCTTGTTTTTTCTTGGAAAGATGTGGGTGGATTTTTTTTATTCTTATTGTGGGAGGTTCAATATTCATAACAATAATTCATGTTTTAATCAACATTAGTTAAACATTAATAGAAACTCTCTATGGTTCTCACTTATATAAATGGATACGGACTTGCTATCTAAAAGTTGTTGGTAAGTTGGGGTTTCAAACAAAATGATTCTTAGGAACTCCCATTGGAAGAGAGGATGGGAGAATAGGATCATCGCACCCTTTAGGGTGAATTATTTCGTACTCTAGTACTATTTTTATATATTTATGTTATGTTTGATAATGTCTTCCAAATTCGGATATGGGATCAGTTACTCAAACAAGGATATCATAGGTTAAGTTTCATTATATGCAAGGAGAGGGGGATTCTTCATAGTGAGTCTATAGGTATGTATATGAGGATCTTCAAACATTCCCCCTTGGTGGGTAGATACTTATATCTCGAGTTCATATAACCAATCATTCTGCATTATGTTAATATTCATGGAGGATATTAACATTTGAAGGAGTGGATATATCCATTATAAGGAATCCTACAAATCCTACTTATTATAAGATCAAAAGAAATATATTTTTTTAAACCCATGAAGTATAATATCATGTTAAAAGGATATATCTGGTGGAACATAGGCATCGAATATTTGAGAAGGATTCTCATGTATATATCCTATGAAATCTATTTTTATAGGAATTCGTGTTATTGTAGTTCGATCATTACCTAGGAACTATACCTAATGTAGATACCAACATATGGGGGATGATTATGTAATGGAACTCATTCCATTTTAAATATTGATTTTTCCTTAATATTGATGATTTAGGATATGAATGATTTGACTATTGTACCTACCTATTCTCATGAGAACTATGCTTAGTATGAGAAATAATATATTATAGGTAATCAACCTCATTATTTGTTGATGTGGGGATTATATGTTGGGACTACCCTTGAGCTATATAAATATGTATCTCAGACCTTAGTATGGCATCCTATGTATTGTAGTTATCAAAGGATTTAGATTCATCATAGTTTAGTAGGATTGTTATCTTGCTGATGGATGAGGAAGATGATCATCCAATGGGGGATATTTAGTCTCAATGATCGGAATTATAGAGACATGGCGGGCCTTTCTCCTTAGTGGGTCACCGTCTGAGTTTAGTCTAGGGACTTAGCATGGATTCCATTGTATCATGGTTATGGAAGGTATTAGAGAACTCATAGTTAAATGGGTTGGATATTACACATTATAGAATCCCTAATTTGAAGGACATATAATATTATATATCTAATCTAGGATTACACACTAAATCTTCCCGATATAAAGGAAAGGATCACTGTATCCTCCTAAGACTACGTGAGATATGATTTTTGTAGGAATAAATAGATCAAAAATAACCAGTCTCATTATATTTGAATGTGAGACTTATACTCTGGGACTACCCATTAGATTCTAAATATAGAGCAGAGGCCTTGTGGAGGTGTTGTATGTATCCTAGAAATGAAATATATAAATGTCATCATAGTTCCCTTTATTTGGGAATAAATTTACATTTCCCTTATGAAAAGGACTTACACAATGAGGATGTACAAGGTTATCAGGTCTTGGGATTCCAATCAACCTCACCTTCTTCTTTTCTGCCTAACATGTGTTGATTTTATTTTCTACATTTCCTTTTTTTTGACATGTCAGATGGTGTCTTCCAGACATGCTCAAAGAAAATTTATTTATCTTGTTTACTTATTTGTGGTATGTCTCATGACATGGATTGAATTTTTGAAGGTTTTCTCATGATAATGGATGACTTGTCTATTGGACATCACAAAACTTAATTAGTTGATCATAGATTCCATCGCATGATCCCAAATAACATTTTTAGAGGGGGTCACATGATCAAACTAACATATCATGGTGTCATCATTAATGTAATCTGATTTGTCATAAGGATGTTTAAAGGGAAAACTATTATACCTGGAGTGCATCATAATGTCTGATTAGCCTATTTGGATCATTTTGTAAGATCCAATTGACATATCCCTATGCCCGAATGGCCCAAAGGCCTTCTTTTTTATATTTTATTTGTGATAATCCCCCTTTTATTGGTTGAAGGGGAACCTATACATGACCCGTAGGCCCAAGGTACAAGGCCCTATATGACTCGCAATACATGGCCTGAAGGCCCAGAGGCATACCATGCCCATACATGACCTGTAGGCCCATCCCACTAGAACTACCCCTCCCCAGCATCTTTCACATAGCCCAATGCTGTTTGGAAACTTAGCTGAAATGTAACGATGTCACCATATGATTTGGGAAACATGTTTACAGGTCCCTGTGATGCATGAATGGAGGGCCTAGTTGGTTTCACAAGGCATGGGCGGAATTACTGTGGGGTCCAATGTGACATACACTAATATGTCTACTGTACATTGCGTGATCAAAATAGTATACCAAATGAGTGTCACATGACTTGGGTGACATGAATTTGTCATATATCATGACCTATTTGGTTTATTCAAAGAGTATGAGGATCATCATATGTGTACTTTCCATAATTCCCCCATCTTTTTTCCATTGTGTAAGACTTTTATTGCATGTTCCTCAGATTTGATCAGTGTTAGATTTTTTATGTCTCACATATTTTACCAAATATGTGTGATGATCTTCGTGTGAGCCATCATAAGAATGCCAAATGATCTTTGAGTTATCATGAAATTTACATTTTCATGATTTATGATCAGTTTGGTTGTTCTCTGGATCATACATAGAGGGATACTTTTCTGGTCGTGATATCAGCTACTCCATGAAATCCTCTCTAGTACTCGGGAGCACCAGTGCGAAGTTCAATGGAGATTTTTTTGATTTTTTGTGGGGGGGGATTTATAGGCCCCAAAACCCTGATTATTCACCACATTGTGTGGTATGCATTTCAGGAATTTGGACTAGTTTTTGGTGGAGGAATTTAATGTGTTTTGTTTTCCGAGATTCTACCATGAGTCAATCTACGGGCATCAAATGAATTTTAGATACCATGAGGTCATCCTAAAAATTCCCTATATAATTTATTTTTTCCAATTAATTAGGTATTTCCAAATCACATAAAAATTATGATGGACGTTCATATTTTCAAGACAACATGTTTATGTAGGTGAGGATTCCTCCTGAAAGGATTTCACGTGATCATCAATGTCGTTATCTGGGATATTTCACGATATTGGGAGGGATTTCTAAGTGGACATTATGGGATCAAACTACCCTGTAAAGGAGTCTTGTGTGGCCATAATGTTGTTTCACATGACATTTCATACTAAAATATACTTTGATATTTTATGTATTATTTCCAAATTTTATTTTTTGGATGATTAGGGATCTTTCAATCATGAAATATTGTTGTCGGAGACAATAACTTTTCCCATTAGTGATTCATCGTATGACCAAATAAATGCAAATTTTGGATGAACAATAATTTCAGGGATAATCCATTATGCTTATGTTTTATCCAAAGGAGGAGAATGGGACTTATTGGAAATTTCTAAAGCCTTTCGCATGATGGGGGTATAATACCAGTAGACTCTTGCATGACCAGGCGAACATGTCACCGGTGCTTCCACAATGCCTCGTGGGATGCATGGGCTTGTCATGTGATTTTTATGACTGAATAAGTCTCCAGAATTTTCCAATTATATATCAATTATTATTTTACAAATGATAGGGATTTTATGAGGTGGTATGAGTGTTTTTAGGAAAAAAACTCCCCCAATCAGTGATGAATTTAAAATATTTTCAATCTCAAGTGTCTCCCACCATTACGATATTTTCATCCATATTATACAAGAATTTTTGTATTGGTTTTTAGGAATCTATTGATAAGAAAGTCACATAACATTTGAAATCTTTATTTTGATTCCATCACTCAATCATTTAGTGTCTAGGGAGACATCGAATGAATAAGGAGGCTTTGTCAAAGGGGCTTCGTAGGACATTTTTAAATCTATTCACAAAACAAGACCTTTCGTAAGTCCTTCTAAATGTCATGTGACTATGATTCTTATAGGGTTTCATGAAATCTATGTCACCATGGCCACCTTCTTCATATTTTTATTGGAGAAAAAATAATACTTCTCCTCAAGTATTTCATTCATTTTGGAGTAGTCGATTCTCATTTGGAGGGGAATAAAAATTCTCCCTCCATTCGTCATTTTTATGTTGATAACGAATTGATTATAATGAACGAAAATTCATACATAATGCATTGCAACTATCCTAAATCAGTTCCTTAGGGAATTTGTGGATTGATGGGAAATGTTTGGAATTCTATAGAATGCCTTATTAATTGAGGGGTTTATAGCGATTCATTCAAAAGCTACTTGAATATCCAGAGATCCTACTTCATCCTTCCATGATGTAACTTCAATATAGGAACGTCCTATACAAATGCATCAAAATACATCACTACGAGCCAATTTTGTGAGAACCGGTTCGTAATAATTCCTTTGACATGGCACCCACTCGATTAAATCCACATACTTATCGTCATAAATTGAAGGATCTTTGGTGGTGTAAATGCATTATTTTCGTGTAGGGTTTATTTAATTAGTTTTATTAATAGTTTGATACTTTTTTTATAATTTTGGTTATGTGTTTGTGTTAATTTCAAACAATCGTGAGTCTTTTCATTATTCAGGTGGTGGAAATATTCATTATGGATTCATGTGATCTATGATATTTTTATGGACCATGCGATTCAAAAATCCTTCATGTGGTTCATGAATCCCTTTTATGATTCCTACAATACATGCATGTGATGTTTCCATTTTATTCCTTTTTAGGTGATTTTATTTAACCCATCTGACTTATGCTAGACACTTTTGTTCGGATGGATTTGGTTCTCATCAAAGTTTCAATGGAATGTGGATATTCAAATATCCATGACTACTACAAACTAGAATGACAACACTTTATATCATGTGAATTCTAATTATAATATTCCGGCACATATTCCTTATTTTATGATTTAAAATTATCTTTTATCACTTTCTATTCCTATACTCGGCTAGCAAGAAGATGTTGTAATTCCTTCATTATACTTCAACCTGTAATCTTGTTGTGGGTCAACTTCTCATGAATGTATTTAGACAACTATTATCATGGATTTTTGACTTATCATAGGTCGACCAGAGTGGTTTTCTTCTATATTGGAAAAAACTCCATTTGGTTTGAATGTCTATGATGAAATCATCAGCTCATTACTCAGATATAATTTATTATATTTTACTCTTCTATGAATAACTCAAGTAGGTGATGGAGCTCTAAATAGAATCTTTATCATTGTGGTTAATTTTCTAATGAATGGTTGTATCCCTTCTTGGTCAGTAATATCTACATAGATTTCACTTTCCACATATATATCATATATGTTTATGTAGATGTGTGGATTTGAAAATTTATTTTCTATCCCTTGTCAGATCATCTTTGAAAACTAGTTAGCCATTGGTTTCCTAGCACCAGCTCATTTATATTCAAGCCATGTAGAGTTGGGAATCAACCAGTTGAATATCTATCAACAGGGTGGTATTCCCACTATCATAAATTTGTATCATGAGTTCTATCCTACAATAGATGTCATGGCTGACCCTTTACAAAATCTATTATTAGTGAGGGAAATGATCATCATTATGAAGGCACTATTATAAAAGGATCCTACTATGATCTCTCATATCTCTTTCAAAGATGAGATCAATATTATCCTTTATAGAAATGGGTTTTTCCAACTAATATACACCCCCATCAGTTCCATTCATTGAATTTTCATGATAATATCAGCTTGTATTAGGAAATTTTGGATGTTGTGGATCAAACTTCATATGGATAGTAAGAGAATCCATATATCTCTATGAGCCTTAGGCTGGCGGGCTTCATGGACATGTTCTAGAGTTCATGTTTTTTCCTAGTTGTGGATGTACGTTCATAAATTTAGGTATGTTAACTTGTGATGGTAGCATGGTTAGAATATAGATGTCATATTAATATATTTGTGTTGATTCTTATATAACATCACATATTCTTGGTCCATATTCAGAATGGGAGCATCCCCTATAGTTCCAGTGTTCCTTTCATGTTATTATTTGTCTAGATTGGGAATCATTTCCATTTTTATGAATACTACAATGCAACTAGTATGCTCGTAGCCTTATGTCATCCCATGTTGGTGAACATATCTAGGGTTGGGTATATATCACTATTATATGATGAGGTTATTGAGGTGTCAAGTTGATCCCATAATTTTGATTTTACCTCTAATCCTGTACTGACTGGGATGATGATTGATAATGGAAGTGTCTTTCTAGATGAATGGTCATAAAATATATCCCTTCCGAATGTTGATATTGTAGCTATGATGGATTTGATGATCATATTTGATCCATAAACACCTTATCAGTTTTTCCTTCTGGTTCATCTGACCCTAAAGGGTCTCCCCTCTTCCTTCAGTTGGTGTGCAAGGAGAAAGACACCTTGGTAATATCCATTTTTTTGATAATGTAGAAACATTTGTATGATGATTCTATTTTGATTATTACATCTCTTTATTTTCATACCTTTTTAGTGTCGATTATTCCTAGGCTTGGGTAGCAGCCTATTTGGGTGATTTTCTATGATGGTTGATTCAATATATATACAAGACATTTTTCTCACCAACCCATCATTCCATTGAAACAATGCAGTTGATTCCAGCCTTTGGAATGATCTCGTGGAATCAACCTCATCTTGGAGATGACCATCCCGATAGTAGAACCGAATAATTGAAGGAAATCATCCCTTATATTTATGAAATGGGTGGTGGCTATTTTGAGGAGAAGATGTATAGAGCTTCTTCTCCAACTTAATTTCTAATATTTCCAATTATTCCTCCTTTTGGTGTGTCCATCCCATTAATTATTGAAGGTCAGACATGGAGGATGTTGATCTGGTAATGGATTCACACCTTGATTACTTTGAATCCTTTTGAAACATTTTGTGACAAATTAGAATTCATTAATCATCTATTTAATGACATGGGGGTGGGTGGATTTGATCTCAACCCACTATAAGAAATCATGATAAAAACTGTCATAAATTAGTATGATTTTTCCACCAATAAGTGGGGCTTATATGATCTTTAAAATGACGCTCTACTTGCTGAATAGATAAACTAGGCTTTGGAGGCACTGGAGTAGTGTTTCCCATTTATATCTAAATTAAAAGACTAGATTGATGCAGGGAACATGAAAATATAGAGATGTGAGGAAATCATCGCTCGCCTGATTTATAATGTTTCAACATCACCATCCTCATTAGAAATTACACAAAATGAGAGTTTATGAAATGAATACTTTTTTCAAGACTCTCCTTCCTAAAGAAAAAGTATTAGAGGTGGGGTGAGCGACACATCAACTTTCAATTGACACTTCTCTCCAGACACTTTCCAAATGGGATATCTCAATAAGTAGAATCTTATTGTAGTTTGATGACTAATATGCACTCTATTTTTTATGATATTCTTATATACGAATCAAAATGAGGAGGTTTCTCTTACTGTTTGCTCCCAGGGAATGTATTCATTGAACTATTCAAATTTCTATCTGGGTATTCATTCATTTAGGATGTGAAATACTTTTTACTAATCTAATGTTATATGAATCACCATTCATACTCATCCTATCCCTAATATCATGTAACCTGAACGAATGGATCTGAACATTTAAATCATAGCAGATTATTCTCAATAAGTGTTCATGAATTCCCACCAACATGAGATTCCTTACTGATATATATAATCATGCTATATTGATATTACCAGATTCATAGGTGGAAAATTGGGTAGAATACATGACCTAGAGGGAGAGTTCTCTATTCTTTTCAAAATTTTATTGCCTTATTGATTTTTGCTTTATTTTTTCCAAGACCATATGGTGGGCCTTACAATATTTTAAATTATAGAAAACTAAATCACTATTGTGATAAACTATAGGGCCTTTTAGATAGGACCATATATCTCTATAGTTTTGGGTCATTTAACATAGAACATATATAACATTAATTTAGGGACATTTAGATTGGACCTTCTGTAGTTATAGTTTAGGGTCTTATATCTCATACCTTCTATCATTATAGTTAAATGTATTAACGTATGATGTTTTATCACTATTGTTTTAGTAATTTAATCATGGACCTTATGTCCCTATTTTTTAAGGTCTTTTAGCTTAGACCATATATTATATTAGTTTATAGTATTTTGGCTAAGACCTTCTATCATAATATTTTAGGGTATTTTAGCTTATTTGTTATGAGTCCATGTAGTTTCATGTTTTGCATCCAAGACATGATCGATGATCATGAAAGGTGGTGATGAAATTCAAGGAATGATCTAAAAAACCAATGGGTGGTTAGTTTTATTAGGTTGTTTTCGAGGATAATGAGGATTATAACTCCTTTCCTGCAAGTAGGAGGTTTCTCCAGTTGGAAGGTCAAAGCCCTTGGGCATGGATGTATTTTCAAACATACATGTCTCCACTATTTTCCAGTAGATGATGGAAGATTTATGGTGGAATATTCATTGACACCGAAATACAAGGAATTCTAGGTCCACATTGATAGTTGGAGTATGATTGATACAAATAATAACCCAAGAGTTTGATTTGGTGAATATGGGATGAGGGATAAATTTCACAGATGACCCATAACACCTAAAGATGCCATGTAACACCATTAGGATTCTAGGTCTCGCATGGATTGACATCATTTGTTTCAAGGATGAGATTCATTTAGTTTGTTGGTCAAATCACGTATTCCTCAATATCATTGTTAGGAAAAGATAATCTCTACTCCTTTGTGATGGAAATGAGTGATTTTTTTGTGATTTGGTTGTCTGAATGGGAATGTTGGTATGGGTGGAAAGCTATCTCGGAAGGGTTCCAGAACCCTAGGGATGTTCATCTAAAAAAATATAAATTATAAAACTACACCGTGTTGTTTTGTAACACAATGTGTAGGCTATCAAAGGATTGAGAATGAAGTGCATCATTGCTTGATTGAAAAATAAAAAACACAGTGACTGAACATCAATTTCATTGAATCTGCCTATACAGTTCGGTATGGGGATTTTAAATCATGGCCCATGTTCTCATGTTAGGATGATGGTATTGGACAACCATACCAAAAATAGCATAAAGCACACTAAGGTGCTGAGTTCTACCCCAGTGATGTTAGTTCTCACAATTATGGGAAAGTCCATTTTATAGAGTAATGTATTTTGTTGATTATCATCGGTGCCTATGTAACTTCTTGGTTTCATGTGACACCCAAAGGATTCATGTTCCCAGTAGGTCAAATGGCCTCTAAGGAATTTCCTCAAATTCTAGAGGCTTCCCTCTAGCAGCGAGGACCTTGTCTGTGATTGTGGGAAAATGATGCTCTCATTAGTAGAGTAACATAGTAGAACAACAAAAATATACAACAATAGAAGTAGTAACACCATACAATAGGAAAATTTCAGAATAATGAAAGTAAATAAAAAACTAGAGAACATATATAAATGATGAATTTTGTATTTGTATAAAAAATCACCGAAAAAAGTAACATTTCTAGAAATACAGTACTAAACCAATGTAAAAAAATGTAATCTCCAACAGCATCTCAAGCCTCAGCTGGTCTCATTCTCTTCATCTCCACAACCATCAAGTACCTGATGTATAATGGTGGTTTCCCTTATCTATAATTACAACAATATAATCTATTTGCACCTAAAATCAGGACCCAAATAGTGTGTGAGATAAATCCCAGTTGTAAACCACCCAATGATCTATGCCTAACTTTCAGTGAATACAAATAACATGAAAAATTAAAAATTATGTAATAAACCATAAGGAACTAGAAAGTAAAAAGTATTATTATTTCAAAATAAATTCAATTAAATTTACTAATTTTTCAACCAATCATTCCGAAGAAAATCTATGGGAATGTTCTCATAGTCTAACACTACTTTTGTCACAAATACCAACACTCTCTGAGGAAGAACTCACCTTAAATTCCTCCTGAGGACTTTTAACGATAACTAAAAACTCTTTGAGTAATCACTCAACATCCCTTCCCCATGTGGTCTCGTAATGGTATACTATAGACACTCCAAGGGATCACTCTCCATCCATCACCCCTATGGTCTTACAATGTAAAAAGTATAACATGCACTCTCTGGAATCCCACAATGTTAAGTCCCCCTATGGTCTAACTAAACCAGGTTCTCACAGTAATGTGTAATAAAATAGTGCACAAATGATATCCAACATAAAAATTAATATCTTGTCATATAAGTCTCTTCATATAAAATTAATATTACAATCATTTCATATAATATCAACTTCATCATAATAGTACTACTCATGAAAAAAAACATCATCACAAGCAGTTATAGACCCAACGACCAATATCAAAAAAACATGGTATGACACATCCATAAACATTGTAATAAAAAAATCATAATAAAAACCTTTCCTCGAGAAAAAAACATAAAAGGAAACAAACATTGTTAAATCTCTAAAACACGCAATACCCTAAACTTCGTTATTCGATACATTTTGCAAATATAATCCAGTGACAACTAAAAAAAGGATAATACCACATACCTCAACATATTATGATGAAAATAGTTGAACCTCAGCCTTTGAATTTACCTATTTAATCATAGATATAAAAAAAACATTAAAAAATCAACGTTGATTATATCACGAAAGAGGAGAAATCAGGAGAAGATGATCTTGAAGAAGTAAGAACTCATCATGGGGATTCCAACGCACCTAATGGTGTTTGATTCAACGAACGACAGATAGATTAGAGACTCATTAGGTAATCGTCACACCCGGTCACTGTCGGATGGTATTGGGTTAGAAGAAGACAATTATGGGAATTAGATGTGACCTCGGTCCAATTTAGAAAATAAAAAGAAATTTCATGTGGTTTTTATTTAATGTACATACTGTGTACATGCCTTAATCATCCCCCACTATAGGATATCGCTAGGTCACCACACACGACCATGTACTTGGTCGTTACATGGTCAGTACACATCTACCCACGGGAACTGGGAACATGGTGTTTACTACAATGTAAATGGAGTGTACTTATTAAATGTCCAAAAACTCTCATTTTACTCAAAAAACCAAAAAACAAGATCCATTATTGAAAATAATATCCAGGTTCCTACAAACATCTCCCCTTAAAGATATTTGTCCCTAAATTTCCCCAACAAGGAGGTGCAGAAGAAGAATCCTTGAACAGCTCTGGTCACTATGATATCACATCAGCCTCCATCTTCTAAGTCTTATCATGTACTTGCATGTGCTACCATATCACCCATACTAGAAGAATAGACCGTCCATAGAGAGCCTTGGCATTTTGATCAATATTCCGGATAGGATGCTCCGAGAATGAAGCCTCCATATCCAATTCAACCTCCTTGGGTTGAAAAAAATGATATGGGTCTAAGAAGAAACGTCTCAAATGAGAAACATGGAAGACATCGGGTGTATCCTGGTACCCCTGAGTTAATGAAAATTGATAGGCAACCAAATTGTCTCTCTCTAAAACCTCAAACAACCCGACATATCTCGGTGAATGGTTTCCCTTTCTCCTAATCCTCTTGTTCCCCATCCTCGGGGTGACACATAGGATAACCTGATCATTGACCTTAAACTCTAGAGGTCTTCTCCATCTATCAGCATAAAACTTCTATAATTACTGTGTAGTATCAATCCTCTTACGAATCAACTCCACCTACTCTGTGGTCCCCTAGACAAGACGAGGTCCCAACATAGCTGCCTCTCCTACTTCCATCCAACATAGTGGTGATCAGTATGCCCTATCATTCAACTACACATAAGGTTCCATCTGAATAGTCACCTAAAAACTATTATTGGAGGAAAAATCCACCATTGGATTGTGTTTATATAAAGAACCTCCAAAATATTGGGTGCATGTTTAATGAAATGGGCATACCTATCTGAAATGATGGTGTGCAGAACCACATGTAAACGTACAACCTCTGAGATGTACAACCTTTCATGATTGTTAACACTGAATGTATCCTTGATTGATAAGAAGTGCACAACCTTCATCAGTCTGTCAATGAAATCCCAAACTCCCTCATTCCCATATGTCGTCCTCAGTAAACCTATCATGAAGTCTAGTGTGACATCATTCCACTTCCACTCGGGAATAGGTAACCACTGCAAAATCCCATCTGGTCACTAATGATCCTCTTTCACCAGCTCATAGGTGGAACACCTCATCACAAAACTAGTAACATCTCTTTTCATACTAGGGATCCGATAATGATAGTGTAGATATCGATACGTCTTGGTGACACTAGGATGAACTAACCAAACTAAGGATTGAAAATCTCACCAAAATTCTTCACATATTTCTACTGACACCCACACATTCCCATAAATAAACAAGATATCATCCCCACATGTGGTCCATCCAGGAATAGGGTCCTCTCCTAACACAATCTCTCGTAAAACTAGTCCTTCCAAATATGATAGCATCCTCATTCTCAATCAATGAAGTATAGTAGAGGTAACATCAACATAATAACGAAACGCCTAACCCTGTCTTCCATGGACCTAGAAATATATATTATAGAACAGATCCATAAGCTTCCACTCATTATTGGCCATTTAAACTGCATGTATGTAAGTCTTCCTACTAAATGATTCATGCACTACATTTCCATTCCCATGAATTTTGGAAATATCAATGTTAAAGGACTGAAGGTACTCAGCACTCCTTCACTATCTCAAATTCAATTAATGTTGGGTAATGATATACTTGAGACTTTTGTGGTTAGTGTACCCAAAAAAATTATATCCTATAAGGTAATCTCTCCAAAAACTCAAGGTATGAACAAAATCTTACAAATCGATGTCATGTGTAGGATAATTCTTCTAGTGTGGCCTCATCTACCAAGACCAGTATGCAATGACTCCTTCCTTCTACTTAACCAATGCTCACATCCTGATACATGATGCTTCACAGTAAACAGAATGACTCATGGTAGACTCTGGTATGATTAGTACAAGTGCTAAAGTCAACCTCCCATCTAGGTTCTGATAGGTATAATAGCAAGAATCTATCCACAGGTACATTTCACCCTTCTTTTTCATCCCCATAAGTGGTGTTGGTAAGCATGAAATGTTTTATATAATATTTCATTAGTAACCAGACATTCCTATAAAACTCCATACCTCAATGAAGTTCTTCAGCTACCCTCAAGAAACTATGTCTATCAATTTATCTTGGTCTACTGATACTCTTGTGTCTAAGATAACTGGACAGAAACAGTTAATCTGGTCCATCTAAACACGGAATTTTGAGAGAACATATTATAATAGATGCTCTCTCAGTGTAATCAAAACATACTCAAGATGGGTTGCATGGTAATTTAGAGTTTGAGAGTAAACAAATATATTTTCCATGAAAACCACTACAAAGGAGTTCAACTATGGATGGAACACTTGGTTCATCAATGCCATAAAAAATATATGTACATTCGTGAGACCGAACAGCATAACCACACACTCGTATAAACCATATATTCACTAAAAAGGCTTTAAGTGGTATACCTGATGACCTAACACACAAATGATTATAACTAGATATCATGTCAATCTTCAAGAACATCCATCCTCCTCGAAGCTGATCAAACAGATTATCATTCCTCGGTAAGGTTTATCAGTTCTTGACAATCTAATGTTTCATCTTCAGATAATCCACACAATGTCTGATGGTACCATACAACTTATTCAAAAATATGATAGGTGAACCCCATAGAGATTTAAAAGGTTAGATGAAACCCTCTTCATGAAACTTCTTTATTTTCTTCTTGAAATCTGGGAACTCCAGAGTATCCATAATATAAGGAGGAATGGACACTGGTGGCTCTCCTGGAAATAGGTCAATAAACAAATCAACCTCTCCCTCCAGAGGTAAACTACTAAATTCAACTAAAAAGACATTCCTAAAATGATCCACCACTAGAGTAATGTCTATATGTAAAGTTACCTGGTCATCCAGATACAAAAAATCAATCTAGGCAGTAACTCATCCCAAACCATGATGCTTTGGTCCAACTCTTCTAGGCTAGACATCACATTTTCCCGTATGTAGAAACAATCCACCCTCTAGGGATGTGAAACTCACTCTATAGATATATAAATCGACAACACCCTATATGTAATCCAGCAATTTATTCCGAGAATGTATACATAGCCTACCATCTCTATGACATAAAGGTCCCATAAGAAGTGACACCCACAATCCTTAACAGTGAACTCTTTCACTGATGTACACTAGTCATTCTAGTCCCCAAAAGAGTGTCCAACATCAAGATATCCACAAACGTAAAGATACAGAGCCCAAGGCTCTCCATAATAGGCACATGTATGAAACTTTTGGAGGACCCTGTGTTGAAAAGAACAAATGATAGAACTGAGGAAAAAAATCATACCTCTAACTATAGAGGGTCCAGGATCCTACTCTTTTTCGGTGTGATCTAGCATAAAATCATGACGTATGCCATGACCCTATGATGATGTCTATTATCCATCAGCTGATCTACCCAGCGGCTGTCGAAAACCCAGTGTCTTACCACTACGGCCCTGACCTCCCCCTCGGCCTAAAAATCTAGATGATCGATAGTTCCTTATCTAATGAGAAACTAGTGGTCTTGATCCTAATTGTGGAGTCATAGTGCAACCCCTATCACCAGATTATGGTGAGAAAATCATGAAGAAATGATGAATATTACCCATTTTGCTACAATATCGGCACTCAACTAGGTCTCTCTAGAAATGCATCCTTGTATTCCGTCTATTCCTACAGTAGTAGCATACCACCTGGCTACATAAAAACAGTATCTATCCAACTCGAATCTCTGTTTGTAGACCCCCAATGACACTTCCTAATATCAGATGGAGGTTAAAAAACTCTAGATACTGAGCCTCCCTGGCCCACTGCTCCATAATCCCTCAGGTTTTGATCTTTGATCAGTGTCGGGTTGACTATTGAAGTTATGGAAATTATTCTGAAGATGTTCACCTAATAACAGATTTCATTCCTAAGACCATCCTCAAAATTCATCAACATAAATAACTCATCACTACCTAAAATGGGTGTGATGTTCTACATCTATGTGAAGTGAGAAGAATACTCCACGACTAAGAGTGTGAAATGCTCCAAACTATAGTATTCTTATGCTTGGTTGGACCTCAATGTCTCTGAGTAAATGTATACATAGATGGTCCACAAGAACACATCCCAATCTATAACACGTTGGAATCCCTACTATGATATCAAACCCTACTATCTCTTGGAATAATTCTAAAGCATTTACCAAAAAAGAATCATCCTCTTTTCTGGAGGCATCTCAAGATGCTCGATGCTAGAAAACATGGCTTCTAGCCATGACACTACAGTCTGAGGTCCTCCATCCCCAAATAATGTGGGAGGATGATGATGCTAAAAACCTGTGCCAACTATGCCATATATGGGGTAGGCTGTGGTGCTCTATGAAGGTTTTCATAAACCTCATTATTCATTATCATAACTATGCATTGGAACCTGTATCTAGAATGATTGTTGTTGCCAAGAGGGGCCTGAAGGAAGGATCTGATAGTAGTCCCTGATATACCATGTCTAGTGGTTGATCGTTGCCCAGTATCTTGTGTAAAACTAGAGGACGCCTTGTTGGAATTACTCTTAATGTTCATGTGAACAGCATATTTAATGATTATCAAGGACTAAGACATAGAAGTTCAAAAAAGGAACTGGATAAAGAAAACATTTATGTATTTTGAAAAAATGTATATACGGTATATATAAAACTTACTCGGTGTGTTCCCGTAATCCTCTGCATGGGTGTGTACATCTTCCAAACCTGGTTGTGTAACCACCCATACACACGATGTGTTCTCCTTTGACACAATGTGTAAGTGAATATTTTACCTTCACGATTTCTTCTACACAAATAAAACACATGGTTCTTTTAGAACAAAACTATACAATGTGTCTATGACATACATGGCATGTACTATAAGTATTTCACCAACCCGTGTCCATAGTCACAAGGCTGGACAAATGGTCTCGACAATATGGCTTGTTCACACTGGACACAGTGTGTACCACTTATGTTTAAACCACATGTGTCCTTAGTCACATGTTTGGATACAATGTTAATGACTAAATTGTGCGTACATATAGTACATGATGTGTACTAAATAAATGTTGTTCCTTCTCGACCAGAAGGATACATGGCATGTATTCATTAATACACACAGTTTATTCTGGGTTCTTTTAGACAGTACGCCTTAGAAACTACTCTGTATTCTAATAAAGACACTAAAACAAACATTAATGTGCCAAATTCAGATCCATGGGGGACTAAACTCCCTACAAATCAAATCTTTTCAACATGTTTATGTATATGAAAACGTTTAACAGTGCAATGAATTACATGATCCACCAAATTCCGATCCATGAGATCCCATAACACCTTAGTGGACAATGTTTGGAACCCATTCAAAAGAAACATTAAATATTATCAATACTCTATCGAACTGTAGGTATTCTGTAATGGATCCTATCACAACAGTGCTCTTACTTAGAATAATGTCTATCACAACAACATACAATCAGGAATGAACCATAAATGGAAGGGCAAGAATGCATGACATGTGATCTCCAGAAAGTTCTTATATGATTCATGGGATGGAATAACCTCACCTCATTAGGTTTAAATATAAATAGAACAACAATAATATCAATTATAATGGCACAAAACATGGGAATCACCCAATGGTGAAGTCAAATCAACTGTAAGAGCTATAAAACGAGAAAATTCCAACAATCAAGGCATATTGCCTTTTACGTGTACACGGGTTAGGTACTCCCCGACCCATAATATTATCAACTAACTATTCCTTATGATCCCTATCTGTAGGTTCCAAATAGTAAGTGTAAGAGAAAAAATGCCTTTGATAACACTTTGTAACGTCCCAGTTCCATGTGCCACCCAATGGTGCCTCATACCTGGTTTGTCACACAGATTCAAGCGCAATTCCCTGAATTCCATATGCTTTCGACTAGCATCAAGGGACTTAGGTGTGATATTGGGGAAACGAATCCCTCATTTTAAGAGTAGCATAGTTGAATAACAATAATATACGACAGCGGAAGTAGTAGCACCATACAACAAACAAACATCATATGACTGAAAGTATATAAACAATTGTAGCACATATATAAATGTTGCATGTCAAATATGTCTAGAAAACCAGCCAAACATCTCACAAGGCTATAAATATAGGACTAAACCAATATCCAAGGAAAACAAGTACACTCCAGTGGCATCACAAGCCTCATCTTGGTCCCATGCTCTCTAGATCCACAACCATCATGTTCATGAAGAAGAACGGTTATTTCCATTATCTTTATTTGAAACAATATAATCTATTTGGTGCAAAATTCATGACCCAAATAGAAATTGAGATGAATCCCAGTAGGAAACCCGACAAAGAACTATTCCAAACTATCAGCAAATATATATAGTAGGAAAAATGAAAAATGGAGTAATAGACTGGAATGTAGTCAAAAGTAAATTGTCCTATAGTTTCAAACAATAGTCACATACATTTATTAATTATTGATCAAATAATTCACAATAAACCCCATAGGAATGTTCTCACAGTCTAACTCCTCTAGTTTCCCAATGTCAAAGACTCTTTGAGGAATCAGCCACCGTCAATTCCCCATGTGGTCTTTTAATAATAACTATAGAGTCTCGGAGGAAGTACTCAACATCTATTCCCTTCATGGTCACGTAGAAATGTAATATAGACACTCTGAAGGATCACTCACCATCCATTCCTCCTATTGTCTCTAAACATAAAAAGTATAACATTCACTATGGGGAAACCCTCAACATCAATTCCCCCCATTGTCTAACAACACTATGTTCTCATAGCCCTGTGTAATACAATCATACACAAATGATATAAAAAAGCCAAAGTACTCTCATCTTCTAAAAGTCTATGCAGCAATAATGCATATCACAAGAATTTAATATAATATCAACTCAATCCTAACAATACTATGCAAGGAAAAAATATCCTAACAGACTGTTCAAGACCCCATGACCAATATCAAACATTCATGGGAAAACACATCTATAACCAAGGTAATAAACCTAAATCATAATCAAAAACCTTTTTAAACAAAATATTGTATACATAAAATAGGGTTTAATCCCCAAAACATGCAAAACCCTATACTAGGGTATTCAACACTTTTTACTTATATAATCTAAAGACAACTACCAAAAATTACAAAACACCTACCATGACATTGTTTGATAAATATAATTGAAAGAAAAACATTTAATTGACCTCGAACATCATAGATCTAAAAAAGTCAAAATTATCATCCTCAAATATCTCACGAACAAATTATATAAGGAGGATAGGCTCTAAATGAAGGGATAAATCACAGAGGGGATTCAAATGCAACCAACGGCGTTTGATTCCAAAAATAGACAACAGATCAAATACTATGATAAGAATCATCACTCATGTTCACTCCTAAAAGAGACGATGTTAAAAGAAGAAGGTTATGGGAAATAGACACGACCCTGGTCCTACATAAAAAATAAAAAGAAAAGTACACTACATGTCCATTTAATATACACACCAAGTAAATGCCTTAACTGACCGCCACAATAGGTGGTCTTAAGGTAACCTCACATAGGAATGTACTCGGCCATTACATATCCAGTATATGGCTTCCCATGGAAACTAGGTACATGGTGTGTACTACAATGTACAAGGTGTGTACTTCATAAATATCCAAAAACTATCCTTCTTCAATAAAAACACCACAAACAATATTCAGACCTGAAAAGAAGATAAGGTTCTTACACCCTATGAAGAATCTATAGAAATAAATTTATAGTCAAAAAAGGGTCCCTTGAAGTTGGGTTTCCTATTACAAGGGACATATAAGTATTATGATTATATGAACTTCTAAAATAATAATTTGTGATTTGAAGAAATTATAATACCCAATAATATTTCTAGAACCCTAGATTTTGTGCAACTTCCTAGAGATCTTATTATTGCGATGCAGAGATGTGTATAATAATTACAATAAATTTTTCTTAAACTATATGGTCTGATGAGAATAGTTTTTCATTTACTAGTTCTATATTCTAGACCAAAGGGGCTTGACCCCTTATTTATTTATACCCTAATTTATACCTAATCATTGAAGATGATGTTTTTAGAAATGGGAGGTCCTTATTTTTTTCTCAATCCTCCCATTGTTAGCTTTTAACCACACAACTTTTGTGTATCTTTCAGTAGATATTTAAGATGTTTTGATTTGGACCATTATGGGAAAGATACTAATTTAATACATCTTTAAACAATGTTCATGTAGTTTAAGGACATGATTCACTTAGAACAACTATGGGGGATTGTACATAAGATCCCAATTAGGATAACATGGGTCAAGAGCACTCCAACATTATTCTGAGTGGAATGTGATAATATTCTATGTCAAGACTCGAGTTTCTTAGGTCAGGAGAAAAGATATGGGACAATCTTACCCTATATTGCCCATAAGACACTCTGGTGTTTTGTTCTACCATGGAGACATCATGCTCACATGGATTAGAATTTCTTCCTTACAGAGCCAATATATTCCTTTTTGGTAGGTCTAATACATAATTCATCGATAGCATGGTCAAGCATCGATATCTATTTTCTATTCCTAGATCCATGAATGTCTAGTGGAAACATGATGTTCTTGAGACATGATTTTGGATTTATTAATTCAGGTTCTTAAAATATAGTGGAATCACCATGTACTCTTGCATACCGAGAAATGTCCCTTGTGGCCCTTGGATAAAGGATGATAATGTAGGGTGGATTGTAAATTATACCATCATGTAGTAGGGATTTCCATTCTATCGTATATTATAACATCATGTGGAAAGGATTTTTTTTGGAAGTTATAATTTCATACAACCAGTGTGTTTTCCATGGAGTTTAATGTTATGCTATAAGGACATAGGAACCAATGGGAAAATGTGTTCAAAAAATATTATATGCACCAGAAGGTTTCATGTAGAATAGAATATTATGTAAAAAAATGTTCTCGTATTCATCACCCCTATTCTATTGGGGTTCATTTCTTTCATAACAATTGTTGTAGAGAATCCCATTATATTTTATCCCATTGTCACTATGTATCCTATGATTATAGGAAAAAATACCCATTTTTTTAACTGGAAACAATCTACGTAGGTCTCTCCCATATGTTTGAGTGGGAATTGTTTTTATTTATTGATGTAGTTAGGCCATAGGATATGATTTTTGGGAATCAAGATGTATCTTGTGATGACATGAATCAATCCACAAATACTTTTTGAGGATCTATGACATTTAACATCATGTGGTAGGGACTTCTACCATGTATATTAACATCACGTCATAAGGAAATAGATCACCATAAGTGAACAAAAATAAATAATACATTTTGGACCAAGGTTAGATGTTTGGGTTTCACTACATATCATGTGATTTCCATAATCAAGTCACACATAGTTATAGAAACCATGGCTATTTAATTGCATGCGGTATATAAATTAGTCAACCAGTTTAACATAATGTGGTGGCGATGGGGTTTTCTGTATAGTTTAATGTCTTCCTACCCAGACTAGATATGTTTTTAAGTTTAATGTCTTAGTTTTTTGTTGATATATTCTTTAAGATAGGAATGAAAACTATTTATTGTGAAAAAAATATTTAGTTGGGGGCGTGACCCATTCCCCACCCATCATTTTTAGGGTGTAGGATATGTTTTGATTCGTTGTATCTATATTATAAGGATCTTCCGATTTAGGTTCTAGATTTATTGTATTCTTTCCTAGTATCATTGGGCACTGGGGAGCCGGCACCAGTTCTTCCTATATTAATGAATAAAGGTGAATTATTAAATTATCTTATGATCTGATGCAACTATACATCATTATTGTGTAATATATGAAACTACTTTTCATTTAGATAATCTAAATAATTCAATTTATTTTTTTGATCTCTCATCTTCCAAGAGTATTCCAAATATGGAAATTTGGAGTAAAGTTAGGTGTAATTATATGGGTCACAATACCTTATTCCCATGCACTAATGTGTATGGAGTTTCTTTTGTAGCGGTACACGTGGTTGTTTGGTATACCCATAGAGCATGGAGATTCTTTTCTTTCCAAGTCCTTCTTATCATTGTTCTCCATATTCTATATTACATTTGACGTAGTCTTTTTAATGATGTATATCTATTTATCTTTGAATACAATATAGAGATATGAGTTATTGGAATCAATGTTATAATCTATGTATAGTTTCATCAGCTCTATAGAATAGAAGTTTGTGTTTTATACTATCAGTATTTTTTGAGGGAATCCAAACCCAGTAATGATATGTGACTTTAAAAAGAGTATAATATCCTTCAACCCAACTTCCATGAGGGGTATTTCTTTAGGCCATTCAGAAAAGAAGTCATTAGGTGTAATGATGTACATGGAATGATTAGTTGTGGATCGATGATATGGATGCACAACATCCATTCCCCAAATGAAAATGGAACATGAATATTTAGCTATATGTAGAAAATATGAGGGTTGATGGATGGTGTTTTCATGGATTTGGACGGCATGAAATTTCATGGTGAATTTGAAAAACAGTGGTATCATGGTTTACCAGTAATAACTCGTCCCCTAATTTGGTGAGAGATTTTGGGTAAATATTGATGAGCACCACAAGATTATTCATGAATATCTTACATGATGATGAGAATCTCTCCATAAAAAATACATATTAGGAGGATTTAGTTTAATACTCATGTTAATACATCCATCTTCTCATTTGGATCACCCTGTAGGGTAATTTATGTTGTACAATGTTGAATCTATTTCCATATGGCTCGATCTTTCAGGAGTGTCACTTTTCAAAGATAACTGATCATGTGCTCCATCCATAAAATGTTGAATTCCAGTTCATCTTACTCTAGGTGGTTTTAATATCATTTATTTATTCTATATCATTTGTGATGACCTATAATACCATTATTTAGTGTGTGATTTGAATGATTTCTTCCACCTAATAGGGGTCATACGAGGTTGTGGGTTTACTATCCAATGCGTCAATGTGAGCATTTTGTGATTAGGAAATATGATGCAATGTGGGATCAAAAGCGAATTCTTCCATCAGTCCCCTAATATGGCCAATGATGGGGTAAATTTATTCCTATTTAATGGAATATTGACCATTGATCTAGTTTACCAATAGTTCTGAATCCGCTATGATATTCAGGTAGACAATATGAAGATATTCGTATTTTTTCAACCCATCAATGAGGGATTGTTATTCTAGATAAATAATTATGCGGCCTTTAGATAGTGAAATAGATTAGGGAAAACAACTTTCAATGGGGAGACAAATGAAATCCCAAAACCAACATGGTTGAGACTTAGGATTTAAAACTTTTTCTTATAGGACATCAGGTGGCACCATCAAAATACAGCTTCCATGTCTCAGTGGTTTAATGGGTATAAAATACCTACTAATCTAGGAAATTGGTGTCCACTAGTTCATTCCCTAAGGTAGAACGTGAGGTGAGTAAATTAGGTAGGAATTTCCCTTTCCTTGATTTCTATGATATGAAATGAATGTCTTATTTCAATAGAATAGCTTCCCATAGGGAAAATTACCTGTTAACATTGGACATCCAAGGTTGTACTTGAGTGGATCAATACGATAGACCATATGGCCATTGTGAGGATACAAGTAATTCTTTATCTTTTTCACTTTGAATATGATTGAATGAATATTCTTTTCGACATTTGAGTATTGGGTCACAGTACCTAGAAAGGTTTAGTTTAGATAGTAGAGATAGTTCTCATTCCCCGTATAATTTTTCTATTTGATTAGGGAACCTTGAGTGAATTACATGGGGCCACATATAAGATAGATTTACTCATTTCTAATGGAAGAATCTGAACTAGTGGGTGAAGGAAATACTGCTTGATACCTTTGAGGGATTCATAACAGTCATCACCACATTGACAACAGATACCCTTAATCATTAACACGCTATATGGGAGAGATTTTATGGAAAAGTTGGATATTAAATTTATAATATAGGAATGCTTCCCTTAGTGTAAATGACTTGGAAAATTGTAATATGTTTTATAATTTATTACTCATGTTCTAGAGGTCAGGGCTTCATGATGTGGTGATTCATCTTTCTATGTGGTTCAATAGTTTAGGAACATTAGGTGGATGGGATTAATTCTTGTGTAGATGATGAATAAAAATCTTCTACCTATGGAACAAGTCATTCTATCCTTCCACATTTTCTAGGATGATCATATAATCTCACCCCTGCTAGGCAGTCATGTATGAAAACTGGGAATGGGTAACTTCGAGAGGGTTCTGGGACACCTTCCAACATATTTTGGGTCTTCTAACTCACTTTTACATGTGTCTCAACTATATATATATCATCTATTGGTATGTGATAAAAATATTGGTTTCATTCACAATTGTGTTGTCCCATATATCCTCAGTTCTTGTGCATGTGGCATCATGTTGGCCAATTATGTTCTGCGAACTAGTCTTTGAGGAATATTTACCATAAGAGATGGATTTTTTCCATTGTAATGCATTGGAATAACCAAATATGATATCTTCATCCATTTATGGTTACATTTTTTGGATCACTGCCCATGGTTCTGATGTTAAGGGGATGAAATATACAAGAGACAAAACATATATGGACGCATAACACAACTCCTCATTTTCTATTGGTTTCTTCTTATAATGGTTTCCCCCACATTCATGAGACATATCTAATGTCAACTTATTAGGTGGTGGATCCATTTCAGGTCAGTTCAACTATGATCTCAGGATGGAATGAGCTATGTAAACTATTTATCTATGTCATCAAATTATTGATATTTTTTTCAAACCCATCCAGAACAATTTTCCAATATACTGCTTCTTCCGACTGAGGAATGGTCAAGCATGCCACCTACCATAAAGAGTTATCTAACACCACTAATCTAGAATCAACCTTTCCTTGAAGGAGAATCTGGAAGATGAAGTACTCCAGGATATTATGACCTATCCTTCTATGGAAAAGGGTTTACTTGGGATAGAAAATGAGGATGACTTCATTGGGATTCCTAGGTTGTTGTATCTTGAACAGGATGTCAGTTGAAGCAAAAAAATAACATGGGTATTTTTTATTTTAGAAGGTGTTTGCTTTTATAATTTTTTCCTCAAATCCTGGAAAACCCTATTTTCTTTGTTCATATTACTTAAGGAAAATTTGTTGTTACTACATCTTAATAAGAGGTTATTATTAGTTTGAGACCTACATAGGTGCTTGGATAGGCACATTTTCAAGATTGAGAGTAAAAAATGTAGCTTCCTGTTTTCCAAGAATTTGTCCATGTGCTGATTTCATTGGAAAAGATTTGGATCAGTTTCACTGAAGGCAGTCCTCCAATCATTATTCCACTTCTAGAAATACAAATAACCCACCTGGATACTTCATTGGGATCAATGGTTTCGAAAACATATCCCTGATATATTCGATACAGAGTTCCAAATTTTTCACCAAGGATAGAGCGATTCTGAGTGAATTTTTTAATAATTCCCATCAATATATGATATTAGAAACCCTCAAACTTTTTATTTTTTTCATTTCATTGTGTTGATGATTGTCATTTTCCTCAGTAAGTAGTTGAACTGATAATGGAATTGATGAAGTTGGTATTCACTTCCTGACATGGATCAGTTTAGCAGACTATTGCAGAAAACAAAGGTTGGCCCAATCATATTCTATAAAAATAAACCTTATCTTGGTCTCCTACTATTGATCTAAATGTCTCATAATAAGCCCGTATTTGGATATGAAATTTGTGAGATGATGATAAATGTTTCCAACCCCTCAAAGGTGGTGAATATTGGATTTTTTTTAATATGGTGTGGGAAAACATTAATCCTCCCACTTGGAATACGAGTTTCTTTCATGTTCCCAATTTTCATGTCTCCCTTATATGTCTTCCATTTGAATATATAAGGACTCAATGAAAATAAGACTCTCTCAGGGTACTACTGTCTGAGTATCCTCCCAGATATAGGGAGTGGATGGGGTCAATGAAGTGCCCCTACCATCATCACTCACAGATTAACAATTATTCATAGGACTAAATAATTTCCCTAGCGATGGAGGGTATTTTACTACAACAGAGGGTTGTAAAGATCATTTTTCACTTCCTCAATTATAGTGACTAGCATACTATATTTGAATCTAGTTTGGTGCTTAGATACCACTCCAACTAGTGGATCTTCTATTCATAGATGGATGTGATGAGGAATATTTTCCTAATCCTCAAGACAATACCTAATAGAAATATTTCCCTTGAGTAGCTCCTGAGTGATTTTTCTGAACATTTTTATTTTATTATCATCTTTTAAAAACTATTCCTCTATGGATGGAACGTCATTTTATCAGGTTTCTGATTGGTTTGTATCCAAACCATTCACTTTTTCATTTTACTGTTCCACTATACAGGTGGAAACTTGATATTTAGATGTTCATGGTTTTGGATCCTTAATTGGTTATGGGTGTCGGAATCCTTATTTAGTTCATCCAAATCAGCCTCCTCTTAGGTAACATTTTCAATTTTATGTCCCTCTACATTTGTATTATGAGTAGAGTATAATTCATGTAGATAGTAATTATATTTAAATAGGTGTATAGAGAAATTGTGTTTTTCACCATTACATTAAACGTATTGGGATGATTTTTCAATACAATTATTTGGGACATTTCTTGGACCCTTGGCCATATTAGGCTTTTTTGGCTGTTGACCCTAACTGGGTCTGTATTCCTTCAGTATATGTTTCTCTCATCAAATACTATGAGTAATGGTCTTGAGAGAGTTTTCATTTCTGATTAATCAATAGGACCCAAACAATATTGGGTTTTCTTCTAGTTGGAGGAATTCAAGGGATGTCGACTATCAACATTCACCACCCATTATGTAAATTATTGATTCTTTCTATGGTGATGATGATGATGAAAATTCCCCTAGTCCTGTGGGGTGGGAAAATAAAAGGGAAACAATTGGAATTTACTAATAATTTAATTGATGATCCCATGATTCTAATCTTGGATTTCATGACCCATATGATGGAAAATGATATATAAATTCACCAATCCCATTGGGTTGGGGTTGATCTGGAATTGTCCACGATTTCCATAGGAACCTATCAGGGAATGATGAACCTAGTGATGTTGATTGAGATACAAATTCGCCAGCCAACTGGGTATGTGATTTTTTTCAACTATGAATGATATGTTTGTAATTATCTTGGTAATAGATTATACCCACACACCCATATGGCCCAAAGGCCTTAATTTTTATTTATTTTTGATAACCTTATTTAAAGGGATGATGGGGAACCCTTACAAGTCCCTTATTTTTAGAGATTACATGGCCCATAGTCTTAAGAGATCACATGACCAAATAGACTTATGGAATTCAACCTATCTATAACAACAAGGAACTGCCCCACCCAATTTTCTCATCATGATGGTAGCTCTCCACCTTCGCATAGTCATATGGATAGGCTTATTGTGAAATCACAAGCAGGTCCAGATGGTGTAGCCATACCCTCTATTCTTCCAAATCCATTTTGATCTTCTCTGGGTGAGTGCACTTGCCCAAAATCCTCTTCTGGGGATTCTCTTTTTTTAGAGTCTGTCTGGGGAAACTACATTGACCATGTGGCCCGAAGGCGTTGAGGTGGCCCGAAGGCCTTAAAGGTGGCTCAATAGACTTACTAGCCCTATGGTCTTGGTGGCCCAAAGGACTTAAGGAATCTAATCCCTAATTAGTGGCCCAAGTTGAATAGTTTTGCCTGCAATAGTATAGAACAATACCTGCTACAGTAATTGTTACCACACCTGCTGTAGTACCTGCTACATTACTGCTATAGTACCCCCTAAAAATAAAACTTTTCCTACTATTGAACATGGTTCTCGTAGGTTAACTTAAGGGTTCCTCACACATTTTTTTGAGGCTCATGTTCTCTTATTAATTGATTATACAAGACGTGGAAGTAGTAGTAGATATTCACCGATCTTGGTGATCTGGGTATGATCCAAGATGAATCCTATAGAAGATGGACATGTGGCTCATTTTATGCATTGTAGTTGTGGCCACGTATGAGCTTGTGTAATGTAATCCCATGGGAGGAATCATTCCTTACAAGATTATGTTTAGTCAGTTGAAACATCAACTTCAATATATGAAATGCACCCCCATTTTCATGAGGATCACAGTTCATAGATTTACCAACTATAATCTCCCTCTATTCATGAGTTATAGGAATTGATGAAGTGGGTGGTGGTTCTATTTTGGTGACCAACTGGACCATGAATTACACAGTCCTATGATTTCACCGAAGTACATGACATTAAAGGACACCACATCTGAAGGGTGATGTTGTTATGGTGACATAGATATGTTCGATTCTCTATATTTCACCCAACCTCGTATATAAATGTCTAGATATTCTCTATAAATTAGTCACTAAATGGTTTTCACGATGGTTAGACAAACACATTGTTTCCATTTGTCATAACCTTCTACTCTTAGGTTTTGGTCCATGTAAAAGGTGGATATATCCAATTTAAAATAGAGAGTATTGTTGAGATGAAGGTGAAACGTGGATCCCAGATAAGGGAGATGTCTTTCCTTTAGTCGTGGATTACTAGCCCACATAATGTGGCATTTATATGTTATGAACTCCTTTTCTATCATATCTAGGACCTGATATTTATAAGCAGTGAAGGGATAAAACACAGTAGGGAGGTCATTTTTAGCTAAATCTATACTAGTATTTGTTTGGGGCTCCTCTTGATCATAAATACATGCCTCTATTTGACCATAAAATAGAAAATGATTATTGGGGTCTCATATTAATTGGAGTGGATTGCTGATGGATTTTGATGTTGAATAATATAAGGATTTCTCCTAGGTTTTGAGTATCTTAATATATGATGTATCTTGATTTTTGGACACCTTTCTATAAGAATGTTTCTTGGAAATGGGATGACATCTTTATCTATAATAGATATCATTGTGGGGAGGTTTACCATAGTGGATGTTAGTAGTAGATTCCTTATGATTCATATCTACATTACCACAGGATGGAATTTCATGATAATTATCATATTCTAATTTCATCGAAGTGTTGAAGGACCCTTCACCAATTGGAAATGTGTTTGAATAAACCTCAAAGACACTATCATTGATAATTTAGGAATATGAAACTCATTTTGTATCGTGGTTGGAATATGCCAACTTACCATCTGAAATTATATAGGGTTGTGAGCATGTTTTATGATTGTTTTCAGAAAATGTTTGTAACCGTTTCATTTTGTGGGAGTATAGGCTCATAACTAAGAATCTTCTAGAATATTCCAATGAGATAATTTGTTTTTGATAAGAATATGATCATGTATTGATGTATGTTCCATTCAAAATATGTGAGACTCAGTTAGGACAGGAGTGTGATCCCAATCATGAGCCCTTAAATTATGCCAATGTTTTTTAAAAAAGGGATATGAACATTCCATGAGGCATGTTCCACTCCAACATGGTGATCCCCAGTTAGAATATTAATATGATCCTAATATGAATAGTAATTCCCCATCAATCTATGTTGTTAGATATTCTTAATGGGATAATGGATATGATCATCCTTTTGTGTTACATAAGAAGGATGATGGCATAGTCATTCATCAGATAAAGTTGGAATATGTTCCTAGATTCTATTATCTATGGAAATATGATTGGTAGCTTCATTGGCAGTAATATGATCATGTATCAAGGAATTCTTCATTATCACATTGTTAGAATCTAATTGATCCAGGATATGATCACTTTATTAGGCCTTTGGATTATACTGATGGTATTCTTTGATAGTAATTTGAGAAAGTGTTGAGGCATATTCCTCTTTACTTGGTGAGCCCCAGCCAGAATTGGGATATCAGCCAGATCATGGGCCTTGGGATATACAAGTAGAATATTTTGATAATAAGGTTCCCCTTTCCTATGGCATGTTTTTCTCTCAAATGATAATTTCTAGGTGGAATGGTAATATTATCCCAATAGGATTCCACTTCATTTACCAAAATATTCCAATAATACAACTAGATAGGAGAAATAATTTGTTATTTCTCTTTGGTAACCACTTGTTCATACTGATCATAGTTTTGAGTTATCCTAGATATAGGGGATTGGAATATACACCTTTCTCTATCATTGTTGTAGTGTTGGAATATTTCGGAGTGTTTATTCAGCTATTTCTAAGATGTAATGAAATTTATGAATTTTTTTTAAATTATATAAGTGTGCACAATTTATATATCCACTATATATCGGGCCATGGGAAAATGATTCCAGAATTTTTGTTCAAGCATGTTCACCATTCCTAAGGATTGTTCCACTATCAGCTATTGATTATAGGTTGAATGGTAATATGAACCCTCTCTGATGCCTTTTCCTTTACTAAAATATGCCAATAATACTACTAGTTGGAAGAAATAATGTTTTCTTTATCCATGAAAACCACTTGTTCATATATATTATAGTGTTGAGCATACATAACTATATGGTAAATAAATATTCACTTTTATTATCCTTTGCAAATGTTCTGGAATATGTCGGAGGGGTTCTTCAGCTACTTTTAAGATTTAATGACATTTTAGAAATGTTTTATTAGGGATTTAAGTGTGAACATTTACAATATCCACTATATAATGAATGATATGTTTGCTTAAATCATGGATATGAGACCACCTCATACCTCATTTTGAAAAATAAACATGCCGATGGACTTCCTACACTGTATTATAAATATGCTCCTTCCCCATTTTTTCTGCAGGAATATGCCCACATGATTTTACTAAATGTTTAGGGATATAGGCCTACTAATTTTTACTAAATGAATATGCTGACAGATATAATCTACAATCATGGTTATATGTTCCCCCTCCTGGATATCAAATACCTTCCTTTCCGGATGTGCCTTCCTTATTTCCCACTCATGTGCATCATTGGTGGAAGTGGGTCTAGTATTAATGTAAAAAAAATATGTTCATTGGTGGGATTGTTTAGATAGAAGTTCTTTATAAGATCCCCCAGAGATTCCCCCTACACTATAAGGGATGTTTATGTCATTCCACTCGTTAAATATTACAAACTTATATTTCTCAAATTGGTGGAGAATCACGATTTAAATGATAGGACAATTTCACCTCCCTTATATCAATTGATCAATGATTATTATGAAAATCATGGAATATTATGTAATCAACCAGACTATTTCCAGATTTGGGGATAATGTTCTCTTACTATCCTGATGATGTTTTAATATGGAGATCAAGACATAGGATAGCCTCTTGCATATCTTAGTCATCATAGGTATCAGATACATCATAGTACAGTTGGATTCTAATTCCACTGATATTTGAGTAAGATGATCAACCCACAAGAGATGTTGGGTCCTTATAGTTGGAATGTTATATACATGAAGTGGATTACACCAAATTGGATTCCCATATGAGTTTAGGCTTAGTCCATTGGATTAAGTCCTATATATCCATGTCATATAAAGAATTATAATCCTTGTAGTTTAATGAGATGGGGCTTACACACTGGGAATTCCCTTATATGTATTACATATCATATTATGTCGATGATAAGAGATTAAACCCTAATGCTAACCCATATGAATGATACTATTATTGAAACATAATAATACAATGTGATTTATTCTTGGTGTATGAAACAATGAATGGAAAATAATTAAACTCATTATAAATGAATATGGGAATTATGCACTTGGATATCCATTTCCATGTATAATATAGAGATCAGGCCTCAGTGAGAATTCCTACGTATCCAAATTATGGTAGAAATCAGATTCATCGTAGTTCCATGGATTGTGTATTACAAATTGATATTTCCAATCTGATCGGGGCTTACATAATGAGGATGGAAACTCTTATCTAGTCTTTTGATACTTGATGACCTGTACTTATTTTCTACCTAACCTATGTTGATTTTATGTTGGACATGGCATTCTTTTCTACTTCACATTTTAGAGGGTGTTTACCTGACATGTATGAAGACAATAATAATATCCAATTAATTTTTTTTAGGGAAATTGTTTAACTTTGATGTAATTTCTAAAGGATTACTCTTGATCAGGGAATAATTTTCTAGGGCACATCATGCATCTTAAACAAAAAACCATGGTATCCATCACATGATCTATGTAAATATTATTAGGGGTCATTGTGTGATCCAAATGACATGACCTGATTTCACTGTTAATATTGAATGAAATGTTTGTGTGACATCCAAAGAGCCAGCTGACATAACCAGAGGGTGTTATAAGGCCTGTCTCTCCTATTCAAAAGATGTTGTGAGCGCTAATTGACATTCACTGGTGACATCATGAGACCAAGATGAAAATTAATGGTGTAACCATATGATCTGGGGGACATGTATACATGTCATTGCGAGGCCTGGATGATTAGTATGGAGGGTTCCCAAAGACATGTGTAGAATTATTGAGGGGTTTCCATGTGACGTGATCTAACATGTCTAGTGGACTTCACATGATCCTAAAAGTATTCCAATGGAGTGTAGAAAAACCTTAGTGACATCTCCTATTATTGTCTCATGACATGGGTAGTTTATTTGAATTAAATGATGATCATTATATATGTTTTTCACATAAGTCTCCCATCATTTGGTTTTTTTTCCATTATTTTGTTTCCCATTCTTCTAATTTTCTCTATGTTATCTTATTTTATGTCTCATTTGTTTTATAAAATATTTGGGTTTATATTTTTTGACCCATATGAAGTATTTCATATGATATATGTGGCATAACACAAAGTACTAATGCATTTTTCATGATCCCTTGGGTTTTTTCCTTGAATCTTACCGTACTAGAAGCTTCTGTTGTCACAAGATCAGCTCCTCTGAGAAATTTTCTCTGGTGATTTGTTTTGACAGTGTGAGGTTTCAGGAGAATTCCATGAATTTTACATGTGGGCTGGTAGATTTATTGGATTTTATACCTATATTATTCATGACATTTCATGTTGTGTGTTGCATGAATCCATGATTGATTTGGCTTAAGGATTTTATGTTTTGAGTTTTGTGATATTCCAAAACAGATCAATCTGGGGTTGTTGCATTGTTTCATTTACCCAGATATCATCCCATCAATGCCATATTTATTGAATTATTTCCAGTTAATTTTTTCTTTCAAAATCATGTGGACTTTTCTATGTACATTCACATTGTTAGGACGACATTTCAATTTTCTTTTGTAAGATCAAGATGCTAGTGGAAATGCTTTCACGTGATCTTTGATACCTTTATTCAAGAAATTCCATGAGACAATGATGGATTTCTATGGGGGTCTTTTTTAGATCAACCCAACCAATCAAGGGTTCTTATGAGGTCGCGATGATGTATTAAATAATTATTAGAACAACAAGAGGTCCCCACATTTCCCCTTTTATTTCCTTCATATATTTCACTGGGTCTTATGGATCTTGAAAGATTTCATGATTATTTTCAAATACAATAATTTCCGACTCCAGTGATTCATATTTTTGAAATAAAATATCTCATGGTGTTTTGAAAACATTTTAGGAATAAACCCTTCTACTTATTTATGGATCCAAATGGGGGCATGATACTTCTTGGACATATCCATAGCCTTTCACGTGATGGGGGTGACTTATTGGAAAAGTCTTTCATAATGAGATACACATGTCACCAAATCTTCTACAGTGTCTCATGGGATACATGGGTGTGTTGTGTGAGTTTTGAAATCTTAATAGATTCACACCATTCTTGTTTTTATTTACATTGTTTATTTTACAATGGTTAGGGATCTTGGTAGGATTTATGATTGTTGTTGAATATATTCACTCCACCGATCAGTGACGCATCTAATGTTATTTCTGACCATAATAGAATCTATCCATTTTGATATTTTAATCAATATATTCCAGGGATTATTGGATGGTTTTTCAGGTATCCACCAATGGACATGTCACATGACCTAGGTGGAATTTCTAGGATACATCCACATGGTCAGTTAGTTCCTATGATGAATTATCATGAACATGGAGGCTTTGTAATAGGGGAATCACATGATCTTCTATAAGCTATGTGCTATGTGTGACCATCAAAATGTCCTTACTAATGTCATGAGACTGCATTTCTTCTGGGGGTTCCCGTTATCTTCATGATCTTTTCGCCATTCTTATTCCATTTTTTCAAATAATATAATACCTATATTCAGTTATTTCATCATTTGGGAATTTTTTTATGCTCATTTTGTGGTATCCAATACCAGGGCAATCAAGTATTATGAGGATGTTTCATATACAACAATGTATTAATAGTGTTATTGAAGATCTTGGAGTTTTATCATAGGTAAAATAGATAATAATTTGGTAAAGAGGATATTTAGAACATTATGATGTGTATCAATAAAATGAAGAATGAATGTTCTTGTAGATGAGGGTATAACCAGTTTCTGAAAATGATTTCTTTTTGGGATTTAAAATAATAAATTAAATAAAGGGATAAAAATGATGTTTTTGTGGAATAACCAACTATATAAGGAATGTTTACTCTTAGGGTGTCGATCTAATTATAATTTTTTGTCATTGTATTCTCGGTAGATTTTTTGTAAAAGAATCCATGTTGGTGGGGATATCCAACATGGAATGGTGTAAGAACATCAACTATACCTTGTAAATATGATGTGTTTATATATATTTATTTTTTTTATAAGAAATTCAAATTTCAGAATTATATGTTATTGAATCGTAACCCTATCTAGTTATTAATGTTTAATAAATATTCCTTAATATGTTACAATAATGTGTTCTAAAATAAAAATTATTATCACTGAATCAACCCCTCCCCCTCTTAGGGATCTAATAAATTAATCCTATAGGAACATATCTGGATATTAGAGTTTAGTTATCCCTTGAAATATCTAGCATTGAGAAGGGATAAGCATTATTCAGTGAAAAAATGGTGTTCTGATTTTTAATGGAAGAAATTATCGTAGTTGGAAGAATATAATGTTACCCCATCTTCAATATCATCGCCCTAATGTTAGAGGTGTTTCATTTAAGTTATTTAATCATATTAAAGTATTTATTATATCAATCTATTTGAAAAATGTTGAGCATTATTTTATAGCTTGTAGTTTAATGATTATGGTTCTTACTAATAAATATTACAAATATTATTATAATGAAAATAACATTTATAAATAAAATTACTTTTGTGGTCGAATTAAAATCAATATTGCGAATTATGGCTACCAAAAACACCATTAATAATTTGGGATTATTATATCCTATTGAATTTATAAGACCGTTATGCATCACAACCATTTATTATAAATTCATCGAAAAATAATCATATGATTATTGTAAATATAGGGTTTGAAAAATTCCTATTGACACTGACAATGGAAGTGATGATCTCAACCAGTATGACCATACCCTCTGAATCCAATTTACTGGATCTTCCATGGTATATAGAATCACAGGTCTTATTCCTTTACAAAGTCCAAAGAGTAATACAACAACTTTAGCATTAGAAAAATTGTTTACTATAGAGGTTCAGGCTCATCATGATCATTCCCCAAACCATGTACACCAAACTGCCACATGAATGTATCATCATCACACACCTTACCCTAAGGGTGTTTGCTGGTGTAATAAATGGATATGTATCAATAAACTAATAATATGAATATTTATATTTTAAATAATAATTAATATTTTTTATTATTATTTTTACTTTATAAATGGTTTTTATTTTGATAAAATAAAACAAACAAAATTATTTTTGGTGAAATATTTATATTAAATTATAGATTTTATTTTCTTGACTTAAGGGAGTCTTAAAAAACATTATTTTAATAATATATTGTTATTAAATAATTTTTATTAATTAAGAATTACCATATATTTATTATGAAGTAAAATTTAATTTTTATAACTGTTCAAAAAAAATATATTATAGACTAACCCAAATTTTTTAAATAAATGATAAATCTAAATTTAATGTGGGAATTAAAATATTTAAAAATTAATTTGGACATATAAAAAGTAGATTTGTAATCAAAACATTGAAATTATCCAATAGTGAATTTCTCATAATTTTTTGTGGTAGTCAAATTTTTGGGTAACAAGTAAATACAATATAAATATATAATGGGTATTATGACATAATAATATCCCAAAAAATGATGTAATAGAAACTATAATGGGTATCTATGAAAAAATATTTTCTCCCCTTTATAATAATGTCATTTTGAATTTATTTTATTTATTTTATAAATCATTTATTAATCCTCCAAGACCTATAATATATTTTAATTTTTTAAAATCATTTCATTATGGATATGACTCAGTTCCATATCAGTATGGGTATGATTTTAACAAGGTCATCCCTTGGAATTATAATGTAACGAAAACTATCGTAATTTGGTAGAAACCATTTGAAAATACAATGTGTAGGACTGTGGTTTTCATATTTTTCATTGTATAGAGGCTAAA
The DNA here is from genome assembly GCA_963277665.1 of Viscum album. Classification (NCBI taxonomy): domain Eukaryota; kingdom Viridiplantae; phylum Streptophyta; class Magnoliopsida; order Santalales; family Viscaceae; genus Viscum; species Viscum album. Next base: position 701,496,271 of record OY728156.1, read on the forward strand.
ACCAATGATTGAAAAATAATAAATAATTCCCCACTCATTTCATATATAACAAAATCCATGATCCCCATTTTTCGTAACTCCAAAACCTTGGAGAAAGTTCTTAATCGTCCCACCCCTATCATGAATCTTCCGAATGTTCCTTCTTTATCTCATCAAACTCCTCTAGAGCATTTGGAATCACCCACTCAAGGTAAGGGACCCTATCATTCTCCACATTATTCGAGCATCTCCATTTTCTTATGCCATTTATAGGTACTTCCTAAAAATGGAATATGTTCTCCCATATTCCCCTTACATCCCTTATGATTTATATATGATTATAGACTACCTTTAAATATCATTAATTTTTTCCTATATCATTAATATTCCCCGTTTATTCTCCAGAAATGTCTCCACTATTTCCCAGTCCAAACAATTCTATAGTGATACCGATACCAATTTAATATAAAGGGGTTTAAATATTATGAACATATAATTATTTGATTTGGGACTTCCATGATTGGATTACATAGTAAATTTTCATGTAATATAATGTGATGAAAAATTATTCTATGCTGTATGATCTATGTGCCGCACATAGGCATGTGAATGATATGAGTATTGCGGTTGTGCCCAGAAATATAAAGTGCTCTATTTCACTGGGTAATGTTTTAGTCTCAAAAAAGATCAATAAGTGGATTATGAAGATAAACTAATCCATTATGGAACTTTTAAAATCATTATTTCTTTGATTATATCCTCAAACTATGTTTTTCCCATTTTTATGTTGATTCCATATTTCCCATGTTGCCTCTATGTGGTTATTTTATATCATGTTTCATTGTTCATGTTAATGTTTCTCTGTAATTTTATGTCTCATTGATAATACTAATTCCAAAAAAGTACTAATTTATTCCTTTTATTCAATTTTTATTACCTTAACGTGATATATACCTCACCCCTTTCTAATGTATGTCCCCAAGTATTCTCTTACATTTTTAAAAAGTGATGGAATTTTAGAAGCAAGCTAAGGAATCATTCAATAATGTTGTGGTATCCCAGGTTCATGTTGTTATTCTATCTACCTAATTCCTAAATACAGTACAATTATTTATCATTTTGTTTGCTTTTTTGTAATATTTGGTAATAAATCATGAATTAATGTGTAATAATGATCAGGGTTGTCATTGTTTTTATCAAAAAATGTGTATTTATTTATTGTATTAGGAATAGAAAACTATTTTGATGGTCGCATGAATAAGACTAAACCTATTAAGACATCCCAAAATCTAGGTAAGGTATATTTTAATTGTTTTACAAGAACATATATCTCTATCTATATACGACAACTGGATGTGTCTCTAATATAGATGTACAATGGGGTAAAACAAGAAAACATCGCATGGAGCAAGACTCGACTGGGAACTAGTGCATTACATCCGGCCTTGATATAGACCTGATTAGATTCCCCTAGGGGTTATGATTTTTTAAACTCACAATATCATTATGAACCATTTTTAAGGTACAATATTCTCATAAGAGTATATATTATAAAATTGATCATGGATAACATATACTGAATCTTAGAAATTCATACATTAAAGATAAAAATGTTATTAATTAGTTATCCCGATAATCTCATTGGATTTAAATTTATACAATTAAATGTTTAAAAATAACCATCCACAACATTTTTCCTTTATTATATCCAATGGATGGAAATATGATGAACAAATTAAAGAACCAATGTGAAAGGAATTATTATGACTATCTAAATGAGATTCCTAGCCCAATGAAAGTAGGAATTGTGAACATTGTGATCATACTCACTCAACTGACTCATTTTTTTAATAGAAACCTATATGAGGAGGAGCTCTAAAATCCCTCTATGAAAGAACAATATTTAATTGATTCATTTCTATGACAAATGCCTCTAAAATTAAATGGATCACCTGATCCCTTACTTGTTGAAAAATATATCAGTTGCATTTACACGATCTTCTGTATATTTCTACGTTCCGAGTAAAAGAAGGTTATACATGATGTTTATCATATGGATGGAGAAGCTAATCAGTGGTGTAAATTGATTAATAATATGAAGCATGAGGAATTGATTAAAGTGATGTCGTGGTAGGATGTCCACAAAATTTATTTCAGTAAATATTTTTCTCAAAAATTATGTGCTAAAATATATGGGTATTTACTTTCACTCAATAAAGAACATGACGAATCAATAATGGAATACAAGGAATACATTTCAAGACTAGTATGACACACCTATGGCATTATCATTACCCCCTAATTGATATTTACCCACTTCTTTGGTGGGATAATGTAATGACCCATCAATTTCAAGGAATGTTTTTCCTTAAATTCTTTATGATTTTATGAGTACATAGTTTCTGACGTCACCTGATTCCGAGGCCCGGTGAGCCTGGAATCAATTTCCGAAGTTTAGCTCGGGTACGTTCAGTGAACGAATGAGCATGTTTTTCAATATTTTGAAATGGTGCTCGGAATTGAAATATGAGGGCACTGATGGAACCACAGTGTCATTAATTGCTTAAGAGGACCTTTCCAGAAGGTTCATTTGCTCAAGAGGAGTTGTTAAAAATTAAGGACTAAACGTGCTGTAAATAAAATTGTGGTACAATTTTATTTTCTTTATCTAAGTGGTTATATCCTAAGTGTGGGAGTTGGTGTGGGACACACTAGGTCATAACTACCATTGTTAGGATATTTGTGAGGTGGGGCCCACACGATCCCCACCCCTTCACATTCCTTTAACTCCTATAACCCCCTCTTTAAGTTAGTATCCTTTAATTGTGTTACTCTACCCTCTCTCTTCTTTAATCATGCCAATACACTTAATCAATTAAGTGAGTTATGTGTTTGAATTTTAAAATTGAAATTCATGGCATGAAGTAATAATATAAGATATGTCTTAATTTATTTTTGGGGATACATGTTGTGTGAAGATATTGGGGAGAGAGGGCTCTTTCCTCTTGAGAAGAAATTTATCCTCCCACAAAGAGCTTCAATCCTCCCACGAAGAACATCATCTCTTCAAGCAAAGAACGACTAGTCGACTGACATGCAATCATCATATTCTCTCCATGATAAAAGAGAAGACGATGTTTCCTTGGGTGCACACCACTGAAAATGGGAACGACACCATTAACTGCGGCATTTGACAACCGCGAACCTTCTTCGAGGCCGGGGTTACCTTCGTTCGTGTTTAATTTAATCTTCTTCATTGATTATTTTTGGCCGAATGTTACCAACGTAACGGGAGGATATCGGACCGCACAAAAATGGCCGATTTCTCCTCCCCATGGCCTTGTTGATTTACGTTGATGATCAAATCGAAGGCGGCGTGGTGTCGTTGCACCACGCGAGGTTGAAAAGAACTACGACCGGAGAGGGCTGTGGCAGTGGAGGGTGGTGCTATCGCGCCATGTAGGTGAAGCCGAAGGAACCGTGGGCGGATTGGGTGCTGACGTCGTGCCGGAGAACCCGAGTGAGGCGGCGGCCGGGATGGGCTGCGGATGAGGGGCGCGACGCCATCGCGCCACGTAGGTCTGGGAAGAGCTGCGCCCTTAGGCCTCGGTGGTTCAGTAGGGGGTGGTTGGCCAAGCCGGCCGTCGGCGATCCAGGAGGCAGGAACCCCGCAGGTCCTGTGGGAGCACAATTTGGCCGTTTCCGGAAAAAACCGGGGGGCATAACCCCCCGGTACATCCTAGGGCGGACCACACCAAGGGGGTCGCCGTTATCAAAAATAATGTGGGGTCGCCCCCCCCCCCCTTCGCACCACGCTCGACCGCGAGCTGAGCCGCGGCCGGCCTCCGAGTCGGGCCGCACCCGGCCATGGGCCAGGCCACACCTAATTGGGCCGGACCTAGACCTAGGTCAGGTCGACCCGGTTCGTGCTGACCCAGGTGGTATTGGGGCGGGTCGGACCGGGCCGAAATCCCATACTTTCGGACAGATCCATTCAAACGCCCACATCTTGGGATACAGAACTTTGATCGATGCACTGTCAGTTGCATTGGGATACTTGTGACGAGATGGTATTTTAGTTATATTACACTCAAGCTTTCGGTAACGTTTGGGTATGGCTGGGTTGGTTCGAACCCGAAACCAACCGGGCCCATGGAGCAGAAATGCTTTTAACTTAACGATCGGACATCCGAATGATGTGCCTTCAGTTATGTTGAATTCATCTTAGTGATATGGTTCTCTTAGCACACTCCAGTTGAGGTTTGGAAACAGCTGGAGTTTGGTCAGGTTGGTTTTATCTTTAAAACCAACTGGGCCCCTGAGATGAAAAAGCCAATAACTGTCAGACCGGGCGTCCGATTGAAGCACTGTCTATCGTGTTGAGTTCCTATTGACGATATGGAAATTTATGATACATCAACTCTGGACTTCGTGATAGTTGAGGTATCTACCCCCTTGGCTCATGGAGCAGACCATCCAGAAATTGAGCGTGCTGTGTGTGGGAACCCTGTAGCTGGCTGAGACTGCGACGATAATGGCAACTGTACATGGATCCTACGTGGGTTCGGCAGCGAAGGTTACTATACATAGATCCTACGTGGGTTCGGCAACGATGACTTCTGTACATGGATCCTGCATGGGTTTGGCATAAGGGATTATTTTGAAGCTACATCTAATCATCTCCATCCCTCTTCGTGAGTACTATTCATGTGTGAGCTGTGTCTGGACTTTTAGTCAATATCTTCGATATGATTGACTTTCTATCCTGTGTGGATTGGGTTGTGCTTTCCTGTGTGGATTGGGTTGTAATTTCCTGTGTGGACTGGGTTGAACATGGGCTCGTGAGTTGGAGAAGAACTGGAATTGATGAATTTAGAATATGTATGGTCATATAACTAAGTGGAGTTGGTTGATAGTTCGTGATTGTATCTTTCTTTTGTGGTTTATCCTTTGTGTATTCTGGGAGACATTCGAGAGTATTGGGGTCCCTACTGAGTATCGTATACTCACCCTTACATGGGCTATACCTGAACTACGTTGTGTTGGTTGTAGATGACGGACATTGCTGATCGTGGTTGAGGATTGTGGAGTGGGATGGTACTAGGAGGTGGACTATCAAGAAAGACGTACACGGAGTGGACAAGAAGACTCAGGGATGGGTGATGACAAATTGGTATCAGAGGAGTCGGTTCTATTGTAGAACCCATACTCTATTAATTTATTCTGTGAGAAGCAATGGTGTTAAGGTTATTGAGTGTGGTTATCAGTCTAGGGAGTCCAGTGTTGGTGTGGTGGCTGACGCATACATACACCGGGACCCTGACTTCTGATTTCCGACTCTGTGCACAAAAACATTGATTGCATGTGTCTTTCAATGTTTTCCTTGTGATTACTTTGTGTCATCTCACCAGGTATACTGTATTAACCATGGAGCACTTGTTTCTTTTCAGGATGGCCCCACGATGGCAGCCAGCCTGGGTTCCGAGCTTTGTGGGAGACGGAAGCCCACCGAGTGATGAAGCCTCGGTGCATGGCCCCATTACAGCGGAGGCACCGACGGTACCTCTACCCACCAAGCCACTGATGCCACCAGCCCCAGCAGCTGAGAGTGCATGTTTCCTGAGTGCACTACATGAGTATTAGCGTCAGAGACCACCCAGGTTCCGTGGGGAGACGGACCCTCAGGCAGCCAAGGATTGAATGGAGGCTGTTGTTGTAGTCTTCAGATTGGTAGGGACCCCAGCAGATCTTATGGTGATCCTTGCGGCAAGTCTCCTGCACATGACAGCAGGTAGACGGTGGAGCCTGATGCTCCAGGTGCATGATGAGTCGTGTCTTCTTTGGTCAAACTTCGAGAGCCTTTTCCTCTCAGAGTTCATTCCATCCACCCTCCATGCGGTGCATATTCAGGAGTGGCTACAGCTACAGCAGCGCAAAATGACAACAGTCCGGTACATGAAGAGGTTTACCAATCTCTCGCGCTACTCCACAGACATGGTACGAGACGCATTCTTCCAGGCCCAGACCTTCGAGTAGGGACTGAGGCATGAGATCAGGGCATCGATGATCTCCCTCGGCATTAAGATGCAGCCATGAGTACTGGAGCGAGCCCTTATTGTGGAGAGATTTCTTGCTGAGCCTACACTAGCAGCGAGACCTACCGCAGGGCGGCACGTAGAAGAGTCTTCTGCAGCCGGCAGCAGACAGATGTCGCAGAGGTCCAAGAAGACCAGACCATTAGGTGGATGACCTCAGGATAATGGTTCGGATGTGTGGGACACATGCAGTAGATCCAGTCATTCGAGAGGCATAAAATGCTATGCATGCGGTGGGTAGGGCCACATGGCTCGTGACTGCCTGACCCACCATACAGAAGAGTAGTAGATGGTTGAGGGACCACCTAGGTAGAGGAAGAGGTTCAACCATGGTGGTCCACAGGGAGCAGTCGAACGAGGTAGAGGAGATGGTCGAGCAACATGTGGTGGACGACGCTTCAAGGCTCTACCACCACCACCACCACCACCAGGAGGTCCACCCCGACCATAGGGAGCTAGAGGACAGAGGCATGCCCAGCTCCAGGTAGTAGAGTCTTACGACCAAGGTGCACTTGAGATGATTCCAGGTTCTATCTGTGTCTAATACACCCTTACTGCAGTTCTTATAGAAACATGAGCGAGTCATTCTTTTATTGCCACTTCCCTTGTTCGGATCTCAGAGATTCTGACAGAGATGTTGGCTCGATCCTTACGGATCCATACTCTTACAAGAGTAGACTCGATGATTTCGCACTGGTGCCAGCAGTTTGAGCTTACTCTAGAAGGCAAGAGCTTCGGATGGAATATTCTTGTAGCGGCGTCGAGGCCTTACGACATCATCTTCGGCATGGATTGGTTATCTACGGTCTGTGCTCAGATCAACTGTAGTAGGCGCAAGGTGCGATGTGTCCGCACCTATGGAAGCATGTTCACCTTCACCGGTGATAAGGGAGGCTTTGCTACGCAAGATGGACTCACACATAGGAGATGACAGCAGATCACTCATCACATGGCTAGTAACATCCTAGGAGCAGTTGATGTGAGGAGTCCGAGTTTTCCTATTGTGGTGGATCAGTATGCAGACGTTTTTCCTGACGACGTTTTGGGACTACCTCCTCACAGAGAGGTAGAGTTTTATATTGAATTGTACCACGGGAAAACCCCGATATCTACCCCAGCATATCATATGGATCCTGCTGAGCTTCGAGAGTTATGGGTACAGCTGGAGGATGTGTAGTAGACATCCTTCAGGTGTCGGTATGGCCACTATCAGTTCTTGGCTATGCCTCTTGGCATAACAAATGCTCCATCAGTGTTCACGAGTCTCATTAACAGGATCTTCCAGCATTAACTAGATCGATTTTCTGAATTCTTCATCGATGAAATATTGATTTACTCAACTACGGAGGAAGAGCATACCTACCACTTGCAGGTTGTACTGGACACACTCCAAGAGCACCAGCTTTATAGTAAGCTCTCAAAGTGTTAGTTCTGGATTCAAGATGTCCACTTCTTAGTACATGTCATTTCTGACGTGGGAGTTGCGGTGGGTCCTGCGAAGATCGAGGCAGTGATATTTTGGGATCCACCCAGGAGGATGATGGAGGTGAGGAGTTACCTAGGTTTGGCTAGGTAGTATTGGAGATTTGTGCCAGACTTCTCCATAGTTGCAGAACCACTTTTAGCTTTGACGAAGAAGGGGAAACCCTAGTGTGGTTGGATAGATGTCAGCAGAGCTTCCAAGAGCTGAGACAGAGATTGACCAGTGCACCCATCTTGACGCTACCGAAGGAGGGCGTATGGTACGTAGTTTCTTTGCGATGCATCAGGGATCAGACTCGGGTGGGTCCTTATGCAGTATCAGGAAGTGATTGCCTATGTATCATGATAGTTGAGGCATCATGAGAAGTACTAAGCTGCCCATGACCTGGAGTTAGCAGTCGTGGTCTTCACCTTGAAGATGTGGTGGCACTATCAGATGGGTGAGCACATTACAGTCTACTCTAACCACCAAAGTCTCAGGTACATCATCTCGCAGAAGGACCTTAACATGACACATCGGCGATAACTCGAGTTCCTCCAAGACTATGACATTTAGATATTTTATACTCCTGGGAAGGGGAACATAGTATCTGATTCTCTCAGTAGAAGGTCGGGCATCCAGCTACTTGGATAGGCGACGGAGAAGTTATCTGCGTTGCAGATATCCTTCGTGGATAGAGATGGGGCATCCTTTCTACAGTCGCTCACAGTCACTCCTCCACTACATTAGTGGGTCAGAGAGGTACAGTGTGGGGATATTTACTATGAGACGTGACTTGCACAGATATCCTCAGGACTAGAACCTGATGGATTCTCTGTAGGAGGAGAGCACGTCATCCTTTTCAGAGGACGTACCATTGTACCACTGGCATTACGGGAGGAGGTGCTGAGAAAGTTTCACACTTCCCCATTAGCGGTACATCTCAGAGTGGAGAAGATGTAACAAGATCTCAGATGACAACACTGGTGGCCCGGTATGAAGAAGGTTGTGGCAGAGTTCGCTTCACGATGCATCACCTGCCAGCAGGTGAAGGTGGAGAACCAGGTACCGGCAGTCTTGGTACAGCCCTTGGATGATCCAGAGTGGAAGTGGGACAAGATATCTATGGATTTCATGACAGGTCTTCCACGTACTTCCAGAGGTCACGACTCCATTTGGGTGATGGTCGACCGGCTCACCAAGTCATCCCACATTCTACCTATCAGGGAGCAGGGATCATTGGAGAGCTTGGGATTCCTCTACATTCAAGAGATCGTATGGATTCACTGTATTCCATCGACTATAATCTCCGATCGAGATGATTTCTTTACTTCCCGGCTTTGGAAGGGGTTGCAGGAGGCATTTGGGACGCTGTTATGCCTGAGCACCACCATTCACCCACAGACCGATGGTCAAACGAAGAGGACCATTCAGACTCTCGAGGACATGCTCCGTGAATGTTTCCTCGACTTTGGTCGCAGTTGGGAGGATCATCTTCCTTCAGTGGAGTTTGCATACAACAACAGATAACACTCCACCGTTGGGATAGAACCATAAGAGGCGTTGTACGGCTGACCTTGTAGATCACCTCTGTGCTGTAGATTCCCTGGGGAGTCAGCAGTTGTAGAACCAGAGATGGTCTAGGGCATGACGAAGAAGGTACAAATCATCCAGCAGCGAATGAGGACTGATCAGAGCTGGCAAAAGTCCAATGATGATAAGAGGCGGAGACCACTAGAGTTCAAGGATGGTGACCACGTTTTTATATGGGTCTCACATTGACATGGATTATGAAGATTTGGCCGGGGTGGCACGTTATCTACACTCTTCATCAGACCATTCCAGGTTCTCAACAGGATAGGCGAGGTGGCTTATAGCTTGGCACTTCCACCTCAGTTGCATTGGGTGCACGACGTCTTCCACATATCTCAGCTGAGAAGATACATGCACGACCCGACGCATATCAATGATCACTAGAAGCTAGAAATCGATGACGGGGTGACTTTTGTGGGGGCCCCGGTGGAGATCGAGGATCGACAAGAGCATTTCCTACATGGATTGTTAATTCCTCTAGTGCGCATCAGGTGGCAGCACGAGAACCTCCATGAGAGCACATGGGAGCGGGAGACTCAGATGTGTGTACATTACCCTCTTTTGTTTCCCTAGTTTATGGTGTATCTTTACGAGGACTTAAATCCCTGAGGTGGGAGTAATGTATAGACTCGTAAATTTCATGGAAAATTTTTTCTTAAATTTTTAGGTATTTTTCGAGTACGCAGTTTCTAACGGCACATGATTCTGAAACCCGGTGTGCCGGATTCAATTTCTGAATTTTAGCTTAGGTACGTTCAGTGAAAGAACGAGCGGGTTTTTCTATCTTTTGAATCGGTGCTTGGAATTTAAATTAGAGGGCACCGATGGAACCGCAGCGCCTGTAATTACTTATGAGGACCTTTCCGGAAGCTACGTTTTCTCAGGAGGAGTTGTTAAAAGTTGAGGATTAAATGTGAAGTAAATAAAATTGTGGTTCAATTTTATTTTCTTTATCTAAGTGGTTATATCCTAAGTGTGGGAGTTGGGGTGGGACCCACTAGTTCCTAACTACTCCTGTTAGGATATTTCTGAGGTGGGGCCCACACGATCCGCACCCCTTCACATTCCTTTAACTCAACTAACCCCCTCTTTGTGTTAGTATCCTTCAATTGTGTAACTCTAGACTCTCTCCTCTTTAATCATGCCAATACACATAATCAATAAAGTGATTTATGTGTCTGAATTTTAAAATTGAAATGCATGGATTGAATTAATAAAATAAGATAAGTCTTATTTTATTTTGGGGGGTTCGTTGTTGTGTGAAGATATTGGGGAGAGAGAGCTCTTTTCTCTTGGGAAGAACATCATCCTCCCACGAAGAGCTCCAATCCTCCTGCGAAGAACATTATCTCTTCAAGAAAAGAATGACTCGACAACTGACGTGCAATCATCATCTTCTCTACGTGATAAAAGAGAAGATGATGTTTCCTCGGGTGCACACCGATGATGACGGGAACGATGCCATCAACCGCGGCGTTTGACAACCTCGAACATTCTTCAAGGTATGGGTTACCTTCATTTGTGTTTAATATAATCTTCTTTGTTGATTATCTTTGGCCGAATGTTACCAACGTAACGGGAGGAGATCAGGCCTCAAAACACGGCTGATTTCTCCTCCCCTTTTACTTATTGATTTACGTTGATGATCGAAGCCAAGGCGGCACAATGTCATTGTAATGCGCAGGAATGAAGAGAACTGCGGCCGGAGCGGGCCACGACAGTGGAGCACGACATCGTCGCACCTTGCCGGTGAATCCGAAGGAACCGCAGACAGAGCGGGCCGCAGTGGCGGTGCGCAGCGCTGTCGCGCCGCGCCGGAGAACCCAAGGGAGGCCGCGGCCGGGGCAGGCCATGGCGGTGGGGCACTGTGCCGTCACACCACGCCTGCCAGGGAAGAGCCATGGCATTAGGCCGCAGTGGTTTAGCAGGGGGCGGCTGGCCAAGCCGACCGCCGACGTTCCAAGAGGCGGGACCCCGAGGGTCCCGCAGCAGCACAAACTGGCCGTTTCCAGAAAAACCGGAGGGCGTACCCCCCCCGGTACAGCCTAGGGCAGACCCCAACAAGGGGGCCTCCATTTTCAAATACAAAGGGGGGCTGCACCCCCCCCCCCCCTTCGCACCCCGCTTGGCCACGTGCCGAGCTGGACCCGGCCTCCGAGTCGGGCCACAGGTCACGCCAGCTGTGCTTAGCCGCACCCAATTAGGACGGAACCGGACTCGGGTCGGGTTGAACTGATTCGGACCAACCCAGGGGGTATTGGGCCAGGTTGTACCATGCCCAAACCCCCTACTTTCGGACAGATGCGTTCAAACGCACATATCTTGGACTACGAACCTCCAATCGATGCACTGTCAGTTGCGTTGGGATCCTTGTATCGAGTCGGTCATATAGATATATTAAAATCAATATTTCCATAAATTTTGGGTATGGTCGGGTTTGTTCAAACCCGGAACCAACATGGCCCTTTGAGCAAAAACGCTTATTACATGATGACCGGACGTCCGAACGACGTTCTGTTAGTTACATTTAATTCTTACAAGTGATACTATTATTTTGGATTACTCCACTTGAGGTTTGGACATAGTTGTTGTATGATCGGGTTGGTTTTAGCATAAAAACCAACCGGGCCCCTGGGACGAAAATCCAATAACTCTGAGACTATGCGTCCAATTGACGCACCATCTATCATGTTGAGTTCCGATTGACGAGACCAAACTCTGTGATAAATCAACTCTGGAAATCGTGACCGATGATGTATCGACCCCCTTGGATCATGGAGAGGGCCCTCCCGCAACGGAGCATGCTGTGTGCGAGAACTCTAGAGCTGGATGCGACTGCGACGATGATGGAAACTGTACTTGAATCCTACAAGCGTTCGGCAGTGTGGACGACTATACATAGATCCAATGTGGGTTCGGTAGCGATGACGACTGTACTTAGAACCTATGTGGGTTCGGTAGCGATTGGTACTGTACTTGGATCCTACGTGGGTTCGGCAATGATGACTTCTGTACTTGGATCCTACGTGGGTTCAGCAGAGGAGATGTTTCAGAGGCTTCATCTAATCATCTCTACCCCTCTTCGTGAGTAGTATTATTGTGTGAGCTGAGTCTTGACTTTCAATCATTATCTTAGATATGATTGACTTGTTTTCCTGTGTGGATTGGGTTGTGCATTCCCATTTGGATTGGGTTGTACATTCTTGTGAGGACTAGGTTGAACATGGGCTCGTGAGTTGGAGTAGATCTGGAATTGATGACTTAGGTATATGTATGGTCATATAACTAAGTAGAGTTTTTTGATACTTCATGATTTTATCTTTCTATTGTGGTTTATCCTTGATGGATTATGGGAGACCTTCGGGAGTCTCTGGGTCCCTACTGAGTATCGTATACTCACCCCTGCACGGGCTATGCCCGCACTACGTTGTGTTGGTTGCAGGCGACAGACAATTCTGATCGTGGTTGAGGCTAATGGAGTGGGATGGTACCCGAAGGTGGACTATCAGGCGGGACGTACATGGAGTGGACAGCCGGACTCGAGGGGCCGACGAGACTATCTATACTCACCCTTTATGTGGGAGTTCCGAAGGATGTCTAGGTGGTTGTTGCTCTACTTTTCAGCTGTTGTACTTTCTTTTCTCAGTTGTACTATACTATCAGTTGGGTTTGTATACTGGCCCATTTAATTTCAAGCACTTACTTTTATACTCAGTTTACATAGTGTTTTTTTCATCTTGCGTACTATGTTGTGTTTGTTTACTTATATAAAGGCAATGCCTTCTCTTTATTGGGATTTTTGCCATTGGTGCTAGTCGCCTGCCCCTGGCCTATGGAAGGCGGGCTTGGGGTAGTCATGACATGGGCCTCGAGGATGGTTCATGGCAAATTTGTATCATAGGAGTCAGTTCTACCGTAGAACCCAGGACTCTGATAATTTCTTTTGTGAGAAGAAATAGTGTTACGGGTATTGAGTGTGGTTATCAGTCCAGGGTGTCCAGTGTTGGTGCGGTGGATGAAGTATCAATAAACCATGACCCATACTTCTGATTTCGGACTCATTGCATGAAAATATTGATTGCATGTGTGTTTCAATGTTTCCAATGTGATTACTTTGTGTCAGATCACCAGTTATACTGTATTAACTATGGCGCACCTATTTCTTTTCAGGATGGCCCCACGACGGCAGCCAACTAGTGTTCCGAACTATGTGCGAGACGGAATCCCATCAAGTGATGAAGCCTCGGTGGAGGTCCCCATTACAGCGGAGGCACCAGAGGTACCTCTACTCTCCAAGCCACTGATGCCACCAGCCCCCGCAGCTGAGAGTGCACATCGCCTGAGTGCACTGCAAGAGTTTCACCATCAAATACCAGCCAGGTTCCATGGGGATACAGACCCTTAGGCAGCCAAGGATGGGATGGAGGCTGTTGTTCGAGTCTTGAGATGGGTAGAGACACCGGCAGATCTTATGGTGATCATTGCGGTGAGTCTCCTCTACACCGTAGCAGGCAGATGGTGGAGCCTGATGCTCCAGGTGCCTGACGAGGCATCTCTTCATTGGTCGGACTTTGAGAGCCTTTTCTTCTTGGAGTTCGTTCCATCCACCCTCCGAGCGGTGTGCATTCAGGAGTTACTACAGCTACGATAGGGCAGCATGACAGTAGCCCAGTACTCGGTGAGGTTTACCGATCTCTCGCGCTACTCCACGGACATAGTACGAGACCCATTCATCCAGGCTCAGAACTTTGAGCAGGGGCTAAGGCATGAGATCAGGGCATCGATGATATCCCTCAGCATTCTGACGCAGGTAGGAGTATTGGAGTGAGCCCTTATTGTGAAGATCTTTCTTACTGAGCCTACACTAGCAGTGAGACCTACTGCAGGGCATCACTTTGCGGAGTCTTCTGCAGCCGGCAGTAGGCAGATGTCACATAGGTCCAAACGGACCAGACCATCTGGTGGATGACCTGAGGATACTGGTTCGGAGGTGTGGGGAACAAGCAGTAGAGCCACTCATTCGAGAGGCAGTGAGTGCTATGCATGCGGCGGGCATGGCCACATGGCTAGTGACTGTCCGACCCACCATGCAGTGAAGCAGCAGACGGTTGTGGGACCACCCAAGAAGAGGCATAGGTTTGACTGTGGTGGTCCGCAAGGAGTAGGTGGAAGAGGCAGAGGAGCTGGCCGAGTAGTAGGTTGTGGAAAACGCTTTGAGGCTCTACTACTGCCACCACCAGGAGGTCCACCCCGACCACAGGGAGCAGGCGGATAGAGGCAGGCCCAGTTCCAGGCAGTAGAGGCTTACAAACCCGGTGCACCTAAGATGATTAAAGGTACTATCTGTGTATACTCCAACCTTGCTGTAGTTCATATAAAGACAAGAGAAAGTCATTCTTTCATTGTTGCTTCCCTTGTTCGGAGCTCGTAGGTTCAGATGGAGCCATTGGCTCGATCCTTACGGATCAGAACTCTTACGAGAGAAGACTCTACGATTACGCACGGGTTCCGGAAGTGTGAGCTTACTCTAGAAGGAGAGGGATTCAGTTGAGATTTCTTGTAGCTGTGTCGATGACTGATGACGTAATCTTTGGCATGGATTGGTTATATACAGTCCACGCTCAGATCAACTGTATTAGGCACAAGGTGCGATGTGTCCGCACCGATGGAAGCAGGTTCACCTTCACCAGTGAGAAGGAATACATTGCAGTGCAGGATTGACTCACACAGAGGAGAGGAAAACCGATCACTCAACACTTGGATAGTCTCATCCTGGGAGCAGTTGATCTGAGGAGTTCGAGTTCTCCTGTTTTGGTGGATCAGTATTTGGACGTTTTTTCTGATGACATTCCCAGACTACCTCCTCACAGAGAGGTAGGAATTTATATTGACCTGTAACCCGGGACAACCCCAATATCTACTCCAGCATATCGGATGGCTCCCACTGAGCTATGAGAGCTATGGGTATAGTAGGAGGACTTGCAGGGAAAGGGATTTATCTGACCCAGTGTTTCACCCTGGGCTTCCCCGATTTTCTTCGCCCAGAAGGCGAACGGGAGCTTGCGACTGTGTGTCGACTACCGCTGCCTGACTTAGGTGATTGTGAAGAACATGTATCCACATATGAGGATTGAAGACCTCTTCGATCAGCTCAAGGGAGCATGATGGTTCTCGAAGATAGACCTCAGGTCAGGCTATCATCAGCTTAGAGTTCGAGATGAGGATGTGCAGAAGATGACCTTCAGGTGTTGGTATGGTCACTTTGAGTTCTCGGTTATGCCTTTCGGTGTAACCAATGCTCCATCTGTGTTCATGAGTCTCATTAAGAGGGTATTCCAGCCTTACCTCGATCAATTTGTCGTAGTATTCGTCGACGACATATTGATTTACTTGACTACTGAGGAGGAGCACACCTACCACTTGTGGGTTGAACTAGACACACACTGAGAGAAACAGATTTATGGTAAGCTCTCGAAGTGTCAGTTTTGGATTCGAGAGTTCCACTTCTTGGGAAACGTCATCTCTGAGGAAGGAGTTGCGGTGGACCCTGTGAAGATTGAGGAATTGATATCTTGAGATCCACCCAGGACCGTGAAGGAGGTGCGGAGTTTCCTAGTTTTGGCTGGGTACTATCAGAGATTTGTGCCAGACTTCTCCAGAGTTGCAGCACCACTTTCAGCTTTGATGAAGAAGGGTAAACCCTTTGTGTGGTCGGATAGATGTTAGTAGAGCTTACAGGAGCTGAGACATAATTGACCAGTGAACCCATCTTGAGGATATTAGAGGAGGGTGTAGGGTATGTAGTTTACTGCGATGCATCAGGACTGGACTCGGGATTTTCCTGATGCAGGATTGGGAAGTGATCGCCTATGGATCACGACAGTTCAGGCAGCATGAGTAGAACTATGCTACCCATGACCTGGAGTTAGCAGCAGTTGTATTCGCCTTGAAGATATGGCATCCCTATCTGATGGGTGAGCGCTTAACAGTCTACTCTGACCACCAGAGTCTCAGGTACATCTTCCCGCAGAATGACCTGAACCAGAGATAGCGGCTATGGCTTGAGTTTTTCCAGGACTATGACATTGAGATAGTCTGTACTCCTAGTAAGGGGAATGTAGTATTTGATACTCTAAGCAGGAGGTCGGGTATCCAGCTACATGGGGAGGTGACAGAGCAGCTAGCTGCATGTTAGATATCCTTCGTGGATAGAGATGGGGCGTCCTTTCTACAGTGACTCACAGTCACTCCTCCACTACTTCAGTGGGTTAGTGAGGCACAGTGTTGGGATATTGAATGTGAGATGTGACATGCACAGTTATCCTCAGGATAGGCACCTGATGGATTTTCAGTAGTAGGAGAGGACTTTGTCCTTTTTAGAGGACGTACCATGGTAACAGTTGCATTACGGGAGGAGGTTGTGAGAGAGTTTCACATTTCCCCACTAGTGGTACATTGAGGAGTGACGAAGATTTACATAGATCTTAGACAACAGCACTGGTGTCCCGGTATGAAGAAGGCTGTGACAGAGTTCGTTTCACGATGCCTCACCTTCCAGCAGGTGAAGGCAGAGCACCAGGTACCGACAGGCTTGGTACAACCCTTGGAGGTTGCAGAGTGGAAGTGGGACGTGATATCTATGGACTTCGTGATAGGGCTTCCATGTACTTCAAGACGTCACAACTCTATTTTGGTGATTGTCGAATGACTCACCAAGTCATCCCACATTCTTCCTATAAGGGAGCAGGTCTCAGTGGAGAGCTTGGGACGCCTCTATGTTTAGGAGATCATACGGTTTCATGGTGTACCATGCACTATCGTCTCCGATCAAGATGCTCACATTAATTCCCAGCTTTGGAAGGGGTTGTAGGAGGCATTTGGGATGCTGCTACACTTGAGCACCACCTTTTAGCCACAGACGGATGGTCAGATCAGAGGATCATTCAGACTCTCGAGGACATGCGATGTGCATGTGTCTTCAACTTTGGTCATGGCTGGGAGGATCATCTTCCTTTGGTGGAGTTTTCATACAACAATAGCTACCACTCCACCATCGGGATGGCACCATACGAGGCATTGTATGGCCGACCTTGCAGATCACCTCTATGCTGGACAGACCCTGGGGATTCAGCACATGTAGGTCCAGAGATGGTCCAGGCCACAACAGATAAGGTTCAAATCATCCAGGAGTGAATGAGGACTGCTCAGAGCCGACAGAAGTCCTATGCTGATAGGAGGCGGAGACCACAAGAGTTTGAGGATGGCGACCATGTTTTCTTACGGGTCTCACCTCGACGTGGATTATGGAGATTTGGCTGGGGAGGCAAGTTATCTCTGTTCTTTATCAACCATTCCAGGTTCTCAACAAGATAGGAAATGTGGCTTATCGTCGGGCTGTTCCACCTCAACTGCACCGGGTGCACGACGTCTTCCACATATCTCAGCTGAGAAGATACGTACACGACCTGATGCATATCATTAATCAATGGGAGCTGGACATGAATGATAGGGAAAAATTTTTGGAGGTCCTAGTGGAGATCGAGGATCGATGGGAGCTGGTCATACATGGAAGGTCGATCCCTCTAGTGCGCATCAGGTGGCCGCACAGGAACCACCAGGAGAGCACATGGGAGCGGGAGGCTCATATGTGTGCACATTACCCACTTTTTTTCCCTAGTTTATGATGTATCTTTATGTTGATGTAAATCGCTGAGGTGAGATTAATGTAAAGAACCATAAATTTCTTGGAAATTTTTTTCATAAATTCTTTGGGATTTTATGAGTACACAGTTTCTGATGACACCTGATTCCGAGTCCCGATGTGCCCAGATTCAATTTATGAAGTTTAGCTCGGGTACGTTCAGTGAACAAAGGAGCGTGTTTTTCTATCTTTTGAACCAGTGCTCGGAATTGAAATCTAAGGGAACCGATGGAACCACCGCATTGTTAATAGCTTAAGTGGAACATTCCCGAAGGTGCGTTTTCTAGGGAGGATTTGTTAAAAATTAAAGATCAAATGTGAAGTAAATAAAATTTTGGTACAATTTTATTTTCTATATCTAAGTGGTTATATAATAATTGTTGGAGTTGGGGTGGGACCCACTACTTCCTAATTACTCTTGTTATGATATTTACGAGGTGGGGCCCACATGAGCCCCACCCCTTCACATTCCTTTAACTCCTCTAACCCCATCTTTATGTTGGTATCCTTTAATTGTGTAACTCTCCCCTCTCGCCTCTTTAATAATGCCAATACACTTACTCTATTAAGTGAGTTATGTGTTTGAATTATAAAATTGAAATGAATGGCTTGATGTAATAAAATAAGATAAGTCTTATTTTATTTTGGGGGGTTAGTTTTTTGTGTGAAGATATTGTGGAGATGGAGCTCTTTTCTCTTAGGAATAACATTATCCTCCCGCAAAGAGCTTCAATCCTCCCGCAAAGAATGTCATATCTTCAAGCAAAGAATGACTCAGAAACTGACAGGAAATCATCATCTTCTCTCCGTGATAAAAGCGAAGAAGACATTTCCTCGGGTGCACACCAACGACGATGGGAACGACGCCATCAACCACGGCTTTGGAAACCGCGAACCTTCATCGAGGTAGGGGTTACCTTCATTCATGTTTAATTTAATCTTCTTCATTGATTATTTTTTGCCAAATGTTACCAATGTAATGTGATGAGATCGGGCCGCAGAATCTCGACCGATTTCTCCACCCCATTTACTTCTTGATTTACATTGATGATCGAAGCTAAGGCAGTGCGGTGTTGTTGCACTACGCGGGGATGAAGATAACTACGGCCGGAGCAGGCCATGACAGTGGAGTGTGGCGCCATCGCACCATGCCGGTGATGCCAAAGGAACCGCGGCCAGAGCGGGCCGTGGTGGTGGTGCGTGGCACCGTCGCGCTGAGCCGGAGAACCCGAGGGAGGCCGCGGCCGGGGCAGGCCACGGCAGAGGGGCGTGGAGCCGTCACGCCGTGCCAGTCAGGGAAGAGTCGCGGCCTTAGGCCATAGCGGTTCTGCAGGGGGCGGCCGGCAAAGCCGGGCGCCGGCACTCTAGGAGGTGGGACCCCCGTGGGTTCAGCGGCAGCACAAACCAGCCGGCCATTAAGGTCGGTCGTTTCCAATGAAACCGGGGGGTTAACCCCACTATAGAGCCTAGGGAGAACCCCACCAAGGGGGCCACCATTTTAAAAAACAAAGCCCCCCCCCCCCTCGCACCCCCGGCGGCCGCGAGCCGAGACGTGGCAGGCCTCCGAGCCGGGCCGCAGGCCGTACCCCACCATGGGCCGGGCCGCTCCCGCCCATGGGTCGGGCCGATCTCGATTAGGCCGGACCCAGACCAGGGTCGGGTCGGCCTATTTCGGGCCGACCCAGGGGGTATTGAGCAGGGTTTTACCGGGCCCAAACCCCCTACTTTTGGACAGATCCGTTCAAATGCCCATATCATGGTCTACTGACCTTCGATTGACGCACTGTCAGTTGCATTGGGATCCTTGTATTGAGAAGATCGTTTTTGTATATTACACCCAAGCTTTCGATAATGTTTGGTTACGGTTGGGTAGGTTCGAACCTGAAACCTACTGGGTCCTTTAAGCAGAAACACTTATAACTTAACAACCAGACATCCGAACGACATTTCATAAGTTATGTTGAATTTATCATAGTGAAAATGTTCTTTTGGATTACTCCACTTGAGTTTTGGACGCAGCTGGAGTACGTTTGGGTTGGTTTTAACTTAAAAATCAACCGGTCCCCTGGGACAAAAATCCAATAACTCTCAGACCGGGTGTCCGATTGACACACCGTCTATCGCGTTGAGTTCCTATTGATGAGATGAAACATTGTGATACATCAACTCTAGACTTTGTGACAGTTGATGTATCGACCACTTTGGCTCGTGGATCGGACCCTCTCGGAATCGAGCATGCTGTGTGCATTAACCCTATAGCTAGCTACGACTGCGACGATGATGGGAACTGTACTAGGATCCTATGTGGGTAAGGCAGTGAGGACGACTGTACATGGATCCTACGTGGGTTCAGCAGTGAAGACAATTGTACATGGATCCTACATGGGTTTGGCAGCAATGGTTATTGTACTTGGATACTACGTGGGTTTAGAAGCGCCGACTTCTGTACTTCGATCCTACATGGGTTCAACAGAGGAGATGATTCAGAGGCTACATCTAATCATCTCCACCCCTCTTCATGAGTAGTATTCCTGTGTGAGCAGGGTCTTGACTTTAAATCATTATCATCGATATGATTGACTTGCTATCCTGTGTGGATTGGGTTGTGCTTTCCTGTGTGGATTGGGTTGTACTTTCTTTTGTAGACTGGGATTAACTTGGGCTCATGAGTTAGAGATGAACTGGAATTGATGACTTAGGTATATGTATGAGAATATTCCTAAGTAGAGTTGGTTGATACTTCGTGATTGTATCTTTCTTTTTTGGTTTATCCTTCATGGATTCTGGGAGACCTTCGGGAGTCTCGGGGTCCCTACTGAGTATCGTATACTCACCCCTGCACAAGATATGCCCACACTACGTTGTGTTGGTTGTAGACGACGAATAGAGCTGATCGTGGTTGAGGCTTGTGGAGTGGAATGGTACCCGGAGGTGGAATATCATGCGGGACGTACATGGAGTGGATGGCCAGACTTGAGGAGCCGACGAGCCTATCTGTAATCACCCTTCAGGTGGGAGTTCCGGAGGACGTCTTGGTGGTTTCTTCTATACTTTTTAGCAGTTGTACATTCTTTTCTCAGTTGTACTGTACTTTCAGTTGGATTTTATACTGGCCCATTTACATTCCGGCACTTACTTTTTTAGTTAGTTTACTTAGTGTTTTTTTCATCTTGTGTAATCTATTGTGTTTGTTTACAAATATAAAGGCAATTCATTCACTTTTATTGGGATTTACGCCTTTGTTTCTAGTCGCCAGCCCCTAGCCTATTGAATGCGGGGTTTGGGTAGTCACGACATGGGTCCCGAGGATGAGCCATGATAGATAAAACTTATTCATTAGAAATCCTTAGTGATCAGAGTCTTTAATAGCTATGAGGAAATTGGTTGATATTCAGTCAATGTTGAAATGGGTATTAGATAATATCATGGGTATCATGGGGATATAAAGTGGAAAGTGGAGTCTAATTTTGTTTTTTATGTATAAATCTAATAGTTCTATAAAATTTCACCACCCCACGTGTCAAACGTGTGGAAGGAAACACCCCAAATATTTCATAAAGGGGGCGAGGAAATTCATTAGGTGAGAGGAGGAAGGACACATAGCTAGTGAAATCTAAATCATGAA
Organism: Viscum album; assembly: GCA_963277665.1. NCBI lineage: Eukaryota > Viridiplantae > Streptophyta > Magnoliopsida > Santalales > Viscaceae > Viscum > Viscum album. Next base: position 701,517,726 of record OY728156.1, read on the forward strand.
AACCATTAATTCGATGGAGGAAAGGAATTATATAGTGAACTCTTAGTGAATTTCTCATTATTTCAACTCTATGGAACAATGGAACATCTGAAACATATTTACTATGTCTGGTATTTTAGAGAGTGCCCACAAATTTCAAGATAGTAATGGTGAACTTATGCCATCACAACTACTGAGGTGAATCCTTAAAATGATATGGCAGTAGGGATTCAAGTAATTAATTAAAGAATAAATAATTTACTTTTTTATTTTGGTTCTATGAATTCTATAATATCATTCATGTTTTGCATAACTATTTATACACCCCCCAATAATCATGGAATTAGAGTTTTCAAAAAATGGAAAAAGTAGAAATTATTGCAACCCAAGTATATTACTCCTCCCCAGAAAAAATATATGGTCTGAGCATCCCAATGAACCCTGTGATGCTAAAATTAGATGATTTTGATTCAATTATGTGTTTCTATGGCATTAACTATATAGATCCATCAAAAATATTTATGAGAATGAAATTTCTCTCCATATTGTGAATCATTCTCTAATTCTGTAAAAGTTCAAGGAGTATAATTAATATTGTCTATCACCAACATTTCAATCATGGGTAATATTTCCCTATGAGAAAGTGTATCTAGATCAAATGATATAGTATAAGGAAAATATCATCTTAAAAAACGTACCCAATGTGAAGGAATTCCTTGATTTGTTTCCAATTCAATTTTATCATCTTCCTCCTTGCTCAGTTGTTAAATTTTTAATTGATATTATACATGGGGAATATCTATTATCAAATAATCTTTATAGAAAAGATATTTTGGAACATAAGATGATAAATAAAAAACGATAGTAGAAATTGGAAGAAGGTTTCATATGCTCATGTTCTTCACCATGGGATGCAATAGTCCTCATCGTCAATAATAAATATGGGTCAATGTCAATTTGTATTGATTAACGTGAGCTCAAAAAGATCTTGATAAAGAACAAGTATATGCTACCATGGATTTATGACTTGATTTATTATCTATTTCGAGAACAATACTTCTCTATGGTGTGTATTCAGTTAGGATATTATCATGTAAGTGTGAACAAGGTTGATATCCCCAAGACTTATTTTCTAACAAGATATGAGCACTTTGAGTTTATATTAATTCCACTCATACAGATTAATTCATCAGAAATATTCATCTACTTTGTGAATAGTGTCTATAGATATTAACTCAATAAAATTGTTGTAGTATTTTTTTATGGAAGTCTAATATACTCCAAAATCAATGAGGATCATGGGGAGCATCCAAGCACTATGATGGAGGCCATTAAAAAGGAGATTATTTATAAAAAGTTTATCAAATATGAGTTCTAATTGTAGGATGTCCCATTCATAGGAAAAAATATCATATGAAATGTGATATATATGGTCCTTTAAAAAATATAAGTAATTTAGGGAAGACCATGGCCAACATTTGTGACAGATATCAATTGATTTCATGAATTTTCTAGGAACAACCATCGATGTGTGATAAATTACTCATGATTTTACACCCATCTAACCATGATAACATGGAAGGGTGTAAATTTATTTTGGATAAATGGATGTAAATAGAGCATCAAGGAGTTAAAATATATGCTTTTCATAGCACATTTAACTACAATACCCTCTTGTGGATACAATTTCATACTATATAATGATGCTTCGAAGAAGGTATTGGGTTTTCATTTAATCAAGATATAAAAAGTGATAGCCTGTGATTTAATGAAATTGATAGTACATGAATAATAATAACAAACACATGATCTAGTGTTGGTTTTAGTGATCTTCATGTAGAAAAACTTGTTGTATTATATATTTGGGGGAGACGTGTGAAATATATATGGATCGATAGAGACTTAAGTCACACAGAAAGAGATCAATATTCACCAACAACAATGGTTAGAGATGCATAAGGAAAAAACTCATTTAATCCATTACTGTCCTCTAAAATCTAATAAAGTGGTAGATGTTCTTTGTAGAAAGGATCCATAAATTGTTATCATTCATGATAATTGAGAAGGTTTCCATCTTCTTAGAATTGAAAAAGGATTCACATGGGACTTATAAATGAAGGAACATAATCAATAATTTCACAAATCAGTTTAAACCATCCATTTTGATAAGGATAAATTATAGTGAAATAGATGATATAAGAATTCAAAATAAATTTGAAGCTATAATTTAATGGAAATCCTCAGAGATAGAAGTTAATGAAGAAGGAGTTTTACGATTTAGTTCAGGACTATGTGTATCATCAAGTCATGAGTTAAAAATCATCTATCAGAAGATGAACATAGATCATCCATCACCATCCATCAAGCATGAAAAAATATGTATTGGGTTATCTAACAGAAATGTTTATAAAGAAATATGCGGAAGGAGACCACATAATTTACATCACGATGTCTTGTATTTTAGAAAGTAATGGGGAAAGAAAAACATACTAGTGGATGATGCAAACATAACCCATACCTACAAGGAAATGGGAAAACATTACCATGGAATTTTTCAATATTCTTTCTAAAAAATCATGAATAAATAATTCAATATGGGATGTGGTGGATCATATTAACAATACTACTATCATAATTGTGATTAGAGAGGACATCTCACTCAATCAATTAGATTGGATATAAAGTAAATAAGTGGTGAGGCACCATGAAACACCACTATTGATTGTATCTGATCAGGATCATACATTTACCTCCATGTTCTGGAAGAGAAACTAACATGATATAAATAATGATTTAAACATCAACATGGCATATCACCCTGAAAATTAAGGAAAATATGAGTGGACTGCCCATACACTCATGAAAATGGTGATAGAACCCTCCATTTACTTCAAAGGAGTATGTGATCAAAATTTTCATCTAGTTTTATTATAATTCAATAAATTTTCCCACTAAAACATAAACATTTCTATATATAAATCCATTTATGATAAGTGGTGTAGAACACCTACATGATGGGACGACGTTGGGTGACACAAAGTACTAGGTCTTGAAAGGTTTAAGGAAATTGTAGAAAAGGAGAAAACCATTCAGCAACACATCGAGCCTACTCAGAGGTAAAACATATATACACTGATAATCAACAATGATACCTAGAGATTGTGGTTACAGACAATGTATTCCTCTTCATATCTCTATAGATTAAATATATGAGAATTAGGATGAAAGTAAATTTTTGTCCAATATATATTGATCCCACCGATATCATTGTTCACATTAGAGTAGTGGTGTGTCGACTAAAAATCCCACCAACCCTACCGAAAGTACATAATGTTCTCCACATATCGCTCTTGAGGAAGTACAATACATATCCACACCAAGTGTGGAATCTAGAGGTGTTACCATTGGGTAATGATCTTTCCTATGATGTTAAGTTAGTAATTATCATAGATCATAGATAAAAATTTATAAGAAAAAAGAAAATATTCTTAGTCAATGTACTATAGAAAAACCACGAGTCTAAAAATGATACATGAGAACTGTAGGAGGTGATGAAACGAGTTACCCTCATCTATTTTAGTGTCTGACAAAAAATTTTTGAGGGAGATATTTCTGAAGGGGATAATATAGTAATGACTAGAAATTTTATTAATTAAATTCCATTTGGGGTAAAATTAAATTATTTATCATGTATTATGGTTATATAAAACACATGAAATCCATTGGTAGTATTATATCATATTGAATTAAAGACATCCTTAAACATCATAAATGTGGAATATATAGACCTTGGAAAATAATCATATTCTTAATATAAATATATGGTTCTAACAATTCCAATTTACACAAACAACATAATTGATGTCCTCAACCAGTGAGTTCATACCATATTATGACTATTTATCCAATCATCCATAGGAGATAAGATCATCTAGATTTTCCATTGAAAAATCCAATGCTGGGATCTATCAATATAATCAAGATAAAAATGATTTATAGTCGAATTTCACGTTCATCGAAATCATGGCCAAAACCATGTACACTGAAACCCCACAATGAAAGTTTTATCTTCACACACCTTACCCTTAGGGAATTTACTTGTGTACAAAATCGATATGTATCATGACCATAATAATATGAACATGTGTATTGTATAAAATAATGGATTTATTTTCTCCCTCTTATTTTTACTCTATAAATTATTCTATATTTTGATATAAAAAAACAAAAAATTTATATTTGGTTAATATTAAAATTCAAATAAGGAAATTATTTTTGTAAATTAATGAAATTTTTAAATAAATGATATTTTAAGAAAATATTCTTATTGAATAATTTTTGTGATGTTAATTATAGTGTTTATAAGGGATTGAAAACAGTTATTGTAAAAAAACCAAAATTATCCAATAAATATAGATTATGTTTTCAAATAAAAGATAAAAATATTTATTAATTTATTTTGATAAAATAAATATTAATTTTATAATCATAACCTCAAAATTAACCAACAAAAATTTTTTGTAATGTTATTATCAAATTGAATTTTCAGGTAAAAAATCTTAATTTATAAATATATGATGATTATTATGACATCATAATGACCATAAAATGAAGTAATAAATACTATACATTTTATCCCTGACCAAATGGTTCTTCTCCTTTATGATAATGATATTTTATTATTATTTTAACAATTTCATAAAATCTATATGAATCCTCCAAATCCTATTATATATTTTAATGTATACAATCACTTAATTAAGGACATGAATCACTTCCGCATTATCAGAGGATATATTTTAATAATTTTTCAAAATTAACATATAAATAATTTAAAACCACACATCATTTGTTGAAAAAATTCGAAATAACCATGTGAAGAATTTTGGTTTTGATTATTTTATTATATAGAGTCTAAAACATTCATCTGGGATATAATAAATAATTGGCAACTCATTTCCTCTATAAACCCACCTAATATACCAATTTTGCAGCACTGAAAAATTATTTATAACATCCTTACACTTCCCTCCCCTCTCTAGAGTCCTCCCAAGTTTATTCAACGATCTCTATAAACTCCTCCAATTCTTTTGGAATCACCCTCTCAAGGTAAGGGATCCCATTCTTCGATTTATTCAAGATTATCCATTTTATTATTTATTTTATCTCCATTTAGTAATGTAGGTATATTTTATACCATTACCCATAAATACAAATATTAAGTATAAATTATTCGAGACACCTTTAACTCTCTTAAATCCCATCCATGAACATTTATATACCCCCACTATACTGCTGAAATTTCACTACAATTTCTCATGACAAACAATTGTGTAGTTAATACCCATACCCCTTTCTTATAAAAGGTGTTCACCATTATGATATTAATATTTTTTTATTTGTAACTCAATGTATATATTCAACACTAAATTATAATTTAAGAAAATTTTATAAAAAATGATTCCATGTTTTATGATCTATGAGGGAAACTTTTCCATCTCAATGATTTTCAATGTAACGTATACTCCTAGAATCATATAGTGCCCAAATGCATTGGGTAATATGTTCGTATCATGATACATAATGAAAGGGATTAGGTATTAAATGTAATCTATTGAAATAATTTTTAAATCATAATTTTTTAGAGTTTATTTTTAACCGGTGTTATTGATTCCTTATTTAATGTTATTGCCACATTTCCCATTTCACTCTATATTTTCATGTTATATCATGACTCGTTGTTAGTTTCTAAGTTTCTCAATACTTTTAAGTCTCATTAATATTCATATTGTCTATATTGTAATTATTTTTTCATTTTATTCCATTTTTATTCCCTGACTAGGCCTTGTAGATCACCTATTTCAAATGCATGTCCCCATGTTATCTCGTGCAGTTTTAAAAAGATATGTCATTTTAGAAGAATGTAAAGTAAGTTTTAAATAATGTGTTTTTTATATGTTCATGATGTTATTATATTTACATATTTCCCACATATAATAGTCTTATTTATCTTCCATGTTGTTTTATGTGTAATCATATGTAATAAATCATGAATTAATTTTTAATAAAGAGAAGTGTTGTCATAATTAAGGGTTTTCCAATAGCTAAGAAAATGTTGGGTAGGATGAGAAGTGTCTATTAAGGAAATAAAAATATTAAATAATATAAGTTAATTTTTTTGGAGAATCATATATTAAGATGTTAATATAAGTGAGAAAAAATGTATTGATACATATTTTTCAAAAGATATTGAGATCATTAGTAACATAATATGTTTTGGTGAGATACTAAAAGATTGTACTATTGTTAAAAAAATTGATTAGAATCCTTGATGATATTTTTTTCCCAATGTAACATCATTATTTTATAGTTATGATTTACCTATAGATTAACATTAAAATATTCTCATGTAATATTGGATGAGAAAAAAAATCAAGAAAATGGAATATTATAAAATTTCATTTAATAAGTTTTATAGTTTAAAAAGAAAAGGAAGCATAAAATAATAATTTAAATTTTAATTAAAGGATGATGATGAAGTTTTTAAAATAATTATTTCTCATATTTATAAAATATTAAACATGATAAATTTGAAATTAAATTGTAGATATAATCTTAAATTTTTTATCTGTAATGAGAAATTTTACAATTATAACAATTGAAGAACACAAAAATAAGTCTCTAAAAATGAATTAGAATAATGATAAGAAAAAATTCTATTACAAAAAAATATAATTTCATCATAATTAGAAGAGAGTAATATTATTATTCATCTAGAAATAACTCTAATCATCATTGAAACCTCATTACTTTAGTTGGACAGAAAAATGTTTCATCTATCATTGATGATGATCATTAAGGGATAAAATAACAAGATTGGATTCTAAAAGATAATTTTGAATCAATACATAATGAAATTACACAACTCAACAAGGAAATAATGATGTTTAAAAATGATTCTATGGAAATAAATTTTTATAATGGTGAGAGAAAAAAAGGAGGAGATGAAATTCAATATGATTAGTGATCTAAAAATAAAAGTTGGTGATTTTGATTGGAATCTGAATATTTATAAATAAAAAACAATTTTTTGATTATAATATCAACATGATAAAAACTACAGTTCTTGAAGAAAGTAATAAGAATAATTAAATATAGTTGAATGTGAGATATTTTTTAATAGTATTAAATAAATTTTAGTTGAAAAATAATAAATGTTTTTAGAAACACATTCAATGTTTCTAATAATGAATAGTATGTTATGAATGATAAGATATGACATTACCAATTTAGTTGAGGAAAATGTTGAAACATATAAATATGATTAATATAAAGGTTTATAGAAGTAGGATGTTTCTATTCCTAATCTTTTACAATATACTTATATTTCAACAAGAAACTAATGATTCACAATAGTTGATTGGTGAGGAATAATCTTCCCCTGTGAAAGAGTGAAATTATTCAAGATTTTATCTCCCCAAACAATTTTTCTATCTATTTATTAAAAAAATAGAAAAGATTCACTGTAGTGTTATAATCCATATGAAAGTCCAAAATTCAGAGGTAACTGCCAATGTTTTGGTGTTTTTAGGAGAATATCATATTCATTCTTGTATAAAATTTCTATATCAATAATTAGGCATGAATCATGTGGGAGATATAATATGTATATAATAATATACACTATGAAAAGGATGGATGAAGGGAAAAATTTTAAAAATTAAGTAATATGGAATCCACAACGAATACATATAAAAATAAAAAATGATTACTACATTATGAAATTTGGAATGTAATGGAGTACACAAGTTATGGATAAGTAAATAATGATTGATATGTTATTTGGGGAAAGAAAATGGATTTGGCTATAAAGTTAGAGGAAGAAAAAAAGTATTGTTGAAGAAAAAGGAATGAAACATGTTTTTTAAAATGAAAACAATGTTTTTAAAAAATGGTCAACTAATTTTTATTTGACAATTGAAAATAAATAGAAGAGATGTTTGAATGAAGGGAATGTTACTATATTTTATATAATACAACTATCCTAACAAGAATAAATTAGAAGTATGTTACAAACTGAAGGTAAAAAAATGCAACTAAAAATAATGAAAATTTGATAGCTTTATCTAAATATTATATATATGAGAAATAATTCACTTCACACCTCGAGAAGGATGTATTAATTGAAAAAAATTCCATACAAAATCTATGAAGAATAATAGTAAGTATAACTAAGAGATGATACTGTTTTTTAATTTTTGTTATGAGGAGCTTATAAGGTTCCTCTTTATTCCTAATATACCTTTTGTTTTTACTAACTTGTTTCTCATTGAAGGTGATGATGTAATGATGTTAGGTTAGTTCTATTGAAGGTTTGAAATAAGTAAGAATTTTAATCATACAAAATTTTAAACCATTCTTTGGAATTTTATGAATCTCATTGGGGAGAACATCTAATGTTGATATATGATTATCTTACCTTCCATAAAAAAGAAAATTAGTGTGTAAAAAAACTAATTTGTTCTGTAATGTTCTGTATATAAACATAAAATCTTTTGATATATTTTATAAGCGGTGTGTATGATTTCTATTAAAAACTCAGCAAATAAACATCCACCAGTCATTGATTTCCCATAGACATCAAATCTACCTTTTTTATGATTCCACAACAAGAAAAGGGTGTATGTAGTTTGAGATAGAGTTAAGTGGGATCATAAATAAAATCCTTGAACAAACATTGGGTATGAAGATCCAATGGACTGGGATTTGTTGAGATCAATAGTCGGAGGTTTCATTCCAATGGTTAATGGTAATATGGTGCAATTGATGAATATGGCTTCTGAGTTCATATGATAAAATAAATTTAGAATATACCGTTAGAAAGATAACTCATCCCTGATAAACACCGGATAGAGAAATTGTAAGGAGCTTTAAACATACTTTATAATTTGTGAAATTTTTTCAATGCATAAGATGATCATTCAATGTTTGGTATCTTATTATGGTTAATGTACTATTCAATAGGTCTATGACCCCATTTATATGAATGATTAAAGATCATTTTAAAATATGAACAATTCATGAGGTTTTATGATTATTTGAGAATGTTCCAAAAGTGTTCTAGAAGCACTGAATGAAATTCAAATGGATATTAAATTTAAAATTTTAATTTTGATGAGAGGGAAGGTAAAATCTAGTTCAATCAAATTATATACTAAGAGAACATATATAAATTGGTTAAATTAGATATGTACTTTAGAATTTGTTCACACGTAAAAATATATCACATTGTAGTTTTTGTGATCGGTTGAGATTGCAACAAAATCGGTTTATGTTGATAAGATCAGAATGATATACTTCCGATTTAGTATCTTTGATCAGTTTTCCATCAAATGGGTACATAATATAGAGATACTATGAACATTTCATGATGCAAAAATGTACAGTGAGATGAACAATGTAGCATCCCCAACCTGATTAGCCACCTAAATTGTGCTTTTTGGATGGGCAACCTGGGCCTTAGGCCCACCTCCAAAAATTCCAAAGGCTTTAGACAAGTAGTGAGGGTGTAAATATAGTATGTTGGGAGGATATAAAATAAAGGAAAGATATCTAAATGCTTTAAGTATATATATAAAACATATAGTGGAAGGAAAGACTTAGCAGACTCAAACCAGACCCACCAAAGGCGAAAGCATGGTCAACATCAACAATAACAGAAGGGACGAATAAACATCAATATAAGAATGAAATAATGAGACCAAACATTCCACTTGTAGAAATTTAAAACAAAGCATACATATATACCAGGTCATACATATCAATATCTATAAGGGTATCTATTGGATGACCATTGTACACATTCACATATATCGAAATGATACTAAAACTATAATGGAGGAAATAAAAATGAAACTATATATGAGGTTGAACCTCAATCTCCCTTGTCATATGTCAATTCTAACTCAAACATGGTTCCATACTCAGATCCCAATCCCTTATATGAACATAAAAAAATGTCTACATGCATCCTCAAGGGTCCGTGTAGGGTGTGAGAATGTGACTCTATAGGATACCACCCACGTATGCATACGCAAATTTTTTTTTTTAACTAGGTGTGAACTATATAAACATAAAAATTCCCTTGTGTAAATAAAACATGGACATCCCTAGTTCCCAAAAGCCACTAGGAAGCCATCACATGCCTTGAACAATACCGAATCACTAGTTTGGATAGGATCCTTAGCCCATGGAATAAGGTATCCCCTTGTGTCAATTTTTCAAGTGAACCCTCTGGTTCCACCTTAAATATCACCATCACCTAATTCCAACTCAAAACCTCATGTCATTGTAAAACCATCGATGCCCAAAGGCATTCCCAATCAAAATGTAACTAGTCCTCTAAACCCCTGCTCGAATGCACTCGATGTCTCAATGCATGACATTCAGAGGCTCAATGATAATTTTCCATAAAGAAATATACCTACCATTTGATAGAATTACATATCAAGGAATGGTGATCTCCATCCTCACAAAAATAGTCCAGGCCCAACGTCCTCAATGCGCTAAGCCACCACCCCAAGGGATTGCCTTAATGATATCATCTATATGATCCTCATTGTCCCAGTGACATTCATTGGAAAGAAACCCCATAGTGAATACCAATGATGCACTACCAGGGACCTCTTCCCACATGATTGGTCAAAACCACCTCATTACTAAGTCCTCCTGTTTTCTCACAACTCTAATCGGCACTTTTTCCATCATGGGTGAGAGACAATCACCAAAGAGTTCTTAATAAACACCATGTTTTTTGGCTTGTTCCCCTATGATCATGTCTCTCAATTACGACAGTGATTCTATTCCATATCACAAACCATTACCTCAACATTGAGGCCTTTCCACCTCAAACCATAATCCATGATGCCCAACCGGTGATCCCATCACCCAAGTAATTCAAATCAAGCTCAACAAGAAAATCATGTCGACTCAACCATAATAGCCATGGAACCTCAATCCCTTTGTCCATTCTCGCCAAAATCCCTTGGATAAAATCACATGTAACTCAATAATTTTATATTTATATTCCAAATCAAATAAAAAAATTCAATATATTGAATCTTATAATTCCAATTATACAAAAAAATTAAAATTATGAAAATAACACAACCTAGCATAACATTCCATGGTGGTTGATGGCCTCTATCCCCAAATGGAATGAATAACATTGGAATTTGAATGGCCAAATTCATCCCATATGGTCATATGATATATCTGACATAATGAAATCAATTTCACATGGGTCTTGCTCTACTATACCACCGCAGGGTAAATTTCACGCTCACAAAACCCCGTGAAATATGAAGAGATGTTTCAACCACCTACTATGGACTCATAAACATAGGATCATCAGGTATTAGTTTCTAACTTGAATCCAATTGTTAGAAATCATAGCTTCCATCAAATTCAATGATATAGGGAAAAATGACTCCAATGGATGTAGCACTCCGTGAGGTGAGAGAAGAATATATAAGAAGCAAGGATGGGGAGATACTTAGTTATATGCATCCAACACACCTAACAATGGAAGAATAAAAGTTCAAATAATGGATGTAGATAAATCCCTAAGAGGATATGAGGAGGAGAGTTCCTCATACTGTGTGTATGTCCAATGAAAGAATTAAAGAAGAAAAAGTTGTGAAATGTAAAAAATAAAGGAGGGGTAAAACCATAAATTTAGAACATTAATATGATTTACGGTTTTCTCACATGGTTATCCAAACTGGAAAGTAGTTGTATATGTGTCAATTCATAGGTACTACATAAATCTCACCACTATGTGGCTTGCTCCATGTTTTTCCATAACCATGTGAAAACAATGTGATGTCCCTCTAAAAACAATTAAACATTGTTTCATGGTCATCCTCACGCATACATGTATTCCTTGAAAATGTGTTTAGCTAAAAAATGGTGTGCACAATTATATGGGAGATGCCTCATAATTTTACCCAAACCTTGTGCCTTGAAGTAAAACATCCATAATAGGTCCTTCAGTCCTCTAACACCCGTAAATAACTTATAAACACTCAAGGATTCAGATAATCTTCTAAAATCTTCCCAAAAATGATATTGGTTTGATAGATAACTCAATATTAGGTTCCAATGATCGAAAAGGAAATTGACATTCCCACAAATTCAAAAAAATACAAAACTGAGGGGTTTTTATTCCAAACTAAAAACCCAAGAAGTAACAATACTTCCACCATAACATAGCACATCCTTAAGCTACCACAAAACGTAGAGATGGTATTGAACATACCCATACTGCTAAAAAGTACTAGACTACCCTAGTTGCAAGGGTATATATCAACTTCCTCAAGGGATTACCACATTAGTAGTGACCTACCCCTGCCGCATCATGAAGAAAAATTATAATCAAACATAGGGTCCTTCAATCATACAAGGACACATATATCCTCCAGTGTTTCATCATCACTCTTGATCCCCGCTTGGTTACCCCATGTCATATTTAACACCCTTATGGAATCTCTATAACATAGATTCCCACCTCGTGAAATGTCTCGCATGGAACCCATGAGGTCATGCATCTCAATTGATGTTAAAATAAAACCTCGGTGCCTATCCTCTCAATAAGTACGACAATACAAGTGTGTCTAGATTCCATGAACCTCGATATATACCATACCACAATAGTGTTCAGATTACTCTCACCTCAAGTAACTATCAATCCATGATTTAATGATGCTAATTCATCTTAATAATCTTACATCCAATGATTCTCAACTATAAAACTAGGTTCCACACGCCTCATATATATATATATATAACATATTGTAGCTAGTCCCTTCCTACTAACCAACACACAGTTAGACAATACATATAGATCGTTCACTTGGTGTACCCAAAACAGACATTCCTCAACATAAAATTCAAGATAAAAACAAAATAAATCATGAACATGCCCACATTGTACCTCTAATTTTTGTCATCTTTCCATCACGCTTAGAAGTTGGAAGCTTCATGTAATACACTTGGAATGAAGCTTTTCTTCCTAAGGACTAACATCCATATGGTGTTGTTCCAATATCCAAAAACTACCCCCAATATAGGATTCCACTATCTCTACCATGTCTTCCATATGTAGCTGAACCACAACTACCATCCCTATAACCTATCCCGATACGAGCTCTGAAACATGAGTCTGTCTTGGTCCCCGAATACCCGCTATCCATGAAGCCTTCTTGCATAACCAGTCAAGATGAATGACCTAGCCACACACCTAACACTCCTTTATAGTCCACTTTCATTGAGTATAGACATTCCATGGCTACCCCTAGTAGAAAACAATCAATGATCCACTTTTAGGTGGTATTCCCATGTCATTTTCCGAAATTCCCAAAAGGAACTCATCTCATCCTTGATTCCATCCCTCTAAATAATCTCCACATAAATAACATGAATATGTTACCCATCTCAAGTACAACCTATCCATCAGTTTTCCCATGGCTATGATTGTTTTGTTCACCACCTCTAAGAATGATACCAACATAATGATGATTACCTACACCTTAATGGTGTTTCAAAAAATATCCTCACAGTTAATCACTTTTGGTATTAGATTTCTCTCCATAATGCGTGCAAAGAGGGATAATTTGGTGAACATCACTACATGGTCCATGAAGGACATGTCACATGCATCAGGCTCATGAACTATGAACCTCTCTATACCCATCAGCGTCTATGTGATCAAATTATAAAAAAAGGATTCAATTTACATCCAGGCCAGTCCCTAGTGTCTTTCTTCATGAAAAATTACATAAAATGTTCTTATCTATCCCATTGAACATATATGTTTCTAGTTTCACCCTTAGTCTATGAGATGTCTCTAGCCGCATGAAATTCAGTTGCATTGATTTGATCCATTTCTCACCCATTCGAGGACAACCCTCTCCATAAAACAGCAAGTTGTAATGTGTATGGAAATCTTGATTAAGGTATTATATATTATGATATTTTATTTTATTACCCTTGTTGATACCCTATATCACACATATCATGATCTCTCTGAGTTTCTTTTCAATCCATGACCCAAAAAATTCCACTTCTGACGGTTGTTTTGCCTGCACTGGGAGTTGTACTTGAGGCTGAGCCTATACCTCCTCTACTTGACCCTCGAGGGTGTCAACGTGATCTTTCTCTAGAAGCACCATGTACACACCCTACTAACACTCTATCATATCCATAAATGTGTCATCCCACAAAATAATATCATCATGGCTAGACATCCTATATATAACACAGACATACAGACACACACACATATATATATATAATAAAGGGAAAGCAGAAACGAGTAGAGTCAACTCACTATCCTTACGCTACCCCATCACAACTATTCCACATGTCATACCGACCTCATGTAATTCCTAACATACCTAAAAAGTTCCATATATCAAATATACCTTGGCCCTTTCTCATCCAGACAGACCACATCACCTCAAACTGATGACCAAATCACCAAACATGGTGATCAACATCACCCCATTTAATCATACATTCCTTCTCTAATAATATCCAGAGAATTATCACATCATAGAATATATATATATATATATATATATATATATCACATCACATACATAGATGTATATATCACAATTCATAATTAATTTTCAGTGGAAATTGATTTATATAATTTTAAAAAATCATTCGATGTGTCTATCAGAGAATTAAAATTCATAATAAACCCCTTTTCCATACCAGGACATGGTACCCAATCATATGAAAAAAAATTCACATCTATGAGTTCCAATCAAGGTGTAAATCATATAAACTATAAAATGATAAAATAAAACAACAATTCAACCACAGGAAACAAGTAATGTCCCTCATGCATTGGGATGTAGGCACCAAAGTATGATTTCTAACCATTTCTCTTAAGATATACTAATATCTAGACTACCATAACACAAATATTAAAACTAGTAGAAAAGAAAATGAAATCTTGAACTCATTATTAGGAAGAAGAATAATGCTACTAATTCTCAGTAATGAACAACTTAGATATCATTTATAGCATCAATAAATCGATTAGCGACCCAAACAATGTTTTCAGGCTAGGTTCCACTGAACGGAGGTGAAACTCCCAAAATTCAAAAGGCTAATGACTAGATGAGAGGGTGTAAATATGGTACGTGGGGAGGATATACCCTCAATTTGAGATATAGTAATGGCCTGCGTAAATATATATAACATGAGAAATTATGAAATACTCAATAAACTCGAACCATGCCCTCCAAAGGTATAATCACATCAATAATAATGGAATAGAAAGATAAACATCAGAAGCGAAACTGAATAAGGAAACAATGAATAAAACATGTAGAAATTTATTATAAATAATTTATACATATCAGTTCATATATATAAATATCTATAAGGGTCACATTTTTCAGACACCAGAAAACATACACATATATCAAAAATCATCTAAAACTGTAATAGGGAAACTAAAATAGAAACTCTATATGAGAATGAACCTCAAAGTCCCTTGTCATTTTTCCATGGTAACTCAAACTGGGATTGTAACGCCCCGACCCCTGTTACCCAGAGTCGGTGCATTATTACATAACATTGGCATGATCACAAGAAAGATCAAATCTCGAAAGACCGATTGGTTTAGTAGCCTTGGAAACACTAGATATATTCATAAGTTTTACATTACATCATAAAATGAAAAACTACTACAACAACATAATGTTTCCACAATCCACACTATTAACCCCTCATAAAATCCCTGCAGGTCATTCATAACTTACTTCTTCACATCCTGGGAAAAATAAAACATAGAAAAGGGGTGAGCTCAAATGCCCAGTAAGGATAAAAATATAGCGGAAACTTTCATAAATAAGAATAAACATTTAAGGCAATGTATAACTAAAACAAAGGCCTTTTAAATATGAACTTTCAACATGGTATGGCATAAATAAAATGAAATAATGCCATTTACTTATTCACATGGATATTCTACTAATCGAATAATCACATGCAAAAATCAATAACCACTTTCATAATGTTGGAATGCATAATGCTAAACATTAATTTCTTTGTCTAGGCCTCATCCCAAGACCTAGGGGTTACTTCTAACCGGAACCCAACCCGGAGTGCCTCTAATAACCGGACACCAACCCGGAGTGCCTCTAATAACCGGACACCAACCCGGAGTGCCTCTAATAACCGGACACCAACCCGGAGGGCATACTTTTACCAGTCCCTAACCTGGAGGGCTTACATTAAACAGTCCCCAACTTGGAGGGCTTACTTTTACCGGTCCCCAACCCGGAACATACTTGTTTAGCACATTCATCTGAAGAAAAGTTTGAAATATAACATAAACATTCGGATTAAAACTAGCATACGAAATGTCAATAGTTTCACCATAAACTATGAATGGTATAAAATAGCACATCCACAGTCAAACATATCACGAAACCTTCAATACAATATAGAAGTTTTGTATTATAATAAATCAACTTCAAATAAGCGTAAAATCCATTAAAGGATGTTGACATACATGAAATCAAAACACTTTTTAGATAAATATCTCTTTCTATTTTTGAAATAATTTAAGAGCCATATAAAATAAAACATTTTCTTGAAAATATTCTTGTAAGCTTGTAAGGAAAGCTTTGACGATTTTATAACGGCGGAAAATAACCGCACCCGCCGTATAAGTTAAAAAAACATTCTTATCGTAATTCTGTCGAAAAGGTTAAAAAGGACCTTGTTTTGAAAATGACGGAAAGATTCCTTTATAAACCTCTTACAAAAAGTCAAACAAGGGTATAAATTAATTTAACCCATATTCTTGTAATTAATAAATATGTTTTGAAATACATTTCGAAGAAACATGGATGTGGATGATAAAGAAATCCCAGAAGATTATTACGTATAAACAACCTCGGATAATGAAGAGATTGTGAAATAACCCTTACCTTGTACTTTTCCTTGGTTGGGGTAGGTTAACCTCCTGTATAATGGTGAAATAGTTGTTATTAAATTATACAAGAATCATATATATTAATATGATATCATATATGATCTTTTAACATTGATTTGTTAATAATATCTTAGAATTATCGTCGTTTCGGGAGTTAACTTACTCATTTTCTTTTATATGTTTTGTTACATAAGCCATGGTTGTTGTATCTTATTCATATCCAGAATGATATCTAGTCCTTAAACATCATTTTTAAATCATCAAATGATAATTATACTTGAATGGATATGATGGAGAATGAATCTCATCGCGTTCGTGGAGACGGTAGTCCGTACGTACGCACGAGCGACAATATCATTCTTTTGATATTAAAATAATATATAAATGGATGGTATATCATATATAAAGAATCATTAACATGTTATATTTATTATTTACATGAGTGACACATCATTATTATACCCATCCAAATAATATTATATTGAATAACAATTACACCACGACGTGGAGACGGTAAGCCGTACGTACGCACGTATGGTGACATGTTATTCAAAGGGTGGATAGAATACTGAATATGATTGTACCATATTTACAATAACATCACAGTATATTTGAGATACTGGAGTTATTATTTTAGAATGGTAAGAACAATGGAAGAAGAAGTGGAAGAAGAAATTAACTTGGAGAAGGGTGGTGAAATCATTACCTCTTCTTCGGGTTCTTCCTTTTGATTTGATCAAAAGGGCTCCTTAGGTTGGCTTTCTGATCTAACTAAGGCCTCTAGGTTGTATTGAGGGATGTTGGGAGAGTATTTGGGCAGAGTTTGGCCGAACCAAAAGGCTTGGAAGGTGTGAAGAAATGGGAAGGAGGAGTGCCCTTTTATAAGAGGGGTGAGGGGCACCATTGGAAAAGATAGAAATATTAATTTATAATAAATTCATATTCGGTTTCCAAAGGCTCCAAAGTTGACTATTCAAAGGATGAGGTGGGGATAGGTCGAAGACAACTCAACCAATAGAATTTAGACAGGTTTGGGTACTTATATTAACCTTATCTTTAAGTATTAACTCGAAGTTAATTAGTTTCACTTTTACAAAGTCTCTTTGTATTTTTATATAATATGGTTAATAAACTTACTATATACATCCAAGCGACCCCCAAGTGGTCCATTAATGATGAAACTATCATTATATAAGTCTCTTGGCCGAACCTTAGATTTTTAGGAATTTAATATCAATTAATAATATAATATTTGTTTTAAGAACTCTTTTATGTCAATTTTGACACTATTCAATAGTTGATTTTTTTGAAACTCATAACAGATTGATTACTTAGAACAAAGTCAATTAAATCAATCCTAATATATCATATTATCCTATAAAATTAGTTTAATTCATTAAAAGTTTCATATTATATTTATTTTGGTATTTATAATATCAATTATGTTAATTGTTTACTATTTTAGTAATTACTGCATCATCATTGTGTCATAAATAAAATAAATTATTTAATGTCTAAAAATTATAAATAAGACATCATTATGTAGGAAATCTTTTTAGCTTTCTAATGAATATTTATAATCTAAAATCCAACATTTATAACCCTATGTAAAAATTGTTCTTCTAAAAGATGTAAGCTTATGCCATTTTTATTTTTATTTTAACTTTATTAATATAATGTGTCCCTACCACATACAAGTGGCTCCAAGTGGTCCCCAAATTGACACAAAGATGCTCATGGTAGACCATTTATCAACCAATAGGGTTAAGACACGTTTTAGGGTAATTTAGTATTATTATAATATTATTTTTTTTAACCCTTATTTACCGGATTTACCCTTAACCATGGTAAATAAAATATTTACCGCAGTAATTATTCAAAATGTCTAAAAATAAAAGTTACCTATTTACACAATTTGAAAATCCTGATTCCAAATATGGAATCCATTTTCCTAAATTCTAAACACAGAAGTGGCAGAAATTAATTTAAAATTAATTCCCGCTGTCAAAACAAAAAGCGTGTTTTTAAGAGATAATAACTATCAAAAGATTGACACTTGTTTATGTTCAGTTTAATTGTACAATTATGTCCAGTGACCAACATTATATTAAATAGTAAAAATATATTCTAAATATACTTTAAAACCACTCAAATTCATAATTTATCACTATTAATTATTTTGATTAAAAAAGTTGTTTTTAATTAAAATTTAGTAATTTTCACTATTCATCAAAATATGAAAGTTATCCGAAATGTACCAAAATTTCACCTTAGGCTAAATTCGATATTCCAAATCCCAAAATGAAGTCCATTTTCAAATATAAACTATATATAATTTCAAAATTTAGGTATTACTATTCATAACTTGCTAGTTTGATCGGTTGTGGTGTGTGTTAAAACTCGACGTTGCGTACAACACACGCTACTGTTTTATTCAAAGGAAAGCGTACCGTGGAAGCTTGGGATGTTTCATTTTAAATTTTTTGATGTCTCCATTTAGTCAAAAAGTTTAAAATATTTTATTTAAAAAGGTTTCACTATCAAAAGTTGATAAAAGTGCAATACTGAAAATGAATCTGTTCTCGCATTATGACTAAGAAACTCATAATATGGATTCTAAAATTATAAGGATTATATAAAGTTAAAAATGTAGTTAATGCTATTCATGACCTCTTTTAATGGCTTTTTTTTTGTCATGGTGCAATTGAACTCGGTGTTGCGTGTAGTGCAAGTTATTGAATTATTTTGAAGAAATAACACACTATGAAATCTTGGGGTGTTACATTCTCCCCTCCTTCAATAAATTGCATCCTCGCAATTTGAAATTGTTCTTCGAAAATAAAAGTTTGAAAATAGTTAATATATTTGTGGGAAAACCCACATCGGAAATTGGGTTACTAAAATTTAGTCTTAATATGAGGAAAAGAGAAATGAAAGGGTCACCACCAAATTATGATCTTGATTAGGAGAACATTGGTGGCAATTAGAGACATATAATCGGAGGAAAAACGTAAATATTTATAGGTAGTGATTGAGGTCATCAATCACAAACAAGTGTATAATTGAGGTCCTTAAACTCATCAATCTATGATACATTGAAGTACCATCGGTTCAACAAAATATAGGGTATTGGGATAACACATTTTTGACGTTTCAAAATATCTTAGTTGAAATCCCACATCGAAAAATGAATTAACGAGTCCTCTATTTAAAATAAAGAGTCGAAAGTATGAAGATTACCGAAAATAACACATACTAGGGTTCCATGTAGGAAAATATGGATATGGAAGAAAAATCTAACCATCAATTATCTGATGGAGAGTGGTAGAGAACATGGCTATGAAAAGGCCAACAATCCCAAAGCCATGAATTAGTGATGATTTAAGGTACCATCTAGGACAACATTTTTGTTCTAAGTTCCTTTTATTAATGTTGAGGAATATATTTATGATATTGGCTAAGATCATAAGGAGATATACTTACGTTATAATTAGAGTTTTATCCATTAATAAATTTCTACCACAAACTCATCTTTCACTCTAAAAGATAATAGAATGTTATTCGTACAGGGTTCCAAAATAAATGAATTTATAATTCATCTACCAGATCTTAAAAAAAACAACATTATTTAATCCAGGACATCTCGTGGGCCAGTGGTAGGTGATACACCCTTGTCGCCCTTCGGTTGCGGGTTCAAGTCTCGCAGCCTTTCCGGACGCGATGGGTTGCCGCCCGACCTCCGGGTTGTCCTTTTATGACAATCCAAAATAATCCAAACTAGAACTATCCAAAATACTTCTATCCAAACTCACAGTCCAACATTTATAAGTAAGGTAAACATAATGTAGAACCTTTTTACCCCGTAATAGCATATGAATACCTTCATCATGTATTCTTTTAATACACCGAAACATCCTGAATTACCATATTCCTTATTGATTACATTCATGCTCCCTTATTCCATATAGAAAGATGGATATACTTCATTAATCCAAAAATTTTTTAAACCCCAACAATGATGGAATATACAAATCATTAATCAGTTCCAAGGTAGTCATGAATATCCAATATAATTTATCCAAAGCAATCATGTATTATTCCAAAATCACTACCTCAGTATCAGAACTATATTATGGTTTATCATTCTCTCAACCATATATTTTCCAAAAATTTATCCTGCTATTGAGTCACTTTTCTTTGTTCCACACAATCTCAAGTCCTTAATGAAATAGTACTGCAGTACAATCCTTATATACTCCATAATTATTGTAACAAATACATTGTTGATACAACACTCAATTGACATAATCAACATAAGAACTATAACCATTCCTCTTCATCTGTGGTAGTATCATAACTTGATTATTATCTAATAGCATCATTTGCGGCATAGTCTGATGACTGGGACATAGGTTTGCGTAGTGTCCAAACTCCTTGAAAATGAAGCATTGTACATTTGAAACCATTTTCTTACCCTTGCAGTCATGTACTTTGTGCCCTTTTCCTCCACACTTATAACAAACTCCCATTCCTTTCAGGCAAGTTCCAGGGTGTTTCTTTCCACAGTTACCACATATGGGAAAATTCTTCTTTTCCCTCTTCCCTTTATCCATCTTTCTCTCTTCCATCCTTTTCTTCTCTTGCTTCCCCTCAAAGCCATAGGACTCAGTAAACTCTTTACTTACCTTATCAACACATGATATTATTTCTTCATATGATGATAATACATGGGAGACTATTTCTCTTATAAATTCTAGCTTAAGACCATGAAAGATATGATCCTTCCTTCTCCTTGGATCATGTGCATTTCTGGAGTTCTCATTCCTTCTACTGGGCGCCATTTCTAAACAATGGCATACACTAGATCAGTTTATGAATCAAAATACATAATCCCATACTTATAAAACACTTAACATAAATTGAACTATTATGGATATAATCCATAATCATAAGAATGTTTTCTTTGAGGAAGTATATACTCATAAACCCTTCATAATGATTTGTAAAGAAAATGAGAGTTATCCTAAGCATATCCCCCGGGAGTGTCGTAACCAAGAGTGCAGCAAGGCCCGTTGTCGTGCACCAGTTCCCGTTCGAGTCTAGCTCAAAGCGGTGTTTTCGGGTTTTACCCCTAGGTACATCTGTGCCAGAGCCGCCTCTACCTGCTCGTATCCAGACAGGGATGTATTGCTCGGAAAACTCACAAAATCTCTACAATACCAAAATTCTAGGAAGTTCTTCTATACTAATCCTCAAAGTTCATCTTAGGTCTACGTGCTCTAATCAGAGTTTATCTAAATCTAGCTTCCAAGGTTTGTACTAAACTTCCTCTGATACCAACTGTAACGCCCCGACCCCTGTTACCCAGAGTCGGTGCATTATTACATAACATTGGCATGATCACAAGAAAGATCAAATCTCGAAAGACCGATTGGTTTAGTAGACTTGGAAACACGAGATATATTCATAAGTTTTACATTACATCATAAAATGAAAAACTACTACAACAACATAATGTTTCCACAATCCACACTATTAACCCCTCATAAAATCCCTGCAGGTCATTCATAACTTACTTCTTCACATCCTGGGAAAAATAAAACATAGAAAAGGGGTGAGCTCAAATGCCCAGTAAGGATAACAATATAGCGGAAACTTTCATAAATAAGAATAAACATTTAAGGCAATGTATAACTAAAACAAAGGCCTTTTAAATATGAACTTTCAACATGGTATGGCATAAATAAAATGAAATAATGCCATTTACTTATTCACATGGATATTCTACTAATCGAATAATCACATGCAAAAATCAATAACCACTTTCATAATGTTGGAATGCATAATGCTAAACGTTAATTTCTTTGTCTAGGCCTCATCCCAAGACCTAGGGGTTACTTCTAACCGGAACCCAACCCGGAGTGCCTCTAATAACCGGACACCAACCCGGAGTGCCTATAATAACCGGACACCAACCCGGAGGGCATACGTTTACCAGTCCCTAACCTGGAGGGCTTACTTTAACCAGTCCCCAACCTGGAGGGCTTACTTTTACCGGTCCCCAACCCGGAACATACTTGTTTAGCACATTCATCTGAAGAAAAGTTTGAAATATAACATAAACATTCGGATTAAAACTAGCATACGAAATGTCAATAGTTTCACCATAAACTATGAATGGTATAAAATAGCACATCCACAGTCAAACATATCACGAAACCTTCAATACAATATAGAAGTTTTGTATTATAATAAATCAACTTCAAATAAGCGTAAAATCCATTAAAGGATGTTGACATACATGAAATCAAAACACTTTTTATATAAATATCTCTTTCTATTTTTGAAATAATTTAAGAGCCATATAAAATAAAACATTTTCTTGAAAATATTCTTGTATGCTTGTAAGGAAAGCTTTGACGATTTTATAACGGCGGAAAATAACCGCACCCGCCGTATAAGTTAAAAAAACATTCTTATCGTAATTCTGTCGAAAAGGATAAAAAGGACCTTGTTTTGAAAATGACGGAAAGATTCCTTTATAAACCTCTTACAAAAAGTCAAACAAGGGTATAAATTAATTTAACCCATATTCTTGTAATTAATAAATATGTTTTGAAATACATTTCGAAGAAACATGGATGTGGATGATAAAGAAATCCCAGTAGATTATTACGTATAAACAACCTCGGATAATGAAGAGATTGTGAAATAACCCTTACCTTGTACTTTTCCTTGGTTGGGGTAGGTTAACCTCCTGTATAATGGTGAAATAGTTGTTATTAAATTATACAAGAATCATATATATTAATATGATATCATATATGATCTTTTAACATTGATTTGTTAATAATATCTTAGAATTATCGTCGTTTCGGGAGTTAACTTACTCATTTTATTTTATATTTTTTGTTACATAAGCCATGGTTGTTGTATCTTATTCATATCCAGAATGATATCTAGTCCTTAAACATCATTTTTAAATCATCAAATGATAATTATACTTGAATGGATATGATGGAGAATGAATCTCATCGCGTTCGTGGAGACGGTAGTCCGTACGTACGCACGAGCGACAATATCATTCTTTTGATATTAAAATAATATATAAATGGATGGTATATCATATATAAAGAATCATTAACATGTTATATTTATTATTTACATGAGTTACACATCATTATTATACCCATCCAAATAATATTATATTGAATAACAATTACACCACGACGTGGAGACGGTAAGCCGTACGTACGCACGTATGGTGACATGTTATTCAAAGGGTGGATAGAATACTGAATATGATTGTACCATATTTATAATAACATCACAGTATATTTGAGATACTGGAGTTATTATTTTAGAATGGTAAGAACAATGGAAGAAGAAGTGGAAGAAGAAATTAACTTGGAGAAGGGTGGTGAAATCATTACCTCTTCTTCGGGTTCTTCCTTTTGATTTGATCAAAAGGGCTCCTTAGGTTGGCTTTCTGATCAAACTAAGGCCTCTAGGTTGTATTGAGGGATGTTGGGAGAGTATTTGGGCAGAGTTTGGCCGAACCAAAAGGCTTGGAAGGTGTGAAGAAATGGAAAGGAGGAGTGCCCTTTTAAAAGAGGGGTTAGGGGCACCATTGGAAAAGCTAGAAATATTATTTATAATAAATTCATATTCGGTTTCCAAAGGCTCCAAAGTTGACTATTCAAAGGATGAGATGGGGATAGGTCGAAGACAACTCAACCAATAGAATTTAGACAGGTTTGGGTACTTATATTAACCTTATCTTTAAGTATTAACTCTAAGTTAATTAGTTTCACTTTTACAATGTCTCTTTGTATTTTTATATAATATGGTTAATAAACTTACTATATACATCCATGCGACCCCCAAGTGGTCCATTAATGATGAAACTATCATGATATAAGTCTCTTGGCCGAACCTTATATTTTTAGGAATTTAATATCAATTAATAATATAATATTTGTTTTAAGAACTCTTTTATGTCAATTTTGACACTATTCAATAGTTGATTTTTGTGAAACTCATAACAGATTGATTACTTCGAACAAAGTCAATTAAATCAATCCTAATATATCACATGATCCTATAAAATTAGTTTAATTCATTAAAAGTTTCATATTATATTTATTTGGGTATTTATAATATCAATTATGTTAATTTTTTACTATTTTAGTAATTACTGCATCATCATTGTGTCATAAATAAAATAAATTCTTTAATGTCTAAAAATTATAAATAAAACATAATTATGTAGGAAATCGTTTTAGCTTTCTAATGAATATTTATAATCGAAAATCCAACATGTATAACCCTATGTAAAAATTGTTCTTCTAAAATATGTAAGCTTATGCCATTTTTATTTTTATTTTAACTTTATTAATATAATGTGTCCCTACCACATACAAGTGGCTCCAAGTGGTCCCCAAATTGACACAAAGATGCTCATGGTCGACCATTTATCAACAAATAGGGTTAAGACACGTTTTAGGGTAATTTAGTATTATTATAATATTATTTATTTTAACCCTTATTTACCGGATTTACCCTTAACCATGGTAAATAAAATATTTACCGCAGTAATTATTCAAAATGTCTAAAAATAAAAGTTACCTATTTACACAATTTGAACATCCTGATTCCAAATATGGAATCCATTTTCCTAAATTCTAAACACAGAAGTGGCAGAAATTAATTTAAAATTAATTCCCGCTGTCAAAACAAAAAGCGTGTTTTTAAGAGATAATAACTATCAAAAGATTGACACTTGTTTATGTTCAGTTTAATTGTAAAATTATGTCCAATGACCAACATTATATTAAATAGTAAAAATATATTCTAAATATACTTTAAAACCACTCAAATTCATAATTTCTCACTATTAATTATTTTGATTAAAAAAGTTGTTTTTAATTAAAATTTAGTAATTTTCACTATTCATCAAAATATGAAAGTTATCCGAAATGTACCAAAATTTCACCTTAGGCTAAATTCGATATTCCAAATCCAAAAATGAAGTCCATTTTCAAATATAAAATATATATAATTTCAAAATTTAGGTATTACTATTCATAACGGCTAGTTTGATCGGTTGTGGTGTGTGTTAAAACTCGACGTTGCGTACAACACACGCTACTGTTTTATTCAAAGGAAAGCGTACCGTGGAAGCTTGGAATGTTTCATTTTAAATTTTTTGATGTCTCCATTTAGTCAAAAAGTTTAAAATATTGTATTTAAAAAGGTTTCACTATCAAAAGTTGATAAAAGTGCAATACTGAAAATGAATCTGTTCTTGCATTATGACTAAGAAACTCATAATATGGATTCTAAAATTATAAGGATTATATAAAGTTAAAAATGTAGTTAATGCTATTCATGACCTCTTTTAATGGATTTTTTTAAGTCATGGTGCAATTGAACTCGGTGTTGCGTGTAGTGCAAGTTATTGAATTATTTTGAAGAAATAACACACTATGAAATCTTGGGGTGTTACAGGGATATAGATCTAGAGCCCGGACACTTAAATAGGTGTATAATTATAATGTCTACATGCATTCTGATGGTTATGTATAGTGTGTGAGAGAATATCTCACTAGGATACAAATAAAGTGGTCATACCCAACATAGTTGTTTAATGATGTTAGAACTATAGTAAAAACATATATTGTCTGTGTAAAGTATATCAAAACTTCTATGGTGCTCAATAACCACCAACCAGCCATAACATGCCTCAACCAATACCAGAATCACTAAATAAGATAGTATATGTGGACCACAGTATAAAGTATCCCCTGTTTTCGATAGCCTAGTTGAACCCTCTATTTCCACCTTAATAGTCATCAACAACTTGTTCCTACCTAACACCTCATGTCCAAGTTACACAATATGACGTCTCTATGTGATGCCCAAGAAAAAAGTAAATGGTCCCCTGAACCCCTTATTGAAACAACTCTTCAACTGAAATAATATCATCTGGATGCACACCGATATCTATCCTCAAGAAAATATCATTGTTTTATCATAGAATGATATACCGAAGAATGATGATCTATTCCCTCCCAATAATATTCAAGGCCCAATGACCACGATACTCTGAGCCTCATTCCAAAACAAATAGCCTCTATGCAATAATTTGAAGGATCCTCAATTTATCTATGGATTTCTCTAGAGATAAACCCCAAATAAAAAACCTATTCCACATTATTTAGGGATTCTAGCCACATGAGTTTTAAGAACAACCTCATCATTGAGTTCTCCTATGTGAACATGACTCAAATATGTGTTTTAGATATCAAGGTTGAGTGGAAATCATGAAACCATACCTAATCCCAACCTTGTCCTTCATCAAGACCCTATAACCATGTTGTTCAAGACTAATAGTCATACCATCCAATATAAAAAGTCATTCCCTCATAAAGACATCCAAGCCTCCTCAAACCGAAGACCGTGATGCCCCACTCATGATCACATAACCCATGTAATCTAGGATAAGACCAACCATATGATCACATCATCCCAATCCTGAGGACCATGCCACATCAATCCAATGGGAAATTCCTACCACAAAAACATAGTTCACATCCCATTAACATATTAATTTTATATATAAAAAAATAAAATAAACAAATATTAAATATATATCAATTCAACAATTCCACTTAAACAATAAAATAATATTAAACAATGAACACACCCCATACTAGATTCCAAATGTTTTTGAAGAATTATAACCTGGAATAACATGCATAAATATGGAAATTCAATTATCAAAGGCATCCCATAAGGCCCTAAGATATATCTAACATCATGATATCAAATTAAATTGGGAGTTTATCAACTACTCAAAGGCTTTCTGAAAGCCGCACCACCAAAAAAGACTTAAAAACATGAAGAAAGTTATGCACCACCCACCCTGGACTCATAGACATAATATCCATATGTATTGTACTATAACAACATGTGGTTTAAATGAAATCATAGTTTCTATCAAAATCATTGAATATTAGGAAATCCGCACAAAGTGATTTAGTGCTCCATGAGGTGACAAGATTCGATGGATTAAACATGCATCAAAATAAACTCCCTTATACAGTTCCAATGCACCCAAAAGAGGAAAAATTAGAGCTTATAGTAGGGAGGTAGTGAAATCTATATGGGTAGTGTTGGAGGAGATTTCCTCTTAATTTTTGTGTGACTCATTAATGGAGAAAGTAGGAAAAAAATGAGAAAAAGGAAAAATAAAAGAGGTTCAATAACATAAAATCACCCCATTAAGAGTCTTCATGGTTATCACACATGGTTATACTAACCATATAAAAATAGTGTTGGTTGAAGTGTATAGGAACTTCCTAGGTGACACTACCCATGCATCTTGCGGCATGGTTTTCCTAACTGTTTGAAAATCATATATAATCTCTATATAGAAACTGCAGATATTGTTTCATGGTTGATCACCCCAAACACATGGTTTCCCCCGAAACTATGCTCAGTGTAGGAAGGGGCCACTTGGTTGGCTGGGACATGATTCATTGATTTAACAAAACCATGTGCCTTGACCTGTAACATTGAAAACATTCCCATTTGGACTCCATCCCACCCAAGGTTCATCTGAAGACTAGAGGCATTTTCTAAACCTCTAAACACATACAACAATATAATATTGGGTTTTCAAAAAACATGGAATAGGGTTCTGATGATCAAAAAGGAATTTGGAATGCACACCAATTCTAAAATTACAAAAGGGTTAGGTTTTCAAACTGCTCCAAATACTTGAGACGTTACAAATTGAATGGAGGCCATCAGGTAGAAGTTACCAAATAGAGGCCGATCAGAAAACTTTTTTAAGGAAATATTTAGACCAAATTATGGAAATTTGTGAAGGAAAATATCGTAGTCTATAAATGATCAGGATGAATTCTAATGATCAAATTACTGATACGATAGTTGTTGAAGATCATGATTGTTTATCATAGGTACATTTGATCCTTCAATTTTTTTGATGAAGTGGAGAACAATATAAAGTGGACCCTGAAAGAAGAATATTGAATGATATTTTATCTTGGGGTATCAAAAGATATTAAATTGGATATTTTACTATCTTGCATAACTAGTTGTGAAAGAATAGGATACAAAAAAGAACTTTGTGGTATAATTTATTATAGATGTAAAGTTGACTAATGGGGTGTAGAATTATTTTTTGAATGTTCCATTTTATTAATAGAAGAAATTTAGAAAGATTTTTAGTGTTTATATGGATATCCATCTTGGAATATAGTAGGTATTTGTACCCAACAACATAAATATCATGTGCTCCCCATTAATTATATATATTTCATATGAATGGCGAGTTTGAGAATAATATTTTATTCGATCAAAACTCTTATCAGATTTTAGTGTCTATGTTAGTATCCTTAATAAGTAATGAAACAATATTTTAAATGAAAAATGTTATCTTAGATTCACCTCTTCCCCAGATCACCGATCTCATACACTGACACATAGAGAACATTAGTATTATTTATAATAATTTTATCTATTATAACCCTTAATTAATAATTTTTAGTGATTTATTTAATTTATATAGTTCGTTCAAATAATTATTTATTTGTTTAATTCTTGATTCTATATCTTATTTCATATGAAAATAATGGTATTGTGTAATTTTTAAATTTTTCTCTAATATCGAGAATTGAAAACTTATAATGTTCATCCCATCCAAAAAGTAAATGAGTTTAGTATTTGGTTATATTCCACATGATAGTTCTAAATAATCAATAATTTCATTATAGGTATATTTTATACGGTTAAAATTACATTGATTATTTACATCCAAATCCTTATTATGGTGATTATTTAATCATCCCAAAATAGTAAAAAATGATATTAATTGATTATTAATGTTATATTCAACCATAATATCAAATTTTAAATATATATCTATAATTCATAAGTATAAAATAAAAAATTAGGGTTCGCATAAGTTGGTAATAATGACCACAGGTGAATGATATTTTTTAAAATATGTTAAAGGTCATAAACAACTAATAAATATTTGAATATATGAAACAATTAGAGTATAATAAAACTAATGTTATAAGGTTACTTATAATTATTATTTATATTATATAAGGGTGATATGATTCATTTTATGTATTTTACACTTATAATTTTGACCCACTTAAAAAATTATTCTCCAAAATGGATTGTAATTAACGAATTATTTAGCTTGTAAAAATCATGGATATAAATTCAAATTGATTTGTTTTTGGAAAAACTGAGGAATTATGTGAGTCATAATAGATAAATAGTATGAATTGAAACTATTAATTACATTGTGAAAAAATTATTATTTTGGATTTAAATTTTATTTTTATTATTGAAATTACTTTTATTTTAAAGTTTTATATTTCGTTGGAAATATAGATGGATTGGTAATGATAAAAATTACCTGAGTTTGGAATGATATTTTTAAACTGTCTGTAATATATCATAAAAGGGAAGAAAATATGTATCAGTAAAGGTGGTTTATAAGTATCATTTTATATTAATAATATGAAAGTGATATTGAATTAGAATAATACCATGTATTAGTTTTTTCATGTAAGATTAACTCAGAGGATAAATCACACATATGTGCTTAATTCATGTGAATGACCACTCACATCAGAGTAATATCATCTATCCAAATTACCACAATCAAAATAATAACAATGTAGATAATTTATAATGTGTGGTTAAATTCACATATTAGTAGTTATTTGAATAATGATAAACACATTGAAGCACTATGTCATAATGAAATTTGGTGAATTAGTATTTCGGATGATTAACGTCATTATTGTGTATCCCAAATTAGATTGATTTATGTTTATATGATCATGTAATATTTAAACACAATTAAATATGTTTTTAAAAATGTTAAATAAGGATTATCTTATTTTATGTATGATTATATGAGGAATAACATAGGGTTCTTAGACACACTATTAAGTAGTGGATCATTGAATAAATATTTAACCAATCTCTATACGATTAACTACAAGACACTCAAGATTAAAATCACAATTAAAAAAAACATAATGAATCTATTTACTAGAATTCATAGTCTAATTAATTGAATTTATGTCCAATTATTCTTGAATAACTATAAGGGTGTGATAGAAACACATATAGTTCATTGTGGTTGAATGTTAGAGTGTGTTGTGTCCTTATAATAGACTAACTTGTGGTTTTTTTGGAAACAAAGAGAATTAAAGGACTATTAAAGGTTTAATAAAATATTAGAGATTATATGATTGGATAATCATTAGTCACCATATAAGAGTAGAAGCATCATGTGGATAATTAATTGGTAGAAACCAAAACTATGGTGGAAATTCAAACACACAAATAAGATAATTTAAGGAATTTTCAAAAGAAAGAAGATTAAAATATGATATTACTACTACTACATGTCTGGATAAGATCCAAGTGATATGACCTCGGGGGAACATGGGTGACATATTCACTAATAGTATACACTCTCAATTTCATAATTTTAGAATGATTACACGTTCTGTAATAATTTTCCCTTTTTAACTAGGTGCATAATTTGAAATATAATTAAAAA
Source organism: Viscum album (assembly GCA_963277665.1). Lineage (NCBI taxonomy): Eukaryota > Viridiplantae > Streptophyta > Magnoliopsida > Santalales > Viscaceae > Viscum > Viscum album. The sequence goes on from OY728156.1 coordinate 701,549,348, forward strand.
TTATTTTTTGTTAGTATTATTGAGTGTATAAAATTCACATATTATGGCATATAAGTGATGATATTTTAATTATAACTAAATGGTCATGAAATCAATGAATTCATAATATTTAATTTTCTCATTCTCCATCAAGGTATTGAAAATAATGTGTAAATTCAATAAATTTTATTAATAACTGATGTAATCTTGTATCGATATTATTTGAAATAGAAATAAATTTGTATGATCCTAGAATGAGATTTAATTGATTTTAAAAATATTAATGTCTTTATAATGAAAAAAATATATTATAAATAATATTTATTAAAAGGAATAATATAAAAAGATGATATGATATAGCTTATAGCAATATATTTAAGGAACCTCATATATGTTAATATTTTATATCCTTAAAAAAACATATTACCTACTGCCTTATACCATATTTTCATTGTTATCACAATCTATTTTTCATTCATAAAAACAAATATTTCACAAATTTCAAATAAATTAGAACTTTTATCTCATATTAAATCCATTTTTATCATTTCATCAAAAAATAGAATTCCTTGTGAAATTAATTTTCTTGGAAACCACCATGATAAAAAATATGGGATTGATATATTTCATTTTTAAGAAAATTTTTTATTATTATTAACATTCATAGTTGATCACATAGTCAAAATAATAGGGTATCAGTCACTTGATAATTTTTTACTTAATTAATTTCGTTCATTTTTTACCCTCATTATATTTGAAATCTCTATCACATGTTTGGGTGAATAGATTCTATTCACTCACAAACACATTCATAAAATAAGAAATTGAGAAAGTAAATGAAACAAATAAAATGGTATTTTAACTAGGTTTAACCCTAATTGGGGTGAATATGTCATTATTGTGTTAGGGATGATTCGCGACATAGATTATACACTATAAATGAATCATAAATTACTTGTATTAATAAGAAATTATCTAGAAACTGAAATGTATAGGTATTAGCCACATCCAAAATTATATTGGCATCCGACTAGTGTTAATAAAAATGTATCCCATTGTGTTACCAACATTCCATTGTCTTTATCTATTTCTAGAGTCCCACTGAATACATTCACTTCACATTGATATATGATCATCTTATATAAAATTAACTTTTTTTATTTGACTGCTTCTTTACAACCTTGAGATATAATCATCTTATATGAACAAAAATATATTATAAGATATTATCTAATACAAATTTATTAACAACAACTATAGACAATCAACTACTTATCCTTGATCACTTTCAATTGATCATCAAATGTTAGGATCATGATTAATATACTTAATGTATGGGTATGAATCCATTATAAAACACTACCTGAATCAGTTTGAATACTTCAAATGCTTTGGAAGATGAAAACATCATATATAAATAGGTAATCTCATCTGAATCCCTTTTTTCAATATGCAATAATTTTATATTTAATTTTAGATGTTCTTAACCCAAATATAATCATAGTAAGACAGAATACTAGGTATTCTCAAGTATTCTTTATTTTACATTATGAAACAGCACAAATACACATGTTTCAAAATATTTACCAATAAAAATCATGAATAAAAATAAATTCCTAGTTTTATCAGTCAATATGTGTTGGAATTGACACACACTTCCTTCAAATTAGGTTTAAAGAACCCTCAAAGTTTCATGAGAACTATATATCTCAATTTAAAAATTCCTCTACACAAAAGACTCACTCATCCAATAGATTTATTTTATTCATCTAAAAATATAATGAAACTCACATGGAAAGTATTCATCATTCTATATGGAAATTAATCACGAGATACTTATTCTTCATCAAATAAATCACTTAACACCCCCGTATATAAACATTTTTCCATGAATTGGATTAATCAATACCATCTCATTCATATGGTTAAATGATTTATCTTTTTTATCTACCTCTTTTAATACTAGTATATGTGGAATATTTGAATCAAAAAAATTTTAATTTCATAAATAACTTTCATTATAATCAGATCATGAATACCATGGAACAAGAAAAATCATAGAACTCTCTTCACGAATATAGTAAATTTTCTCTTATTTCATTTCTTGTTAATTTTTCCTCTAACACACATTCCTACCATACGTGAAAATAATCCCGTATGGGGTTTCAATATAAAATACATGCTACCTCATCTCGAGTGTAATTACTTTTTCTAACCAACTTATCTCACTCATACATAAATAAAAAACAATGGCATTGAACATGATTTTCATCTTTGGAAAATCATTTCTTCACAAAATTTATCTCATGTATTGAAGAAATTTTCTTTGAAATTTGACCTTCATAAAATATTAGTCAAAATAATTCATCATGTGAGGAATTCCACTGATGATACACTAAACTATCATGAGCTATGTTTACCAAGAGTGTCTGGAAAACATACTCGAGATCATAAAAACACATTTAGGTGAAGATAAATATTTGTGATGATATCTAGTAGTGATCTACGGTATCAAATCAATCCCCTTGAATAACTAACAATCATTATGTATGTTTTTTAAGAAAATATATAGTTCTAGTGATGCCAACATCACACATAAATATTTTCATCATATCATAACCACTTTATAATATACCATATTTAGTTAGATTATTAGATGATATTAATAGGGTCTTCTATTGATCCTCAATAAAATAAACCCATGTATTTACCCCTACTACTATGCCCCCAACATAGTAGTGCCAAAATCTCTCTTATGTGCTCCCTGTTTGAGATATGCATGCCCAGTCACATCCCATTACAGGATTCATGAGTCTACCCACCTGCCATTTGGTTGACCCTTGGTCCCTAATTTGGTTGATGTTTTTACATGGTTGAATTATGGATGCATTTATTTAGTAATCTCCCTTGAAGGGATAGAAAATATCTCATGTAACATCCAAGCCAAAGATACTCAACTTCAAATTTCCAAGCGACAATTCCCAACATTTCTTCATTTTTAACAAATCAAATAACAAATTATATAATTTATCATCAATAATAAGAATCATCAAATGTGGATCAATTTACCAATTGAATAATAATGTTCTATATTCAAAATAACATGTCCACATTTCTTAGTTATTAGATCCAATTTAATAATCTAAATGATTAAAAAACCATTGATTTGTAATCTTAACAATTTATTAAAAAAAATTAACCATCAATAGAACATCAATAAAACACTTGTATTTTTATTCTCCCTCTTTGGATTAGTGTTCAACAAACATTTCTTTAAATGAATCATTGTTACCTTCTCCCACTCCTTAAAAATAAATTTTTTGATATATGTATAGGAAGGAATTATCATCTCAATAATTCATATTTTAAGAAACAAATATTATCATATTTGGATACATGGCTTAATTTAAACTAGAAAAGGATGAAAGCAACACCAACATACAAAGAGTTAAAATTAATCTCCTTTAATTCTTCATGATCAAAGACTGATGTAGAAAAAAATAGAGTTCATGTCTATCATTAATGTCATTAATAAATTTGCACCATGTGATTCCTATACTAAATCCTTCTTTCAGTATATGTTCAATATATTTTCAATTAATATCTTACCAGTATCACAATAACTATATTAAAAATATTCAATTTTACGAAAGTATTTACCCTGTACCAACTCGAGATTTTATGAGAATAATTATTTTTAATTTCATTGATGTCTTGTGTTGTACGCTACAATGAAATTTTCATGCACTATACACAACACCGTATTCTCTTTTAGTATATGAAACACTATTCTTGGCTCTTGTTATACAAAATTTCAAGTTCTTTTTTTGGAAATTATTTTACGCAACATGAAGTTTAGATTTTGTTTAATGTTTTAATGAAATATGTTTTGATTATGTTATATGAAACACCAAACAGAGCTTTCACTACAAGCATCCCTGACTTGGCTTGCATTACACTCAATCAAGACCTTCCTTGATAGCCTGTGTAGTACACAATACCGAGTTTCACTAAACGATATATTATTATAATATTATTATGAACTAGCCGTTATGAATAGTAATACACACTTTTTAAAATTTTATAAATTTTATTATTCAAAATGGACTTCACTTTTGGATTTGGAATATCCAAATTAGCCTAGGGTGAATTTTTGGTATTTTTCTGAAAACATTCAATTTTTTATGAATAGTGAAAACACTAGGTACTATTTACAAACCGAATTTATATTTAAATAAATATTTTTTTATTTAAATTTATTTTAGGTAAAAATTGATACATAATACCTATATAAGTTCAATTTAATTCATTGGAAAAATTTTATAATAATTTTTGATATATAAAAATTTTATTGAAGTTTTCACCGTCTTTTACCTACAACCTAAGAGCTTTTTGCAAACTTATATAAAACTTAATTTTACCACTTCTGTGAGTTGAATATCGAAAATCCAGGAGACATGATTAATATAAAGGAGTAAAATGTGTTTTAATAAGATAAAAATAATTTTTGGTGAATATTAACTTTTTAATTTTATTTACCACGGTTAAAAGTAAATAGGGTAATTAAGGGTAAAAAAGATATTATTATTATCCTAACACATGGACTAATTCTATTGGATAAGTGTAATTTGACCAAAAACAACTTTATGAATAAAATATTTCCCTTTAGGTCCACTTGGATTAGATTAGGACATTTATTATTATTTTATTAAAAAAAGAGTTAAAATAGTTAAAATGAATGTTTAATAACTAAAACATTTTTAATATAGGGTTATACAGAAAATAAATTCGAGTATAAATATTCCATAGAAAGATAAAACGACTTCCTACCTAGTGGTATTTTATTTATAATTTTTAGACATTAAATCAGTTAATTTATTAATGACACAATGGTGATGTAGTAATTATCTTATTAATGATTTATTAACATAATTTATATTTAAAATACCCAAATAAATGTAATTTGAGACTTTTTATGAATTACAATAACTTTATAGGTTAATATGACATGTAATTATGGATTCAATTAACTTTTTTCTAACAATTAATTTTGTTATGAGTTTATCAAAATTAAATTACAAAATAGTGTCAAAATTGACATAAAATAGTTTTTAAAACAAATATTATATTATTAATTGTAATTATATTAATAAAAATCTAAGGTTCGGCCAAATGACATATATATGGTTATATATATGAATAATGAACAACTTGGGATTCGTTTGGCTTTTTATAGTATGTTTATTAACCATATAGTGTAAGAAAACAAGAAGACACGGTAAAACTTAAATTATTTAACTTAGATTTAAATCTAAATGATATGGTTAAAATATTAACCTAAACTTTTATAAAATCTATTGGTTGAGATTATTTCTATCCATAACCACTATATCTTAGAAATAAATTAATTTAGATATATTATAAACCAAATATGACTTTATTATGAAATAATATTTTATGTTTTTCCAAAGGTGCCCCTATCCTCCCTTATAAAAAGGGAACCCCTTCCCTCTTCTCTTCACACGCTTTTGAGCCTTGAAGCTCGGACAACCTCTAAAAATTCCTCTTCTCAACCTCTCTAGTTACATAATAGAGGTTCTGGTCTTCTGAAAAGTCCAACCCTAGTGCTCTATAAAGAAGTGTAAAGGAGGTGGGTTGAGGAAGAGGTAATCCCTTCTACCGATTCTTTCAAGTTTTCTTTCTTCTAAAAATTATTTTTTTTAGTTGTTTCTTTATAAAGAAAAAATATCAGTATCAATAATAAACTTTTATGTTATTATAAATATGAAACAACCTCATTTCACCTTCCATTCATCCTATGGAAAACTAAATCACCGCGCGTGCGTACGTATGGAATACCCTCTCCACGCCGTGGTGTAATCTGTTTTTCCACAACCAACTTACATGGATGGGTATAATGGTGTAAATAATAACTATATATGATTATTATAACGTCATACTGATTCTAAGATATCATATCATCCACTACAATTCCATTCAATAAATATGGTAACGATATCATCGCTCGTGCGTACGTACGGATTACCCTCTCCACGACGCGATGCGATTCATTTTCCATGTTAACAATTCAAGAATGATTAGAAATTATATATAATAAGTAATAATGAAATATATGACATAAATATGATATTGTATTTATGTATATATATATTCATTTCATAAACATAATTCCATTAAATTAAATAATGAAATGAAAAACATCTTTCATACGTACGTACGGCCTACCGTCTCCATGAACTGTGTATTTATTTCCATTTATCATTATATTATATATATGTATATTATGAATATATATTATATATAAATCATTTTTTATATTCTGTAATTATGTAATCATGATCTATGTAATCATATTAATAATTATAAGTCAAAACACGGACGATAAAGGAAATGATTTTACCCAAAACGCTGCTTTTACATGGAATTGACAAATGAGCGGATAATATAAAGTCGTAAGTGAATCATATATGATATCATAAATATTATTATGGTTCTGTTACAAGTTAATAATATGTTTAAACCCACTATACTGGAGTCTCATAGACATACGAAAGAAATTGTACATAAGGTAAGGGATAATTATTCCAATCTCATTCTTATCCGAGATTTTTTATTCGTAAGTATTTATTGGGGTTATGTTTGTTATCCATTTCCATATGTTCTCAAAATGTTTTCATAAAATGGTTAGCTTTCATCCATGTATGTTTAAAGTCATTTTTACACTTTTTACACTTTTACCGCATTGTATTGAAGGAATCATTCTTTTGTTTACTATACGAGGTACTTTTTGACTTTTCCGGAAAAAGTACGAGAAGAATGTTTTTTAACCTATACGGCATGAACAGATTTATAGGATTTCATAAAAACATATTTTCATGAAGCTTACTCTACAATATTTCATGAATATTTTCAAAAAATACTTTTCTATTAAAATTTCATGGGATTTTGCGAATAGAAAGTGATTTTGTAGAAGAAATGATATTTTTATTCAAGAATTCATATCAACTATTTTATCAAAATCATTTTCCATATAAGATGGAATTATTTCATATGTTTATGTTTCAAGTATAATTTCTCTATGATTTATATCGTTTCACTTTTCTTATGATGGAATCATATCCTTCTATGTATGGATTATGTTATGATGGGATGATGTTTATGAAACCCTTTTTATACTTTGGGTAATGATGAATGATTTATGTTCATGTTTTGGCACAAGTAAGAATGATTTCATTATGAGATGGGTGGGACCTATATCTCCCTCTAATTCATGGGGAGAAGATTTATATCTCATGAGATAGACATGGCTGTAATGGTAAGTTAATTAGGTTCAGTGATACAAAACTGGAACCGGGAGTGAACTCGATTCTAGAAAGGGACTTTGCCCACTATGATTGTCTTGGAAGAAATGCCTTGGATACTATGGAAATCATATCATGTGCTTAGTGTTTTTCCACAATTACTAGTTTTAATTCCAATCTATTTTATCATGATTGATGTTCCATTATGATCTATGTCTTATGTACTGTCATGTTTTATGTCATTGTTCAAGATTTTGATGTTTAAACATTATGTTCATTTTTTTATGTTCAAATGTATATGGTTTGTTTTATTTTCTCCATGCTTACCCATACTGAGAATTTGAGCTCACCCTTTATATTTTTTCATTTCCCCAGGATATAAAGAAAGGTTTTAGGTAAGAAAACAAAAGGGGAAGATCTTTATGGGAGATGTTGAAGATCTTTCACCAAGATTAGAAGATTATATTCCAAGTTTCCAAAGACACTAAACTATTATGGTCTTTTGGTGTCTGTTTTTGTTATGTATTAGATATTCCGAAAGAGTAATGTAATGCCTATGTAAGTTAATCTTTGTATCTCTATATTTGTTATTAGAGGAAAGGTTTAGTAAACCTTTGAAAAATAGGATGTGAAAACTTTAGTGAGAGCCCAATAGATGTTTCTAAGGTAGTTCTTGGGATGTCCCTAAGGTTAAGTATAAGTATTGGTTATAGTCCTAGAATTACTGTAATGATATTAGAATTAAACCTAAGAAGTTAGATATTGAAGTTACTCCACCTTCATTATGATTTTGGACTCTCACACTATTCTTTTTGGGTTTTAGAAAATGGCTATAAACAAGAAGATTCAAGATAATAGAGGATATGATGGCCAACAGAATGATATTCTTCATGAGAAACCAAATGAAACTATATCTGGAAGTCCACAAATCGTTATTATGCCTAATCAGCAAACTCATAATATGATCAATAATCTCAACATTTGTAAATTTCCTGACTCAGCTAATAAGAGAAAGATTTAGTTTCATGATGATCAAAGAGGAAGGAAAGTTCAATTTCCCTCAAGTAAATCATGTGGGAAAAGGCATCAGGAAGAATGTTTCAAAGGAACTAGAAGATGATTTGGGTGTGGAAAAGAATGAAACAAAGAAAGTAATTGTAAACAAAAAGGTTCAGTTAACACTATGGACAAGGATAATCGTATTTCTAAGACATCAACAATGGTTAAGTGTTATAAATGTGGAATGTACATGCATTATTCAAACCAATGCCCAATGGGAAAATATCATATAGAGAATCAGCATGGTCATATGGGTAGTATTTATGTGGATGATGATGAAGAGAATACAAATGATATATGAGATGGAAGAAATGATTAAGCTCAGTCAATGGTTTAAGAAGGTAGTATAATGATTTTATGTTTATCAAGAATAAAGTATGGTACTATGGAATAAATAAAAATCTACGTATTGTTACATTGTATCCTTTGTTTGAGTTTTGAATGTATATGTTGAATTGTACTGGTAACCATGAAAGGTTATTCTGTTATTTTTAGAATGCACCTAATATGCACATAAAGAAGGGATAATGAGATAATGAAATGTTTGATAGTATTAATGAGCTCATGACTAATATAAGGAAAAGGTGATATCAAGGTTTGAGTATATAGAATGTTTGGGATGTTAGTCTATGGAAAGAGTTACCTTGTGACAAAATTCATGTTTTCACTATGGTTCAAGAGAATACATGAATAAGGTATTCACATGATTTTAATGTGACCAACAAGATATATCGTATGATATATGGGGATAAAGGATGGTATTCACATGCTCGGTAGATGAAATTTCTAGTAATTGTTTTCATTGTACTATTAGATTGTACAGATGTATTTTGGATAAGCCTAATGATTGTAATTAATTAAGTTAGACATAAGATAGTATTGTTTAAGGATATAAATTTTTTCTATATTATTGCAGGAATGTTATTATAATGTTGTTTTAGAAAAAGGGACAACCTACAGGATGGGTGAAAACCCATCGCGTAGGACAATGCAGTGGGAATTGAACCCACAACCGAAGTGCGACATGCCTTTATCACCTACCACTAGCCTACATGAAGTCCCTGGTTAGTATAAACTAGTTTTACTATATTAAAAAGTATGATATATGAATTATAAGTCAATATATGATTAATCTCACTATAGATGGACTTATTTATATTTGATAACTTTTTCTAACCATTTGTTTGAGACTGATGGAATGACCCGTCGTTCTATCACATGATATGTTAACACTTCACGAATGACAAATTCAACTTCATTTCATTTAGAGATGAAGTGGAAATTGTCCATGGAACGACCAATGGTGATATTGTACCTAAATCAAGAAAGTATTTATTCTAATTCAAATTTATCCAACTTTAGGGAAATGATCTTGAAAACCAAAAATGTTGTCCTAGTGCCCTTATATCGGATGAATCAGATGGTACCTTAGATAATCACAAATTTATGGCTTTGTAATTATTGGATTTTTTATAGCCATGTTCTCAACCACTCTCCATCAGAACATGATGGTTGGATTTTTCTTCCATATCCATATTTTCACCTATGTTCTCCAATGTGGAAGCCCTGTGATTAGTTAATTTGGGTACCTATTACGTTTAATAATTTAGTTTTTAAGGTTCAGTTTTGGTATTCCTCTTTACGATGTGGGTTTCTATGAAAGAAACTTTCAAATAGGAAACCATTTATAACCCGGACTAATTTCGAGGGTGAAATTTCTTTTAAGGTGGTAGAATGTAACAACCCGATATTTTATGATTATTATTCTTTTTAATTTCTTTGATGTCTTGTGTTATATGCTACACCAAAATTAGCTTGCACTATATGCAACACTATATTTTCTTGTAGTACACGCAACAATATTCTTGGCTCTTATTACACACAATTTCATGTTTGTTTTGTGGAAATTATTTTACGGAAATAATAAGTATAGATTTTTTTAATGTATAAATGAAATATTTTTTGATTATGTTATACGCAACACCAAACAGACCTTTCACTAAACTCATCCCTGACTTGGCTTTCATTACACGCAATCAAAACCTTCCTCAATAGCGTGTTTAGTACGCAATACCGAGTTTCACTAAACGATATATTATTATAATATTATTATGAACTAGCCGTTTTGAATAGTAATAGCAACTTTTTGAAATTTTATAAATTTTATTTTTCAAAATGGACTTCATTTTTGGTTTCGGAATATTGAAATTAGCCTAGGGTGAATTTTTGGTATTTTTCTGAAAACATTCAATTTTTGATGAATAGTGAAAACACTGGGGACTATTTAAAAATCGCCTTTTTATTTAAATAATTATTTATTTTATTTAAATTAATTTTAGGTAAAAATTAATAAATAATATCTATATAAGTTCAATGTAATTCATTGGAGTCATTTTATAATAATTTTCGATATATAAAAATTTTATTGAACTTTTCATCATCTTTTACCTACCACCTAGGAGCTTTTTGCAAACATACATAAAACATAATTTTACCGCTTTTGTGAATGGAATTTCGAAAATCTGAGAGAAATGGCTAATATCAAGGAGTAAAATGTGGTTCAATAAAATCAAAATAATATTTGGTGAATAGTAACTTTTTAATTTTATTTACCACAGTTAAAAGTAAATCGGGTAATTAAAGGTAAAAATGATATTATTATTACCCTAAAACATGTCCTAATTCTATTGGATAAGTAAAATTAGAACCAAAAAACCTTAGGAATAAAATATTTCCCTTTAGGTCCACCTGGATTAGATTAGGACATTTATTATTATTTTATTTAAAAAAATTGTTAAAATAGTTAAAATCAATGTTTAATAACTAAAACATTTTTAATATATGTTTATATAGATGATAAATTCGACTATAAATATTAGTGAGAAATATAAAAAGATTTCCTACCTAATGGTATTTAATATATAATTTTTATAAATTAAATATGTTAATTTATTTCTGACACAATGGTGATGTTGTAATTACCTTATTAATGAAATATTAACATAATTGATATTTTAAATACCCAAATAAATGTAATTTGAGAGTTTTTATGAATTACCCTAACCTTATATGTAAATATGGCATGTTATTATTGATTCAATTAAAATTTTTCTAACTAATCATGTTGTTATAAGTTTCTCAAAAATAAATTACCAAATAGTGTCAAATTTGACATAAAATAGTTTTTAAAACAAATATTATATTATTAATTATTATTATATTCCTAAAAAACTACGGTTCAGCCAAATGACTTATATAAGGTTATATATATTTATAATTAACCACTTGGGATTCTTTTGGCTTATTACAGTTAGTTTATTAACCTTATAGTGTAAGAAAACAAGAAGACGCGGTAAAAGTTAAATTATTTAACTTAGAGTTAAATCTAAAGATAAGGTTAAAATAGTAACCTAAACATGTTTAAAACCTATTTTTTGAGAGTATTTCTACCCATACCCACTTTATCTTAGAAATAAATCAATTTAGACCTCTTATAAACCGAATATGTCTTTATTATAAAATAATATTTTATGTTTTTCCAAAGGTGCCCCTCTCCTCCCTTATAAAAAGTGCACCCCTTCCCTCTTCTCTTCACACCCTTTTGTGCCTTGATGCTCAGAAAACCCCTAGAAATTACTCTTCTCAACCTATATAGTTACATCATAGAGGTTCTGGACTTCTCAAAAGACCAACCCTAGTGCCCTAAGAAGAAGTTTAAAGGAGGTGCGTCGAGGAAGAGGTAATCTCTTCTACCGAATCTTTCAAGTTTTCTTTCTTCTTCAACATAAACATATTTAGTTGTTTTATTATAAAGTAATAACATAATTATCACTAATATACTGATATGTAATTATAAATAGGAAACAACCCCATATCACCTTCTATCCATCCCACGGAAAACGAAATCACAATGCGTGTGTACATACGGAATACCGTCTCCATGTCGTGGTGTAATCTATTTTTCCACCACAATCATACTTGGATGGGTATAATGTTGTAAAGAATAACTATATATGATTATTATAAAATCATACTGATTCTACGATATTATATAATCCACTACATTTCCATTCAATAAATATTGTAACTATTTCATCGCTCGTGCGTACGTACGGATTACCGTCTCCACGACGTGATGCGGTTCATTTTCCATGTTAACAATTAAAGAATGATTATGAAGTATATATAATAAGTAATCATGAAATACTTTAAATAATTATGCTACATGATTTATGTATATATATATATATGTATTCAATCTTCTTAATTCCATTCAATTCAATAAGGAAACGAAAAATAGCGTTCATGCCTACGTACGACCTACCGTCTCCATGAACGGTGTATTTATTTAAATTTAACAATTTATTATATATATGTATATTCTGAATATATATTATATATAAATAATGTTTTATATTCTGGAATTAAGTAATCATGATCTATGTAATCATATTAATAATTACAAGTCAAAATACGGATGATAAATGAAACGATTTTACCCAAAACACTACTTTAACATGGAATAGACAAATGAATGAAAAATATAAAGTCATAAGTGAATCATATATGATATCATAAATATTATTATGGTTATTTTACAGGTTAATAATATGTTTATACCCACTATACAGGAGTCTTGGACACATACAGATAAAATTGTATATAAGGTAAGGGATAATTATTCCAATCTCATTCTTATCCGAGATTGTTTATTCGTAAGTATTTACTGGGGTTATGTTTATTATCCATGTCCATATGTTCTCAAAATGTTTTCATGAAATATTTAATTTTCTTCCATGTACCTTTAAAGACATTTATACCCTTTTTTACTATTACCACATCATATGGAAGGGATCTTTCTTTTGTTTACCATATGAGGTACATTTTGTCTTTTCTGGAAAAAGTACGAGAAGAATGTTTTTTTTACTTATACAGAATGAACAGATTTTTACGATTTCATAATGCCTTATTTTCATGAAGCATACTCTACCAGATTTAATGACTATTTTCAAAAAAAATCATTTTCTTTTAAAATTGCATGGCATTTTGTGAATAGAAAATGATTCTGAAGAAGAAAGGATATTTTCCTCAAGAATTCATTTCATGTGTTTTATCAAACGCATTTTCCATATAAGATGGAATTATTTCATATGGGTATGTTTCATGTATAATTTCTCTATGATTTACATGGTTTCACTTTTCTTATGATGAAATGATATCCTTTTTTTGAATGTATTATGTTATGATGGGATGATGTTTATGAAACCCTTTTTATACTTTGGGTAATGATGAATGATTTATGTTCATGTTGTGGCACAAGTAAGAATGATTTCATTATGAGATTTTTGGGACATATATCTCCCTCCAATGCATTGGGTAAATATTTATATCTCATGAGATGGACATGGATGGAATGGTAAGTTAATCCGGTTCAGTGATACAGGACTGGAACGAGGAGTGTACTCGATTTAGAAAGGGACTTTGTCCACTAAGATAGTCTTGGCAGCAATGCCTTGGCTACTATGGAAATCATATCATGTGTTTAATGATTTTCCCCAATTACAATTTTTATTTACAAGCTATTTTATCATGATTGATGTTCCATTATGATCTATGCATTACGTACTGCCATGTTTTATGTCATTGCTCAAGATTTTGATGTTTAAACATTATTTTCATGTTTTTATGTTCAAATGTATATGGTTTTTTATTCTCTCTATGCTTACCCTTACTCAACATTTGAGCTCAAACTTTATATTTTTTCTTTTACCCATGATATAAAGAAAGGTTTTAGGTAAGAAAACAAAAGGGGAAGATCTTTATGGGAGATGTTGAAGATCTTTCACCAAGATTAGAAGATTATATTATGAGTTTATAAAGACACTATACTATTATGGTCCTTTGGTGTCTATTTTTGTTATATATTAGATATAATGAAAAAGTAATGTGATGTCTATATACGTCTAGATTTGGGTCTTTACATTCCCCTTTTCAAATTACATTTCCAAATTATAGTATAGAAAATATTATACCCTATTTTGAGTCTATTTTACATCATAGAGATAGGAATATGAAATCAATATACCTCAATGATGTATTTTTCTAACAAAAAAATCCATCATCTTTTCAATATATATTCTAGAGATATCAACTAAGAAAAAACATCATGTTTTTTTCCATCTCTTATCCACCCTTAGTAGATTGGATTTATAATTCATTATAATGAATTTAATTATTCAACAATTAAATACAACAATCTTTTGATATAGTTTGTAATACTAAAAGTTTTCTAAATGATGCCAATATTCCTCCAAGATGGATAACATTATAGTTGTAATACATTCAAATCATTTTTAAAATTTAGTTACACTCTGAATAACTGATTTACCATCCATTAAACTCACAAAATTTAAAAAAAATTATATATGGGAATATAGTGTCTCTTCAAAGCTCCCTAATATGAGTTTGAAGGCTAATAGTTACTTCTCAGCCCAACTATCTACTTAGAGTTAAAAGGAATTATCATATTTTCTAACAAAGAAGTTTTATTTTTGAAAATATTCTATTTTTATTTCCTCTTCAAACTACATTGGATATATTATCAAAAAAATTAATAACATGACCGTTCTTCATTTTGTTTATATAGTAATTTTTCCCAAACAAATTATGGCATAACATGTCATATTTTCAATCCCATTCTTCTTTAAAAAAAATTATCTATGAAACCATGTGATGAATTTTTTTAAGTTAATAACTATACAGATTACACCATTCACCCACATATTTAGATTTTATCATGATATCCCTTTTAAAAACAACCATATTCATCATTAGAGATGTTATTCTTCAAATTAATCTAAATGTTTCTATTCTAATTTTATTTTTTCTTCTACTATAGGTTTATTTATTTAGAAAAAATGTTACTAGCTAATTTGAAATAGTCCATGACGTGGAAATTTCTACTAAAATATAATAATGTTTTACATAGTGTGTCTCCCTTCAAAACAATATTTTAAAACATGTTGGGGGTTGTTTTTTTAAATGTATTATTATTATTTTTACTTCCCAAAGATGTCATGTCATATTATTTTATTATATTATTCCATTTTAGTTATGGTATTATATTCGCACCAATTTTTTATTTTTTAATTATTGGTATTTACCTAAAATCATCATAAAATTTAAAATTATTAATAAAAAATAAAAGTTATTTTCAATGTTTTAATATATACTTTTGGAATATTAATTCATGTTTTATGAATTTGTCTTTTAATATGATGGTTTCATATTTTCTAAAAAATTTAAATGCATAAAATATGAATTATATAATAGTAATTGAATGAACTATTATCCCAAATATATATTACCTGATCCCCAAACCTCCAAAATCATCAATAGTTACAAAAAATATATTGATTTCTATATCTATGATATCTTTCCGCTTTCTTTATCATCTAAATATTTTTTATATGAAAAATGTTTCTATTTTGTGAATTATTTAGGGAATAAGAACTCATGTACTTATTTTCATCCACCTTTTATGATATATTCAATTCTACAGATTTATTTTTCACATTATTTTATCTAGATTTTAAATTTGAATTTGTACTATTAATAAAAATTGATTGGGAATACAATGATTTATTTGAAAAAAATGTTACCTTTTTAAATTATTTTATCATAGATTTATCCTTAGATAATATCAAGCTTATCATCCCACTAGGATGAGTGCACTTATAAATAAGTCGCTTATCAGAATTATTCTTGTCAATAAATATTTTTTCAAAACCATGGGAAGTATCAACTTTTGTATCTTTAAAATTTATAATATTCACTTATAATTCAGGACATTTTATGTTGAGATTAATCTTATCATCTTCAATATATTTCATTCTCCCTTCCAAATAAATCTTTTTCTTACGAAAATCATCTTCATCTATAAGAATTTCCTTCAGTAATACATTTTCAATATCATCAATTATTTTTTAAGCTATATCTAAGCATCATTAATAATCCAGGATGTATTATATATATATATATTTCAGTTCATGTATAATATCTACAACTATAATTCTATATAAGTTTTTTATAATAAACATTACATTTAAATTTTTCAATATCTTCAACATATATTTCCTTAAAAATGGAAGTTTTTTTCATTTTATCACACATGTTTTGTGAGTGCCTTTCGTATTCCAAACGTTTTACCCAATTCCTATCTGATAACATTAGCCTCATCTCCCAGATATAATTATTAATACAGATTTTCTTTGAAAAAATGACTATACATGTAACCACTTCTATAATAACATTAATCAAATGATCTATGATATCATAAATCAAAAATTCATCATTATATATTTAACATAATTCTCTAAAATAATAATTAAATATTTTAACTCAATAATTACCACTTTTTCTTCATATATCTAGTCATTTATATTTATTCACCATTTATTTCTTCTTCAACATATGTACAAACTTTTTTCATTATTTCATTATGTGTATTATACAAAACTAAATCATTTCAAACATTACAAGTAAATTTGGACATTTCCATATAAATAAGATGTATATTTTCATATAACTAAATACGATGCTTAATATATTTCTAATATAAAAACTATGCACGAAATATATATCTAATTAATGGTTGAACATTTTCTCTAATACCAATGGATGTGCCTGATAGATTATAAAGGAACACATAAAGGGGAGAATTAGGTTTAACTTAATTTACTGAAGTATTTTCGTTCACTTTTAACCCAATTTATAATTGAACACTATTTCAGATATTAGGATGAGTGGGTATTATGACATCACAAACACATTCATAACAAATTAAATATAAAAAATAAATGAAACATAACACATGTAATTTTTACAAGGTTTGCCCCAAACATGGGTGACTATTTCCTTATTGTGTTCAAGAATACCCAACCTATATATTTTCACTAGAAATCAATCATAAATTATAAGGGGGTCAGTCATAAATCAACATAAAAAGATGTTGGATAGATATAAACTACTTTTAAAATTGTATTGTTATCCGACCAATGATCATTATACTAAATCACATGGTTTTACTAGTATCTCACTGTCTTTATCCATCTATAGAGTCTCATTTGGGAAATCCTCTATCCATAAAATTATAATCCACTGATTGGAAAGGTCTATGTTGGATTATAATAGATTATACATTACCTCTATATAAAATATCCCACAATGAAGAAACTATATGACTTTAATTACTCATGTGTGATTTCTGGAAAATTAGAAACTCGTTATGAACTACCTTATCTTTCTCACTATTCACATATATTCAAAAAATTTAAACCTAATAAATTTAACAAATACTCTGGAATGATTGCCTTTAAAAACGTTTTTCGACTCAGTCTCAAAAAGTAAAATTCTTTTAAAAAAAATATTATATCATTAAATAACCCCACCCTAAACCCATTTTCACAACACATTCTTCTTCTAAATATTTTTTCATGGGATTCTCATAAAAATCATGATGGTTAGATTTAATTCATGTTATTTTAATTTCTTTGTCATAATATTTTTTGCAATATCACACATGAAGAGACTGTAATGTTTCTCACATAACATCATGAATGAACACAATTTCATAGATGTCTTACATTTTATTTTCATGCAAGTACTCACAATTCCTTATATTTAGGTTTGTAAAAACCTCATTGTTACATGTGAACTATATATATCAATTTTAAACTTCCATATTGATAAAATATGACACTTGAACTATATTTCATTTATTAATGAAAAAATAGCATGAAACTCGTGTATAAAATATTCATCTTCCTTTGTGAAAACACATTATGGGATCCATTGAATTATTTATATAACTCACTTGGAACCATCTATGTTTACAAATTGACTCATCCATGGATATATTAATTTTTATTGAATAATTATGGAATAAAAAAATCAATTTCTTCTTCCTCCACATGTATTTGTATACATATGATCTTTACTTCATGAACATTTGGATTATACTAAACAAATTCTTCAGCATTTGATAAAAAATTACAGTTCACAACACAAATGACTGTAATTTTATTCATGAATTCAATGTGGTATTTCTTTCCTCAACTCTAACGATTCTCTTAAACAAAAAATTTTCACATAACTTATCATTTGATTTTCTTGTTTATTTATAGATAATCCATGCCACCTAAAATTATTCACACTAACATAGGCCCTTCTTGTGACTACAATGAAGAACTCCTTAAATAAAACACAACTCAAATATTCAGGATATATTCCATATAGATCAACCTTAGTCATAACATAGATAATAGAATTTGGTATAGAATGAATTAGACTAATGATACATATTGTAATTAGGATGTGGGTTTAATCAAATTTTCTAAACAATGTATTCTAGTGAATTTGAAATGATTTGGTAAAATTTCAATGTTGATGATGACCTCCAATAGTGAAAAAATATCTTGGATCAATCACATCTAACATTTTAGGTATGTTTTTAATCGTTGAGTGTTTTTTGGGAGACTATTGATCCTTGTAGGAACCCAAGTTATCACATAGAAACCATTTTCACCTACCTAAAACCAACTCAATTTCTTAAATGGGACACCATACTAATGACTATCCCAATAATCCAACAGCAGTTCGTTTCTATCTTATTTTTCATCAATCACACACACCCTAGGAAACATTCTATATGGTCACCCATCCCGAAAACTACTCTTAACTAAACCACATTATCTATGGATTTCTAATTAGGTAGTCTCTTGAAAATGAATTTCTACCATGTTGAAATAGAAAATATAATTTAACTATTTTAACACATTATCTTCTATGGGTGTTTAATTTTCCAACTCATTACATTTAGATCGCAATTTACTCATTTTGAACCCTATATCTCATCCCAGGTAATGTTGTCTTACTTCTATCTTGGTTCGTTACATTCATAATAATTTTCCAAATAGGCCCCACATGAACCCTATTTTCCCTTCAGACATATCGTGTCACCTCCAATGGTCCCACCCATTTTCCATAAAAATGTATCCAAAGGGAAACATACTTTATTTCATTATTTATTTTTCCTCACACAATCACAGTATAGTAAATTACAAAATAGGTCACCCAACGTGATCACTACTCCAAGGAAAACATATTTAACTATGTATATAAAATTGTGTTGGCTCCCAAAAATAAATATGAAACATTTTAACATGGGTAGTAACATTTATCCCTTCTGGCCCATTAAATTACTAGGTTGTTATATTCCATGAATCATGTATCCCACAAAAATATTTCCCACATCTTCTAAAGACTTTATAAAAACACATTTTTCATTAGATTTATATATACAAGAACTAGGGTTCACTCTTAGTACCCACTAACACCAAAAACTAATTCAATCCTATCTCACTATGTCAACCCACATGGTTTTCCTAGTTTCTCATATCTGAGCTCCCTATAACAACAACACATATCCACTGACATGACTCCATGGGATTTTTGAGGGGTCTTGCCGCCCACGCAGTTGACCCATGGCCCCACATGGTGTTCAGGTGGTTCCTTGGTTGTCTTATAAAATATTATTTCATTAGAAAATACCCAATAAAGATTTAGAAAAATAATCTTTTAACTTTAATTTCGAAAATCATCTACTTCAAATACCAATGATAAAATTATCAACCTTTCTTCTTTATATAACATCCCAAATCATCAACCATTCAATTTTTAACCATCAATAAAAATCATTAAAATTTAATAAATCATAAAGTTGTAGAAAAATGTGTTATCTTCTATTTTTCATCAGCATGAATCAAAAGAATTAGTACTACTTCATCAATCATCGCAATCAAAACACATTGAATTTTCATATTAAAAAAACAAAAAATTGAAATTTTGAACAATGTTAATAAACCACTAGGTTCTTTAATTAGTGTTTTTGGATTATTATTTTCTATAAATTGAGTAATATGATATTTAAAATTAATATATATGTGTTTGATACCATTATTTTGATATAATAAATGATTATAAAATTGTTTGATGATAGGGAATGAGCAATATATTGTAACTAAAGAATAATTGAGAAGTTAATAAAATAAAGATAAAACATTTCATTTTTAAAAATATATAATATAAAAAAAATTTAAGATAAAATAATCATAATTAATATTGGAAGTAATGTGTTGGGAACTCTTACATTTCCTATTGTATTTACACCATTGGATTGTGTCAAAAGACTATTGATTTTGGTTTTTTCACTATAAAAGGCCATTATGAATATGGGTACAACTTTTTTGAGAGGTATTTGTGTAAATATTTCGATATGAAAAGCTTTTTATATGTTAGGAAAATGTGGTTGTGGAGGGATGTATATATATATCTAAGGTGGGAGGGGTGGCTTTAAATAAAATACTTGGTTTTATTAATTATTCTTAAGACCATGAATATTGATAATTATTATAAATTTTTTTAGTATTTGGTTAAAAATGAATGGTTTTAAAATATTTAATCACACCCAAAACTGAATAGAAGCTTGTAAATAATTATTTCAGTGTAATAAATCAACTTAACTTTTTAATTAAATTAAAATTCAACTTAGTCTTGGTGAATTTATTTAAAGGATATGAAATGAAGAATATTATTTTTAAATGATTTATTATACAAATTAATACATTTTATGTTTTTATTAGTGTTTTATTTATATTTGTTTCATATGTATATTAGGATGATGTCATCAAACATATTTTATACATTGAAACTATTTTATTTTTGTTCACCCCAAAATCAATTTTTTCATAAAAGAACCCAAAAGAACCCCAATATAATATGAAAATTTAAAATAAAATAATAATTATCATTTTATCAAATTAATATTTCAATGTTTAGGAATAAGACATTTAATTAAAATCATATAATAAATAAAAACCAAAATTATCTAGAATATATATTTTTTCTTATGAAAATAATATATTAAATTGTATATTTTTATTATTCTATAATTTTTATATGATTTATAGATTAATTATAAGAATAATTTTGAAAATATTTTATATATATTTTAATCAATGTAAATTATAAAATCATTAAATTCTCATATTTAAATTTAAATAAAAAATTATGATTTACTAAATATTTTAAAATATATCCTATAAAAAATGTCCTACAAACGATACATTAAGTTTCATGGTTTATGAAAAAACATTATGATATTTCAATATTAAAATTTTTATCTTTATTAGACATATATATTTATTAGTATGGATTAAACTAGTGACAATAGTCATGTAACCATTTCAATGGCCAATTTTTTTTCTATGTTTTACTTTATTATTGATTAATAATATATTCAATATACACACTATAAATGGTTCGTATTTCAACCATTATTCATTTATTAAATTTTTTCTCAAGGTTCTCTATTCTTTCATAGTAATTTCAAATCATATTTCTTCTATTTTTCAATCCTTTTCCTATATTTCCCATGACTCTAATATTTCTAAGAAATGATGAGACTATTATTTTAAAAATTATTTATTTTGTTATGTATTTGTTTATTTTTATTATCTCTGTGTAAACATTTTATTCTTATAAAGTGTATTTATCCATTATATGAAATGAATATGATGATGTGATGAAATAATGGTTTTCTCTTTCTGTGTTATTTTACTTTTTTCGATATTCAATTAAATGTGATTTACATTATCATTGAAAATATTTTATTTAATAATGGAAACAATTTAAGTGGTACATATATGAATATATATATATATATATTTGTAATTATAATCTAAATAAAGTGAATACAATTATCCCTTACTTATATTATCTAATGTACAATTTTTAAAAAATTCATTGAGATTCTAAATTACTAATGTTTTTAGATAAAAACATTTTATAAGTGAATAAATAATATGATTTGTATAAAAAAAATCAAATTAAGGGTTTATTTAGTATTAATTGATTGTATGTAATACATAACATAAATTTCATGTAAATAATGTAATATTACCACAAAACATATATCTAATGACACATAATATATTGTATAAAAATATTTAGTCACCAATTAAGGGATATCTAAAGTTGGATGTTGGATCAGTTGTAGTAAAGTGTTACACATCTTACCCGCAACATTATAGAGTCTCAAATTTAAATCTTGATAGATCCCTTTGTGGGATTTATGATGCAATTTTTGAAGCTTGTATAAATGTATAAATATGATGACATAGATAGTGATGCATGTAACCAGTGATGTAGGTGGTTACACTGATGTATACTACATCCTTTAAGTCAACATCATGGAGGGTGTCTATGTCATTTATCAATATTTAAAGTCACTCGGATTTAGTTAATGTAATGATTTCCAACAACTCCATGATAAAAAGGTGATGTTTCCTCTGTTTATTAAAAATGGATGGACCCTATATTTTTTGAAAAAAATTAAATTTTTCTAGTTTTTAAAGAATATGAATTTTAAAAAACAATTCATATTTGAAAGAACATATTTTTATAGTTAATATAACATATCATTAATACATATACAAAATTTATTTTATGATTGTTTTTGGAAATGAAAGATTCAAAACATATATTTTGGACTAATAATAAATTGTTATATTTTATATTTAGTACAATTATAATATAAATCACCTTACTTGTTGTATATGATATATATGGATAATATATAACATAATTATGTATTTTAAAAAATATATTTATATGATACATTGATCATTATTTAAAATAAAAAATATAATAGAATTATCATTGAACAATTTTTAATACAATTATTATTTCGTAATCCTGGTCATTATTTGAGATTGTTTTTAAAGAAATGATGTGACCAAGAGCCATCGTTGGACAAATTAAATGTTTTGATGAGAACTAGGTAGTCTAACCTTTTTATATAGCAAATTATATGTCGTGATTAAATTACTTCACCTTAGGTTTACTATTTTTATCCTGACAAAAAATACATCACCAAGAGCCCTCATTGGATAGAAAATGGTTTTATATTAACTATGTAGTCATTGTTTTTTATGTTCTGAATGATATGTACTAATTAAATATGTTTAGGTAAGGTTGACCATTTTTGTTTCTATGGAAAATTGGTCGACTGAGATGAGTTTGTTTCGCCCATTGATTGATTATGAGGGGTTCAATATCTTTTAAAATGATTGATTTCTGCTCACCATTTTCACTATTAATTGAAAACTAATTGGTTCCCCCATCCATAACTAGGTATTGACTGACCTTCCAAACCACAAAAAATATATACATTGTGGTAGTTTATTTATTTGGTTGAAGTTTAACCCACTGCAAAATAGTATTGTGTCAATTTCCAAAAACCAAAGCTAAACTTGGAACCATAATTCAACTCACATTAGTTCATTCAATTCGTTGATGGTTTCAATAAAATTTTTCAAAACATTTGTTTAGCAATGGTTCTTTGGGTTTTAGTAGTGGTTTCTCTTCCCAAAAAAATTTACAAATTGAAACAGTAGTTTGATCCAAATCTAAACACTTTTATTTTTATTTTAATAAAAATCTTCATAAAAACTAAAGAACTGCGGCTAAAAGATTGTCCAAAAATAATGGCGGTTTGAACCACCACTAAACAATAATTTCGAATATATGGTTGCATTTTAAACCATAAATATATATCAACTTAACAAACATAACTATAGATTCTAAAAACCTTAAATATCTAAAAAAAATATATGCCATACTATAAAAAATAATGATATCCAATAATAACACATCGATGAGTATCCAATGTACAACTTTAATAACATTAAATATCTAAAGTATTTTAGACAATCCAGTGGAAAATACCATAAAATCACCCACACAACTGAAAATAAATAGGAACAGTTAATTTTCACATTGATAAGTGTTCCACATTAAATAATCCATGTACTATATCAATAAACTCTTCTCAAGACCCTCTCTATCTATAACTCAACTTCCTGCTACTGACATTTTTATGGATATTATGTTGAAAATAAAAAGTGTTTTCTATTTAAATTTAAACATAAAACCAATAAAATATTCTATTATAATATATTTTTATGTTGTGATAGTTACCTGGTAACTACCTTCCATCGATGAAATATCACTAGTGATTGATCTGGTAATGTTCTAATATAATCCATTCAACACATTTTATAGAGTGGCACCTTTGCATCATGTTGCTTTATAGAAGACCTCTATTGACGAATTATTCTTTGCATTGCAAAAAATTCCCTCTCAGCTGTGGTAATGAGGAATAAAATATGTAAAAATGGATTCATTTTAAATATATTATAATTTAATAACATAATAACATTCAATTGTACCATAATGTATTAGAATTAAATTTATCTATAAATCAAAGACTTTATTTTCCAAATATTTAGGCACATGCCTCCAATTAGCATATGTAAATGGAAGGGTTACTATATCTGCCTCTGGCTAGAAAATAATGTGACCAAATAATCATATAGGACAATAAATAGAGACCCCATAATATTGAAATTTGAATAAAAAATTCCATCTCTTCAAAATCTAGACAATAAAATGTTCTTATTTCTCTCCAAATTGAAATTGTTTTAATATTTTATAAAAAATGATTACTCGTATAAAAATGTTCAATTAAATTATTCACATTAAAATTTGTACCTATAACAATACCCCTACAATATACTAATAATGAAATAGGAGTAAAAACCAGCTCCCTTTCCATAGAATCTTTTAAATGGGAGGCACTATCACAAATACTAAGAGTCGACTAGGATAAGTGAAGTGTGGTCTCCATGTAATTCCAATAATTTTATAAAATAAAATTAATTTCAGAAAATATATTTCAAAATAATCAATGCATAAAAATTTTATAAATGATTAAATATTCATTATAATAACAAAAAAAATATACATAACTATGATAATGAATGACCATACATATAACATAAGTAATTTATAAATTAATGTATTATTGTACATACAATCAATTTTACATCAATCATTACTTAATCTACTTCATCCCAATATCAAGACTAATATTTTCAATTTCAAGATGGAAAATTTATTTTGTTTACTTATTTTGATGGGATTCAATTTCAGAGGTCAAATCTTCTACTTCATCACACATATCATAGAAGTATCTTTATTTTAGATGAACAATGAAACTACACCCTTAAACAACAATATCATGCACATAATATAACATTTTCTCTTATCATTATAAGATATACATTTCTCCTAAATCATGGCCACAAATATATATCATGTGTGAGAAGTTCATAGTAGAAAATTGCTTGGAATCACTTATAAAACTAATAGTAATATCGACCAACATTCAATTGAATAAAATACTGAAAATTAACATTTTATCTTAGTTACATAATATTTGTCAATATTCAATTATATCACAATTAGTAAACCATTAATATACCAATATTCTCTATTTAAAACCACTAATGGATTTTCTGTAAGAAATTAAAAGCCATTCACATTGAAAGCATCAAAATTTCTAACCAATTTTAGAGGACCTCAACCTAGAAACATAAAATCATCTGACAAATCTACCTGAGTATCAGTATTCATGATATAAAAAAATTCATTTACAATATTTTATTAACAAAATATATTTTTGAACCTTATATATGTATTGACTGTAACAATTATGAATGTACACAACATTAAAACTATTCTACAGTCTCATTAATAATATATTTGGTATATCATTATCATTTCATGTATGTACAATCATTTATCTCTTTATTTTTATCCTGATCCATTCAAAAATGGATTCAAAATTTCACTATTCATAAGAAAAAATCTATGTTTTTACAAATAATTTTATTTCACCCAATGTAAAATTGGAATTCCCCCAACTGATTTTCCAATAACATTAATGATTTTGGATTTCCTATGAAGTTGTGATTGGTTCGATGGGTTATCAAATGTTCAAATATTTTTAATATTGATTAAATATCATCCAATTATCTTGAACAAAATTTAAGACACTCCTCTTTCATATAGTCATCAGGAATTGATCTTGTATGTTGAGCATTATTTTTCACATATGATTTTAAATGAACAAGATGTATATGAAATAAAATAAATAAACCATAATTATTTTTTTAATAAAGATCCATGAATTATTAATGTAGTATTAAAATATATAAATAATTTACCTCTTAATTTGATAAATCTATTGATATTGTAAATGGACTAATAGATTAGTTTCCTCAACCAAATTCAGAGTTAAATGCAAGAGGAAAAAAAGAAAATGATGGATGAAAGGTCATTCCCATTTCACGAAGTTTCAATAAACATTTATACTAATGATTTTCATTATTGGATTATTGTAGTTTTTTCTCACATAGTATTATAATGAATTTGAAATATTGGAGTACAACACTGCTAACATTTTCAGGTAATAATGCACACAATGACAATGGTAGTAACTATTATATCAAAATATGTGAATTATAAATTTTCATTCCTTTTAACCTATTATAATTTATTTCAAAAAAACTTGAGATGTTACATGAATAACAATCATATAAATTCAAATCATTTAAAATTCATTAGAATGTATCATTATCCATATTTTTAATTACAAAAATTATAGGAGGAAACATTCCATTCTCAAATGTCTAGAAATAATGTTTTCTGTTCATTATATTTATTTCCTTATAATAATATAGATGGTCCTTCAATTTTTTATGCTCATTAATCAAGGTGATGATAAAATTGTCACAAAAATTCTTCTCAATATTAATGAAATCAAAATTATGTTAGAACAAATTAAAATCTCTATAATAATATTTTAATAATATATAGTTTTTTCATCCAAAGTTGTGTTCCAATTTCACTTAATGATGCACTTCACAATTTTTTTCCCACTATCATTTAAATGGCACAAGTTCCCAAAAAATTCAACATTTCAATGTTATGTTAGTTTTCAAAAACAATTGTCAACATTGGTGTGGATATAATATCAATAAAACCAAAGAATTTTTAATTTTTCATCTAAAATCTATGAGATTCATCAAGAAACATTCAATGATAGAAGAAGAACAAATATTTATGGTAACATAGTTGTTGGGGTTTAAAATCAATGTTATAAATACGACATGCCAAACCCATGTACGTCTTCTAATTAGATATGTTCCCATGTCCAGGGAAGTCATTAATGGTCCACATAAGAGTAGAAGGCATTTTGAACATTTTTCTATAAGATTCATCATACGTCTCAACATGAAGCTCCATGAATCATGTAATATTTTTATTAGAGGTGGAATGTATATATCAATATCATTTTGATGAATTTTTTTTCTAGAAATAATCCTTGAAATGAAAATAAATTGTTTCATACGCATACATGGGAGTTTATTTTAAGGGATAAAAACAAATATCCAAATGATATAACTGGTGCTCAAACTTAAAAATAGGTTGAACCCAACTATAGACTATCCTAGTCCCATATTCATTGGATTAGACGAGAAATTTGGATGTAATGAATTGAATTTCTTCCCTGTTTTTGAATTGCTTGAATTTCACATAAACCCAGCCTTGTTATTATCTATATAATGCCACATCATGTGATTACATATTTTGATGACATGATTAGTCATTAAAATCAAGGGCTTAAAGGGAAGTAACATAAAACCATTGTTGGTGTTTTATTTTTATTCTTCTTCATAGTAGTAGAATGTTGATTATGAATTCCAACATCACTCATTAGATTCCATCAAGAAGAAGAATTTTTTTTTCAATCAAGCATGATTTAATCCTCTCCCTAATAAATCATACAATCAATTGTACAATGATGTTATTTGGAATACTTCAGGAAATATTTTAAATATCGTTTCTCATATAATAAAAAGACTCAGGTATATTAGATTCATGAAATGAATCTCAAAAAAATACCAATATCAAGGAGATAGACTAATTTGTAATTCTATATTGGAATTGGATATGAGACAACTTCTGTAGAAAAGAATACTTTGAATATTTCAAACATCCACCACATAACTCTTGATTCACATCATTAACTAAATCATAAAATTCATTTTTCTACTATGTGTAGTTATGTCAAACAATAGTATCAAAATAATCAATAATGGGATGTAATGATATATTTTAATCTTGATATGGTTTTCTTATTGTTCCAAAAACCTCACATTTCATGTTAGCATTTAAATACCCCTAAATTTGTAGTTCAGATATGTTTTTTTGTTTATGTTTTTATCATACAGTGCTAAACGCATCATTGATAAGGTTTTTCATTTCATTTCCCATTATCGATGAATATAGGAACTCATTATATTGATTGAAATTTGTTCTCAAACAATTTGTTATGTTTGATTCTCTATACCAAATCATACACTATCATTGATCGAAGAATTGCTTTAATATAAAGTGTTTATAAAATTTACCTATCCTAAAGCACATTCTGAATTTACATTTAGGACATAGAAATCTTATTTTCCCAACAACAGATAGATTAGAAATTGAAAAATCTAAAAACTCCTTTAAACCCTTATCGAATTTAATTTTGTTCCTCAATAATATGATCCAACATTTATGAATATATATATCACAATGTTCCAACACATTAATTGGTTAAAAAAATTGATCAAAGAATAAAAAAATAACCAATAAACATAATTTGATAGTATATAGGAACAAATAAATTTGAAAAGATCAACATTAAATATATCAAAAGCAATTTATCCATTTCCCATCAAGAAAAAAGAAGGTCACATCACTCACTGACACATCCATTAAATAAATTATTACATAGAATTGTATCCACATGAACCATAAATATATTAATCATCTAAAATCACATTAATATTATGATAATGAACAACATAAGAAAATTTCAATTTCAATTAAAATATTTATACATCAATAAATATTAATTAACATCAAGAAACATCAAGATTAAAAATTTACTCAATTTCAATTAACTATTATCTAGACACATATCCTCTAACCCATATAGCTAATCTCAGGAAAGAAACACCTCATAAAGTTTCTTGAGATTATAAAAATTTACAGATGAATAAAATTAAAATTAAAAAATAAATTATTAGTAACTACATTGAAACATTGTTGATTTTAAACTGGATGAACCATTGATAATTCACTAGAAGAACAACCATCAATTATAAAAAAATTATTCATAAACCATCATCCATTAGTATTAAATAGTCCTACTTTACAACACCCATGAATATTAACATCCACATAAAATCCTTCAACATCAGCTCATTATCATTATTACATCATCCCTATCATCATCCCATTCATTTCACCACATTACATTATCAATATCATTGTGTACTATAATATCCCATAACATTCAAACATTTTTCCCATCATGATTATCACATATCATTTTAAATAAACCTCATTTATAATTTCTTAAAAACAATATCATACAGATTATCTCTCTTAAAATAATATTATAAATAATGGATTTTCTAATAGGTAAACACCCTATATAAATGGAGATATTGGTGAATATATTTAAAATTTTAGAACATCGTCATGCTGATTGTTCACGAACCCAATCCAATTTAAAACCAAAATTTGTAGGTTCCTATGTATGTCTTTAGAATGTTCTAGTTATATTTTACATAATGTGGAACATCTCCAATTTTGTTTTATCACATCATAATGATTTTTTAGTACACCACCTTAATCCTATGAAAATTTATCAATATACAATTAATTGAAAATATTTAATATATAATGTGAAAAAATTATATGCTTACAACATAACAAATAAATTTTTCAATAATATTATTCAACATGAATTTTAAATTATACATAGAATCATCATCCATGATATTTAATATTATTATTCTATACTATATCTAGTCATGAAAATTTCATCAATCAGAAAAATTACGAATAAAAGATACCTTTATATTTATATAATAATCTGTTATTGATCAAAAACATATTTAATTTTTTATATCATAAGATGTTAATTTCATTAGAAATCATCAAAATATAATATATCATCAATTTCCCCCCTTATATGAAATTAATTACTTAGATCAACAATAATGTCCATACTTAATTATACTCATGACATTATAAAATTACTCAAATTATTATATAAAATTTATATATGAATATAATAAAATCAATATAAAAATTGTCCCAATTTTATATATAACAAAATTAAACCAAAATTATTTGTTTAATTATAATAAATATAAATCATTTAAAAAATTTAATTACATAAGTATAAAAATTTGTGAAAAAATATAATCTAAATAATCCAAAATAATCATTCTACTATAATTTTTTATTGAAGTATGAAACACTAATTTTTATGTGTCCCTAATAAACAGTAATTTAAATCATTGAGTCCTCAAATATTTAAAACCATATGATAATCTATATAGAGTTAAATGAGGGTATTTTTTTTGATATAGAAGATATATATTCATTAAACCTTCATGAATTTCTATTATAGAGGAGTCAACATTGAAATGATGAACATGATAATGATAATGGTAACAAAAAATAATGATAGAATCCATGTGGATATTTCCAAGACCTCATGTTCTACAACAAAAAAATACATCCATCACATATTCTTATAGTAATATTAAAAATATATAGTGAAAATTGTATAAAAGTTTACACCACATAATGAAAAATTACCAGAAAGAAGAAACGCTGAGGACGAGGGTGGGGCAGCTTAGATGAAACCATATTTCAAGGTGATGGTGAGGGAGACCGCTATCACTACTGTTGGTTGAGAAATAATGAGTGAAATAGTTAGGGGGTCTAGAGAGCTAGTGAGGGTGTGGGATCAGGGTGCTCAAGAACAAGCTAGGGAACATGGATTGAACACTACAAAGAGTGAGGGAATGTGGGAATCGATGTCTCGAAGGAGGGGGGCTTAGGTGGTGGAGGAGCATCGACAACCGGGGGGAACTGTATCTCCATAGAGTGCAGTGGATACGGTTCAAGGGTTATTTTGGAGATGGGGGTTCAAGAGGTAAGTAGAAATTTGGAAAGAGAATGTGTTGTTTTTTAAATAAATTCATAAATATTTTTGACATTTTTTAAAAACCCACCATAAAAAACATCTGCTAAACCATGAATTTGGTGTAGTTTCAAAGGTAGGCGGTCCTCTAGTGTTTCTTACCTAATGAAACTTAAAGAATCACAATGGAAAATAGGATGGGATGTTGGACTCATTACACCATCAATTGTATGAGTTTTTTCAATTTCAATGAATCTCTTATATATATAATATATGTTCTGGAATCCCTTCTTAAACTGATGTTGGAATGGTTATCCTAAAAAATGAACAATGGTTAATCCATTTTATGTGTATAACAAGGGGATCTTATTATTGAATCTTTATGTACGTATATGGGGTTATTCATCCATTTCCCAAAAATTAGTAGCAGATTATATACTGAATTCTTATAACTAGGGACTTTAGAATTTGCATCCATGTAGGGAGGTGGATAATATTTTGAGGATGGGATTGATCCATTATGAGGTAGCCTTTGTATCCTATTTATTCCCAGAATCAATACCCACATAGTTCAATAAACCCATGTAGCTTAATATCACGATGAAAGTACATATGTGTGGGAACATAGTCACTAGAAATTTGGGCTCAATTCTCAATGAGATGTCCACCGTATCTAGCATACAAAAGTAATCTGAGTTACCAATGATCCATAATTCCATGGGGATTATCCCTATGGTATATTCCTTCACGTGGGGGATGTTTATATTATTCCACTCAACATATATTTAATACTAATATTTCTATGGATGGTGAAGATTCACAATTTTAATGATATGACTATTGTACGTCCCTAAGCCCATGTGATCTTTTCTCAATGTCTGAAACAAGGGATGATAAGTAATTATTATAACTAATTATAGGTGCGAGAATTTTTTACGTGGAAAGAACATATGATGTTAAAAATGGATATTAGGCCTCAAGGAGGAATCCTACATATCCTACATATAGCTATAATCAGAACCATTATTGTACAATTAGATTCTCAGTATACTAATCGATGAGTTAGAATGATCATCCAAAGGGAATGATTACTTCCCAAAGGATGAATTTCCGGAGACATTAATGGACATATACCGAACTAGGTTTCCATTGGTGTTTGAGACTAGGGGTTAGGAATGCATCTTAGATAGCCTAGTTATGAATATAATCAAATTCTTTATAGTTCAATGAGTTCTCAATTGTTTGGTGGATGAGGAAAGATGAAAAGCCCATGGGAATGGTTGGGTCCGGATGGTTGAAATGTATGATACATAGAATGGCATTTAAAAATGTGGATTCAAATTTTATTTTGGGATCAGTCCTTAATATGGATTCATGTGTATCCTAGGTATTGAAGGAATCAATGTATTTAGAGTTCAATGAGTTGGGGATTACGCAATGTTTCCCTTATATGCGGGACATATCATATTATGTTGTTGGTCAGGATTTTCTTATGGACGTCTCCCTTGTATTTTTAGAGAATAATGATGTGAATAATTTGATCATTGAGACTCTCTAATCCCATGTGGGCTACGGTTGTTGTGAGAAACAAGTGTTAGAAAATAATCAACCTCATTTCTTATAGATGCGGTACTAACAGGCCTCACCTTGTGTATCCAGAGAGGAATTTTCTTATCGTAGGTGTCGATGGACTCTAGGGTTACCATGATGTAATCCAAAGTAAATGCAATAGCCCCTAGTTACGAATTTATACGATTTGGGAATGCAGAGTCTTAATGGCCAAGAGAAGTAGAATTACACATAATTGGAGAGAGGGAAATAATGTGGCAGATCAGATGGATTCTCATGCGAGCGATGACGTCTTGGTAAAAAAATATTTCTCAAATTTCTCAATTAATCCCTCAGGGGGTGAACTTGATCTGGGGTGATTCCCTTGGTCTGCATTATTTTCGTCCTCTTCAGGGATGGTTTTTTTGTAAGTGTTTATTGACTAAAAATTGAAATTATGATGATGATATATTATTTAATAACCATTAAAATTGGGTGTATAGAGGGATTCATTAACCAAATAATTAAATCATGGTAAAATTTTTCCCTATTTCCCTCACTTAACATCATCGTGTGGCCTTCCTAGAAGAACACAACATGAGAATTTTTCATGAGCCCATTCTATAAGAACTTTTTCATAAGGATTATTTCAACCAGACTCCCACTTAATCCAATCCATAGTATTATCTTGGAAAATTATATGAAATTTGGTCATGGGGATAATATCATCTAGAGGGTTCTGTAGGATATACAGGTTCTATTTCATGATACATTGACTATTATGCAACTCCCTTTAATTGTTCTAGATCACATGATCATGAGTCATTGAGGGGTCATGTGTCATAATCGATTCATTGTATGTATATAAGATTCATGATATATTTATGTACTAGATGATTCATGAATCCCTATTGAAATCATGATTGCCCTTTTAGTTCTTGCTTCCTGAATGTTGTTGCTATAATATTATGTCTTTATTTTGACAATATTTTATTTTGTCGATCTCACATATGGCAATAATTTGGTTCATATGGATTCTTGTTTTCATCATATTTTTTATCCTATGGATATCCAAAGGTCCGTGATTTATAGAATCATGACTGGTGACCCCCGATACGATTTGAATTAAAAAGAGGTTTTAAAGCGGTTTCCCACATCCTTTCTCTATAATTATCCTCCATGGCACTGGATTCAACTATATGGGTTTTCCCTACTTGGAGATGTTTTCATACCTCCTTTAGACATCAATCAGATGTCTAGTAGGCTTCCATCTTTTAATGACTATTTATAAATAATATTTTCCATGTTTGTTAAACTAGTCATAGCATGATCAACAATGTTTACTTTTTGGATAGAAAATTCTCCCTTGGGTCTAGAAAATTGTTACATCTCCCATCATCCCATAAACTCAGAGATACTCATGAATATTCATCTCTTCGCTAAACATATTGAGTGCCATATGTATCTCTAAATGGGATCAGAATACATGTAGAAATATTTCTGATGAATGTGTGTGTTAATTTTGATCTAAAAAGTCTTCTTATAGTTCACCGAATAGTTATATACAATCCCTATTTATGAAGTAATATGATTTTTTCCATTTACATTCTCTCTTTATCCTATTCTTATTTATGAGCTAGTTAGATGTTAGTGTCTTGGAGAAAACTCATTTGATCTAGAACCTAGAGATGTGGGAATGATTCTAGGGGATAATTTCAAACTAGGTGGGATTCCCCCTCATGGACATATGTATGATGACTTCCATCATACAAATGGTCTTTGGGTTGACCCGTTGTAGCCTCTAGTATTTCTGAGGGATATGATCATCATTGTGAAGGAACACTACGAAAGGATATTACATTGTGTTCACTTATCTTTTTCAAACGCAGGATCAATATTTTCCATCATTGATGTGGGGTTAGGAAAATTGCTACACACCCCCTATAGGAGCCCTTAATATAATGTTCATGATATTGTTTGATCGTTTTGGACATTTTTAAAAATTGAGATCATAATTCTAGGGGATATTAAGTGATGTAAGAAATATCTCCAAGCCTTAGACTGGTTGGATTCATGGACATGTTCTTGAATGGGAACCTTTTCTTTGATGGGAATGAACATTTAGGAATCTAGGTTTGTATGATGGTAATGGCAGTGTGGAAAGTAGTGGGACAATTCATTAATATGGTGGTGCCAACCCATTCACACCATTTCCAACACTTAGTACACATTCAACATGGCATAATTTCTTATTGAATCAGTGGTCATTTCCATTTTTTATATGTATGGATATGGAAGAACATCAAGTCATATAGATACTAAAATGACACGAAGACCCCCAATGGTTTATCTCCTCCTAAGTTGTAGATCAATTCGGGGGTTAGGGCTATGTCAATAAGATCTAATGAGTTTACATATGTACTGATTTTATCTTGTATCTTTTATTCCACAACTTATCTCTAATCGATTGTACAGATCATTGAGAGTTCATTCATGATCTACTTCTAGGATGGGGTTCTTGAAGCTTGTGTAGAAGATTTATTCTTTTTGAGCAATATACACCTTATTAGTGTGCTTGTTAGTTCAGCTTAACCCAAAGGATCACCCCAATTCCTTAGGATGGAGTGCGAGGAGATCAAATACCAAGGATCATCCTCTAGTTTTGGTTGATTTTTGCTTGCAAATACACTGATTTTGATTTCATTCTTCCATTTTCAGATGATTTTAACTTTCTTACTTAGTATTATGCCTAGAAGTTGGTAGAAGCCTATCTGGGTGCTCTGCTAGTTCGACTAGTTCATCTTGTGGAAAAGACAATTACCTCACAATGAACTATCATTATGGAAATGATGGAGATGATTCAAGACTCGGATGAGACTTCAAGGAAGCCCCCTCTTCCTGGGGTTGATTGTACCGATATTGGGATTGATTCTTTGGATGAAATAATCCCTCTAGGACAAGAAACATGTGTTACCCCTGTTGAGGGGAGGATATAGGGAGCCTCATTTAGCATTTCATTTCTAGCTCGCCCAACTATTCCTCTTTATGGAATACCCATCCCATCAATCATAGAAGGATATAAACAATGTAGGCTGATCTTTAAGTAGATTCATGAATTCATTATTATGAATCCTTTGGAAACAATTAGTGACCAAGAATAATGCATTTCTCATATATTTCCTGACTAGGGGGTTGGTAGTTTTGATTGATAAAAACTATAAAAAATCATGAAACAAAATTTCTATACTAGGAAATGTTTGGCCACCTATTAGATGGGATTTCATGATATCGAAAAAAAGGATCTCGTTTATGAATAGATGGAGGATGGAATTGAAGCAATACATAATATTCACTTTTTTATATCTAAATTTCAACCCATATGGAAGCTTGGAGTGTGAAAATATATAGATATTAGGAAATCATTACTCACCTGAGATTTGAACATTAAATTTCATCATCCTTATTGGGAAATACTCAAGATAGACTTGAGGAGATGCCCACATTATTAGAGACTTTCAATCCTTGGAAAGAAATAGAATTTTCAGGGAAAGGGGAACATCAGTGATCAATTAACATTTCCTGCCAAAAACGTTTCAACTTGTCTAATTCAGCTGATCAATAATTTTTATAGTTAAAACATTGATAGAATTTTATATTTGATGAGATTCGTGGAGAGACAAAAAATGTGTAGATTCCTCCTATTGCATTGTATCAATGAATGGATGTCCTAAACCTTTCATGTTGTTATATTGTTTTTTATTTTATTCATAATATGTGATACATTTATAAAATTTAATATTATTAGAATCATGTAAGATACCCATCCATTTCATAATATCAAGAAAATATCAATTTCCTGACATTGATTTCTCTAATTCCAAATGAAAATTCACTATATTTTCTCATGAATTCCCACGATCATGAGATTATTCACTGTTGTATATGTTTTAGTTATATTGAGATCACCTATTTTGTAGAAGAATAATTTGGGTAGAATAACCATCTCAGAGAGAGAGTGATTTATCAATTTTTTATGATGATAGGCATGTTGATAATGTCATTATTTTTTTCAAGCCGATATGGTGGGTATTAGAATATTATTCATTCTATCAGACTAAATTGAAATTTACCTATAGTTATGGGCCCTTTAGCATTGAAATTCTATAATTGTTGTTTTTGGTCATTTAGCTTTGATAATTTATTAATTTATTTTTCATTATTTTATATCAGACATTATATTGATGTAGTTTATGTTCTTTTTTTCTCAAACCATATTTCGTTGTATATTATGGTATTTTATCTTAGACCTTCTATCTTTTTATTTTACGGTCTTTCATCTTAGACCTTATATTCTTGTAATTTTGGGCAATTATTATTGGGACATCTGTTGTTATAGTTTAGGGTCTCTTTTCTTGGACCTTCTAATGTTGTAGTTTAGGGTCTTTTAGCTCAGACATTCTATTGATTATGTTTAGGTTATTTTAGCTCAGACCGTCTATTGCTGTAGTTTAGGGTCCTTTATCTCAGACCTTGATATGCTATGAAATTTTATTTCTTACTACAAGGAAATAATTTTTTATCATTGAATATAGTTCATAAATACTAGGAATGATACAAAACATTCTATAATGCAGATTTTCGTTGTGGTGCAGATAAGGATCACGAGGATATGACATCCATTACTGTTATGAGGAGATGAATCATATTGGTTGGTTGATGCACTTTTAAATCAATACAAATGACAAACAGAGGTGTCTCTACTATTTTTCAAGGGACATGGATGATTAATGGGGGGAAATTTTGGTTGAGGGAGAAATTGTAGATATGCTAGGTCGACCTAGATTGATATAGTATTATTGATATAATTTATAACCCAAAAGTTTGGCTTAATGAATATGGGCTGGTAAATTCATGCCAGAGTTGATCTGTATGGGCCCAAGGGTTTAGGTTCTGCAATGGTGTTACTAGGGTACACTTGGATTGAAGCTCCAATATTGAAAAGAGGATATTCATTTAGTTAATATGTCAATAAACATATGAATCAACAGAATGGACAAGAAGAGATTATATAAAATCATTTATGAGTTCCATGAGAGATTTTTGAAGACTCAAATATCTATATGATGATGATTGGTATGGATTAAATCTATCCAATATGTGTTATGGACCACTATAAAAGTTTATTATTAATTATGAAGCTCAAGCACTATTCTCTATAGTTTCAAATCATAAGGTGTGTGTCATAAAAGTTTTTCGACTGGAGTGTCATATTACTGATTAGGGAAAGGTTACAAAATATGGTGACATATTGTTGATGATGTCAAATCCACTCTGATAAATTGGTATGGTGAATGTAAATCATGGTCCCCAGGGATTAGTTCTAGAGGATGATATTAGAAAATCATAATAGGAATGACTTAGAACGCATTGATGTAATGAGTTCTACAGTGGCCCTTTTTGTAGAGAGATTCATTTTTTTGATGACCATAGGATCATATATAGGAAACATAGACATATATTCACAGTTATGAAAATGATCCATTGAAACTGGTTATCCTTTTCCAATGTCCATTGATGGATTACAATTATCTAAGGTGCTCAAATAAATAAGTGTGATTTTTGGAAATTGTAATATCCAAGAAGGTTTTGATCAAATAAATGTTGTTTCACTACATATAGAATATATTCTGATGGTGTGACAATGTGAAAATTAGTAGTCTAATTTTTTTATAAACTATGTGGTCGAACATTCATATCATGGAATTTAATGGGGCTATAATGTAGGCCCAATGTGTTTTTTAATTTATTTAATTCCACCAACATTATTTATTATACACTATAGATGGAGGGTTTGTTGAGTAATGACATGAAATTTTCTTTGGTTTCCATTTGTGTGTTTTCATGTTGAAATCATTTGTGCCACTTTAACCAATGGTTAATGGTCCTATGATTTGGACCATTATATGATTGATTTTATGGTCATCCTTCTTTAACCAATGTGCTGACAGTATATGGTCATGATATACAAAGACCTAATATTGGGGATGTTACAAAATATCCTAAATAAGTTACCCCGGGTCAAGATCACTCCAACGACCTTCACATCAAGAGATGAAAATTTTGAAAATCGCGTATTGAGTTTCACATGCCATGATTATTGATATGGGACAATCATACTGGGAGAGGCTTATAACACACTAAGGTTTTGAGTTATTACATGGTGATATGAGGGCTCACAAGGATTGGTAGACCCTTTTTCATAGTGATGCATTTTATTAATGGCCATAGGAACATATAAATGACCCATATGAATAAATTCATAATCAAAAAAGGGTCTCTTGTTTCTAGGTATCTCTTCCACGGGACATGGATGGATCTTAGAAACATGATTCACTCAAGACATGAAGTATCATTTATTGATTTTGGTGCTTTAAGGATGATATAAGCATCCCATAATTTGTATGATTAGGGTAAGGATCTTTTGGTCCTTTGATATGGGATTGAAAATTGGTGATGGTATACATAGTTTAATTTCATGTTGTGGGGATGTATTTGCTCCATGTATTTTTACTTCGTGAAGTAAAGATATCTTTCATATGGTTAAACATTATGCAGTAAGCTTTTTGGAACAGAAATGTAAAATAATATGTGATATTTTAGGTTTAAAATTAATTCATATGTTGATCTGAATTTTACATAGGAAACATGACCATTTATGGAATTTCCCATATTTTCTTGTTTGTAGTTTGGGGTGAATTTTTTTTTGTTTTTTATCATGGACCATGATTCAAGATATGGGTGTTACTACGTATCATAATATTTAGGGAATCAAGTCACAACTAGTTCCTAAATGGGAAAAAATATACATAGGATTGGACCATACATTAAGGTTGGCATTGTTTCCATTAATTATTATAGTTTGGGTTAGTATTGGAGATCAAGGATTTAATATGTGTTCTGTGATGACAGGAATCAATCCACATGTATTTTTTTAATGAAATGGGTAGTTTAATATCTTGTGGAGAGGATGTTGCATTCCTAACATGAAAATGGTCATTTTGGATAGACCTAATGATGGAAATATGGGTGTCAATATGTATCCTATGGTAGTATGAATCAATCAATATTATGTTCTGGAGGAAGGAACATCATGCTTAATTCTAGCCTATATGAATATAATGTTTATTTTTATATTTATTGTTACTATACTGAGGATTGATGATCTAGGCATCACTACAAATCATGTGATGTCTGGAATCAAGTCACTCGTAGTTTTGGAATGGTATAAGACCAACCGAGAACAATAGAGGCTCTGTTCTTGTGGTCCACATGAGTGTGAAACTTTATGTCATACCTGGGACATAAAACATGGAATTTAACTTCATGTAGTGATGAATCATGGTATTCAATTTAAGGTCATGAATTAAAGAATATGATAACTGTATTGTGGGATAATAATCTATGTTCTCACAAGGAATCCCATACTGATATTCTTAATCTCACATGAGTTTTACTTGTTGTTAGAAATAAGGAATGACCAAGGTTCCTCTCAAAATTTAGTGGCATCTAGATCATGAAAATTGGTCATTTTGTTATATGTGGTGGTTGGAAATAGATAAATGATTGAGGAATCCCAATGTATCTCATTGAAATAAGAATCATGATGTACATAGTTATAGAAACCTGTGATATTTTAATACAGTGTAGAAAGAACATTAGTTATGATTATTAATGACTATACCGAGGAAGAGGTTTACCTAATGTGAATGTGAATTAACACATTGGATCAATGAAGTATTACATCATGTAATACAGAAATCAGTCATTCAGTATAACATCATTCAGTTCGTACATCTTATATACAATATAATGTAATGCGGTAAGGAAGAGGATCATCTGATGTTTATGAAAATTAATATTGTGGATGGACCTAGGAATAGAGTATTAGGCATCACTATGTAACCTATTATGTAATGAGTCATTCCATGTGTAGTTCTTATATAATGATATTTTCTATGTGGGGATAAATCTCACACGAGGATGAGGGAATTTCGTCCTTTCTTTGCATTAATAAATCTCATGTGTAGTGATTCATTAGTGAGATTGTGTTTCTGGTGCATTTTAATGTCATTTGGTGAGGATTTTCTCCATATATTTTTGTGTATTGTGGTTATGACAATGGAAAATGTGTTGTTGGAATTATTTATTCTAGGACATTATATTTTATAGACATTAAATTCATGATGCTTGGATGAATTATGTACAATTTTATGTCGGGTGATTATGATTAACATGTATATTTTAATGTCATTTAATAATTGGAAACCATTTAGATTTAAATTTATGAATCTAGGATGAAATTTTATAGTTTACAATCATGTGACCCAGAGGAGGTTAACTAAAGGAAAACTATTAAATGTTTTTATGAAGAAACTGTGCATTCTTAAGTGGTGTGACACACTCCCCATGTATTGTCTCTAGTGAGAATGCCATGTTGTGATAGACCTTATGTATTATGTAAGGCCCTCCAATTTGAGTTTTAGTTTTTGAGCGTTCTTACATAGAATATTTAGGGTTGTGAGAGCCCGAACCAATTATCCTTGGAGGAATGAACATTTTCAAACCATCTTATTAATGTCTTGTTAAATCCAATTATGATGGACTTCAAGGCTATAAAATTGATGTATCATATTCTCATAGAGGCACTCCATTTCACCGAGCAACTTTTTCTATTGATCATAACCCGAGGGTTTTAAAAAGGATATTCAGAATAAAAGAATCTAGATTTCTATTGTTAACACATATCAGTCCCATACTCCAATGAATATAGAATTTATATTTTACAATTGTGCATGGTGGTACGGTAGGACCCAAAATCATGGAGGATATTGTCCATACAAAACTTTGTATCATTGTTCACCATCGTATAGATTATATTTGACATAGTTTTATAGAGGGCTTATATAATTCCATTTTCCACTCCAACATAGAGAGATGAGTGATTTGACTCAATATTATACTCCTTTTATAGATTCTACAATGTTTATAAAACTGATGGTTGTGTTTTTGTTTGTTAATATTGTAGGAGGTGGCTAAAACTTGGTGATGATATGGGACTTTTTGAAGTCTATGATGTTCATCATCCCATCTTCATTGAGGAGTATTTTCTCAGCCAATTTAGAAAACAAATCAATAGTTCTAAGTATGTACTT
Organism: Viscum album; assembly: GCA_963277665.1. NCBI lineage: Eukaryota > Viridiplantae > Streptophyta > Magnoliopsida > Santalales > Viscaceae > Viscum > Viscum album. Next base: position 701,591,485 of record OY728156.1, read on the forward strand.
GATACTATTAGATATGGTAGGTGAATATGGACCCATAAAATCCATTACAAAGGTGGAAAATGTATAACAATATTTAGTCTTATGTTGCAATTCTGGGATATTATGGTTGAATTTTTCTTGGATCTAACACACATGAAATTTCCAGTTGAATTCCACACTATCATGTATCATGGATTTTGAGTAGTAACCCATCCTCCTATTTTGGTGTGAGAGAAAGGTCCTATACTGATAAACATAGAAGGATCAATCATATAATTTTTCTTTAAAAGTGAGAATGTACCCTTATACAATGTATTATATTGGTATTCAATTGAATCAACACTTGTAGAGGGACTTCAATTCATTTGGACCACTCTATAGGGTATATTTCGTTACATGAGTTCAATTTCGTCCCTTCTGGCTTGATATTTTGGGAGAGTCCCACTTGGGTGATATCCTTTTTTGGGATTTATCCATCCATGTGTGTATTCCACCTCATCCTATTCTTTTGAAATTCTAACATGATTGATTTCTTCTGTATTTAATATGACTGCCGATGAGACAATTCATTGGGCGTGATACATGATATTTCATCTTTCATATCTAGGTTGGCCAAGACTATGTCTACATTTTCCAACATTATTTCATGAGTGTTATATAACTGGTTATCCTAATGTAATTTGGGAATATAAGGGATGAATTTCGTATGTTCCCTTACATAGCATGTGTCAAGGTCCAGTTCTTCCTTTTTGATGGAATAATCTCCATTAGTTTACATTATCACTAGTTCTGAAAACCCTTTGATATTCTAGTAGGCTATCTATAGCTACAGGGAATGTTCTAACCCATTTATGATGGCATTGTATTCTTCCTTTTTTTCTTACAGCCTTATAATAGTGAGAAAAAGTATGTAAAAATGACTATGTCTTCATTGGAAAATATATTATTTAATGCAACACAATTGAGTCTCAGGATTTATCATTTTTTTCAATGTTGCTTTAGGAGAGCATGAAATTAGATGTCTTGTGTCTGGGGATTACCACGGGAGTAAAATACAATTTCTTATATAATTTTGGGTTCCAATACTGTATTCTCAGGGGTAGGATTTTCCAAAATGAAATAAGTCGGGGCTTACCCCTTCAATGATTTCAATATCATGACTTGAATGACATCGTGCTCCATAATGACCATCCATCAGACCAAACACTACAATATCATGGGGCGTTCATGGATGTACATATGCGGATCAATGCATGTGACCAGATGGAATTCAAAGTGGTGCATGTAATGCCTCTACATTTTCAATTGGAATATGAGTGCATGATAGTTCTTCTTAACATCAGAGTATCTAGTCTTAGTACCAAACATTATTTCGTTGAGGTAGTAGTGACTATTATTTCTCCCTACATCATTTTTCAATGTGAGGAGGGATCCCTATGAAAATTCCATGGAGGCCAATTATAATATTATTGGACTCCCATCCACCATATTCATATGAACTAGGGGATGTAGTAAATACTTCTATAGACTTTTGAAGGCTTGTGGGAAATAATTAGCATATTGATAGGTGATCCACTTTTTGATTAGCCTTGTGATGGGGAGGGATTTTCTGGATAGGTTGGATATGTTACGTAAAATTTAAGAAAGGTTCCCTTGGACCCCCATCAATTATTTTAGATTTACATGGGTCCCATTGCTAAAATATCACAAGAATTTTTCAGATCGTGATCAATGTCACGACAGTGTGCCAAGAAGATACAAAACATCAGTGATGTTACCCTAAAAAAAATTTAAATGTATTCACCCTCAAATTATGTGTTTGAAGATTCTCGAAGACTGTTGGAATATAATTTATCTGATCACATCATTCCCAGGATTTGAACACCAGGTACTTAACATAATATTAAGTTATTCTACCCAAAATGGCTTACAAATACTGTGCATGGTGCGTTGATAAGTGGAAACAACATTTTTTTAGACAAATTCAATGAAATGAATGAAAAATATCCTTTTTCAAACTCAAACAGATGTTATTTATTCATCTTCAGTGTGAAACTTTAATAGATTATACTCAGAATACCCATCCACAACCAAAGGAGCTTTGAATCTATTAGTTACATCTGTCAAGAGTTTTGTGATTGAGAATTAGAATTCCTCTTTTGGGAAATATATATTATGTTCTATAAAATTTATAATAACCCAAATAATTTATTCATTTTTCTTTATGGGGATTATGTTAGAAAGTCATATTGGGTATTTCACTTCTTGAAAAATGTTGGGTATGATCAATTTGATAACATATGCCTCTAAATTCGTTCCATGAGATGGGTGTATCCTCCTAGATACCTTCATGAATCCTTGATGCTCATTGGCTATGTGGAGATAGTTCATAGCCACATCTAAATTCAGTATGGTAATTTTTTATAGTTCCAAGAGAACACATATAAGTGATTGGTTAGAAATGAAATAAAAATATATTACTCTTCTAGGGTTTTCGTAGAGATAGTAATTTTAGGTCGTGAGTCTTCATCTTTTCAAAGATTCAATTTCCAAAGCTCGTAAATGGCCGTGGAGATGACTTCCTTAAATCTGGGAGGGTCATTCCAGAGATCATTCTCTTCTTCTTCTTCCATATTAATGAATGTTGATTCATTTTCAGATGAAGTTGGAAATCAGGGGTATTCTATATCAAAATTGGTGTGAGAGAGTATATAGGGATAAAAAATAGCATCCCTTACTAATCAATTCACTACAGATAGATTCCAGAGATGATTGTGTTTCACACTGTCACTAGGGACATGAGGGGATGGGGCCCCTAGGACCTGGCGTATCTCCTAAATTATATTTATATGGAGAAAATTTTCATTGTTGAGCATAATTCATTGATTTTTTGGGGCAGTCCCCATGATGTTGAGGGTGAAACATGTATATCATAATGAGCCATTAGTTCAATACCTTCCTATTTATAGAAACCTGCATCAGCAAATGTGCATTTTCATGTCTCAATGGGGGTAATATTACCATGTAGTTTGTGAACTGTTCCACTGATCGGGTATTTCAAACACTGATTGAATTTTGAATGTACCACCATGTGGAAATAGGACTAGGTACTTTTGAGTAGGTCAATGTATTTGGTTTCATTCAAGATAACCATAAAATCAGATTTAGATGTTAGATACCCATACCAATTTTTTATTTTGATCTCCACATGATGTACTTTCTCATGCTTATTGTACCCTTAAATGACTATCTTTGTGGGAGACAAATCCCATTCACTCTTTCCCAAACATATAAGGGTTCAAATAGAGATGATGTTGTTCAAGGAACCATTATAAATTATATCCCTTAATATGTTAATATTATTGACTCTCGTAAAAACATATAGTGATCTTATGTTTCCTCGATCGACATCTTCATTATTAAAATCTATGAATGAGGTCCGAATATGGAATTATGATAACATGGTCTTTTTTTGATTGACAGAAATTGTTGTGACTTTTGTCTTGACTTCTAATGGACTTTTGAGGGATTTAATGAGTTCCTCTTTGTGTTCTTTTGAATGATGAGGTGCATCTAAGATTGAGATCATGTATGGAAAAAATGAATGATGTTACAAACTGTCATACTTTTGTTCCAGAGGTCAGTGCTTCAAGATGTGTGTTTTCGATACAATATTTTGCTCAAGATCTAAGGAATTTTGTTGGAAGGTCCTTATTCTTCTGTAGAGGTCTACGAAGCATTTTTTCTAGTGGTGTACGTATCGCTGACCTTCCCCATTACATAGGTTTATTAGAAAGTGAATCCCCCACTGGGCTGTCTTGTCGGACAACTGGACATGGGATAATGCTTACGGGTTTTGGGAAACCACCATATCTCTTTTCCTCTTACTAGAGTATTTTCACAGGAGTATCATCTATATATATGTCTTCTATTGTGAAACAACAAAAATATTTGGTCTGACGAGTCATATGTTATCCCTTGAATCCTCATTTCTTGTGCACATGGCCTCCTATTAACTGGTTATGTGTGGGAAACACATATTTTGAGTCATATTTATCATTAGATAAGTGTTTTACTAATTCTAACATAGTTTTATAACCAAATATGGGATCCTCATCTGATGAGGGTTCTATTTTGTGTGGTTGTTTCCATGCATCGAATGTTGGAGGGTAGAAATCTAATATCTTCAAAGCTTGGGTTAGAGAAGAATTCAACTCTTCATCTTCTATTTCAACCTTCTTAGGATGGTCACTCCACTTTTGGGAGACATGTTATATTTCACCTTCTTGGGTGGTGGAGGTATTGTGGGTCTTCATAGATGTTCTCTTAGGGTGGCATCAGATTGGTCAACTATTTTATGAGCCATCCAGTTATTGATCATCTGCCCACACCTGGCCCGAACTTTTTTTAGATCACCTTCCCCTTATTCTAACTAGGACATATTTTTCTCAACAACATTCTCTGTGGAGTTATCTATCATAGAATATTTATAATCGACCATGACTTGAAGGATGTCTTGGAAGATTAATCAGTACCTGATATTATGAACAGACATTCTATGTAAAGAAAATTAGTCACGATAGTTAGTGTGTTTTACCACATCGAGCTTTATGGGATGTGGTCACTGAAGTATTTTTTTGTCCATGGATGAAAATAAATAATTGGGGAACTTTTAATTTCATAACAAGTATTATTTATTAATCCATTCCTCAAATTCAAAGTGATCCTGATTTATTTTTTCTTCTATATGAGGTTAATTTTTAGGTTTTCACCAATCAACATGAGCAACATAGTAGTTTAGGGCCAAACTATTTTCATTGATGGGCACATAGTCTATCTTGAGTGTGACATCTATTTATTCCTTATTGCCTGTAATTTTCCCCAGTTCTAAAGGAATGAGTCGATATTTGGATCGGGTTTTCTGATTGGAATCTTCTAATTGTAGGGTTGTTTCTAAAAATTCATAAAACCAACAAAGTTACTACATTAGGATAAGAGGTTTATGAAACTCACACTACATATTTTTAGCATAGATTTCCAACAATTTTTATTTTGATAGAGGGATGATGAGTTAATAGGTTATTATTTATCATCTTGATATGAACATGGACACCATCTCATTTTCATGGTTTTTTCAATTTTTCAGACTTATGATTTCATTTTTCCTTTATATAAATATTAAATGATAATGGAATTTATGGAAAATATCGTCACACCCTACAACGGATCCTGCTAGCCAACTAGAGTGCCCAACAAATGGTGTCCATTTCAATGTTTATACAAAACACCACATTGTTGTTGTCATCTATTGATAATAAGGACCCATTATAAGAACACATTGGGATATGAAGTGTGTGAGACGTCATTCAAGGTCCTTTTCACTATTAATGGTAGAGAAGGATGTTTTTCTGAAATTTAATGGGGGCATACTATCATCCATATATCTGGGGAATGGCTTCAACTCCTGCTACACATGTGCAGATCACCATTCCATGGCTTCCATTAGAGTATCCAAGGACTCAAGGATCTTAAAAAACTCTTGGTGTACAACTATAAGTGATACCTTACATCTATATGGATGTTCTGTGGGTCAATTAAGGGGACCCAACTTAATCTCCCCTGGATTCATGACTCCTCCTAAGATAGAATTATCACCCTAGAGAGGGAGAGGCTTTCCCCAAAACTGAGGGAAGTCATATTAATTTTAGAATTAATAATTTATGTAGAGAATGAAAATATATATTCTTTTCAAAATAATGATACTGATATTGATGGTGGATTGGCTAGGAGATGGTGAATATTTGACTCTTATTGAACACAATACCTGACAAGAATATTTTCCCTTAGTAGGTCCTTGTTTAGGTGTCCAAGAGTTTGAATCTCACTCTCATATTGTGAAAACATTTCTGTATGGAGGGAAACAAAACTCTAATGTTTAGTTATTAGGAACTAGAAACACATTTCCCTTTATAATTGGATGTTTTCCATTGGATATATTGAAACGAGATATTCGGTAGGTCCAAATTTATCAACCTTCATTATCTCCGGGTTAGTGTATCCTCAATTGGTGTATCTATATTATCATACTCTCAGTTGTATATTTTCTATGTTATGGCCCTCTGTATTTGAGTATTGATCCAGAATATCTATTCTGTTGACAGTGACAACATTCACAAAGGAAAATTTGGAAATAGTGATTGTCCTGTTACTTTAGAAACAATGGGATGATTCTGTACTACCTTTATTAGGGTCATTACTCAAACACATAGACATAATGGTCTCTTACGGATTCCTATCCTAGTGTGTTTAGGATTCCTTTTTATTGTGGTTTTGTCATCTTTGTATTTGAGTGTTGAACTCAAGGGAGTTTTCTAACATGATTTCCAAACATGCACTGAAATGTTGAGGATTTTCTTAAAGAGGAATGAATAGATATGATTTTTTATGTTGATTTTTACCTACCAACATGGAGAAGACTGTTTATCTTAATAGTGATGATGATGATGAAAATTCCCACATCCACATGGGATGGTGCTTATTTTGGACCATAATTGGCATTAAATGATCATTTCTTTTGAGGATCCAATGATTCCAGTTTAGGATTTGATGAATCTCAAGACAGATATTGAGATTTAAATGCCCCAAACCCAATGGGATATAATTGATGTATAATAAACATTGACTTCCCCTAGACCATTTCAGAGGATCATTAGTCTAGTGATGGTGATTGAGATATAAATTCCTCTTGACTATTTAGATGTGGACGGTGTACTGCATCTGATGATATGTTCTGAATCATCTTTGGAATTAATGATCTAAGAGGTGGAGTTAGTGGTAGATATTACCCTTCCTTAGTGAGATATGTCATGTCCTAGAATAACAATATTGAAGCCGATTCAAGGTCCCATTTGAGTTGGGATAATCATGATCGCATAGGAGTAGGGTGTGATGGATTCCCATAATTGGAATCATTTATTATGGGATATATTCTATTTGATTAAAACTTTTTTCTCTATTCTTGAAATGAATTCCCATTACAATTAGGGGTCCGGATCATAGAACATTTGATTGTCCCCTTCCTCCAGTCATTTTTTCAATGCATTATTGAAGTAGAGGAATATTATTGTAGTGACCAAATGGATCTCATGTTAATCATTCCTATAATTTTACTAGAGTTTTTGGCATAATAGGAATCCTTAACTAGAGAGTAATTTTCATCTAGGGACATAGTGAAGTGAAATTCTCTAAATATTTCCCATCCACATATATAAACATGTATAGATTCTCTAGAAATCAATTTCTAGAGTGTTTTTTTGGTGTAGAGACAAACACTAGATAAGGATTTTTCACGATCCCCCATTCTTGATATTCGGGCAATATACGCAGTTTATTGATAACATGATGGTGATACTCATACCCTAGATAAGGTATATGTATGAAATTCTTTCACCGATTAGTTTCCCACATATTTTGGCATAGATAAGTCATGAACTCCTTTTCCATCTCATTGCATACCTTATAGTAAGAAGTTGTGAGGGGATAGAACATGGTGGTGGAGGATTTTTCTGGATAACTATCTACATATGTCAATGTAATCCTTCTCTTAATCAGACTTACCCCCATCAATCTAATCATACCATAGAATATGGTTCTTCAGGTTGTATACAAACTGGAGTGGAGTGATGCTGGAAGTTGATGGGGATCTATATGCGATTGACGCTGATGTTTTGTGATCCTCTCTATATGAATGCATATATTATTTTGACACCTATTTATTTAAAGCATTCTGGGAATCGGGAGTGTTTCCTTTTCCATGGGATACATCACCATAGAAGGGTTGACCATGGAATATTTATTGATTAGAGTCCATGTGATCTAGAAAAAAGAGGATTATGATGGTAATGATCATATTATACTTCGGTTGAATAGTTGGAGGACTCTTGATGTGTTGAAAATGAGTCTTGAAAAAACTCATGTAAATTGGAATGGAGTAGATTAGAGATATGAGCCTCGTTTAGATTCATGGTTGGAATATGCTGACATGAATTCATGAATTTTGTATAGATATGGGCCTACTCTATGAAGGTTATCGAATATTTTTTATAAATATATGTGTTATAGGACTAATATATCACTGTAGATAATATTCTTGAATATTCCTATGAGCATCATCATTATTCGTTGGAATATGAGCATACCCTTGGACCTGGGAAATTCTTAGTTGGTGATCCTCCCTCATAATTGGTGTATGATAATCCTCATGAACCTTTGTAATATTATTCTAGTATTTCGTGCAAAGAATGTGATCCTTCTGTGAGGCTTGTACCACACTCAAATGGTGAGGCCCAGTAGTAACATGAATATGAGACCACTATAATTATATATGACCAGCCATAATATGCCAATAGACCTCTGTAATTAGAGAACGGATATGACCATCCACCTATTTTACTTGGAAGGATTTTAGTTCAGTAATTTGATTGTATAAGTAGGAATATGTTCATAGCTTCTGTGATCTATAAGAATATTCTAGGAAGATTCATTGATTGGAATATGAGTTTATACACATAAATGTACCATTCATACTTGGTTTTTCAAATTCAAAACAATAGTATGAGCCTGATTATGGGCCTTTGGAGTATTCTTCTTGTCTCATTCCACATTAATATATTCCTATCCTAAGGTATATTCCCCCTTACTAGGTGATCCCCTTCCAGAACAATGATATGAGTCCAATTCTAGTCCTTTGGAATATTCCACTATAATTTTTCATTAGGGCTTGCCCCCTACTCCATGCCATGTTCTGCTCCCACATGGTGAGCCGTGGTTGGAATAGAAATATGAGACCAATCTAATGCCTCTCCCTTTATAAAAATATGTCGATAATCATCCTGGACTAGATAAATAATGTCAACTTGATATGAAGAAACATCTTGTTCAAAATTATCAGAGTTTTGAGATTCCCTAGAGGTATGGATTGGAATATGTGCCATTCCATGTATCGCTAGAAGTTTCATAATATACTTGTGATGTTCATCAGCTATTCCTAATATGTAATGAAATTTTAGCAATGTGTTCACAAGTATATAAGACTACACATTTTATTTCTCCACTATATGATGAAAAATATCATAGATCAAAGTGGGATTATGATCCCACTTATTCCCTCCTTTTACCACCATAATATTCAAATGGGATTCATGAATTGGGGAAGGAATATGCACATCCCCAAGCCTACTACAATAATATTCCCAAATAATTATTCTGAGTGAGATGATATATGAGCCTTCTTGGTGGTTACTATCATAAAATTCTTGTAAACATTTTCATCAATAGTTGGGATATGAGCCCACTCCTATATATCATATGTCTTCCTCACATGATGTGTCTTCCATGTTGCATGTTATTGGGATTCATAGGTTGTAATATGTTATGTGGTAGCCTCAGTAAGTGACTGATGGGTACCATTGGGATGGGTGCTGTCAAAGGCGATTGACTAGAACCCTATTTAGTGGCTGGTGAACCAGAAAAGATCCGCATTTGAATCCCTAGTCCACTTTTCTGAGAGACTCCATCTGTTTATTGTCACACTATTAGGATAATCTCCTAAAGAAGTTTGTTGTGGGATTGAGTTTCACTGTCACAGTTGTATCATTCCAAAGATTCTAAGTATTTTTGGGATTAACTGCTTGGAGAACCTCATATGTATCTTTGAGGGTAGGTATTGTACCACGTTGATGGTATACATTTACCATTATGTTCCCCAACTTACATTCATGCAGTCGAGAAGGTGATATTAGTTTTCAACAAGTATGGGTTTCAACCATAGAAAATTTGATCAAATTCTCACTAGATGATGACATTATCTCAAACTAAGGTGTTTTTTAAGACAGTATTATATTATTTAATGAATTATATAAGGAAATGTTTCCCTAATTAGTAAATCATCGTAGTTGTGATGTTCTCAATTAGATATACATTGTTTAAAAAAATTTCATTTAATCTAGACAAATCCATTCTTCCCAGGTGGACATGTCAATTTTAGGATAATCTTTTTTCATGGAAACCCCAGTTTTAGAGGATCAGTTGTTAGCCTTATGCTAGGACCATTATATTTGTCTGATATTCTAAAAATTAATCCTAATATAAGGAAAATTGGACATCCTACTATTTGATGTTTTTACATCGAGTTTATTGTTTTTTCATAGATTATGAAATGAAAAATTGTATGAAGCATGCTTAAGTGATCAATAAATTCTTTGATAGATTCATATCAGGCAATCCATTTTTATATGGATGGAAAATTCATAAAGGGGATCCCTCATTGGAAATAAAATGGTTTGATGAGAACTGGGAAGTCTGTCCTTTTTTTGTTGTAAAGGAGATTATGTGATTAAATAAGTTCACATCAGGTTCACCATTTTAGTTTTGATAGAAATGACCTGGCTGGGAGACCTCATTATAAAAAAATGGATTGAAAATTACAATCAATTATATAATTTTTTATTGTACATGAGATTTGGTGATTTAATAATTTCATTTTAGGTTCCCCATTATTTTTTCATTGGAAAAGTGGTCAACTATGCTGAGTTAGGTTTGGCACGTGGATTGATTGTAAGAGTTTCATAGTATTTCACAATATCTAATTTAGGGTAACTATTATCACTATTAATGGTAACATATCATGGTTCTATCTTCCATAATAGGTTATAGACATAATTTTCAAAGAGAGGTGGTCAACATAGATTTCTGACCCAATAAAACATAGGGACTGGCATTGGTCGACAATATGGTAGGTTGGGCCCACTACCCATTTTTATAGGGAAATTGTTTCCTACTCCGACACTCTTTTATAGATTTATGATAATATTTATGATCACTTCCTAATGTTGATGTGGTACTCATTACATTATCAAAATGATCATAGGGTAACTCCTTTTATTTCCAGATGACGGGGATTTCCTTAGTGAATCCATTAGTATGTATTTGATTTTTTTCATCAATTTCCACATATTTAATACCTACTTATATGTTGAAGCCATATAACTAGGAGTTTCTGAATTTGACGCCATGAAGGGAGTTTGTTAATATTCTAGGGCGGTGATGGATCCATTATGATGCATCCTGTATATCCACCTTATTTCAGGAATCATAACCCACATAGTTCATTAAACCCCTTCATCCTGACACCATGATTAAATGAAATATGTGATGGCATACAGGCACAAGATATTTGATTTCAATTATTGAGGAGACGTCCTACATCTCCTAGTTATATTAGGTATTAAAGTTATCATTATTCAGTCACACACTTGGGATTGGCCCCATTGTTGATACCCTAATGTGGGATGGTGTTTTTTTCACGTCACTCATCGGGGCTTACATACTGAGATTTCCCTAGATAGTGAAGATTAAAGGTGTGAATGATTGTACTATTTAACCTCTCTATGATCATATTGGGCATGATTAATTTGAGAGACGAGGGATAACATGTAATCCATCTCACAATATATGGATGCAAGACTTTTGTACTTGGACAACCCTCATGATGTTTAAAATGGATCTATGGCCTCATGGATTCATCCTATGTATCCCACTTATAATATGAATTAGATTCATCGTAGTTCAATTATATTATCAATCATCTGATGGATGAACTATAATCATCGTCCCATAGTAATGATTATGTCTTTATTGTAGAAATTTTAGAGACATGAGGGTACATATACAGAAGTGACAAAAATTTTAGTTCACACTTGGGCCTCAGGAAGGTGTCCTGCATATCCTGGTTATGGAAGTATTTAGAGTCCTCATATTTCAATGAATTATTATATCATTAGTGATTATGAAAGATGATCATCCCATGGTAATATTTGTGTCCCGATGGTTGAACTGATAGGAACATATAAGGAAAAACGCTAAATTTAATTCACATTTGGGATTGGGATCAAGCCTTGGGGAGCTGTCTAATATATCTTGGTTATGGTAGGAATGAAAGTCATATTAGTTCAATGAGTAGGAGATTACACACTGATATTTCCCTTATTTTCATGACATATTATATTTTGACAGTAGTTGAGGATTAGAGGTTGATGTTTCCCTTTTCATTATATAGGCTTTTAAAGGACTGTTATAATCATTTATGATCTCTAAACCCACAAGCGGTATAATCAATGTGATAAATAAGGAGGGGAAAATAATCAATCTCATTGCTTATGGAGGTAGGACATATGTACTGAGACAACCCTTCAGACGTTTGACATGGATATTGTGCCATTGGAAGGAATCCTATGTCTACCTTTTAGGGTATGATTCAAATTTCAATTAGTTCATTTGATCAAGTATTAAACATTGAGGATTCCCTTATAATTTGGGATTACTCCAAGAGGATTACCATTGTCATAAAGATCTGAAATATCTATTTGACTTAGCCTTCCTTTCTTCCTAACATGCGTTGATTGTAAGGTTAACATGCCTTAGTTGTATGCTTTAAATTTCACAGGTTGTCTTCCTAAAATGTCTTAATAGAATCACATGATCCATTTGACCATTTTGAGGTATTTTATATAGCATGAAAGACATGTATGAATGTGGTCCCATGATCAAAGATGAATTTTTCATAGGACATCGCATGACTTGCTTGGCTGGTCCTAGAATACATGACCGGGTCCAAATTTCCATGCTTTGTGGGAATCATGTGAAATCAGAAAAATTCAGTGTTGTATTAATAAAAGATGGATGGCGGGCTTAGAGGGAATCACAAGATTCAATGTGACATGACTGGATGGTGACATCAGATCTAGAATAACTTGTCTGGTGGACATCTTGAAATCAAACTAGCCCATCTGAAGGTTTTCATGAATAGTAGTTGACATGCTCGAGTGCTATCATGATACTCAACTGACATGTACTGGTGCCTCAATAGGAGTAGGATGAAATATCTAATGGACACTACAAGGTTTGGATGGAGATCTCATAGGGCTTCGTGAGACATGTGTGGGATGCCTGGGGGGTTCTATGTAACTTGATTTTAAATAACTAGATGACATCACATGATCCAAATAGTATACCAAAAGATTTTCATGAATTCTGGGAAACATGCCTTGGTGATGTCGCATGAACTATGTAGTTCATGTGAATCTCATTAGGATCCTCATATATGTACTTCACATTAGTCTCACATATTCTTTGTCTATGTTCCAACCTTCTTATGAAAATTCATTTTTTTGTCCTAGATCCATTTTTTCTCACATGTTTTTGAAAATATGAAATATGTCCACAACATAACCTTGTAAAAATAGTCCACATAATCTATGAGTGATCACACACAGTGTCCATGCATGTTTCATGGTCCCTCTTGTTTTCACCATAACCATACATGATGGAAAAATGTTCCCAATCATGAAATTAGATACTCTAGGAAAACATCTCTGATGCCTGGGTGTGCTGGTGTTTTCTCACTAGAATTCAGCAATATATATTTTGATGCCATTTTTCGTACTACATTGGGAGATTTATAGGATTTTCCACCCCATCCATATTCCACAATTCATGGCACGTATTGTGGAAATCAATAATGGTGTCAGTGGATGATATTGATGTCATGTAATCCCCAAGATCTAGCTATACGTCATTCTTAGGGCATTTAAAGATTTCCAATGACCATGATGGAATCCCATTTAATACTCCTTTATTTGATTATTAACAATTAATGTAATCGTTCATAATTATTAAGACAAGCTAAGGAACATCTAAATTCTAATGATGATAGATCTCAGTACCATCGTGAGATCAGGGTGCCTATCGTAAGGCCTTCAAGTGACCATAGATGACTTTATAGAGCTCATTCATGATACTAGGATGGCCTGTTAGGGAATTTTTGTGATATGAGGTAGACATGTCGCATGGTGATTATAGTGTCTTGTGGATCACTAGGTGCGCATTGTGTGATTTTTACAACCAAACCATGCTCACACCTTCTTCTATTTTAATTTTATTTGTATATTTTACAAAGTTTTGGATCTCATGAAGTTGTTTGAGTTTTGGTTAGGACAACCACTCTACCTTTGTTGGATGTGTTGTGAGTCCAATAAGAAGTTTTATCAATATGAGAGTGAATTTTAGGGAAAATTACATCTTTTTTACATTATGGCGCCAAAGGGGGGTGTGAGGTCACATGGATATGTCTGAGTCCCTTCATGTGATGAGGGTGACGTGCCAGCAAGATTTTACGAGACGAGTCACACATGTATTTGTATTCTTATGGTGTTTTGTGAATCACCATGGGTGCATCACATGTATCTTTTCATATCATTATTCTCTCTCCTTATACCCTTTAATTTCATTTATTTAATTTAAAAAGGATTGGGATATTCACAAATTTTCTTGAGTGTTTTCGTGTATAGCCATTCTACCCTTTGGTGATGTGTTGCAAGAGTTTTAGGCCTCATTATGATCCCACCATTAAGATATTTTCCACATATTTGATAAGGATTTTTTGGGGGTTCATCAATCATCTCGCAGTTGACAAACCACATGACTTGGGGGTGCTAATATGGATTCTACCACGGGATCACATATTTTATAGGGAGCCTTCAAAAGTGAAGAAGGACATACCAAAGGGACTTCATAGAGCCTTTCATATGCAATTCACTGCACATAACCATCCTTATGTACCTCCAAAGATCATTTGATCTCATAAATTCTAGGGGTTCACATGATCTTCACGATCTTGGAAACATTCTATGTCCTTTTCGTTACTGGGAAAACAATTCACATACTCATTTATTCCTTATTTTCTAATTATCTAATTCTCATTTTATAGGAATCAACAGTGATTTTAGTTGTGATTACATATTTTTCACCTTGTACATGTTCATAGAATATATTGAAATTGTGGAAAATATATTCATATAATATTTGGTTAGTTAGGGTGTAGATAAAAGGCATGAACCAGCCCAAGTCACCCCTCTACCATATTCCTAAGTGAGAATATAACAAATCATGAAGTATATTCCAATCCCCCATAGGCTTGAAACAAGTACTCGGGTATTAAGATAACTATATGGGAGTTATTTCACCCTAAAAATAGAGGTGAGATGGTAGAAGATATTCACCAAAAATCTTGCTTAACTCATCCAATAAGTTGTTATTTTTATCCAAACAAATTAACAAATTCCAAATAATAAAAAATTAAATGAATCCAAACTAGATGAATCTTATATAGGTACGTAATGGATTTATAAATATGTAATAGAGTTGGTTCAAAAACCAGAAAATCATATGGTCAACATACCCAATATAACTATCCTAAAAAATAAGAACTATAATACATGGAATGTTATTCATGTGAAATTAGTGTCACCATCCATCCTTTAATCCATACCATGCCATGAGTTAGCCCATATATGGATATGGATATATAAAATGTCAATAAGTCTTTAGAAATTGAGTGTTCATTTAATTTTTGACCATAATACCCCATTTTGATTTGAGTAAGAGTCGATGCATTTACTTTTCAAAAAAATGTAAATTATTGTTTTAATATACTATTATAAAATAGTTTATTTTTTTAACCAAAATATCAACATATTTTTACAATAACCATGATTTTTTAAAAACCAAAACAAGTATCAAAGAAACATATAAAAGGGTTTTATTAATTTATAATTTTATAAAACAAACATTTTGAAATCCACTTATAGAAAAAATTAATTAATTTTTTATAAGAAGTATCTGAAATACAATCATGATTCAGTTCCTCTAAATTATAAATCCAAAACCTCTTAAAGAAATAAAATGTACATAGTAGGAAAATTCATGGATTAAAATGATAACAAAGATGTGATTATAACACTAAAGGGAAAAATTAATGTAGAGATGGAATGAAAATTAAAACTTATAAAACAAGTCATGTAGTATTAGTAAGAATAAAATAAATTATTAATACTGATATGTGAGTTAAATATAAGAAAATAAATTACAATTAATAATGTTCGAATCCAAGACATCTCATGAGACGATCATAGACCTACACTGGTGCATCTATATTCCACACTATTAATGATGTTTCTTATTTTTAACCTCATGGATTCTATATTATTGAATCATTAGTGTAACACCAAAATTATTTATGGTATAATCTTCTATAAATATATTTTATTTAGTTGATATCCTGCTTTACATGGAACACAGAGTTTAAAAAAATTACACAATCGAAAAATTATTATTTAATCTAAAATTTATTTCCTGGTTATTAAATTGGTGTTGTTTAATATGATTAACGACATTATAAAAAATGTATATTAATTTAATACTAAATAAAATAAATTATATAATTATACAAAATTATGCACAATTTTTTTGTAAAGTAATATTATTATTCATAGATAATTATTCTTTAAAATTGGTTTTTATTTTATAGTGTGAAAAAATATTATAATAAATTTCTAAAACATTTATGAATATAATTTTATAAAAATTATATTACCTTTCAAATCATCATATCTACATTATATTACGTTAAATTTTGAGGAATTTTTAGAAAATATTGATTGATTAGTGAAATGATTGAAATATAAGTTTTTTGTTAAAAAAATATTTCATTTTCAAGCATTTAAAATGTTCCATTTTTTTGAAATTTTTTGAAAATAGAGTTAGTTAAAAAATAATATGATTAATCTGATTAATTAAACTTTTACTAGTTTTATGGTGATGATTGATTTAAAATCAATTTTATAATTAAAACCCATTTTTCCAAAGATAACTATTTTTTATTTCATATTGTGTTCCAAAATTAAATTAGTTTATACCACTTATAAAAATTTCATCACTGAAAATGGATTAAATATTTGTAATAATGAGGAAAAAATATGTTAAATATCACCCTTTTATATTTTCAATACGAATAGTAAGAACAATAAATTATTTTTTTGAAGGTAACGTTAAAATAATTTAATTAGTGTTAAAACTAATCGAATGAGGCTTCATGTTCATTAAAATAATCTCATCTATTTCATTGGATTGGTTTATCCCATCCTTTATAATCCTTAATTTCAAAATATATATTTTTCCCATTTATTGTTGATTTTTACCATTATATTATTTATGATGTGGATAAAGTCAAAAATATAACTTCCTGTCTATTAATATCTATAATATTTTGTGATAGTGATAAAAATAAAAAATGTTTGGTTAAAATTTATTATTTGAAATTGAATCAATTTCCCTCATTATAAATTATTTTTTATTTTTATTAATGAAAAAATTTCCTCAAATGTTTAAGAAGCAAAGACGCAATGCTTCTATAAGTAGTAGAAAAATCATATAAATAATTTTAACAACTAAAAAATAAACTTTTCTAAGTGAGATATAGTGTCCATTGTATTTTATTGATGAATATAATCTAATAGTGATATTCCAATTGTTTTTAGTTTAATTTATTTTCTATATGTTTTTTTTCAATGTCAAATTAAATGAATTGTTCCAAAAATGACATTAATTAAAAATTTGAAATTATTGTTTTATTATATGACTTAAAATTTATTAAAATCATACCATCATTCAATAAAATGGGATATTGTATCAAATATTAACCATGTTCCATTTATTAGTGTTTTTTCCTTTTATGGTGTCATTATTTACCCATAATGTGTAGAAAACGTGGATTTTTCATTAATGGCTAGAATGGTTAACAGTGGTTTTAAACTAAGAGATAAGGGTGAAACCATAATAAAAAATTCACCCAATTTTATATTTTGGGTCTATTTAGTCTCATAAAAATATTATATTATAATTATGTCATTTTAGATAAATTTTTTCCAGAAACATTAATTTATATTAATTTAATACTGTAATTAATTCCATAAGTTCCCTCACCATATTTATAGAAGGGAACCTCTAACCCTCCCTTACTCATGGAAATTGAGCCTTATAAAATATCCAATACCAACCCTTCTATCATCAGTAATAAATTTACCATATCCAAGATAATTTTATATTTCCAAAATATTATCCTTTCTTTGATTAAGGTGTAATCCAAGAAGTGTTATCAATGAAGATGTATAACAATTAACATAGAATTTTCAATTTTATTTCATGTTATCCATCATATAAATATATAGTATCTATTATAATATAATTAATGAAATATTTTAAATATAAATAATTTTTATTATGATGATTCATCATCCATTACCTGCCTTCACATGTTTTAGAAAACTATATTGTTTCTTGTGCATACGTGTGGACTACAATCTCTACAATGCGATATAATTCATTTTTCAATTCCATATTACATGGAGGATAATATAGATTGTTTTAATAAATATATATTATATATATTATGTAATACTGAATTTATATAGGTGAATTTTTATTTAAATTTATTTTGATCCATCCATTGAAAACAGAAAACATTGTTCAATTGTGCGTACTACCTACTATCTTCATGAAATGTATAATTCATTTCTCTATATTTGAATTTAATGCATGACGATACATATATATATATATATATAATTTGATATTTGTTCAATTAAGAAAATTATTTACATGATGTAACTATGATCAAATTACAAGTACGTGGATTTCCAAACAAAAAATCACATGAGAAACAAAACAGTTATCACCACGAATAATAATTTTAGAAATAAATTATTATTAAATGGGTGATAAGATGAAATAAGTAGATCATTTGTATTCTGATATATATTATTATGGTCATTTAATACATTTATAATTATTATTTATTTAACATAAATTATATTCTATATCATTCAATAAAATATGAGACTCTATTTATGGGGTTTTCATCTAAAATTTTTTTCATTGGGAAATATGTTATGTTATGCACGTATCATATTTATGGGGTGTGTATATAGACCATTTTAAAAGTTAATTCATGAGTCACATTATGATGATGAAATTTATATTTTCATTTAAACTTATTCTTTCTTGGGGTTTATGATTCAGATGTTGCCAATGTGGTGCTGGATTTTTGATTCAATCTAATCTTAATCAGGACTCCTTGTGCTCAAATTTCCAATGATAAAATCATATTATCCTTATCTAAAAAAATCCATTTTATATTCTTTTAATCTAGCTATTTAAATAAATATCATTCTTTTTTTTCCAATTTCCTCTATTTAATAACTCAAATCGACTAAAATACATTTTTATTAATGAAAACTGGATCTTTTTCACTCTTCAGTAAATGATTCATTTACATTCAAGACCATGTTATCTATAAAATGTATGTAAATATGTTTTAATATGACCACAGGGTTATTTTATGACGTTTTTACTTAGTTTATTATTTTTATTTAACTATTTTCAAGGAAAAATTTATTTTATTTTCTAAATGATATAATTTTTACTTTTGACCAAAAATGTGGATGAAATCTTTGTTTCAATGTACAATGTATAAAGAAAATATATCACTATCACAAATACTATTTTCATTGAATATTTTTCTATATATGATTCCATGTTTATATTTTGGTAATTATATTTTCCAAATATTTTATGAATTTTTAATTTTTATAATTGATATAGAAATTGGAAGGGGGAATTTCCCCCATGAAATAAACTTGTGATATTTTAAAGATATATTTCATCTAATACAACATCCTTGAATATTACTAATAATTTTCTCAGGATATAACCCCGTAAAAAAGCCTTATTATTTATCAATGTGGTTTATGATTATGATTAGATGATTAATTTTTTTTGAAACCTGATTCATTCGAACATGTTATTTTTCATTGAAGTGATGAACATTTTATGATCATGTAGCACATGTATGTTAGGTATTTATTATGTAATGAGTGATAATATGATAATATATCCCTCCAATGTATTTATTAAAGTTTAAATCTCATTAATTAGTATGGTAAATAATATAATTTAGTTTATGGTCCATATAAAACAAGTTGATGTGCATAATACACAATGAGAACCATGTTGATGTTCTTGATCTACTATGGGAAACAGGTAGGGATGTATGCTCTGCAATAAGAAATATGTGATGATTCCTGGTCAGTTGTGTTATGAGAATCAAGTGTTTATGTCTGATCTACTATTATTTCTTGGTCTAGATCATCATCCATGATATATACAGTATTTTTTAATAATATTAAGGTGACTAAATTTTTTGTTATGTTTTTTTTATTTAAATGCATGGTTCATGATGGATTAGTGATGATATCTCACATGTATGATTAAATACTTTTAAAATGATGAATTTTTATTCCACGAATAATTTTTATGATCCATTATAGTTTGATTATATACATTTTATGTTATGTTCATAATCACATTCCCTGAAACCTATCTTATTATTTTATATGTTAATCAATTGAAATCCCCCATCTATACCCTTAGTTGGAATTTGATATCACCTATTACTAAGTTTTATTTCCCCATGATATAAATAAATTTATATGTAGGAGAATTATATAACGATTAATATATTGGATTATTATTAGTGGATATGTTGTAGATCATTCATGGAATGAGAATATTTGGTATTTAGTATCAAAAGAAACTAAACATTTACAGTTATTTTCCATGTATCTAG
Organism: Viscum album; assembly: GCA_963277665.1. Classification (NCBI taxonomy): domain Eukaryota; kingdom Viridiplantae; phylum Streptophyta; class Magnoliopsida; order Santalales; family Viscaceae; genus Viscum; species Viscum album. The sequence continues at coordinate 701,612,042 of OY728156.1, forward strand.
TAAATGTGTTAAATTTTAATGAAAAAATATTTTATATTTATATATGAAATGTATAGGTATCTATAGTTGGTATATTATATGGGTTTAGTTAGTCTATGAAAATTATGGTTTGAGAGAACCATTAAAACCCCTTATGATATTTTTTAGTGAAGGATAACAGTACAATGATTTTACATGACCACAGATAACCACAGTTAAACCTAAGGTTCCCTACATTGAGATGAATGTGACAGGATATGGACATTCTATGATTTTTTTCAAAACTATATGATTTATCACCCTAATTAGCGATGCAAAATTATCAGGTTAACCATTTTGGTTTTAGTTGTGGATTGAATTTTGGAAAGTGAGATTGTGTTTCTGATAGGACCACTAAAGGGTTGATTTATTTTTCTAAACATAGTCATAATAATTCTAGTATATCATGAAATATATCTATGAATTTTTTTCCTATCCTTGATGACTAGATGTAGAATTAGTGGTGGAAACTAAAAATTGTATGAAGGTCACATATCAACTATATAGATCCTCTATGGTTTATGTTAATGTGAATTTGATTCTAAAAAATCATTTGATTATCTATTTTTTTTGAATTTTATGTTATTCTAAGAATTTAATAACATTGTTTATTTGGATCCCATATCAATATTAATGAAGGAAAGTTTCAATTCATATTATAAATGAACTTATGATCATTTCTTGGTGTGAGGATGAATATAAACTTCAAATGTATAATAATTATCTCTTGTGGGTATTAGTTCATATTATTGGAGGGATCTTAATGGTGAGGGAGAAACTAAACATGGAGTGTATACCTATTGTATGGGATTTCATGGAATTATTTTCAGAATAATTTCATAGTCTTAATTTTAATAGTAATGTTTGTTTTTTAAATAACTTAAACATAATGAGACACATAACTAACTGATGAATTATAAAATTCCCCATATCGAGTATAAATTATTGAATAAGAAACACTAGTATCATATTGATAATGGATTCATATTCACTTGTTCATCACCATGGGGTTCACCCATTATGTTTACTAAGAAGAAATATCGGTTAATGTGTGTGGATATTGAAAATCAAGAACATAACAGGATCACTCTCTAGAATGAGTATTCAATATCTCAAATTGATGATTTTTATAATACATTACAAGGAGATAAAGAATTTTCCACAAATTAAATTTAGTTTCGATAATATAAAAATATTATTAAGAATGATGATATACCCAAGGAGGAATTTTTTATAAGGTATAGAAATTATTAATTTATAGTGAATCCATTTAGACTTACTGTAGACCCAGCTATCTTCATCCAGAATGAGGTATGCCTAATTGTAAAACACTTCCTCAAAGGAGGGAATTTCACTCTAGGTTTCAATGCCCAATTTATTGCCCTCATCCCAATGTTGGAAAATTCCAGTGAAACTGGCCATTTTAGACCAGTAGATCTCGTGAATACCACACACAAAATCATTACAAAGATCATAGCTAATAGACTTGCTCAGGTGACTAAAAAAATTATTTCCTGGAACCAGTTTGGTTTTGTTAAATGTAGGAATATAAAATTCTTCCTTCTCACGACCTCAGAATTCCTTAATCTTCTGAGGAAGACAATACTAGGTAGGAATGTTGCATTGAATCTTGAAATAATAAAGGATTTTGATACAATGGACTAGGGCTGTATTAGACATATTCTCCTCATCTTTGGATTCAGTGAGGTCTTTGTTCAATGGATTACAAGTTTGATGGAATCTTTCCACATCTCAATTCTGGTTAATAGGACACAAGAAGGGTATTTCA